>OX463756.1:51478116-52141711 GCA_949824845.1 Rhingia rostrata
CGTTAATTAGCTTTCAAATGCACTTATGGCCTAAATTCACTTTTAAAAGAACTAAAGCCATGACTTAAATGTGAAATAACGCCATATGGTATTGAGGTCGAATGAAAGTCACCGTCAAAAATATATGATGGATGGAACATATTCGATTGCAGCAAATGGTCCGCTCTAAACCTTCAGTGCATTCACGGTCGGTGAATAAAACCTGAACCTTAACGTTTTACTTTCATTGGATGTTTTGGGGTGTAGGTTCCTGGGAGCGTCTTCCCCCACCTGCAATTACCGTGTTGTGGTCGACAAAGAATCGTCCTTTTAAGCCCTTCTGCCTGATGCTGTCCGTCGCAAATCTTAAAGAAACCGTTGGCTTTGTTCCGAGGATGTCCTGGCGCACATTTGCTTGGCTTCTGTCACGGGGACCTCCAGTCCATTGTGTTTAGATGACACGGTTTGTGCGGGATTATAGGCCTCGGAGTTTTCATGATATCCTCAATCATCCATCAAGTTTTTTTTTTATACTTATAAAGGGTTTATGAATACCCTTATAGTGTTTGGACACAGCGCGGGCATAAAGGAAATTGAGGAGAAGAAAGGAGGAGATAACGATGTGCATTGGTTTCAATTTATTTTTTTTTAAATTATAATGGGGAGGAAAGACTGAAAGCATTCCACATTCGTTTTGTTCGGTTTAGGAATGAATTTCTATATTTCATAGTACGTCCGAAGGTAGGCTTGAGGGTGAATTGGTTAGCATACATGGCATGGCTAGTATCACGGTTGAATGTTTGAAAGGGCGGAATGCAGCTGGCTATTTCGATTGAGCATTTCCTGTTAAAATAGCGGTAAAAGAGTGTTATGGAGAAGATATACCTACGATGTTCAAGGGAGACTATAGAGTTCGCTACGGTTGGATCTTCTATCAGTTTTACCGCACGCTTTTGTATCATATCCAGTAGGTGCAATCTTTTGCGGCACCTGACCAGATGTGGGCGTTGAACTCAAGTTTGGGACGTATATACGATTTATATATTGAGGCCAGATCAGAAGGGGTGAAATATTTTTTACATCGATTAAGGAAACCTAGACATTTCGCTGCGTTTTTAGCGATTTCGAATTGGTGGTCGTTCCAATGAAGGTCGTTACTAACACACATACCGAGCATGGAAAGTTTTTCTGTTTCGGCGATGCAAGTGCCATTCATGGATAATGGCGGTTACGCATAGATGACAGAAGACAGCATTGTGTTTTGGAAGCATTAAATTCCACTCTATTGGATTTACCCCATTCAATTATGCTGTCAAGATCGGAATTTAATGAGCTTAACATATTTTGCCGTTTCTGTTCCAAGTCCGAAGATGAAGGGCGTGGATTAGAGAATGAATATGAAAAGCTGAGAGTGCTGTCATCAGCAAAGGAATGGATAAAAATCATTTATAAAAATTAGAAACAGTGTCGGTGACAGAACGGAGCCCTGGGGAACACCACCATTTATTTCATTAGAAGCAAACTTGAAACCGTCCAAAACAATTTGAATTGAACGTTTCGAGTGATAGTTTCTAATCCGTTGAAGAAGAGTTTTATCGATTCCAAAAGCACGCATTTTCGACAAAAGGGCTTGATGCCAAACCCTGTCAAATGTCTTTGAAATATCAAGTGCAACGATCTTGTATTCGCCACCGAGGTGAATAGATTGGTTCCATTTTTCGGTAAGATATGCCATCAAATCACCATTGGAATCACCAACGAAAACCGTATTGTCGGTCATTTAGGAGTTTTCGTGATTACAGATATTCCATAAGCTGACGGTTTATCAGCGTTTCCATGACCTTAGAAAGAAGGGACGTAAGTACAATTGGTCGGTAGTTGGAGAGAGAAGAAGATTCGCCTTTTTTTGCTACAGGCTGGACAAATGCAGTTTTCCATCTATTCGAAAAGAGACTAGATGAGCAGAACAGATCTCAGTGGTTTTGCCAGCGTGGAAGAACACCTCTTCAGAATTATGAGGGATATACCACCTGGACCAAGCGATTTGTGAATGTTGAGATATAATAATACTCTTGCGACTGACCGAGTACGGAAATGGATTTGTCCCATAGAATTTCCTACGTTCTCAAGTACATTGGAAGACTGGGCACAATCTGGTAACGTAGAACTGGCTGCAAAATGGGCAGCAAGCAGTTTGGCCTTGTCTATAGAGGTGACAGCTGGAATCTCATTGTAAATGAGCGTTGGGATGGAGGATGAGGTATAGAATTCTTAATGTTTTTTTGACATACGACCAAAAGTTTTTACTACCCTTGGGACAAAGTAGCATTTTTCGCCTCAGCTTTTAGTCGTGGGAGAACTTGAAACGCTTGATGCGGGCATTACAATCGTTTCTGGCTCGTTTTAACTTAGATCGGTTTTCTTAAGTAGGATTTGTCTTATATAACCGAAAACATAACTCTTTCAACAGAACAGCCTCTTTGCAGCTCGAGTCATACCACCCATTTGCCTTAGGTTCGATACTTTTTACACGGTGAGGGATAAAGAATTTCATAACCAGGAGAATGGTGTTCGTTATCGCATCGGCAGTAACATCCACGTCATTATCGAGGATGCATTATGACCATTTAAAATTCTCAAAAAAACCGTTAAGAGCTTCCCAGTTGGCTTTCCTGCATTGCCATACGGCTCTTTTTGGAATTTGTGCTTTAACGTTGGAGTACGAGAAATAAGCCGATACGATACAGTGGTTTAACGAGCCTAGAGGTGATAGAACATTGATAGTTTATTTATAAGGATGAGAGGTCAGAAAGCCCAGAGTGTTAGCGGCTTGACTGTGAATGTCCGGAATTCCTGTTGGCTAATTTACAAGCCATCAATCAACGTTGTAGTCACTGGTTGCCCTAAACTGCCTCCACTTTGCGTTAGCAAGATTAAATCATAGCGGTATTTAAATAAAAATAAGGGATAACGACCGTGTTTTCGTGATTCTTACTGCAATAGTATAACCAACGAGTTATACGATTATCGAACTTTCCATTCAATGGGTCAACACTTTGACCAACCATTGGCATGTTACATCAAATTGTCCATCTAGTTCCATTTGGAAAATACAGCCTACGCTGCAATCGAATTGATCACATGGCGATAGGTAAAATGGACGCGTCTAGTATTTTAGATGTCCAAGCTTCAGAGGTGCTAACATCGACTTGGAAAAATAGCTTGTTGCAGCCAAGCTAAGAATGCTAACAAAACAAATGCCAATTACTGCTAATTACACAAAGACTGCATTCCCAAGAGACCGGCAAGGCGCCAAGTCCTTGGCAGAACAATTTTTAGAAAATAATTCCAAATTCCTTTTATTCATGAACATTCGAAGGATGTTCTCTTGCCTTGTCCAAATAGCTTCTGCAAATGCCATTGGTAGTACGGCGTAATCTGCCAGTGGGCCTATTGAAAATATTGTGAGTACATGAAATTTTTGAACTTGGGCCAGTTTACGTGATAGCCTCCTGCCTGGAATTTACTTTCTTGATCCCATACAAGCAAAAACAAATTCATTTTGTTGGTTAACACGGTCATTAATAACCAGGGCCTAGCTTTTTTTCATAGCTCCCTTTTTATCCCAATAAGAACGGTTGTGTTGAGATAAGCTTTTCTTGGCAGTTGAAAGTGCTCGGATGTGATTTGTCGGATTATCACAAGAGAAGGTGCAGTGAAAAAAATTTTGACAGTTCGAATGTATTTTTGTTGGTGGGAACACTTCTTTCAAATGATGAATTTCGTTAATGAATTAACAAGTTTCGTTTCGGTTGACACGTCCTATAATACTGTCGGAGAATAATGGCAACGATGACAGCAAGCACCCTTGGTTTGGTGAATAGTGAAGAATGATGCTCGCAGCCAAGATCGAGGTCTACAAGTCAAAGCTGAAGACAAGAGCTGCAATTGAAGTTTTTTAGAAAAGCAAAGAGGAAAGAACACTAAAGTTTAAGCACGTTTTACCAACGTACAAACCGAAAAAGCCAGGGATAAAGGCGCAAAGGTAATCCGTACATATGGACAAGTAAAAAAATGGCACTCTGATGATGGCAATTTAGTGAATCGAAGACTGTGCGAGCCGGAGTATTGGTGCCCATTCGTTCTACATGTCCTAGCCATCTTAAACGTCCAATGCGGAGTTTTTTGACCAGGGGCATGTCGCTGTACAGCTCGTATAGTTCTTGGTTAAATCTTCGTCTCCATAGCCCGTCAACGCAAATGGGACCGAACATTTCTCGAAGAATTTCCCTCTCAAATCGACCAAGGAGATCTCCATCCGCTTTTGAGATGGTCCATGCTTCGGCGCCGCAGAGCAGGACTGGGATAATCAGGGTCTTATATAAGATCTCCTTAGTAGTTCGAGTGAGGGATTTACTACTGAATTGCCTACTAAGCCCGAAGAATCAGCGGTTGGCAAGAGTAATTCTTCGTTTAATTTCTGACGAGATGTTGTTGTCAGAGTTAATAGCGGAGCCGAGATAGATAAAGCCCCGTACTACCTCAAAGTTGTATCTGTCAATGGTGACGTTCTGTTCAATTCGTCGATGTTGTGTGTCATTTCGTGTTGACAGCATATACTAAGATTTCATTTACTGCTAAAACCATTTCTGTCGCTTCCTTCCCTATACTAGCAAACGTGGCTTTGACACCACGTTGAGTCCTACCACTGATGTTATGATGATGATTTTTGGAAAATTGTACCTCTGGTGTTGGCTAGGGAGTTTCGCACAATGCTCTCAAGATTCAAATCAAATTAAAAGAGTGACATGACAGCGCATTGCCCTGCCTTAACCCATTTTTGGTATCGAATGTGTCAGTGAGGTCATTTCTGACCCTGATGGATTAGCGAGAATTATCCGTCGTCATCCTACAAAAACGGACGAGTTTGGGCTGTATACCAAAACTAGACATGGCTCTGTATAGTTCGTCTCTATAAATGCTGTCGTATGCGGCTTTGAAGTCGATGAATAGGTGGTAAGTATCGATTTCCACTTCTTGAGTTTTTTCCAGGATCTGCCGAAGTGTAAAAATTTGATCGGTTGTGAACTTTCCTGGCCTAAAACCACACTATTAAGGCCCAATCAGGTTGTTGGTAAACGGTTTCAGGCGTTCACATATTACTGCAGATAGCATCTTGTAGGCGATGTTGAGAAGACTTTTGCCTCTGTAATTGGCGAAATTTAGAGGGTCTCATTTTTTGTGGTTCAGCTTATGAGTTGGTGGATGTTATTTATCAAGTCATCTCTGCAGGCTTTATAAGGCTTGGCGGGAAGGCCGTCATTTCCAGCAGCCTTATTAAGCTGCAGTTTAGATATTGCTATCCTCACTTCACCCAGGTCGGGTGGTTGGCAGTTTTCGCTGTCGTTGCCAACATTGAAAGGTTCGTTCTGCCTGACAACGGAATGTTTTTCGTTATCGCCGTTTAACAGTCTGCAGAAGTAGTTCTTCCATATCCAACTACGATATTTCCTTGTTGATTTCGACAGGATTCTGTTCGAGCCTTGTATCCTTGGTTTTGACGTCTTACACTTTGGTAAAACTTGCGAACATCGTTCCTGGACCGGCACCCCTCTATACCCTCGATTGCGCGCTTTTCTTCCTCTTTTTTCTACTTTCTGAAAAGCTGGTGTTCTTCCCATCTTCTCTGCCTATAGAGCTCAACGGCAGCTATCGTCTTCACCTGCAGCTTAGCCTTGTATGTAGGCCTCATTCTTGGCTGGGAGAATATGGCGGCATTCCTCATCAAACCAGGGGTTTCTTGCTGGTGGGTGCGAGAAACCTTAAACATCAGTTGCGGCTGATCTAATGGCTTGTTGACATCGTTGCCATTGTTTTTCGACATTCGATGCTGGTGGTATGGTGTTAATCGAGAAGCTAAGGGATACGCGTTGCGAGAAGTTCTTGGCGATCTTTTGCGATTGCAGTCTTTCGACACTAATTTTTTTACAGTATTTCTGGCTTGTTGCAACAAGGTAGTGGTCCTAGTCGATGTTAGCTCCTCGGCATGTTCGGACATCCAAACTACTGGATGCGTGCCTCTTGTCTATCGTTATGTGATCAATTTGTTTGACCGTTCGTTGATCTGGAGACCGCCATGACCCCTTATGGATATCGAGGTGAGAAAACCGTGTGCTGGCTATAGTGGCATTTTGTTCCTTAGCGAAGTCAATTAGCCTAAGTCCGTTACCAGACGTGTTTTCGTGTAGGCTATGTCTTCCGGCAATACTGCGAAAGATGTCTTCTCTTCCTATCTTTGCGAAAAAATCTCTCAGCACGATTTTAACATCGTACTTCGGTTGTCGCTCATAGGTTTTGTCAAGGAGCTCATACAAGCAGTCCTTAGCTATATCATCTTTTTCCTCCGTTGGGGCGTGGCCGCATATAAAGCTTATGTTGTCGAAATTGGCTTTGATGCGGATTGTTAAAATGCTTTCGCTAATGTCTTGGAAACATAAGACTTCTTGCTTAAGTATGGCACTTATAACAAATCTGCACCCGAATATTCGCTGTTTCTGCTCACTATAACACGGTCCGTAGTAGATGTCACAGTTTTTCATCCTCTTTTTTGCCCGGCCCATCCCATCGTATTTCCTGAATGGCAGTAATGTCTGCTATGTACCAGTTTAGGGCTTCCGCTAGTTGTTTGGTGGCACCTTACCTGTGTAATGTTACGAACGTCGTCGTCCTTTTTTCGTTTAGCCGTGTCGTCAACAATACGATCAGTCCTTTCCGAGGCTATTGGTTGCTTCGTAACATATACATTTGTTTCCATGATTGGGTAGTTTACCCAAAGCACAACCCCCAACCTGGAGGAATAGTTCCAATTTATTAGATCCTATCCTATTTTAGGAGATGCTATACAAGACAAAATTCTTCGGTCCCAATTTTGTTGATCAGCTATGAAAACCAACATCGAAACAAGAATTTTACGGGCTATACAGAGACATAAAATTCCGCATTGGATGTCATTGTAGGACACATAGTGCGAATGAACAACAGTATTCTGCCTCGCAGAGTCTTCGAGTCCCAGCCTGATATCAGACGCAGTAGATGAAGACCTAGCCTTAGGTGACGCGCAGAAGTAGAAACCGACCTCAACCAACTTGAAGTGCGCAACTGGCTACAGTTAACAAGGGATCGGTCTAATTGGAGATTTTTTGAATTGGATGTACTGAAACTATTTTTTTATCACAAAGGACCAAGTTGTAGCTATCAGTGAACAACATCTTTGGAACAAAACAACATGTAAGCTCCATAGCACCTAATAACTGGTGATTTTTAAAGAGTTAAGTTTTTAAGGTTGGCAGCAATGGTTTGTAATTGCGTCCAAAAGTAATCTGTCGAAGTGAAAAGTTGTCAGTATACTCTGGCATATAATCATGGAAAAACTTGCAAACGCGCAACCATTGCAAATTATTGAAATTTGCTATCCAAATTCGTGCTCTGTGAAAAATTTGAACCGTTTATTACGACCGTATTATGGTCTTCATAATCGACCTGGTGAATCAACGATTCGTGTTGTTATCTCCAATTTTCGCACCAAATTTACTTTGTTGGACAATGAACCATCGACTCGCATGCATACAGTGTGTACCAAAGAGAATATTGCAGTCGTAGAATCCAGTGTTAATCTAAAATTGCCGTTCTCAGCAATTGGGCATGTGGTACTCAACTACGTGTCAATTTGGGTTTGAAAGCCTATAAAATTCAACTTGTGCAGGAATTGAAGCCGAATGACCTTCCACAACGTCTAGTTTTCGGTGAATGGGCCTTAGAACAGCTCCATGAAAATCCGCTGTTTTATCGAAAAAAATTTCAGCGATGAGGCTCATTTCTGGCCAACGGATACGTAAATAAGCAAAACTGTCGCATCTGAAGTGATGAACAGCCACGTGCCATACAAGAATTACCGATGCTGAAAAAACGACAGTTTGGTGAGGTTTATGGGCTGGTGGCGCATCGTCGGTCCGTTCGTCTTCAAAGACGACCATGGAAGAAATGTTACCGTCAACGGCGAACGATATCGAGCCATGATACGCGACTTTTTTTTTTACCCCAGTTGGCTGAGTTGAACTTGGTTGACATGAGGTTTCATCAAGACGGTGCCACATGCCACACAGCTCGTGAAACAATGGAAATGTTGAAGAATGTATGGAAACGATGAAAAATTTTGCACGCAAACATAAAAAACGTTTATTGGAACAAAAACGTTGCTCCAAATTCTTGACGAAACAAATTTATTGCGGCGTCTTCAAAGAACTAAGCCCCTAGATTTGGCCCGATAATAACAAACCGCACTATAAATTGCGGAAAAAGCTGAAACTCTCAAAGGAAAGTTACCTGCCAAACTTTCATTACTGGTGATAAAAAAAAGCTAGATAAGTCGCATACTTAGTTGCAATACAAATACAAAAAGGGTGGTGGTTTAAGTTAGGGTTAAAGTCCCACACTACTTTGGGCACGTGCTCATCTTGTCTATTGAGATTTCCAGCAGACCACGAAAACAAAAATGGTGAGCGGCTTATCTCTCGAAATGGCCCTGTGAGTTGGGCAAGCCGAACACGATAGAAGCCTTACAGGATAACAGGAAACGTGTAATTCGTGGAATATACGCTGAAATACTCGAAAAAGCGACGCAAAATTGGATCTTCCGAATGGACCATTTGAAAAGGAGCCGCGGACAACATTTACATGAAGTTGTCTTTGAAACGTAAATGGCAAAGGCCTATTTATCATTCACAATAAAAATTTTGAATATTTGATGCAAATTTAAGTGTTTTATTCAATTAAAAAAAAATAGTAATCACTAAAAAATTCCGTTTTATTTCGGTGAAACGACAATCATTACCTCATCATTATCAATCATTAAAGTGATACTATAATTAAAAATTTAAATATTTTTTGGACAATCATGTTTTTTTTTTTTTTGTATTTATATAGACTTAACAATTTTATATACGTTTCTGCGAAGCCTTGTGGCTTGTCTGCAGAAGGTTGTGTTTCTTTAGGTTTAAATTATATGAGTAAGCTTGAGAGTGAAAGATGTAGATATTTTCAAAAAAAAACTAAGATAGTATATACAAAAACTTTATGGATAAGTTAATGACTTGAGTTTAATAAGAAATGTTTAATGTTTTTTTTTCTGGTCTTGTAATTCTCTATGCTCACTAGTTCTCGAGGTAATTCGTTGATTGATGCTGGAACGCTGTATTGAAGTTGTCGTCTACCATAAACATTATAATTTCTTGGCAATTGAAGCATAACATGGTTTATTGGTCGAATAAAACGGTCATCGTCAAAGTACTCCAGTATTAGTGTCATCTTATAAATTTGCTCGACCTGAAGAACTTTGAAAGTTCTTTCATCGTTGGGCGGATAGCTCGAGTTTATTTGTTTCAGCGCTGAGTTTTGAAGGCTTTGTAATTTTTTGATGTGGGTTGTTGCTGCGTTGCCCCAGGCAAGTATACCATACCGTAACTTGGACTCAACTAGGGAATAGTACACTTGTTTTAAGACAGGAACCGTGGCATGGTACCGCAAATGGGCCAATGCGTATAACGCCTTCTTCAGATCCATGCAAAGCTTGTCGATGTGTTTGCTCCATAGAAAATTAGAGTCAATGATAACTCCAAGATATTTGTAGCTTTCTGCTAATTCAATAGTTTCGTTTCCAGTGTTCGGACAGGCATCATTTCTCAAGTATGTTCTACTCTGTGTGGGCTTGAATTGTGGACTCCGGATATGTATCGTCTTGGTTTTTGATGCGTTAATAACTAGACCGTTATCGTGGCACCATTTAACTGCAGCATTCAACTCCTCCTGCATAATTCTCGTCGCTGTGTCGAGAGACCTGTGGAGACAATCGCCGTGTCGTCAGCAAAGGCAAAAGGAATGCTTTGTTTAAAAACACGAAGTAGTTCATTCGTGTATAGGATGAAGAGAATCGGACCAAGTTTTGATCCCTGAGGGACTCCATACTGCACGTCTCTTTTCTCACTCATCACGTCCTTAATCTTTACGCAAAACATCCTGTTGTGTAAATAATCCTTGAGCCAATCAGCCATTACTCCTCGTATGCCAATCCGTCTAAGCGCTTCTAGTAACTTTGAATGGTTAAGAGTGTCGAAAGCTTTGCTGAAATCCATGAACAGGACTAGAACATGATGGCTTTTGTTTAAACAATCATTGATACAGTTTACGAATTCACCTAGCAGTTTGCCTGTATTTCTGTTTTTTTGAAACCCGTATTGACTTTTATGAATAAGAGAGTGCTTGTCAACAAAACTCTGCAATCTTTGCGAAATTACGCCTTCCAGACACTTTTCAACTACTGGAAGTATTGATATTGGTCTATAATTGCTCAGTTGATTTTTAACTCCATTCTTATAGATCGGCCTCACGACAGCGGTTTTCAACGTTGACGGGATTTTTGACTGTGTCAGGCTAGTTAAACAGTTTTATCATTGATACAGTTACGAATTCACCTAGCAGTTTGCCTGTATTTCTGTTTTTTTGAAACCCGTATTGACTTTTATGAATAAGAGAGTGCTTGTCAACAAAACTCTGCAATCTTTGCGAAATTACGCCTTCCAGACACTTTTCAACTACTGGAAGTATTGATATTGGTCTATAATTGCTCAGTTGATTTTTAACTCCATTCTTATAGATCGGCCTCACGACAGCGGTTTTCAACGTTGACGGGATTTTTGACTGTGTCAGGCTAGTTAAAAAGTTTACATAGAATAGGAGCAAATATTTCGGCGTGTCTTCTGATATCAACGGCTCTAATTCTATCAATTCCTGGCGATTTGTCTTCACCAAGGGAACTTATAATGGCACTCGTTTCTTGGATATTTGTGGCATTAGCGAAAATAGAGTTCCCTACCCTTGCATTCCTATGATTCGATGTGATGGAGTTACAGTGATGAATAATTTGCGACGTCTGTGTAGAGAAAAGTTGTGCACAATTGTTGGATAATGTTTTGATTTCAATTGAAAAATTTTTAATCATCGTATCATCGAAATTCGTATCTAAAATTCAAAAGCCAACTCGGCAATGATTGAATTTATAAAAAGCCGCAAGAAGTAAAAGAAAATTTCCAATCAGGAGTTTCAATGACAGCTATAACTGGGCCCTAACTATATGTGCGTCCAGCTTTTTGTACATCTGTAAATTTTTATCCAGGAAAGAGTGAAAAAAAATCGAAATCACTCCACGATTTAGAAAAAAAAGACAAATGTTGGTCAAGCCATAAGATAATTTTAAAAAAAGTGTCCGGACAGGATATTTAGATAATGACTTACTTACTTAGGTAATGACACTGCTTAGATCGAATTCAAAGCCAAATACTAAGATTTTTATGCACATTTCGTCTGATGAAAAAAAAAACATTTTAACCACACCCATTTTTCAGGATGGGGTGGAATAGGGTATAAGACTTATCGCACTCCCGATTGTTCCCTTTAATTTTTTTTTAAAATAAACCATTAAATGGTCCACGAGTTAGTTCAACTTCCGACCTTACAATGCTTTTCCATTTTGCCATACCAACTTACCACTTTGGGCCGCACAGTTTGTCGACTCCCAATGACAAGGCGATGACATTGCTCACAAGTCCGAAAAGACACGAACACACAATCAACAGAGCGCGATGTAATTACAGGACGATGCCAAATAAATTTCACTTCAAAAGAATCCCCACAACATTGAGAGGTAATTTGAAATCAATTAGGTCTCGTGTTGCAAATTCCCCCACAATAAAAAAAAAAACAAAATCAGAGGTGCAGGATGTAACAGACGAAGGACTACAACAACAGCAGGAGCATACAAAAAACACTTCCATTGGCATGGTAGGCGAACTCCAAACGGACATCTATCTCTAACTCTTGGTGAGCGCTTGTCCATCTGTCTATCTGTCGAAAGCGCGACCTTTTGCCAGTGCCAACAACAAAACATTGTGAGATCTTGAGCGATGGAATGAGTATCTCTAGCTCGGTGTGCCTTGGCCGGGCTCTCGCTACAGGATCGCATGAGGAAATGTCATGTGCGGTAAGTTATTGCATTGGGATTGGATTGGATTGGAAGAGTTCTTATTCTTTGTCGGCAATTACCGCATAAACGCATCTCATAAATTTGCAACAACAAAAACAAATATATCTATACATCTATTGTATCTATAGCGAGTTGCAGCTTACTGAGGTGGAGGTTTCGAAGCCGCCGCCGCCGCCGCCATCGTCGAGAAGTCGCCGTCGTCGTTGTTGTCGTCGTCGGGCGCAGCTATCAACATGGGCAAATACTACACAGAAACACAGTAAATGACGCTAGCTCGGCTGATTCCTTCGATAGCTGAAGTTGTTGAACGACGTTGCATGTACTTATGTTGGACCGCAGATATGGATCTACAGATATTTGATGCATTTTGTCGTTTTGCTGTTTTGTGTTCGAATTGGTCATGAACAAGGAAGTCGGAGTGATTTGTAATTTGTTGGCATTATCGGCGAGTCCGGTGTGGACAGATAATGAATGCACGTTTAGGGGTAGGAAATTACATAAATGAGTCCTGATCATGGGTAGCAATGTTACTTAATTGGACTAGATTTCACTTGTTGGTTATATTAAAAAAAACACGTTGGCATTGGGATGTTTTTTTTTTTGGGACAGATTGCTTCAATCAGACTTGTGTGACTGAACTTGGAAGATGATACTATGACGTAGGCAGTCAGACACTTTCTGAAGAAATCGTAGGTGGGCTAGAAATGAGTAAATTAAGGAGTGCTCAAATCGTAAGCCTGAAGAAAGTAAGCCAAAAAATATTGGTATGACCTAAACAAGGCAATGCACGAACGCTCAATCTTGCTATATAGCTTTTCTGCACCACACTACAATTTTCTAAGCTCATTGCATGGATTGCGACTTTAAAGATCTCAAATGTAATAAAACTTTAGGTCCAAGTGGAATTTATCCTCTTGATCTGAGTAGATGCTACTCGAATCATGGCGAACCTCGGTGCAAACTCCTCCACCTGTAGTATTTTGAAGGTAAATATAATCACAAGTTCAGCCAACTCCAAAAAGGTCGTCAAAAAACTCTCCTTCAATCAATCGGCTAATAGTTTAAACGTCAGCACCTTTCTAGGTCTTGGAGTGTATAGTCAGTGACCATTTTATTAGCTATATCGACCACGAGATTGTCAATGGAAAACCTCTACCATGGAAACCAATGACCTACTTCCAGACGCCCACTTTCCTGGTAACTTCTCTAAGCCCGTGGATACTGAACCAGAGTTGATCGATTCATCTATTCCTCATACCAATATGATCATCACCAAAGAAAAACTTCTTTGGGCCATCAAAAGCTTCAAACCATTTTAGTCCCCGTGACCATATGGTATCATACCGGCGGAACGCCAATACAGCCTTGATATCCTGCTTCCATGGCTACTAACTATCATGACCAGTTGTCTACGGTTATTCTTAGGCCCTAAGACATGGACGGATGTAGGAGTTGTATTATTCTCCAAGCCAGGAAAGAGCTCTCACATAAATCCAAAGGATCTCCCCCCGATCATTCCATCTTCTTTTCTGCTTAAGACCTTGGGAATAATAATTGATCTACAACTCCGTACAAGTATAGAACCGACTGCACTATCCAAATCCTAACATTCATACTGCAAGGGTAAGTCGGCTGAAACAGCGCTTCACTCACTGATTGGCATCATTGAAAACTCACTAAGAGTAAAGGAGTGTACTATGGTTGCCTTTCTTAATATGACTGTAAGGAGCTTTTATCAATGTCAGCAGAAGCAATTACAAATGCCCTTACGGATTGAAGACTCGATTGAAGTATCGGGTTTTTCAACAGGGACGCTACAAAACTTGAGCGACAGGGACAGCAAACGACGCCACATTTATTGCCGCTCTTTTGACATTTCTCTTCAGTAAGGTTTGCCATTTCATGATGGAAAGATATACGATCCAACAACGAGACGAAATTATTAAAATTTACAACCGAAATTCGGAGTCAGTGGCATCAACGTTAAGAGCGCTACGTCCAATTTATGGTCGTCATAATCGTCGTAGCAGATCAACAATTGAGCGTCTAGTGGAAAATTTTGAATCCACAGGTACAGTACAAAATGTTCCCGTGCCAGTGAGACCAAGAAGTAGTGTCGAGAATTTTGCTGCCGCTGAGGCTTCAGTTGAAGAAAGCCCAATCTGTGACGTCGTTGTGGCGAATTTTGCGAAAAGATTTTGGCCTACATCCTTACAAGATTTAATTGACGCAAGAACTGAAGTCGCTTGACCACCAGAAGATTCGTATGTTCGTGGATTGGGCTGAGCAATAACTTGAAAATGATTCGGATTTTCATCGAAAAATCATCTTCAGCGATGACGCTCATTTCTGGCTGAATGGCTTCGTCAATAAACAAAATATGCGGTATTGGTCAGGCAGCAATCCACACGTACTCCATGAGTCATCATTGCATCCCGAAAAAATTACGATTTGGTGTCGTTTATGGGCCGGGGCGGCGTCATTGGGCCGTACTTCTTCCGTGATGATCAAGACCGGCACGTTACTGTGAATGGGAATCGCTACCGTTCAATGATAACGGAATGTTTTTGGCCCCAATTGGATGATATGGACTTGGAGGACATGTGCTTCCAACAGGACGGCGCCATAAGCCACACAGCGAATGCCACAATCAATTTTTTTTTGAAACCAAGTTTGAAGAACGTGTTATCTCACGAAACGGTCCAGTCGATTGGCCACCTCGGTAGTGCGATTTGACGCCGTTAGACTATTTCATGTGGGGTTACGTAAAGTCTATGGTATATGCCAACAAGTCAGCGACGATTGATGAACTTCGTACGAATATCGAACGTGAAATTGCAGCAGTATCGGCCGATTTATGCTTGAAAACCGTCAAAAATTGGGTTCAGCGTCTGGACTTCTGCAAGCGTGCTGGTGGCCATGCAAAAGAAATCGAGTTCCATACATAATGGCATCGAACGTACTTTCACAGGAATAAAGAGTTTCACTGATATCCAAAACCGTTTTTGTTTTATTTGAAACAACATTTGGAGCGCTCTTATTGAAAAATCCTACTAGTATATCAGCTACTGGTAAGCAGAATTATTAACTCAAATCTTAGCAACTTATCCTCACTCAAATCCGTTTGCTGAGTTACCATGCAAGGGGCGTCCTGCCTCCTCTTTTCTGGAATCTAGTGGTCAGCCAACAAGCATCTATGCATCTCATCATCACGCAGATCCGTAAGCTGTGGCACCCTACAAGGGACGTCCTGCCTCGTGGTCAGTCAACCAGCTACTAGTTACTCTTGAAAGAGTGGGATGTAAAGTGATTACCTACACGGATGACGTGGCAACAACCATATCAGGGAAATACCTTAATAACCTTAGAGATATATTACAAAACGGCCTCTCTGTACCCTCTAAGTTGGCCACCAAATGTGGACTCGCGCGAACCCTCAAAAAACCAAATTGATCCTTTTGAGCAGGAAATATAAAGTCCTGCGTCAGACTGAAGTTCGCAGAATCAACCTAATACAGGGGCCCGATTTTAGATAAGAAACTGAACTGGAAAGCCAACATCCAACAACGGGTTAAGAATGCCACCGTAGCCTTATACTCCTGTAAAAAGGCAATCGAAAAGACTTGGGGTATGCAACCACATATCTCTTCCTGGCTTTACGTGTCTATCATTAGACGAATACTCCTGTGTCTTAGTCTGGTGGACGGTTCAAGCAACAGCCTCCAACCGCAACCCACTAGGTAAAGTTCAAAGATCAGCTTGGATATACATTAGCGGAGCACTTAAAACAACCCCGTCCGCAGCCCTAGATAATATACTGCAGCTAGTGCCCCTAGATAACTACGGCAAACAGACCGCTGATTATGCAGCTGTGAGACTGAGAGGCTCGTCGCAATGAAGACCTAATCAGGGTGAACACACAAAGATTCTAAGTCACCCAAACATCTCAGAAAACACAGATCACAGCACAACCCAACTCAGTTTTGAGCATAATTCCAGGACAATCATTCCCAGTTGCCTTGAGTTAGATTCGGATTCGATCGGAACCAATAGCTTAATTCACATCTACGCTGATGGGTCTAATACAGAATCTGGAGTAAGTGGACGTGTTTTCTCCGAGATTCTTTACCTAAGCTTACCTTTTCGCTTACTCGATAATTGTTGCGTTTTCCAGGCGGAAATCATGGCAATCAAAGAAGATTTGTCCTGGATAAAAAGGAATGTAATATCGACAAACTATTTTAACACCTTCTGTGGCAGCCAAGCGACATTCAAATCCCTGGAATCTACGTCGTTCCAATCGAAATCAGCATACGAATGCTGACTATCTCTTAATGAGTTGGCAGAGTATTTTACCATTCACCTCTTCTGGTTGCTGGGCCACAGAGACATTCCAGAGAAGTGCAAGGCGAATGAGCTTGACAGACAGGGCACCATCCTTGATATTCTACCACCAGTAGCTTGCTAGCAATAAAACTTTGTGCGTTCTGCGCAAGGCCATGGCCTTAAAGCAAAATTCAAATATGCTCAAAGTGTTTAAGAACAAGTACAAGCCTTTGAATCCGAGATTAAAAGGCTACTGCGCAAAGATTTGTCGCTAAGAGATCGGTTGTGGGCTTTCCTGACCTAGAACCACGCTGATAATAGTCGATCAGGTTGTTAGTAAACGGTTGCAGGCGTTCACATATAACGGCAGATAGAATCTTATAGGCTACGTTGAGGAGACTTATGCCTCTGTAGTTGGCGCAAAAAAGGATGCTGAGGTTCCAATGTTTAGGCATACTTTCTTCCGAACAGATTTGGCTAATGAGTTGTTGGATTTTTCTTACCAAGTCCATCAAGGCCATCATTTCCGGCAGCCTTATTAAGCTTGAGTTTAGATATTGCTATCCACACCTTACTCAGGTCGGGTGGTTGGCAGTTTTCGCTGTCATTGCCAAGGAAAGGTTCGTTCTGCCTGACAGCGGAATGTTTTTCGTCATCACCGTTTAACAGTCTGCAGAAGTAGTTCTTCCATATCCTCAGCATCGACTGTGTCTCAACTACGATATTTCCGTGTTCATTTTAACAGGATTCTGTTCGAGCGTTGGACCCATGGCTTTGACGTTTTACACTTTGGTAAAACTTGGAGTGGCAGCTCTTTACATATATCACCGATCGCGCCTTTTCTTGTTTTTTTTTTCTTCTTTCTGATAAGCAGGTGTTCCTCCCTTCTTCTTCGCCTATAGAGTTCAACGGCAACTCTCGTCTTCATCTGCAGCTTAACCTTTTAGGCCTCGTTTTGGGCTGCGAGCATCTGTCGGCATTACTCATCAAACCGGGGGTTTCTTGCTGGTGGGCGGGAGAAACCTAGCACATCAGTTGCGGCTGATCTTATGGCTTCTTGGCATCGTTGCCATTGTTCTTGACATTCGATGCTGGTGGTATGGTGTTAATCGAGAGGTTTAGGGATACTCGTTGCGCGAAGGTCTTGGCGGTCTCTTGCGATTTCAGTCTTTCAACATTAAATTTTTTCACAGTATTTCTGGATTTTTGTGGCGTGGTGGATATCCGCATTTTAACCTTGGCTGCAACAACGTCTGGTCTGTGTCGATGTTAGCTCCTCGGAATGTTCTGGCATCTAAAATACTGGATGCGTGCCTCTTCCCTATCGCAATGTGATCAATTTGCCTGACCGTTCGTTGATCTGGAGTCCGTCATGTTCCTTTATGCACATTCTGGTGAGGAAACCTATGCTGGTTATGGTGGCATTTCGTTGCCTAGCAAGGTCAATTAGCCTAAGCCCGTTGCCAGACTTGTTGTCGTGTAGGTTGTGTTTTCCGACACTACTGCTAAAGATATCTCCCAGCAAGATGTTAACATCGTACTTCGGTAGGCCGCTTACAAGGATTTATCCAGGGAGCTCGTAGGAGCAATCTTTAGCAGCATTGTTCAGTTTTCCTCCATTGCGCCGTGAGCGCATATAATGCTTATGTTGGCAAATTGAGCCTCGATGCGGATTGTTACAATCCGTTCGCTAATGTCTTGTAAGCATGAGGCTTCTTGCCTATGGCTGGCACTTATAATAAATCCGCGCCCGAATAGTCGCTGATTCTGTTCACTATAACACGATCCATAGTAGATTTCACAGTTTTTCGTCCTCTTGTTGCCCAGCCCGTCCCCTTGTATTTCCTGGCTCTTAGTAATGTCTAGTTTGTACCGGCTTAGAGCTTTCGCTAGCTGATCGCCTGCACCTAACCTACTTAATGTTCTCACATACCAGGGGCAGATACGAACGTCGTTGTCCTTTTTGCGTATAGCAAGGTCGTCAACAATAAAATCAATCCCCTCTCCGAGGCTATTAGTTACTTCGTTACTGGTGGATTTTTTCCATGGTTGAGTAGTTAACCCAAAGCACAACCCCTTATCATGAGAATCAGTTTCAATTTATTAGATACACCTAGGACACGGGGCCATCAGTATCCACTTCTGGATCGAGCGCTGCAGGTTATCCGCCATTATCTCTGTTCAAGGGGCCTGACTTACTTTTGAAGTTCCTAGACAACCTGTTATCCGAATATGTCGAAAGAACTTTTCTACGTCTATGTTCGCGTGGGACAGCATTCATTCCGTGTTATTCTGACCTGGCTGTTTATAGTGTTGCTGTCGTTCGTCGTGTTATCAACACTCGCGTTTATCATTTAGCAAGTCAAATCCGGTTGGATGAGACCAGTACCCTATGGTTACCACTTGCAGGTAAAAAATAAGCACTGGATGTGTAGTCAGAGTTACAATCACTGGACATTGCCAAGTTTTGCCTCAACTCGGAGGGTTTACCCTCGGTCTACAACACCCAACGATCAATAAAGAGCTCGTGCACAAAAATTCATGATTCTAGCTTAAAATTTGAGGCCCAAAAACTGGTAACGTTTGGACGGACAGGCATGGCTAAATAAAACCGGCTAGCAATGCTCATTCAATCAATGTACGTTAAGGTTTAACTAGCTTAATTATTTCTCTATCTTACAAACTGTGGTTCAGAACTAATAGACCCCTATGGGATAGGATATCGAAAGAACTAAAATAGAATGAGGCTATCGCAAAGGTCTGTTGGCGATCTTCCAAAAAAAAATCAGCCTACGTTGGGCGCCATTCTTAAAGAGAGAGAGAGAGAGATCTACATAAGCAGAGATCTACATAAGGATGACTGTATTCTATTTTCGCTAGATACATTTTACAGGTCTTCCGATCTAAAGTAGTCGTCATGTTAGATCGTCATCTATGTAAGTTTCTTGTGTTGGATGATCAAAACGATGTGGTCTACACTAATTAAATGGTTTTACTCACTGATATCGACGTACGATCTTCTGCAAGGCAAAACTCGTGTTTCCTTTCATTTGCATATTTAGTATGTCCATGTCAACTGGGCTACAGCATTCGCCCTATTGATTTGCATAAGTGCAGATCACCCACAAAGCCGCCATCAAGTTCATCCATCACAAACTTCGATCACCATACGTCAGTCACATTTTAATGCCTGAGAAACGAATGCCTTCACATAATTAATGTCGTCTGACCGCACACCACGATAATAGTACCTTTTATGATTGTGAAACACACACTCAAAGTACAATTTATTCGCCGGGAATTGACAAATGACACCACCTGAGGCGTCAATGCTGTCGCCCTCGTCGCTCTGTCACTGACAAATACAATAATTATGCCCGGCAATTTGTCAACATGTCGACTTTCAATTATAGTAGCATCGCGCAACTGTAAGCGCTCGATCGGTCCGTCAAGAATTAAACTCGACCACAAGCTCTTATTAAAATTGTTTCCTTTCAATCGATCTGTCGTAGAAGCAGAGCATTCGACCATTGCACTGTAATCTCTGTGTCAACCTTTCTATGGAGCAATTTTGCAACCGATTCCCTAGCCAATTCGGCTTCAAACTCGCGAACCACACTTCTATGTCTCTTGCTCTCGTTTTGCTGATCGCAATTGCGAGTTGCAACCTTCTTGGCGCGCGATAATTATCTCCGCCGATCATATTTTGTTGTTGTCTAGCTGAAGCTGTGTGCGCCGGCCAATAAGTTTGATATAAATTTAATAAGGCAATAAGCACAACACGAGTCATTTATCATCTTATCGCGCTTGCAGATCAATTGCATTTCGCTTATCAGGCAATTTATCTAAAGCATTCTGACGTTGCGCTACTGCGCGCTGGCGCTTTGGCATGGCTTTTGCCTATTATTGGCCGACAGTGTCGAAATACTGGGAAACTCTTGAAGCGGGACACTAAGTGCCATTTGACATTCGCTGTCGATGATTGCATCTTTCAATGGGACTTGAGTGGAGACAAAGTAGACAAGCCTAAATTGCCGGCGTAAATTGTAAAGGGTTAAGGCTTTTGAGAGATTGCACATAGAATTGGACTATGGGGAGGTCTTGATTGTGAATTTTTACATGTATAGTGAATCGATGATCCAGACCTTATAACTTTCTCAACCTCGAATCGGGAATGTCCTAAAAATATCAAACCCCCTCCTAAGGAAAGACAGTTTGTGTGTAATTAATAACCAACTTTCTCGTGCACCCAACCAAGATTGCATAACATCATGTAAGATACGTTCAAAGCCTCTCCTAGTCTCTCCTTCAATTAAGTGATTTATTGGCTTCCACCGTACATCAGCAATGACGGCTCCTACCGTGCCCAAATACAATGGATAGCTTTTTACCGCCTAAGAGATACAATATGCAATCGCACAGATGTCAATCGATTTTCTGCCGATCATTATCGATTTCAAAATCAAGATCAAGATGTTGGCTAGCCCGTCTCGAGTCGATTGCGCTTATGTAATGTTGCGCATGCGCATGTTTCACAACGATCCGATGGGGGAAGCAAACAAATGTACCGATGACAAAGTGTATCTATTGGCAATTGAGTGTTCATTTGAGGTATAGATTCTCTTCGTGAGCTGAACGATGGTGTATATTTGTTTTGCGGCCTCTTGAGTGGATATGCCGCTGTCGGCAATATAGCTCTCTCCTCTCAGAATTACAGAGAAAGCAACAGTGTTTCAAGTGTTTTACCAATCGATTGTCGTTTGTTGACTTTTGGGACAAGAATGGTGTACACTACAACGTTGGGTATACGTCTGCGTTGAAACCATTTTGCATATGAAAGATGAACTTATGACTGCAGGTACCTACGCAGGTATAAAGAGTCTTTTTTGTAGTTATGGCGGGAATGATGATCAGACTATAATTATATAAGATAGTCTCAAAAAATCCCGGTTTACAAAAAAAAAAAAAGCTTTTGTTGTGGGTATAGCACGAACCAACACACTTGGCCAGTCAACAAAGGTACGATTATGGTTCGTATCCAGATTTCAAAACTGGTCGTCATCTCTTGCCTTTTTTTGTTTGTTTTCGGTGGTCCCTTATAAAACGATACACTCAAACGTTAGATAGGTCTATTGTGGTACCATTGGGACAGGGTAGCTTTCATTGCTACTGAAACCCATTTGATTCCATAACAAATCTGATTAGATAAATGGCTTTGAGTTCTTAGATCGCTTCAGAAGCATTTTTCTATTCTGACTTTTCTAATTTGAGAGAACAGGACACGTGGAGAGAAAGTGTCTGTTTTTCCCTCTTTATCTCTGCAGAATGATAGCCTAGGATAGTCCAGTGATGACGATTTTTGGTTATGGCCACCACCAGAGTCTGCTGCTTAAAAGTTGTACACAGAAGGAACATAAGCCCCTTGACCAATTTAAGATGACTGAAGTTCAAATTAAGTTCATTGCCAGTTCATCAACCTCACAGTTCCCTCGAATGTTCGAGCGTCCAAAAACCGATTCATTATGTAGTTAGTATGACTGCAAAATAGCGACGAATTAAGCTTTTAAGACGCTGCAGTAGACAAGCAGAATTTATGACTCTATTGTCCTTCTCTGTTATCAGGAATGAACATAGTCCTGCAGCACGGCATTGAACCCCTGGCTTATGGCTCTTCTCCTTTGTCCAAGGTGAACCAGTGCCTTAACGATCACTTGTAGTCTATTGAAATCTGAGCCTTATAGGTGCTGCAGCAATTAGCAGAACGTTACCGTGAAATAAAGCCGAGCGAAATAACGCCGCATTTCAATGTTTGGTCTTATTTCACTTTGGTAAAGTGAAATAAAACCGACTCAGCCTTATTTCACTTTAAATACATACGATTGCATGTTTGGGTGTATGCAAAATTTATAAATTGGGTGGGGGACATGCTGCCACCTACAACCCCCCTGCTACGGCTTACTGTTTGATTTGGGTGGTGTACGAGGTTAGATGTATGGACAAACAAGCTTCCACCAACAACAGAGAGGTTGCATACAAATTCTAAATTCCAACATCGCTCGCAACCCAAATCCAACAGTGAACCCAAGCAGGGGTGTTGCAGGAGGGGCAACCGTATTAAAATTTTTCATACACCAAAACTCGCATTCGGATGTGTGCGAAGTGTGATTCCCTGTCTCTCTGAATTCTGTTTTACTTCAAAAGCAATATTTGGCGACATTTCACTTTATCGTTGTAAAATAACTCCGAATCCCAAAATTTTGCGTCATTTCCCTTTTACAAAGTAAAATAACGCCGAATTTTGGATTTCGGCTTTATTCTGCTAGGCGTTATTTCTTGGCACAGGCAGAACTGATGAGCAGCTGAGTTCGACGTCATATTCCATTGTTCAAAATCAGCGATTGGCAAAAGTTAGTCTTCGCATGATTTTTGACGAGATGTCGTTGTCTGAGTTTTTAGCATTAACACCAGCTGGTGTTATTGCCATTTGAAATCGGTATTCTATTTAAACTTTTGTATAATCCCCACTGCAACACCCTTGATTTGACTGGCTGCTAGATTCGGATTGCGTGCAAGTTTGGATTCATGCAAAGGAAAAAAGCCCCAGAAGAAAAAGACGTTAACAACCGCCGGACTTATTTCCATTTCCAAGAAGTAATAAGCCCTACTGGGGCTATTTCCTTTTCCTTTTTTTTTTTGATAATTAACCCATGGGGCTTAATTTCGCGGGGTTATTGCACCCCACCCTAAAACCACATTGCAAAATTATTTTTGCAGAACGGTTTCAGGGAGGTAGGATCATGTGGGTGCAGTGGTCTTGTGCGTTAGTCTTCGTAGGCAGGTGTTGCTGATTAAAAATAACAACCATACTTACTTACTCAAGTGGCGATACAGTCCGTAATGAACCTGGACCTCAACCAACATGCATCTCCAGTTAGCCCGGTCCTTAACTAACTGCCTCCAGTTGCGCACTCCAAGTTGGTTGGTTTACTATTGAATTGTCGTCTTAGCCTGAAGAAACAGCGGTTTGCAAGAGTAATTCTTCGTTTAATTTCTGACGTCATGTTGTTGTCAAAGTTAATAGCGGAACCGAGATAGACAAAGTGTCGTACTAACTAAAAGTTATAACTGTCAATGGTGACGTTCTGTCCAATTCATCGATGTTGTGTGTCCAATTAAGTCGTGTTGACAGCATATACTTCGTCTTTCCCTCATTTACTGCTAAACCCATTTTTGCCGCTTCCTTTTTCATACAAGCAAACGTGGCCATGACATCACGTTGAGTTCTACCAATATCCATTCAATATCGTCAGCGAATGCTAGTAGTTGCACCGAATTTTGGAAAATTGTGCTCTGGCGTTGGCTCGGGAGTTTTGCACAATCCTCTCTAGAATTGAAAGAATCACCTGACAGCGCATCTCCTTGCGTTAATCCTTTTTTGGTATCGAATGTGTCGGTGAGGTCAATTCCGACCCTGATGGAGCAGCGAGAATTCTCACTCGTCATCGTACACAAAGGGACGAGTTTGGGCGGTATAACAAAACTAGACATGGCTCTGTATAGATCGTGTCTATAAATGCTATCGTGTGCGGCTTTGAAATCGATGAATAGGTGGTGGATATCGATTTGTAATTCTTGGTTTTTTTCCAGGATCTGCCCAAGTGTGAAAATTTGTTCGGCTGTGGACGTTCCTGACCTACAACCACACAACAACATCTCGTCAGAAATTAAACGAAGAATTACTCTTGCCACCCTGTTTTTTCGGGGTAAGAAGGCAATTCAGTAGTAAAGCCCTCACTCGAACTACTAAGGAGATCCTATATAAGGCTCTGATCATCCCAGTCCTGCTCTACGGCGCTAAAGCATGGACCGTATCAAAAGCAGATGAAAAAATTCTTGGTCGGTTCGACAGGGAAATTCTTCGAAAAATCTTCGACCCCGTTTCCGTTGACGGGCTCTGGAGACGAGGATTCAACCAAGAACTGTAAGAGCTGTACAGCGACATGCCCCTGGTCAAAAAAACTCTGCAATAGACGTATCAGATTGCTAGGACATGTAGAACGAATGTACAAAAATACTCCGGGTCGCAGAGTCCACGATTCCCAGTCGGATGTAGTAGAGAAAGTCCTCGTCTTAAGTGGCGCGCACAAGTAGAAACCGTCCTCAACCAACTTGGAGTGCGCAACTGGAGGCAGTTAGCTACGGACCGGGCTAGTTGCAGAGGCATTTTGGTGGAGACCCAGGTTCATTCCGGACTGTAGAGCCACTTAAGTAAGTAAGACATTCGTACAGTATATTAAATTTTTTTTGCGAATAGGGTTGTTAGTACCCACTCAACTAACAATTTTGTTTCTATAAGGCATAAACTTCCAATTTCACGAAGCAATTTCTTCTAATAATTCTTAGATTGAATAATAAAAAAGTATACGAATGTAATAATTTATCGACTCGTTAATAAAAAAACCTAACCTCGGTAAGCTACAATATCGATGTTCAACACGGTTACAACCCCAAGTCTTCTAAGTGAGCGCCTTCTTAAAATAAATCGAATTATTCGCTGTGCCTTGTTGCGGAAGGTTTGTCTCAATCGCCGTTTAACAGTCTACAAAAGTCAACTCCTCTGATTTTCATCTTTGAAAATAATTTCTAGACTTGTTGTATAAATATCCAACCAAAAGCCTTTAATTCACAATCACCACTTCCCAACACCTAAGGTCAATCATTATTCCATCTAAATACATCAATAACGCAGCAAAATGCACCCGTGTGCGCCAGAACACATGACCAACATGATGCTTCCAAAATTATGCCACATAAGACGTGCCAAGTAGCTGTCGAAGGCGGGAACTACACCGATCCAGTGATATCGAATGAATTAATAGAAAACCGACATCCCAAGGAGGTGTTACTATGTTCGAGATACAAATCCGCCTAGTGCATAAATTCACAGAGAGCCTTGATTCCATCTCTCTTGGTTTTCATAAAGTTGCGAAGCAACATACACAACATGTTGACCATGGTGGTACCACAACTCATGCCCTATCTCAACAATCGCAGGGATTTTATTTGATCGCAACATGCGGGCTTCGATTGTTGCCTTTCATCTGAGCCCGTGTGCACAGAGCGTTATTGTTGTTCGTGAAATGCCACTAAATATTCCCATTTCCACGCCTCTTTCAATCTGACAGCAGACATTTGGCATGAGGAGATACGTACGTACCTCCAACTCGTAGGTATGCTTGAGTTTAGTTACGGATTTCATGACTCAAGTTAACGTTCATGCTGCTAAATGGATTAGTTTTTGACTGACTGGTTGTTATTTGAAACCGCTTTATTGCACACACACACGTGCATATTAATACGCCTTAGTATGTGTGTGGCAATTATTATAACTAATTAATTAAATAAAGTATAGCGGGAACATTTCACGATTGTCTCAGATATACAGATACAAGAAATGCTAGTCAAATGGAATTTTTATCGGATGGGGAAATAAAATCGCAAGCTATTATCACCTTGAATAGGGTATACGTATACTATACCGTTGGTTATAACTTTATCACCTTTATATTTATATGCAACGGTGTAGAATTTAATGAGGGACATAAATGCGCCTTGTATACCGCTCTAGCTTAAAAAAAATTGCTGGAATAAAATTGCTATGGAGAAACATACTCAGGTTGGTCGTGCACGTGTAAGGAGGCTCTTAGTATCCCTAAAATATTGCACTTCCTCTATAAACGCAATTGGCGGATTGCATTGAATAGTTTTTGTGGGAATGAGAGGATGGATTGCGGAGGGCATCGACCATTCCTAGTTATAATCGTTTTTCAAGGTTCTGATCGAGTGAAGCGTCTGTCTTTACGAAGAATTAACCAATCTGACTTAAGCAAAAGTTGATGAAGTCATCCGTGACTTTGGTTATTATGGCAATTCGGCAAATATGGTAAGTATGACGACGTGTTATGCGAGGTTTTTCAAAATGAAGCTTTTCTTAACCTTACGCCAATCTTTATCCGATTGGCGCAAAAGTACGTCCTTTCATCATCGTTTTATAGCCAAAAAAAACATTGCGCCACCAATAAGACTAACTCAAGATGATTGGCAAAAAAGCGATAAGGAAAAAGCAGACGTTTTCGCCGCACATATTGAGGAAACATTCAAACATTCATTTGATGGTCAAGAAAACATTAATTTATTCGAAACTACAACCGAGAGCAATATATATATAGATATGCAAGTACTGCCGAGCTTAAACGAGAAATACAGAAATAAAAGCCTAAAAAAGCTCCGGTTTAAGACCTGATTATAGAGGAACCTCGAAAAGCATTAACTAAACTCCTCTTCATTGTTAATGCAGCAATAAGATTAGAATGCACACCAATCCAGTGGAAAGTCGCGGAAGGGATTATGGTTCTCAAACCAGGAAAATCACCGAATTTAATAAAACCTTACAGACCTGTTTCACTTCTTCCAATAACTTCAAAAGTTTTGGAAAGGAAATTACTCGGTCGCTTACACCCCAATTCTGATCAGATACGCCTTTTGCCTGACCATCAATTTTGGTTTAGAAGTAAACATTCGACTGAGGACCAAGTTCATCGAATTACTCATGTAAATGAGAACGTTTTCGAAGAAACGAAAATTTGCTCGGCCGTATATCGTGACGTGTCGCAAGTTTTTACAAGGTTTGCCATAAAGGCCACAAACTAAAACACGTTCTGCCTGAAAAATTATATAAAATCCTCGTGTCGTATCTTGAGCATGGACTGTACCGTGCGAAACTTGGAAACGAATATTCGAAGTTCAAAGAAATATTGGCAGGAGTACCCCCAGGAAGCGTCCACTCTTGTACCTACTATTTACACGGGATATCCTACAAACACACACACTATAGCGGATCCTGCAAAAACCGAAGAAGCCCAAATCGATACCCACCACCTATTCATCGATTTCTAAGCCGCATACGACAGCATTTACAGAGACGAACTGTACAGAGCCATGTCTTATTTTGGTATACCGCCCAAACTCGTCCGTTTGTGTAGGCTGACGATTGAGAATTCTCGCTGCTCCATCAGGGTCGGAAACGACCTCGCCGACACATCCGATACCAAAAAAGGATTTAGGCAAGGCGATGCGCTGTCATGTGACTTTTTCAATCTTATTCTTGAGAGGATTGTGCAAAACTCACGAGCTGACACCAGAGGCACAATTTTCCAAAAATCTGTACAACTACTAGCATTTGCCGACGGTATTGACATCATTGGCAGGACCCAACGTGATGTCATAGCAACGTTTGCTAGTACAGAGAAGGAAGCGGCAAAAATGGGTTTAGCAGTAATTGAGGGCAAGACGAAGTATATGCTGTCAACACGAAAGGACACACAACAAGGACGAATTAGACAGAACTTCACCATTGACAGATATAGCATTGAGGTAGTACGGGACTTTGTCTATCTCGGCTCCGCTATTAACTCTGACAACATCAGCTCGTCAGAAATTAAACGAAGAATTACTCGTGCCAACAGCTATTTCTTAGGGCTAAGAAGGCAATTCAGTAGTAAAGCCCTCACTCGAACTACTAAGGAGATCCTATATAAGATCCTGATCATGCAAGTCTTGCTCTACGGCGCTGAAGCATGGACCGTCTCAAAAGCGGATGAAGAAAGCCTTGGTCGATTTGAGAGGAAAATTCTTCGAAAGATCTTCGGCCCCGTTGGCGTTGACGGGCTATGGAGACGAAGATTCAACCAAGAGCTATACGAGCTGTACAGCGGTCAAAAAACTCCGCATTGGACGTTTAAGATGGCTAGGACATATAGAAAGAATGGACACCAATACTCCGGCTCGCAGAGTCTTCGATTCCCAGCCAGACATCGGACGCAGTAGAGGAAGACCTCACCTTAAGTGGCGCGCACGAGTAGACACCGACCTTAACCAACTTGGAGTGCGCAACTGGAGGCAGTTAGCTAAGGGCCGGGCTAATTGGAGAGGGTGGTTGGTTGAGGCCCAGGTTCATTCCGGACTGTAGCGCCACTAAAGTAAGTAAGTAATCCCACAAACAAACGATACAATAGTTGCCACGTTTACTGACGATACAGCTATACAAGCAGTTTGCACAACAATAGAGGAAACAAATATAAAATTATAGAACGCTTTTAACGAGGTAAATGAATGGACAAAATCCTGGGCGATTGCACTTAATGAGAGAAAATCCATTCGTGTAGTTTTTTTCATATAAACGGACAAACAATTTGCCAGTATTTCTCAATACCGGTTCGAGTCCCTTTTGCAAATGAAGCGAAATATCTCGGAATGACACTCGATGCAAAATTAAAATGGAAGTCGCATGTAAAAAAGAAATGCGAAGAACTTAAAAATAAATACATGGAACTGTACTGGTTACTCGGTCTGGACATATGGCATACAACTATGGGGTTGTATACCATATGTCCAAATATTTTACAAACTTTTGAAAACAAAATGTTAAGATCATTCGCCAATGCGCCGTGGTATATAAGGAATGAAGATCTACGCAGAGATCTGGCTATTCTCGCGGTTAAAAGAAAAAGTGTTTTGGGCCACGTTAACACAACGGCCCTCTAAATTCTCGACGAAACAAATTAATTCCGGCGTCTTCAAAGAACTAAGCCCTTAGATTTGGCCCGATATTAACAAACCGCGCTAAAAATTGCGAAAAAGCAGGAACTCTCAAAGGAAAGTTACCTGCCAAACATTCATTACTCGTGATAAAAAAAAAATGCTAGATAAGTCGCATACTGAGTTGCAATACAATACAAAAAGAGTGGTGGTTTTAGTCGGTCCTGTCAACCTGTCCTGTCTTTTGAGATTCCTACCAGCCGACGAAAATAAACATTTTCCTAGCATTAGCCTAGCACTAAGAAATTCATCGATATGGAGCGTTTTTCAAGAGTGGACCCCGAGCCACTTAAATATAGCTGCGAGCATACTTCTCATTCAAGAATTTATCAAACATTTGAAGGGACCGGAATAATTCTGAACAAAAATCAGACAACCAAGATCATAAAGGTCAGTTGAAAACATGGAAAATGTTTATTTGTCTGTGCTTGACTATCTGAACCATTCATGGTTCATAGATCATCATATGTGCACAATGACCTTAAGGTGCACCCTAATAGAGCTCGATTGGTGCAAGAATTAAAGCCCCAGGATGAAAGTCAGAGCGCTTTCAACGTTTACAATCAATCATCATCTCATATTCGGATGACACTAATTTTGATCTTAATCAGCACGTGAATAATGAGAACTTCCGCTACTGCAGCTCAACGAATCCGCAAGTGCAAGCATCAGAAACCCTAACATTCGCCCAAAGTAACCGTATGGTGCTGCGATGTCGACTCATGAAATTCAAGGCTATAGCGAATAATCTTTCCCGGGGGTTTTTCGTTTGTCAGCAATGTAAATCAGATTGCTGAATGGGAACAGTTTCCCGGGGATATTTATTCGCGATATGCCTGATTTTATCGATTCTTACTTTTTTTATAATTTACACGCACTCAAGGTGTTGTAAATATCCTTTAAATGTCCTACCACAATACCACCGTTAGAGGAGGGGAAGAAAGAGAGTGATAGGAAAGATTTCGGATGTAGTGGAGTACTTACTCCAAGGGTGATGTCCGAAATAACTTCGGAGAGTCATTATTCTTTATGTTCGTTGAATTCCCTAAAATTTCGATATGGTATATAGCTTTGGTAGTACCTTCCGACCTTTTTTTTATTTCTTTGCATAAAAGTATCATGGATTTCGGCTTTGATTGAACGCGCAACCTTCCACTCAACAGGCGAACACATTACCTCTACACCGCGGCCACCCACCGAAGATGAAAATGGACTTGCAGTGACAATGAATTAAGAACGTTATGTGGAGATGTAAGACGGCTTCTTGATCCCTGAATTGCCATACAGACTTGTCTGTAACCAAACTACATGGCTAAAGCCGGACAAAGCATACGTACGTCCAATACGTCACTGCAAACAAGTTCGTGAAATTTTTGCTGGCAAATTGATCTCCAGGAGAGTTAAAAGAAATTGGCCCCATGCAGTCCTGAAATAACCTTTGAGGATCAGTGCCTGCCAAAGTGCTTCCTTATCCAACGCTTCCCATTATTTAGTCCAGGCGTACCAGAGAACCGTGATCGCTTGATCTTTCAACTTTACGTTTGCTCATCTAGAACTTCGAAACTGGGGTTAAAAGATTCCGTTAAGTGAAAATGCAGTCAAAGAAGTCGACCTTTTGGTGTTACTGAATTTGTTGATTACAAGCTACCGACCCGTTGACGGTTTCTTCCTGAGACAAGACAGCCGAGACATTCGTTCAAAGTGAGATAATATGCGACATTTGGATCAGATGTGCCTCGTTAGCTGGTGTAAAACACGGAATCGCCTTTCTTGTTGATGGGGCATATGGAGTTGAGACTCCAGTCATCGGGAACGCAGCCATATATTCATATTTTTTTTCAGATAGGGTGCGCTTCATATGAAGATAAGACTCCCATCATCGGGCATGTATTCATTTATTAAGATTTTGTTCCGGAGCGCTACCTCTTCAATGAATGGAGGTGCATCGGTTTCTGTCGAAAAGGCAACATCATACTACGATGCTGTATACGTGGTGTTGATATTGGTGTAGTATAAGCGTAAAGCGGGGAGTCTTTCCCACGGTTATTCCTTGTAGACTCTGAGTTTTGTGTCATCAGAATAAAAGTACATCTAGTGTGTTGGATGCGTGACTCGAATTAATGAGTTCAGGTACTATCATGCAAACAAGCCTTAACATACTCAGTTGGTGTTGAGAACCATGTGGTCTGAGTGTAAATCCGAAGAAAACCGAACTAATCCGCTTCAATGATGAATAGAAAAGTTTGCGACACTAAATCTGGGAGAGTCTACCATCTCACTTGTCAGCGAGTGCCAAATACCTTGGGGCTATGCTCGATAGCATGCTAAATTGGAACCTACAAACGAAAGGGTGAGGAAAGCAAACATTACACTCCACATCTGCAATAGAATCTGGTGGTGAAATTCGGCCCCACCCCAAAAGTAACGAAATGGCTGTACACAGCTGTTGTCAGACCAATCCTCACCTATGGATGCTTAGTCTGGTGGGACTATATGAAAAAGACAAAGCATTTGACTGCACTTACAAAATTTCAAAGAACAGCATGTCTACCTTTAACAGGAGCCATGCGAACCAGCCCCACTGCAGGCTTGGAAACAATTCTAAGCCTCCCACCAATTCAGCGAAAAGCGCATCGCGTTTTAAGGAATCAGGCTGCCTTACGACGTACACATTAAAAGACTCAATACTCAAGGAGTCAGGATGTGGGACTGAAAGGCCGTATGGCAACAGTAATATCCTGGATTCGTTACAAAACGGCATGGTCACGTTTTCAACAGATTACGTAATAGATATACTAAGCTTCAAAAAAGTCGGCTTTCCTAACAGAGCTCAGTGGAAGAGTAACGAAGTAGTAAGAGATTTCGACACGGTCGTCTATACTGACGGAGCTAAGATGAACTGTGATGCGGGCTCCGGAGTCTAATCGCAATCAGCGAAATTATCAGTATCATACCGCCAACCGGATTTTTCCAGCGTATTCCAGGCGGAACTACTGGCTATCCGAGATGATTGCACGCTACTGGGGCGTTACACTACGCAAAAGCAAAATATTGCTATAATAATAGATAGCCAAGCGGCCATTAAGACGATCAGCTTGGCTACCATATCCTATAAGCTGGTACAGGAATGCCGAAACGAACTTGCCCACCTGGGCGAACGCTTCAGGGTCCCACTTCTCTGGGTCCCAGAGCACAGTGACATTGGAGGAAACGAGCGTGAAAATGAGTTGGCCAGCAAGGCTAAGCCTTACTCTGCTCACTTGCTGCAAGGGTCTATTTTCCTTTAGGTGCGGTTTAGGGACAAATCCACCCTGAAGAAGACCGACTCCAAATGGTGAAGGTTAACAAATTGCATCATATCGAGGAAGGTATGGCCTTCTCACGACAAGAACAGAACAAATGATCTACTAAATAAAACTCGCCCAGATATCGCAGAAATTACGGCGATAGTCACGGGAGACTGGCCAATTGGAGACCAAGCGCCCAAATTAGGGATTCCATTCAAACCCCAATACCAGAGTTGGGGGAACACAATTGAAAGAGAAACCTTCTCCAACTTCATCTGCGAATGTTCGGCACAACCCAATGACAATTATTCCTCTATAAGGCAAAAAGAAATTCAATTTCCGCGAACAATTATTTCTGTAGGCCTTTTATAGTACTTGTGCGCTGAGATTGAGCATTTTTGCAGTCGAATGTTTGGGGGGTAGAAGCATGTATAAGACATTATGCAGGAAAACTCCCAAGCATGGGAAACCGAAGTTATGATGGTATTACATCTGCAAGGATGTTTTTAAGGTTTGGGGTAGATGTGTGTACATGTACGATACGTTAAGATGTTTCGGTAGAACTTCGAAAAGTTAATCCCAACAAAGTTTTTTTTCTTTAAGGCTTTTTAAAAGTATTTAAAGAAGTCTTATAAAAGTAAATAGCTTCCTAAAAGTGCACCAAATGTTTGTCCATAAGAATTCATTCAGGTAAAATTGCTAATGAGGAAATAGCTTCGATAGTGGTATATCGAACAGAAATTGCAAGTTGGGTAGCAATCATTCTTCGACAAACTTAGCGGCATCTCGGAAAAAAGGATACAAGATCCGTTTTCTAAACCCCACAGGCAGGATCTAGAGATCGCCTGTATCACATCCACAACAATCATCATAATAAGGTCACACGAGTCGTGGTAACAAAAAGGCATATAAGTGCTACTTGGGCTTGTGCTTAATCGCCACTTCTGGCTACCAACCTACCTGTACCACTTGGTGAGAAATTCATGCCTTTTCATATCTATAGTTGCATACGCATAAGTCATAGTTATTATTAAAAGGGATTCCATCCCCAAGGCTGATGTCGCTCTTATAACCCATAGCCTGCAGGCACAGTTCTATCTACGGAATTCTTCTTCTGCCTTCTTGGAAAAGGAATATGTGCTTAGTGTTCTGCAAAAGCATTATCCATGGGTTCACGCTTTATCTACCGTTGAGCTACAATAGGTACCCAGCGGTCGCCACGAGGAGGTTAAGGAGATTCGTATCTAGTATTTTTGACATAAGCTTGCCACTCTTTTGAGGCACTATTTGTGCAAAAAAATTACGTTTTCGTAAACTTTCTTGTGCTGTCAGGGTACATAACCAGCCCGATATTTATTTTAGGGCTTGGATGGTTTTTTGTATTATCTGCACAACGTTCATCTTTTGGGGGACCACACAAGAAAAATCAGACAGATTCAGAACGCAGCTCAGACAAATTTCTGAAAAAAAAAACAAAAACAAGCGGGTTGAAGTTCCCTTTCAGCTTCATCCGACCTTCCATTTCCCTTGGATAGATACAATTTTTGGCATGAGATAAAAAAAAATCCATTCGATTTGATACCTTTACTATAAAAAAAGGACTTTAGTTCAACTTGCAAAGCCTACGGCTGACAAATAGCTTAGTAGTTAACAAAGTCGCATTTCTTCTAAAAGACTGCCTTCTAGGTATGAGTACTTACCCTATTGGATATAATAAAACCTTGAAGTGGTTAGCATTCAAGTGTACCCCACCCAGTTGTACATATGTAATTATACGCATGCGTATGCATCGACAGTGCATGCGGTAATTCGTACGGCTTGAAAAATTTGCATTTTGCAACATTCGCCTCAGGTGCAAGAGATTATACGTTATGACAAGCCCTCTATATGGCGCGTTTAACATATACGCCCATTCTCCATCCCGTATAAGAGTACTCGTATCTATAGATGAAAAATGTCCTCTTGCAGTATTTTTTTATTCATTTCTATTTTTTTTTCTCGTTGCACTCCCCTCTAGCTATCGCATTTTGTGTTCAAGGATTCCAATTGCCTGCCGCACAGCTTCTCACTCACGAAATCCACAAGATGCAATAATTAAAAGGAATTTCACGATCTCCATCTAACCAGAGCGTATATCCATAGCAGCTTCCGATAAGTGATAATGATTGCTACCTATATACCAGTAGCACAGTATATAGAGCTATATGCAGCTACACCGCAGCCCAGCTCTATAGGTCTTCACGGGAAAAGCACTTTCACAACATTGCCGAACACAAAAAGAGGCAAAACTAAGAATCACGTGTGATCTGCGATCAGAAAGTGAATTCCGCTTCATGGTATATAACCTGGAATTAGTCCAGAGGAGACTGCGGTCCAGAGTAAATTGTTTCGTCCAATATGAGTTGATAATATCATGTGGCGTCGAGAGGAGATTGCACGGTCTGGCGAGTAGTAGTCATTTGCATTGGAGCTGCATAAACTAGGAAATGATCTGCACATCGCGCACAGATGCGGACACGATCGTTTGCTCTTTTGTGGTTATCGATCGCATGCGCAACGATTTTTATATAAACCGCATCTCGTTTGGGCCTTCTGACGATCACTGATCTGATAATAAATTAATTGTTGTTGGTCCATTGTGGTGCGGAAGCTTTTTGATAGATGTGATGATATAAGCGGGACTTAAGATTGAAATGTCAGGTGCTAGGGTGCCTATTTTTTCTGTGCTTTCATCAAAAAACATCTTTTTAGAGAATAAATGAGTAATATAGTAAAAGCCCTAACGACATGACCACCACAAAAAAAAAACACGTCTATCGATAGAAATCGACTTCATTCATATGTCCACCACGGGAACGTATGCAGTGGTCGATACGTCGAACACAATTTTTTTTTTTTTTTTTTCAATTCATTTTTATTTTGTTTTTCTTAAAAACTATCTTAAATGCTAGACAAAAATTCATGAAAAAAACTAGCCTACTTATCAACTACTTAACTAACTTACTTGCTCTATGCGGGCGCCCTAAATTATACGATAACTTAATTCTAATGCCTTTCGGCCTATTATCTAATATATAAAAATATAAAGTAACAAAATTAACAAAATTTTTACCAAGAAAACTTTGAAAAACTTGGTTCCTCGTCTTTTTTTTATTTTATTTAAACTTACATACTAATTAAAACTACTTATCGACTAACTTAAGCTAATTAAAATTAATTAAAACTACCTAAAAATAACTTAAAAACTAGAACAGCCACAGCAAGCGTTTTTTTTTTTTTTTTTTTTGTGCCACCATGGCTGCTTTGCACCTAAACCTAAGACTAAAACTATGTAAGTCGGCCATAAAATTACAATTTTAAGTCAACTATCCTATCTATAATTCAACCACCACAACAGGTTCTCCTGTTGTGACCTACTCCGACGGTCCCAATCGGACACACTCCTGCTGAACCGCAGGCGCTCTCCTCCGCCCTGAGCGACGACGTCTCGGTCGTATAGGAGCCGCCTATCCACAGTTCGTCGGAAGACGTGGTAGATTAGCGGAACCGCCGATCTATCCTGTATCAGCCCTCGACTATCCAAATATAGGAAAGCTTCGGGTGGAATAAAGCCGCTTAAACGCGCACTCTCAAAATATTCATCATTGGGATAGAAGGCCCCAAAGATGAGACTATTGTTCGAAGCCATCGCTCTTGCAGCGTGAAACCGAATGAGTTTCACCAGAAAATTGTCTATTCGGTTTATGTTGGCCCCGTTGTATAGGACCTGGTTGGAATAGTATTTTGTGTAGTCAGATACTGGTGTTCTGTGAAGTCCAAGGCAGCTCCTCAGACACTGCCTCTCAAACACCCGTATCTTTTCCATTTGAGATGGGGCAACGTTGAACCACACCGGGCACCCATAGGCAATCATTGGCCTAATGAGGGCCATGTAGCAAATCACCTTCACCCTGCTGTCAAGACGACTGCTATAAAACAATCGTCTTGTCAGGGCAAATGCTCCCCTAGCTCTAGCCAGAGCAGCATCTACATGTCTTCCGAAATATAGATACTGATCTAACCAGATGCCAAGGTACTTTACTACACTTTTACTCGCCAGTGGCTGTCCGTTTGGTCCCACGATCACCAGCTTTCGCCAGTTCTTTCTCGTATCCCTAGAGGCCCTAGACAACGGTGTCCTAAACAGGATAGTTTCTGATTTCTGAAAGTTGATTTTTAACTTCCAGTCATCACAATATCTCTGGATCTTGTCAAAGTCCCGCTGCAAAAGAGTTCGAATGACTTCGACAGTAGAGGCTGTTCTGTACGCGATAAGATCTTCCGCATACGCAATTGCCTGAGTAAGACTACCTATCATATCACTGGTGTAAATGCTGAAGAGAATCGGCGAGTTTACCGCTCCCTGTTGCAGACCATTCTTAATGAAAAATTCTGTGGTAGAAGTTACATTGCCACTTTTGACAACAAACGTTCTAACAGTCAGCATGACATGAAGCATATATAACAGTGGTTTACTTATGCCAAGTCTGGTCAGCTTTAGATAGAGGCCCTCTAACCATACGGTGTCAAAAGCCTTCTCTAAATCAACCAGACATGCACCCGTGCACTGTTTTTTGGCTTTGTTCCATTGTATATCAGAGACGAGTTTGGAGGCGGCATGAATACAGTCATGTCCAGCCTTGAAACCAAACTGGTTCTCTGGTATAATATTATTGTCCTCAGACCACTTGAACAGTGCTCGATTGAGAATCTTTTCGAAAACCTTGCTGATACTCGGAAGGAGACTTATCGACCGGAAATTCGCCGGATTGGAGTTGTCCTTTCCCTTTTTCGGGAGAGGATGAACCACCGCCGTCTTCCAACGTACTGGATAATATGCATTATTCAGCGCGTTGTTGAACAGAGTGGCGTAAATGTCCACAGCTTCAGGTGGTAAGTGTCGCAGTACAATGTTGGATATACCATCGACTCCCGCTGACTTCTTTTTCTTTATGGAATCGAAGATGATCTGGAGTTCCACCTTCGAGATTAACAGGGGACTAGACCCACTTCGCTCGGCGACTATGGCGTTTGCCAAGTTTTCGTCATCAAACCGGGTGAAACCACGGTTCTCAGATCGCCATTGCGTTATGTCGTTTCGGAGATAGAAATGATGGAGTAGGGCATTGTTTTCCAGGACGCGGTTCGGGCGAATGCTATCATTCACCTTATACACTTCTTGAAAGACAGCCCCCACTGCCTCCACTTTCTCCTGAGGATCTTCAATAACATAGAAATCGTTGTCGAAGACGGCTTCCCCCGGATCAATTCCTGCTGTCAAAAGTATGTTTGTATTGTCAGTTGTTCGTTGGAGCTTAATACACGGAAGGTCGTTATGACCTTTCCTCCTAAAGATCTTATTAATTTGTGGAAACATACTCGGGTCGCTGGAATTTACGGCCCGAATTCTGTTATTCCAAAACAAATTAATGGACAACCGATAGTTCTCCTTGATCAATTGGTTGATGTTTTTGATCGACGCCTTCAGTGTTCTAATCTCCGGGTCGCGTGGGTTTCATTAACGTCGAACACAATTTTCGATGACTCGTTCACACATTTCGACCGATACCGCAACTATATCTCGTTGAATATTGTCTCTGGGCTAGTCTGAGGTAGTCGGTTTGTTGGCATAGAATAATGGCTTAATGTAGCGCTATATAAAAAAGTTTAGAGGGGTTAAATCACATGATCCCGGCGGCCGGCCTATCGAATGGCCCGTTTCTGGAGATAACACGTTCACCAAACTGAGATTTCAATAACTCGAATTTTGCACCCGCTATATGACTTTTGGCACCGTTTTGTTGGAGCCACATATCACAGATGTCCAATTCATGTAATTGCTCAAGGAAATAAGTTCCAACATGTCTCTGTAGCTCAATGATGCCACCGGCATTAAAACTGCACCTAACAGTGATTTTTTGCGGATGAAGTTCTGTTTCATGACGCACATGAGTGTTTCCAATTGTCCAGCAATGCTATTTTGCTTCATCGCAGAGGAAGATTTTTCGATGAAATTCGAAAACGTACGTCACTTCATATGATCAAGTGAATTTAGTTCATGAGTTAGCTTGATCTTGTAGGGGCTCTAGGCTAACATCAATATCGAAAAATCGCCATAATGTGGTATGGGAGAGGCTTAATTCTTGAAAACGCCGTGAAATTGACAGATTTGGCTCGTTTGTGACGGACGCCTTTACGGCAGCAATATTCCTTACACTTCGGGCACCGGCACCAACTCGGAATAGTCATGAAAATTTAGCTTTTTCTGAATATTTTGAAATTGACAGTGCGTTCACACTGAAAGTTTGATGTTGTCAAGTCGCTAATGAATGATTCTTTATGCAATAGAAAAACCATGTTCATTGCTGAACCATAAAATATTTAAACTTTTAACGTCAATACAAAGATCTGTTCAGATACAATGTATCGGAACGGTTTTCTGCAACTTCGGGATACCCTCAAGTTAGCCATGTTGGGCCTTTGATATTTGTTTTGTCTAACAATGACGTCGACTGTATTCTTGACAACACTTATTTATTTGTATATGCCGATGACATTGCAGAGTTTTCCCTCCGCTTACCCCATCCACTTCAAGATGATTTGAACCAGTAAGCATCTCCTTCCAGTCGCCAAATCCTATCAAATCAGTGGTTATCATCTGAAAATGCCGTACAATAGCCAAACTCCTGACATTACCTCACTATGCTTAAAATGATAGCCCTCAACGCCAACTCCCGAAATCTGAGATCTGTTTCCCTCTTCCGACATAACTTCCACCGAAGCAACTTAAATGATTCAATGGCCCAATGTGTCCCGTAGTAAATTAATGGTGTTGCCCGCCATGTTGAATAAAATTGCGCCATTTGTCAGCTCTGTCACGTCACGTCACGTTAATGCCATTCAACTGAGAAACGAAGAATTCAGAAATCATGTTTCTATAGCGCTCTCCATTGACGATAACATTCTGGCCGGCATCATCCTTAAACAAATATGGACCGATGATTCCACCAGCCAATTAACCAAAAAGTGAGTTTTAATGGTTGTAAAGGCGTCTCGACAAAGGCTTCTGGGGTTTATCCACTCCTAATTCAGCAGTTTTGCTTGTTTACATACCCATTTAACCAAAAAAAAAAAACAAGAGAGCTACGAGGTTGAAGTATAACTTCATGTATCGAAGTTTTTAAATAATAGAAGTCCTTCCTCATCAAAGGAATTTCTTATGATCGGCAAATTTCAGCTTATATGGATGTGTAAGTGTATAAAGAGGGATCAAAACAAACTGAGAGCAGAATAAGGAGAGAGAGAGAGAGAGAGAGAGCGAGAGAGAGAGAGAGAGAGAACAAAAGCACAACAGAATGCTATGGCCGTAAAATCCTTACATTGACTACAAAGAGCTCTCTCATGCTTACTGTCTAGATCTTTTTTTTGAAACAATTTTTCGCATGTTGTTGTTCGTCGCACATTTGTTGTGTCCCCTCTTGTCATCCTACCCATTCAATTTTCCGATGTGCATGTTTTGGATTTACAATTCACTGCAGAGTGAGCTCTCATGCTTTCGCTCTCGTCATCTTTTGCTGAAATAAATTTAAGCTTGTTCCATGACTTTCCTGTTAAAATTTCGTTTCACGTGAGTTTGTATTCACCCCCACGAGCTCAAAGAAGTTCCACTTCATAAAAGCCTTATCGGTTCAAGCTGAATTATGTTTTCGGCATATTCAGTGAACCTACTACTCGTACGTCACGCTGTTTCAGCTCCTGCACAAGCTAGATCTTGTAAGAGTTAAGCCAAGATATTTCCATAAAACCTTCCAAAAAAAAAACCAAACACTAGCAAGTATCGTAGTGATGCCTATCGAAAGTCCCACAGAAACTTGTTTTAAGTAAGAACAGGATAAGGGATGCTGAAAAGTGTGGACTGTGATGTGATCCTTCTTTTCGATATTCGAACCTCGCATAAAATAAAGAACATGGTGATCTGTTTACGTAATCACTTGTCATTGTTTCCATGCCGTAGTGATGCCTATCGACAGCCCACAGAAACTTGTTTTAAGTAAGAACAGGATTAGTAGGGATGCTTACAAGTGTGGACTGTGATGCGATCCTACTTTTCGATATTGGAAACTCGCATATAATAAAGAACATGGCGATCTGTTAACGTAATCACTTGTCATTGTTTCCATCATTCAAAACCCAAATCCTGTTTGCTCGTTATCTTGATTGCGAAACTGCCTTGTACCGATCTTCAGATACATTATTCAGCGATTTTCGAATAATCACTTTAAATGCTGAAAACCTTCGACTACGTAAAAATATTTTAATATAGATATCATCATGGATAATTGATACGTGTACTCTGTGTCTGTCTGTCTGCCGTCCGTCATCGCCGTTCAATTCAGTCGAAGCAATTAGTTTGTGTCCTTCAGCCATACCCTACCATCTACCAACAACAACGCGGTGAATAAAGCTACTCAATCAATTATATGAATTTTTCTCAAAATGAATTCGTTGTATCTTTTGGATTTCTGTCATTCTTCGAGGCAAACTAATTGCCGCCAGCATTGTCACCGTAAAATGAAAACAATAGCCGTGCGGCGCTGCGGCCCACAGTTGATGTAACATGATGTGCCACCGGGGCTGATCTGAGCGCCAGTCGACCTGCCACTACTGTCCTGATTGAAATGTCTGCCATAGATTGGATGTACGCAAAGCAAAGCGCTTCAAGAAATAAAAAACCCACACAATTAAGTGACTAGGCAGGCAGCACACAAACCTAATGAAATACCACGATGCCAATTCAAGAAACTTGACGCATTAATGAAAGTGCCCCCATCCGTTCCCGCTGGCTTCTGTGCCTGTGCAGATATTTAAAATACCTCATCATGTGTTCGAACGTAAGCCTTTTAGTTGAGGCCGTGTCGGGCAGCAGCGCTCACTGGGTAATCTCGTGCGCAGATTGATTTGAGCAACGAGGTCGTTGTAACGTCCAGAGCTACCGATCACACTGACAGCATCTGTTTGCAGATAGAGCTCATCGTCGCGCGCGGATTATGAAATGCACAAACATGCTGTTGTTGCCTTTGGAGGATTCACAGTGGATGCATCTGTGGCGTTATTAAACTTGGTGCGGCGGTGAACATCTGAAGGATGTCGACGCGAACGGAAACTGACTCTTCCCTGTTGTCACATGATAGCCAAATGATGTTTCGTGAAACGAATTTGAAGTTTTTCCAACCATTCTCGTTCAGGATGCGGGCATTACTCGGATTTCTTGTAATCGTTATTTCAATTGCAGTTGCCAATCGAATGAGACATATGGTCTTGTGGTCAGGCTTTAAGCGGCGCTGTTCATGCTCGTAGATGGGGTGCTTGCGCGCTGCCGCTTCAGTATTTTTGTTTACGTCAAATGGAATGCACCGTGAACAAAAGGATTACTTAACGCTGGCATGTAGATTGACAGCAAAGGCGAGCGATTCTACTCTCTCATTGCGCTCGACCACCGGTTCGTGTTAACAGACAATGACAGGTAAAAAGTGCTACTTGCGTTGGGTGGTGTTTTGCTTTGCCTGAGATTGCAGCCCCTCGATCGGGTGGTTTGCAGGTGTGCAGCGGTAAGGAAATTACCGGCAATTTGACTTGAGCACTACGGGCGAAGCATAGCTATTGTTTGTAACTGAAATTTTCTCTTGATATGCCAAATTACAGCGATTGTGTGCGATGAGGGAGTGATTGCAATCCAAAGACGAAAGAGTTGACTGCAAAACTGTTCGGGTGGATTTTTTTTTTGAAGACGGATGATATATTAAATGAATGTGGCCGATGGAAATCCAATGTTTTGGAAAAAGCTTATAAAGGATTTCAAGAAAATTCGGTAAAAGTCATCACCTAACTTAAGTCTAGGTATAACTGACAGATTTAAGTAAAACGTGTTAAAATAGTGGTTCAGCTTTTGTTCGCTTGATCTTGTGTTCAATTAGTTCTACGAAATAGATTTCGTTAAATGTATATCCCTCTCTCTACTCAATTTGGCGAGTAGATCTAATGTTGTTGCCAAAATTAATAACTGCTCACTCCAAATAACGAAATCTGCCATTGAGTCCAGCTATCAAATTTCCCACAAAAACAGAATATTCTGGGCTATAATTGTCACTGTCATTCACAACTTGTTGATCCTTGATCTGTTCTTAAACGTTAAGCAAACTGCTAATTACAGATCAGACAAGCAAGCAGACTCTTCACTTATAGATTTTGTAGCTTCTTCAAAATATGTCAAGGTCGCCACAGCTTGTTCCAACAATACCCACTCTCTTGTATCCAATTCTGTTATACATTTCTCCGGCGTTAAAGAAGCTCGAACTGCAACGCGCTGCTCTTTAAGTCTTCTAAGCGCCTGAAGTGTAGAATACACGCAAGTACTGACAACCTGGATGAGCACGTGACAAGGAAAGTTGTGAGTTGTTTGCATTTCTGTAAGGATTTTGCAACGTAATATTGATGGACTGAAGTGGCTTATTATAGATCTCAACTTTTTTTTTATATGCCATTAATGTGTCGATAAAAAACTGCAATTGTCCAGCCCGTCCCCAAAAAAATGCGAATCTTCTTCTTCTTCGAATCTCTCCAACTATTGACCAATAGCAATTACATCCCTTCTTTCTAATGTCATGGAAACGATGATAAACCGTTAGCTTGTGAATTATCTTGAATCGCGAACTCCTGAATGACCGTCAATACGGTTTTCGTAGCAACAGGTCCACTGGTGATTTGATGTCATATCTCACCAAAAGGTGGAACCAACCAATCCACCTTGGTGACGAAAACAAGATCGTTGCATTAATGGATTAGAAACTACCTCTCGAAACGCTCCATTCAAGTAGTTTTGTAATGTGGTTTCAAGACTGCTATTCACCAAAATGAATGCTGGTGCTGGAATGCCAAGGATCTATTTTGTCCTCATTTTTATTAATGCAACTTCTGGTCCATGGTTGGGTGTTGTAGAACGAGGGTAGATTCTGATTGGCTTTAACTTGACAATGCCCAGTGGTTGTAACTCTCAATACACATCAAGTGCATATTTTAACCTCCAAGTGATAACCATAGTGTGCTGATCTCATCCACCTCGATTTGACTTGCTAAAGACAAGCGCGAATGTTGACAACACGACGAAAAACAGCAACACTGTAGACAGCCAGGGCAGAATAGGACCTTCAGTCCATCAATATTAGTCAGGCCCCTCGACTAAAGACGTTGGCAGATCCCGTAGTGGATAATGATGGCCCCATGTCCTAGGGGTATCTTATAACTTGGAACTGGGCCTCCAAAATGATGGTTGTGCTTTGGGTTAACTACCTACCCATGGAAAAAATCCACCTGTTACGACACAACAAATAGCCTCGGAAAGGACTGATTTGGTTGTTGAAGGCCCAGCTAAACAATGACGTTCGTATCTGCACCTGGAATGTAAGAACATTAAACGTGAGAGGTGCAAGCGAACAACTAACGGAAGCCCTAAACTGCTACAAGGCTGACATTACTGACATCCAGGAAATACGATGGGATGGGCCTGGTAAAAAGAGGACGAAAAACTGTAAAATCTACTTTGGAGCGTGTTGTAGTGAGCAGAAACAGGGACTATTCGGATGTTGATTTGTTACAAGTGCCAGACTCAGGCAAGAAGTCTTATGTTTCCTAGACTTTAGCGAACGCATTGTAATAATCCGCATCAAGGCCGCATTCGCCAACAAAAGCCTTATATACGCTCACGCCCCAAAGGAGGAAAAAGATGACATAGGTAAGGATTTCTCTTATGAGCTTCTTGACAAAACCTATGAGCGACTACCGAATTACGATGTTAAAATCGTGCTGGGTGATCTTAACACAAATGTAGGAAATGAAAACATCTTTAGCAGTAGTGTCGGAAAACATAGACTCCAGGACAACACGACTGGTAACGGACTACGGAACGGAATTACACAATAACCAGCACACGGTTTACTCACCTCGATATCCCTAAGGGGAAACGGCGTACCCCAGATCAAAGAAAGGTCAACCAAATTGATCATATTGCTATAGACAAGAGGCACGCATCCAGTATTTTGAATGTCCGAACATTCCGGGGTGCTAACATCGACTCGGACCACTACCTTGTTGCAGCCAATGTAAGAATGCGGATATCCACCACGCCACAAAAATCCAGAAATACTGTAAAAGAAATTAATGTCGAAAGACTGCAATCGCAAGAGACCACCAAGACCTTCGAGCATCGCGTATCCCTTAACCTCTCGATTAACACCATACCACCAGCATCGAATGTCAAAAAACAATGGCAACGATGCCAGCAAAGCCATTATATCAGCAGCAACTGATGTGCAAGGTTTCTCCCGCCCACCAGCAAGAAACCCATGGTTTAATGAGGAATGACGACAGATGCTCGCAGCCAAGAACGAAGCCTAGAAGGCTAAGCTGTAGGTGAAGACGAGAGCTGGCGTTGAGCTCTATAGGCACAGAAGAAGGGAAGAACACCGGCAAGAAAAGTGAGCGATCGAGGATAAAGAGAGGTGCCACTCCAGGAACGATGTTTGCAAGTTTTACCAGAGTCTAAAACGTCAAAGCCAAGGATACAAGGCTCGAACAGAATCCTGTCGAAATGAACAAGGAAATATCGTAGTTGAGACACAGTCGATGCTGAGGATGTGGAATAACCACTTCTGCAGACTGTTAAACGGCGATGACGAATAAAATTCCGCTGTCAGGCAGAACGAACCATTCAATATTGGCAACGACAGCGGGAAGTGCCAACCACCCGACCTGAGTGAAGTGAGGAAAGCAATATCTAAACTGAAGCTTAATAAGGCTGCCGGAAATGACGGCCTTCTTGCCAAGCTTTATTAAGCCGCCGAAGATGACTTGGTAAGTAACATCCACCAACTCATAAGCCGAATCTGGTCGGAAGAAAGTATGCCTGAAGAATGGAACCTCAGTATCGCCAACTACAGAGGCATAAGTCTCCTACACACCGCCTACAAAATCCTATCTGCCGTAGTATGTGAACGCTTTAAATCGTTAACCAATAACCTGATCGACCCTTATCATTGTGCTTTAAGTCCAAGAAAGTCCACAACCGATCAAATTTTCACACTTCGGCAGATCCTAGAAAAACCCAAGAGGTCCAGATCGATACCCACCACCTACTCATCGATTTCGAAGCCGCATACGACAGCATTTATAGAGACGAACTATACAGAGCCATGTCTAGTTTTGCTATACCGCCCAAGCTCGTCCGTTTGTGTAGGTGGAGAATTCTCGCTACTCGATCAGAGTCGGAAATGACCTCACCGACATATTCGATATCAAAAAAGGATTTAGGCGAGGCGATGCGCTATCAAGTGACTTCTCGAGATTGTACAAAACTTGCGACCCAACACCAGAGGCCAATTTTCTAATAATTGGTGCAACTACTAGCATACGCCGACGGTATTGACATCATTGGAAAGACTCAACGTTATGTCATAGCCACGTTTGCTAGTATAGCGAAGGAAGCTACAAATTTGGGTTTTGTAGCAATTTAGACCAAGACTAAGTAACTATATGCTGTCATTATAGAAGGACACACAACACCCATCGACGAATTTGACAGAAAGTCACCACATTGACAGATATAACTTTGAGGTAGTAAGGGACTTTGTCCATCTCGGCTCCGCTATTAACTCTGACAACAACATCTCGTCAGAAATTAAACGAAGAATTACTCTCGCCAACCGCTGTTTCTTCGGGCTAAGAACGCAATTTAATAGTAACGCTCTCATTCGACCTACTGAGGAGATCATATACAAGACCCTGATCATCCCAGTCCTGCAATACGGCGCTGAAGAATGGACCGTCTCAAAAGTTAATGAACCCTTTGTCGATTCGAGAGGAAAATTCTTCGTAGAATCTTCGGTCCCGTTTGCGTTGACGAGCTGTATAGACGTAGATTCACCCACGAATTATACGAGCTGTACAGCGATATACTCCTGGTCAAAAAAAAATCCGCATTGGACGTTTAAGGTGGCTAGGACATGTAGAATGAATGGATTCCCGATTCCCAGCCAGAAGTCGGGAACATTTGAGGAAGACCTCGCCTATAGTGGCGTGAACAAGTAGAAACCGACTTCAACAGGTTAGGCAAAGTTAGTTAGCAAAGGAACGGGCTAATGGGAGAGGCAGGTAGGTTGAGGCCAAGTTTAATTCCGGACAGTAGCGCCACTTAAGTAAGTAAGCTTAGGAAAGAGTGAGAGTGAGATGCTCAGCAAAAATCTTTTCTTATATATCGGCCATGCCGATACATTGGCCGATATGTCAGTATCGGAATCGTCCCATCCCTAGTAAGAATCGATCCAAATTTCGAGGTCGAAAATTTTCACGAAAACAAAATGACTAATACCTCGGGTTCACCATCCACTGATTGACTCAAACATAGCTAGTCTATTCAAAGAGTGTGCGAAGTTATATTTTTGACACAAAGAATCGGACTTCCAGAGTATGAACAATTTTTCAGAAGTTTTTCGTGGCAGTTTTATGCTCTTGAATGTTTGTAAGACTTACGCGAAAAATTAGCATTTCGAATAAAGCTTGCCTTTTCGAAAAGAAATCTTTAAATAGGTTTGCATAATATCATGCTTGACCTTTATGCCCATTAAGGGGCTTGCCATTGAAATAATTTTGTGTAGTCCAAAGCATTCAACGTCCTTTGAAAATTACGCACTCACCATAAAATATGGACAACATCAACTGTTAAAATTCCACATCTTAAAAAGATCCACGAAATATACCTTATTGCCAGCACTAAAACCTGTTCTCCAGCTCCAAGAATGTTGCTACTTCCCACGAGCCCCAAGCAACTGCCCCATACAGCTCCCACTTACAACACCTGCAGTTCTTTAATTGCTCACCGCAATTGGACTGTCTTCTTCCAATCCTCCAAACGTGTGATGTGTATATTTTCGGCTTCGAAAAGATATCGAAACCTATCCCAGCAACCACTAATTAAAAACATCAAGCTGTGGCGGCAACATCGTGTCGTGGTTCTCCAAACAATTCGGGATATCGCGCGCATTAAATGCAACAAGCACCTCTGTCCGGGTGCTGCTCTGGGAATCTGGTTAATTAAATTGGAAAAATTTTAATTTGTATTAATTTATGGCAATAACTGTAGCTGCGCCATTAGGAAATTAAATCGAAAATCAAAAATCTAATCTAGCGTGTATAAGACGTCTCTCCTACAAGCCACAAGGAGCAATTATATTGTTTCATATCAAGCCGGCCAGGTACTTCAGATACAATCATTGAGATGAATTGTGTGTACGTGTGTGTGTAGTTATGCAATTGCAATTCGCGAGCACCTTAAAGAGCGTGTGGTACACCAACACACACAGATCAGTTCATGTTTCGTGGCTTATAATTGTGACGCGTTGATTTGCGGTTATGCGGTTGAAAGAGATACTTCACCCTAAAAGGTGTTACAAATAATTAACACAGAGTAATGGATCCGCAGTGACAGGTTCTATTAGTAGCGCTGCGCTGGCGGTGCTGTGCTGGTTATGGACGAATGGAAATTCTTTGATCGATCTGTCCGATTAGAGGGTGGAGTATTGGATATGGAGAGTGAATGTTGGGCCCATGGCATGTGACAGATTGGCTAAGGAAACCGTTGCAATTGATCGAATGATTGTAAAAGTAAAAAGCGTTCTCCAGTTTTATGGAATAACTTAAGAACAACTTTTAGTTAGTCGTGTTAATTGGTTTTTAACGAGGTATTTATCCTAGTTGTTACATTGTCATCTTGGGGACACACGATTTGTAAACATTGCATTGCCGTTTACAGATATTTTCATTATTTGAAAAGGTCTGCCTGGGACAAGGCAGCCTACTTTCCATCCTCATTGAGCATAGACGCAATGCTTTAATATGAATGCTCTTATAGCTGCAATTTATTGGTGGTTGAACAGAAGGTTTTGTGCCGTCTTAAGGCTAGCTAGCTTAACTGCTGTTGCTGACTACCTAAAGAATGTAAGCAACACTATAAGAAACAAAGCTAACATACACTGAATATCTGACCTGGTTTCTCAGGGCAAACTATGGGCCTGGTCTTCCATGTTGGGGTGTTTGGTTGGTTATATAATCACACGTCAATCAAACATTTGAGAAGGATACAATCGATTTATAACCTATCCCATCCCATTCCACCTACATATCCTCAGAATGTGGACGTGAATTTTTATGTGATTGATATATAATGCAATGCTATAGGAAGAGGAGGCATCTTTAGCAGTATTGTCGGAAAACATTACAACACGACAACACGTCTGGTAATGGCCTTAGGCTGATTGACTTCGCTGCGGAAAGAAATTCCACTATAGCCAGCACACGGTTTCGTCACCTCGATATCCATAAGTTAACATGGCGGTCTCCAGATCAACGAACGGTCAACCAAATTGATCATATTGCGATAGACAAGAGGCACGACGCCAGTATTTTGGATGTCCAATCATTCCGAGGAGCTAACATCGACTCGGACCACTACCTCGTTGCAGCCAATGTAAGAATGCGGATATCCACCACGCCACAACAATCCAGAAATACTGTGAAAAAATTTAATGTCGAACGACAGCAATCGCAAGAGACCGCCAAGACCTTAACCTCTCGATTAACACCATACCACCAGCAACGAATATCGAAGAACAATGGGATCGATGCCAATAAGCCATTAGATCAGCCGCAAGTGATGTGCTAGGTTTCCCTGGTTTGATGAGGCATACCGACATATGCTCGCATGCTCGCAGCCAAGAAAGAGGCCTACATGACTAAGCTGTAGGTGGAGACGAGAGCTGCATTTGATCTCTATAGGCAAAGAAGAAGGGAAGAACACCGGCTTTTTAGAAAAAAAAACAAGAATATCGCGCGATCGAGGATATAGAGAGGTGCCACTCCAAGAACGATGTTCTCGAGTTTTGCCAAAGCGTAAAACTTCAAAGCCAAGGATACAAGGCTCGAACAGAATCTTGTCGAGATGAACAACAAAGTATCGTAGTTGAGACACAGTCAATGCTGAGGATACGGAGAACCACTTCTGCAGACCAATGAACGGCGACGACGAACAACATTCCGCTGTGAGGCAGGACGAACCATTCTATACTGGCAACGACAGCGATAACTACCAACCAACCCACCTGAGTGAAGTGGGAATAGCAATATCTAAACTCAAGCTAAATAAGGCTGCCGGAAATGATGGCCTCCCCTCTGAGCTTTATAAAGCCTTCGTAGATGGCTTGGTAAATAACATCCAACAACTCATAAGCCAAATCTGGTCGGATGAAAGTATGCCTGAAGAATGGCACATCAACATAGTTTGCCCGATCCACAAAAAAGGAGACATTCTGAACAAAGCCAACTACAGAGACATTAGGCTCCTCAACATCGCCTACGAGATCCTATCTGCCGTAATATTTGAACTCCTGAAACCGTTTACCAACAACCTGATCGGCCATTATCAGTGTGGGCTTAGGCCAGGAAAGACCACAACCACAATTTTCATACTTCGGCAGATCCTGGAAAAAAAACCCAAGAAGTCTTAATCGATACCAACCACCTTTTTATCGATTTCAATACCGCAAATGATAGAATTTATAGAAACGAACTATACAGAGCCATGTCTAGTTTTGGTATACAGCCCAAACACGTCCGTTTATGTAGGAGGCCGATGGAAAATTCTCGCAGCTCCATCAGGATCGGAAACGACTTCACAGACACATTCGATACCAAAAATGGATTTGGAGAAGGCGATGTCGTGTGACTTCTTCAATTTGATTCCTGAAAGGATTTTGCAAAACTCACGAGCCAACACCAGCGGCACAGTTTTCCAAAACTCGGTACAACTACTAGCATACGCCGGCGATATTGACATCATTGGTTGGACCCAACGTGATGTTATAGCCACGTTTGCTAGTATAGAGAAGGAAGCGGCAAAAATGGGTTAAGCAGTAAATGAGGGCAAGACGAAGTATATGCTGTCAACACGAAAGGACACACAACATCGAAGAATTGGATAGAACGTTGAGGTAGTACGGAACTTTGTCTATCTCGGCTCCGCAATTAACTCTGACAACAAAATCTCGTCAGAAATTAAACGACGAATTACTCTCACCAACCGCTGTTTCTTCGGGCTTAGACGGCAATTCAGTAGTAAAGCCCTCACTCGAAGTACTAAGGCGATCCTTTGTAAGACCCTGATCACCCCAGCTCTACGGCGCTGAAGCATTAACCGCCTCAAAAGCAGATGAAGAAATCCTTGGTCGATTTGAGAGGAAAATTCTTCGAAAAATCTTCGGTCTTGTTTGCGTTGACGGGCTATGGAGATGAAGATTCAACCAAGAACTATACGACCTGTACAGCGATATGCTACTGGTCAAAAAACTCCTCATTGGACGTTTAAGATGGTTAGGACATAGAGCTAGTGGCTATCGATGTTAAATACTTGAGTTTTCACCAGCATCTGGCGCAATATGAAGATTTGAACGGTCGTAGATTTTCCACGACTGAAGCCGCATTGTTACGGATCTATTAGATCGTCAGCAAACGGCTAACGACGTTCACCTAACACGGTGGACAAGATCTTATAGGCGATGTTTAAAAGGCTTATACCTGTATAGTTGGTACATAGTAGGCGAAATCCTTTTTTCTGGATCGTGCAGATGTTTTTTTTTTTTTTTTAAATTCATTTTTTATTTCCTTAAAATATTAACTTAATACTAGACAAAAATGCTTAAATCTAACTTATCAATAACATATTTACTTAAACTAAATTATGGCCCTTAGCGGGCGCTGTAAGCTTACATCTAACAGTTTTTATTTTGCCTTTCGGCTTCAAGTTTCTTTTTTTTATTTTAAAATAAATTTATATTTCAAAAAAAAATTAAAAAAAATTGATTAGCGACAATTTTATATAAAAAAAAACTTAATCTACTTAAGACTACTTAATACTACTTAAATACTTAATACTACTTAACTACTTAAGACTACTTAACTACTTAAGATTACTTAACTACTTAAACTTAATTATAATCTGGGTGGCAAGCCCTCGCTGCATATGCCCCGAGGGGTCGCCATCCTGATCGAGTCTTTTGGTCCACAGGCATCATGCAACCACCCATATTGTACGCCAATATGGAGCACAGTCCCCGCCACAGACCTAGTACTAGAATAATTTTTTGAAGAACTAATTATTGGACTAAAAGTCCGCAAAGTATAGAGGAAGTGCTGAATCACTTCCCTCGTATAGCCACCAGAATTCGGAGCGCTGCCTTTCGGCCTCGGTCCTATCGCGATCCGATACCGCCGTGATAAAGCGGAGGAGCTCCGGAGCATTGTCAACGTACCCGTCGCGGATTAGCCGTTTGTCACGCGCGTCACGGTAGCGGTGGTATAAAACCGGGATACCGTTCCTGTCTTGTACCAACCCTAACGAATCGATATAAACAAATGCCTCTGGTGGAATAAAGCCAGACATGAGCGCACTCTCTATATATGTTTCATTGGGGTAATAAGCCCCGAAGATCAGGCTGTTGTCGCTAGCCATCGCCCTTGCAGCGTGCCTTCGATTCACCTTAATTAGGAAATTGTCAATTCTGTTCAACTGGGCCCCATTGTATAGAACCTCGTTCCGATAGTATTTTATGTACTCGGAGTCTGGTGTTCGGTACAACCCTAAGCAGGATCGGAGACAACGCCTCTCGAATAGCCATATCCTTTCCATGTAGGATGGTGATACATTGAACCACACGGGATAACCGTAAGCGATGATCGGCCTTATGACTTTCACCCTTGAATCAAGTTGGCTGTTTTGAAACAAACGCCTTGTCAGAGCATAAGCCCCCTTAGCCCTGGCCAGACAAGCATCCACATTTTTGTTAAAATACAGAAACTTATCAAGCCAGATGCCAAGGTATTTGACTTCACTTCTCACCGCTAACGGCCGTCCATGCTGTCCAATGATACACAAATTTTTCCAGTTTTTTCTGGTATCGTAAGGAGCCTTATGCAGTGGGGTCCTAAACAGAATTGTTTCGGTGTTTTGGAAATTGATCCTCAATTTCCAGTCATCGCAATATCCCTTAATGTGATCGAAGTCACGTTGCAAAAGTGTGTTGATGACCTCGATTTTCGGACCTGATCTGTACGCCACTAGATCATCTGCGTACTCTATAGCGTGACTGAGAGAACCTACAAGATCACTTGTATAAATGTTAAACAATATCGGGGGAGTTCACCGCCTCCTGTTGTAAACCGTTTTTAATTTCAAAGACTTTACTCGAAGTTACGTTGCCACATTTGACAACGAACTTCTTTCCCATAAGCATTTCATAAATCATATATAGCATGGCCTTACGCATGCCCAGTCTGGTCAGCTTGTAGAAAAGCCCCTCTATCCATACGGTGTCGAAGGCCTTCTCAAAGTCAACCAGACAGGCCCCTGTGCATTGTCCTTTGGATTTATTCCATTGGATGTCGGAGACTAGTTTCGACGCGGCATGAATGGTGTCATGCCTCGCTCGAAAACCAAACTGATTTTCCGGGATAATTTTATTTTCCTCGACCCACTCAAGCAGAGCCCTATTGACTATTTTCTCAAATACCTTGCTTACATTCGGCAGAAGGCTTATTGACCGAAGATTAGCTGGGTTTGTTTTGTCCTTGCCCTTTTTGGGGATAGGATGTACCACCGCCGTTTTCCAGTGCACCGGATAATGTGCATTATTCAGTGCATTGTTAAACAGCGTGGTGAAAATATCGACTGGTTCCACTGGCAGGTGTCTCAATACGACGTTTGGGACACCGTCCTCTCCCGCCGACTTTTTATTTTTCAGTGATACGAAGATGTCCAGGAGTTCATCTTTTTGAACGAACAGCATCATGCTATTGGCGACTATGCCATTTGAAGGGTTTTCGTAATTGAATACGGTAAAACCGTTATTCTCAGATCGCCAAGCTTGGAGTTCGGTACGTAGATAAAAGTGATTCAGAAAGGCTCTCTCCTCAATATCGCGATTTGGGCGAACAGGACTGTTCACCGTATACACGGTCTCGAAGATAGCGCCTATCGAATTCGCCTTCTCTTGAGTATCTTTGATCGTGAAAAATCCGTCGTTCGAGTCTACCTTTTCCGGAATTATTCCAACAGCCGTGAGCGTCTGTCTGTTCTCTGTCGTTTGGGAAATTCGGACACATGGAATGTCATTATGATCTTTTCGCCTGAATATTTTATTTATTTGCGGGAACTGGGGGCTACTGGTTTTTATAGCCTGAATTTTCTTGCCACAGTACAAACTTACAGATTTTCTATAATTTTCCGATATTAGCTGTTTAAGGTTTTTGATCAATGACTTCAATGTCCGAATCTCCGGGTCTCGTCTGTCCGTAAATTGTCTCTGCAGCCGTTTAAGCCTGGAGACCAACCTACATTTGTGTTTATGGAGTGCATCGATTGTTGGCGTTCGATACTTCTCCGTCTGGTCGTCAGAACTAGTTACCTCAGGGATAGCTAGGTTCATTGACCTTGTGATGACCTCATTCATTTTTAATAAATTTTGGTCAATTTCATCGTTTGTCAGGTTTCTGTTTGTTGGAGGGATGATTTCGCTCAAACGTAATTCTCGCTTTACGACTCTGGTGAAGCGCGGCCAGTTCGTCTTTCGATAGTCGAAAGAACGCACTTGGTCGAACTCCTCCAGTTGAGTTTGCTCGTTTGGGATCCTGAATACGGCATCAAGTCCGAGGTGGTCACTGTCATCGTAATCGAATGCTCGTACAGAGTTCCGCGCGTGTTCGTTATTTGTCAGTTCTAGTCTATTGTCCATAAGGGCTAAGTCCAGAAAAGAATTTCCTCTCGGGAAAGACGGGATATCCGTCGCGTACAAACTCAGTTTGTACTCAATCCTATTTTGCTCCCTCCAATTTTGAAGCAGTCGACCTCTAGTGTTTCCCCAAGCCGCGTGCTTAGCGTTAAGATCACCGGCCAAAAAGTAATAATTATCAGCCGATTGAAGCTGAAGGCAACGAAAAAGTGTCTCGAGATCTGCTATAAATTGAGTTTGTTGAGTTGCTTCAGGTGCATAAAGCGACACCACATACATTCTCCTCCGACTATGGAGAGGAATGCATACGATGCATGCTTCCAACACCTGGAACCTACGTACATCAGCGCTATATATAATGTTATGGCGTAAGCCTTTGCGTAATAAGACAGCGACCCCACCCCCTTGGGAGGAGTGGGGTCGGTCTCTTCTCACTACATGGTAGTTGCTGTATCCCAATTATACCTGTATAGTTGGTACATAGTAGGCGAAATCCTTTTTTCTGGATCGTGCAGATGGTACCGAGATTCCAATCGTAGGACATACTTTCCTCTGACCATATTTTGCAAATTAGTTGGTGTACGCTTCTAACCAGGTCATCTCCAGCGTGTTGAAAAAGTTCCACTTGTAGCCCATCGGCTCCTGCTGCTTTGTTCGTTTTTAGACTGGTATGGCTACTTTGATGTTAATATTGTCGAGCGGATGCAACTCTTGGTTTTCATTTAGATTGACTGGTACAGGTCGATGATTAGCGGGATCTTGGCTGTCATCGCCATTCAACAACTGGTTAAAATAGTCTCTCAAGATGGCTAGCTTTGACTGTGTATTCACTACGGTAATTCCATCCTTATCTTGGCAGGGCGCAGGACACGTAATGAATTCTGATGTCGATAGTTTCACTCTTCTATAGAAGTTTTGCTCCTATTGATGTCGATAGTTTCACTCTTCTATAGAAGTTTTGCACCTTTTTCCTGTTTAAGCACATCTGCATCTCCTCGACTTCACGTTGTTGGTGATATTTTTTCTTACTCCTGAACAAGCGTTCTCATCTTTCCCTCGCTCAACGTAGAGATTATGGGACGCTCCAGTTCTCTTCCATGGCCACGACATGTATGCTTTCGTTTTGACGTTGTTTGCTTGTGTTCACCACAGAGGTGGTTGTGAGATGCCCCACACTTCTGACGCTGCGTTTCTTATGGCTTGTTGGGATAGCTACGGTTCAAGCTCAAGGCATACGCGGTCGGCATAGGCTGCAGCGGTCTGTTCCGATTGAAGTCGTCCAACATTGAATTTCTCTGCGTGGGTGTTGTTCGCCTAAGAGATTTCCTTAATATCCACATGCACCAACTAGATGATCAGCGTCCCCACTTACAGTACAAATGAAGTATTTCACTTCACTTTTTCTACTTTTAAACATTTTCGCCCCTTCGAAAAATTCCGAAACATTACGATTTGAGAAAATCAGTTATAACCGAGATGTAATTGCATATTTTGAAGATGGCATTGTTTAACTCCGGTCGGATTTGAAGTCTCAAAAGAACGGCTTAGGTTAAGTTAGGTTGGTGGTTTGATGAGGTAGGCGGTGTTGGTCATCATCACACTTAGGTCAATGTAGAGACATTGTGAGTTGTTGCTTCCTTCAGTTATCTCGTTACCGTCCATTATTATGAGTTCCTTTCCAGCCATCCTGATGTTGTTGCAAACCTGAAAAGATTGGGGAGGGGGATTTCGAATGTATCCGTAAGGTCATAGAAAACGTATTTTGCAAAGTTTCTTATTCTTGATTGGCTGAGGCCTGGGCAGTGGAACAGAAAGTGGAGGGTATCCTCTCGTATTTCTTCATCACCGCCGCTTCTACAAAGTTCATCATCTATAAGATTAATTTTCACTCTGTGGCTTTTAATTCCAGTTAGAATCCCTACTTTTGTCGACATAGATTTCCTGTTTCTTCGGAGTAGTTTGTGGGTTATGGCTTTGTTATACTCAGGCCACAATCTTTTAGAAGTTTTACAGATGTTGAGGGAATATTCAGTTTCTTCTGTCACACCCGTGATTTGATACCAAATAGTGGCGGTTTGACATCATCCAGCAAAACTTTACATTATGTTGGACGCCAAGTGCCTTTAGCTCTTTACGACAACGCTTCACAAGCTAAGATTTTATTTCGACAGCTGAAAAATTGCTTTGATTTCTGCCTGACTGTCAATGAAGATGGTGATATCATCTTATGGTATTGACAGCATTGAGGCCGCTTTGTCTGCCTCTGCTACTGCCAATGTCTCAGCTTGAAAACACTTCAGCACCAACGCCTACGTCCATTTTTGAACCATCAGTGTAGCTGTAGATGGATATGGTTTCGGTGCCCAGTTCGTTCCTCTCTCAATCGTCTTTACTTGGAAAGATGAATGGTCTTTGAAAGTTAAGGTGAGGCAGCATGTAGTAAGAGGATATAGCTAAGTCTAGATTTCGTTTTCCAGTAGTTTGGCTAGCTGATTCAAAGAGCTCTTTCAGCAGCAGATTCTTGCATGCAGAGGTCTAGCATTAGCAAATGAACGGCTAAGAAGACTTTATGCTTACGAACTTATCAAAATAAATTACGAAACAATTTAAATATTCTTATTTTTCTCTGGAGGTTTACTTTTGAAAAATAAAAGTACATTTGACTCACCATCAAAATGCATATCGTGTCACCCAATACCAAATTCGTTAACAAAAAGAAAGAGCAAGTAATAAATTGATACTGCAATCCTAATCTAATAGATGTAAATGTAATAAAAGTCAAATGCCACAAAAAAAATAAATACATAGGTGTACTTTATAAGAATATATTTCCAAAATAAATACGCTTTCGCTTGTCACTTTAATTTACTATGCAGCACTACGACTTCTTGAGCTATTCAATACAATTTGGGAAAAATTAAGTGGGAACGCTGAGTGATCCGAGTCAATGTTGGCTCCTCGGAATATGCGGACACTCAGCATACTTGACGAGTGTCTTCGTCAATCACGATATGATCGATTTGGTTGCATGTTCAATCGTCTGGTCAGTGCCATGTACCTTCCTCCTAGTGGTTACAAAAATTTTCTTTTTATTAAGGACCACACATCCATTCGCAGATCAAGTGTTCGCCTATCAAATAAAAAATATCACCGTGATCTGTTTTACCGCTTAAATATTCAATAGGATATTGATAACCCTACAGTGTATAACCACAGCTCGGTGTATCCAAAACTAACCTTTCTTCGAACACAGATGTTACCCCCGTGTTGAAACATAAACATGTTTTCAATCGTATCTTTCGAAACCACCATGTAGATGCAAATCCATACCACTTTACCTTGTCATTTGAATAAACTGCCGAATCACTCTCCTCACCCAGGTTGGCACTCCGAATTCCATTTCCACTCCCAGTTCCTAGCCCAAAAACAATTTTACCCATTTCCATCAAAATGCAGTTTCTTTGGATCTTTTTTTCTCCGATTTGCCTAATAGCCTCTTAATATTCCCAGCTTCCTACCAAATTTGGGCGTATTTGCCGAACACCATATGCTGGGATAGACAAAAAATAATACACCACTCAAACATTACCCTGCGGGCGATTAATTTTCCATAATGGCGTAATCGACATGAAGAAATGATAAACAGACGAAAAAAGGCTAACAAGGCCCGCGTACCTAACATCGACTGCTGCCATCGTCTACCATTTTCTGCCATGACATCTACTCGACAGCACCGACTGAAAAATTATGAAGATTATGTGGGCGGCAGTGCTGCCACAGTATCTAGTATCCAATATCCATATCCAACTGAAGCCGTTTTACGGGTGAAGTTGAACAACTGTTTTCATAATATTAACCGAATTAGCTGCTTTCCATCTGTTTCGATTTTTGTTGTTGTGTGTGCCTCCCGAATGAATGCTGCTCCTTGGTTACACTGCCAAGTCAGCATCCGATGCGATTATTACCGTGATTACGACCAAACAAACGACGGATATGTTCCGCTGGACACTGCCCATTACCGTTGTGGTGGTTTTAGATAAATTCGCAATAATTTTCCAATCGCAACCATTCGAGGAGATTTTTGGTTGATGGCCAGTAATTTGTTGAATTAAGCTCGATTGAGCATCATGTCTGGGAATGGCCCATATTTGTGTAGTGCAAGGCAACCCTAGGGTATATTGCATCCCCTCTCCTTTAATTGTTCATCAGCGCGCGCAATGCCGAGTCTATTAACTACTGCGAATGCGCATGCGCAACACTGCAGCGGTGAGGTTTTATTATGCAACAACGGTGAACAGATTTTATTTTATTGGTTTTCGGGCCACCTGCCAGTTCGGAAATATTTGTTAACCGATTTAATTTTCTTTCCTCGACGATTGGGGAATTCTCGGAAGATGGTGGAGTGGCAATCAGTTTCATGGCGGAGTATAGATTCATCTTGCACTTTCATTGGGTAATTCCGGATGCTGGTTTGAAGAAAAGTTCAATCGGAGGCGCGTTGATTGGATTAACGTTTTACGTTCGATAAATGGAGTACCCGGCACAGTCATTACCGGTGCTAGATGTAATAGGTTTAACTGTAATCGATGGAAAGCGTGCAACTACTGATGTAACTGGAGAGTGTTGTAGAAAAGATATTTATTGCTTCATTAGAAAACGCGTAATTTTTAATTATTAAGCAGTCAAGCGTACTCGCAGATGGTGTTTGGATAATTGCTATTTAATAGTCTGTTGAGAGTTGGCCAACATCATGAGCTTTCAGGTAAGCAAAGCAAGGTCATCCGCCTTGGAAATCGTATCAAAGCTAGTTTTAGAATTTACTCCAAAATATTAGGCATGTTTTCGACTGAGGGCTTAGTAGTGGTCTAGGCTTGATTCCTGGTGATAGGAATAGCGATATCTTTTCAATGGTCCTAATTTCGCTATGATCTGATAGCTATAACCATCTGAGTAGTTTCACTTGTCATACATTGCGAACCTCAAAGCAGCCATTAGGATGAAGTATACAACGTAGATTCGCCATTATTCAAGCTATACAAATGCCCACATAAATGATTGTGGGAAAAAAGCCTCAAGGAGGTTTTTATTTCACGAGTTTCCAAGGGTTTAGTTCTTTGGATACGTCTCAATGAATTTGTGTCCTCAAGCATTTGGAGGACCGCTAGGGTAACCGCGTACTAATAAACGTTTTTTTATGCTTTCGTGTAAAAATTTTCAAGTTTAAAAAATTACTGAAATTTGACAGTAGCAGGCTCCTAGATAAAGCTTTCATTAGTGAGATATTACCGTGCTGATACAACTCCAAAGAAGATAAAGAGCTATCCCTTCTTTCTTTTCATTTAATCCGTACCTGCAAAAATCGTTTGCATGAAGACTAAGACTTTCAGAGCGTAGAAAAAATCAAGTGCTTTGGGTTAACTACCCAACTTTTGCCTTGGGTTAACTACCCAACCATGGAAAAAACCACTATTACGGAAGCAATCAATGGCCTCGGAAAGGACTGATTTTATTGCTGACGACCCTGCTAAACGAAATACGGACAACGAAGTTGGTATCTGCACCTGGAATGTGAGAACAATATATAGGAGAGATGCAATCGAACAACTAACGGAAGCCCTAAAATGCTATAAAGCAACCATTACTACCATCCAGGATAAACGATGGGATGGGCAGGGCATGATGAAAAACTGTGACATCTACTTTGGACTGTGCTGTACTGAGCAAAAACAGCGACTATTCGCAAGTGGATTTGTTTTAAGTGCCAGACTTAGGAAAGAAGTCTTATGTTTCTAAGACATTACCGAACGCATTGTTACAATTCGCATAAAGGTCAGATTCACTTACATAAGAATTATATGCGCTCATGCGCCGGACGGAGGAAAAAGATGAAATAGCTAAGGATTGCTTATACGATCTCCTTGACAAAACCTATGAGCGTCTGTCGAAGTACGATGTCAACATCTTGTAGGAAATTATCTTTAGAAGTATTTTCCGAAAACACAATTAACATGACAATACGTCTGGCAATGGACTTAGGCTGATTGACGTCTCTACGTAATGAAATACCACTATAGCCAGATTACGGTATTCTCACCAGAATATCCATAAAGGTACAAGACGGTCTCAAAATTAACGAACCGTCAAAAAAATTTATCACATTTCGATAGACAAGAGGCACGCATCCAGTATTTTGGATGTCTGAGCATTCCGAGGAGCTAACATCGACTCGGGCCACTACCACTACGGACCACACCACTCGAAAACAGGCCAGAAATACTACGAGAACATTTAATTTCGAAACACTACAATCGCAAGAGACCACCAAGCATAGCCCTTAACCTCTCTATTAACACCACACCGCCAGTATCGAATGTCGAAGATCAATGCCAACGATTCCAAAAAGCCGTTAGATAAGCCGCAACTGATGTGCTAGGTTTCTCGCGCCCACCAGCAAGAAACCCCTAATTTGTTGAGGAATGCCAACAGATACTCGCAGTCAAAAACGAGCCCTACAGGTCTAAGCTGCAAGTAAAGATGGGAGCTCGCATGCAGCTGTACAACCAAAGAAGAAGGGATGAACACCGGCTTTTCAGAAAGAAGAAAAAAGAGCAAGAAAAGCGGGCGATCCAGGATATAGTTAGGTGCCATTTCAGGAATGATGTTCGTGAATTTTATCAAAGCGCAAAACGTCGAAGCTAAGGATACAAGGCTCGAACCGAATCATGTCGAGATGAACAATGAAATATCATAGTTGAGACACAGCCGATGTATATGGATATGGAAGAACCACTTCTGCAGACTGTTAAACGGCGATGACGAACAACATTCCGATATCAGGCAGAACGAACCATTCAATATTGGCAAGGACAACCAAAACTGCCAACCACCCTCAGGTCGGGTTATTGAGGTTAGCAATGTCTAAACTCAAGCTTAATAATGCAGCCGGAAATGATGGCCTTCCCGCTTAGCTTTATAAAGCCAGCGGAGAGGAAAAGGTAAATATATCCACCGTTTCATAAGCCAAATCTGGTCGGATGAAAGTATGCCAAAGTAGGACACCCACCCACCAACTGAAATTGCATAAGTCTCCTTAACATCGCTTACAAGATCTTTTCTGCCTTTATATGTGAACGCCTGAAACCGTTTACCAACAACCTGATCGGGTTGTATCAGAGTTATTTTAGACCTGAAAAGTCCACAACTGATCAAATGTTCACAGTTTGGCAGATCCTGGAAAAGAAACCAAGAAGTCCAATTCGATACCCACCACCTTTCACAGATTTCAAAGCCGCATACGACAGCATTTATGGAGACGAAATTGTACAGCTATGGTATACCGCAAAAGCTCATTTGTCTATTAAGAATGCCGATGGAGAATTCTTGATGATGAATCAGGGTCGGAAACAACCACACCGACACATTCGATACCAACAAAGTATTTGGGCGAGGCGATGCGCTGTCATGTGAGTTCTCCAATTTTATTCTTGAGAAGATTGTGCAAAACTCCAGACTCAACACCAGAGGCACAATTTTCAAAATCGGTGGATCTACTTGCATATGCCGACGATATTGACTTCATTGGTAGGACTCAACGAGATGTCATAGCCACGTTTGCTAGTAAAGAGAAGGAAGCGGCAAAAATGGGTTAAGCAGTAAATGAGGGAAAGGCTAATTATATGCTGTTAACACGAAAGCACACACAACATCGACGAATTGGACAAAACGTCACCATTGACAGATATAACTATTAGGTAATACGGGACTTTGTCTCGGCTCCGCTATTAATTCTGACAACAACATCTCGTCAGAGATCAAACGAAGATTTACTCTTGCCAACAGCTGTTTCTTCGGACTAAACAGACAATTTAGTAGTAAAGCCCTCACTCGAACTACTACGGGGATCCTTTATAAAACCCTGATCATCCCAGTCCCACTCTACGGCGCTGAAGCATGGACCGTATCAAAAGCGGAGGAGGAAATCCTTGGTTGATTCGAGAAGAAAATCCTTCGAAAAATCTTCGCTCCCGTTCGCATTGACGGGCTGTGGAGACGAAAATTCAACTAAGAACTTTACGAGCTGTACAGCGACATGCCCCTGGTCAAAAAAAAACTCCGCATCGGACGTTTAAGATTGCAATGACACGTAGAACGATTGGACATCAATACTCCGTCTCGCAAGGCCTTCGATACTCAGGGAGAAGTCGGACTCAGGAAAGGAAGTCTCGCCTTAAGTTTCGCTCAGAAGTTAAAACCAACCTCAACCAACTTGAAATGCGAAACTGGAGGCAGTTAGCTAATGACCGGGCTAATTGGAATGGTATGTTGCTTGAGGCCTAGGCTCATTCCATACGTATGTAAGTAAGTGGACAGTATCCAGTAATGATACACCTATGAGATTAATTTCTAATACTTACCCAATTTTGGTTCCTAACCCATGATTCCGTTGGGCTATCCTGATTTTGCCATATTTGTAGGAGAGTGCTATTTGGGTTTTAAAAGCATTGTCCTTGCCAGTTCGTCATGGCATCAGCCGCCTGTTCTCTTAACACTTTGATTGCCACGGAACCCAGTACATTGAGATTTGTTTGCTTTTAGATATTCTCAGTGCAATAAATTTTAGGATGAAGAATACGAAGATCTAAACACAGTTTAGCTGTTGATATAAATATTAATATTTTCAAAGTGATATAAGACTTTGATTCTAAAATAGGAAGCCTGATGAATAGCGATTGTAAGAAGTCCTAATGGCTATGCAGACTGGAGGAAATGGTGATTTCCAAGTCGCTGGAGCAGACCAACTCGGCAACTCCTTTGCTTTATTCAGATCTGTTTGTGGAAATGCATAGATGTTCGTAAGGGTCTGCTGTCTGCTTTTATTCACTTCTGTTTGGACTGGAAAATGTGTTTTCCAAATCAAAGTCCGTTGCAGCAAGTAGCAAATCGGTTTTATTTGCCTTAAAAAACTGTAGATAGAGTGAGCCGGTACTTGGCTGTCTAAGATGGCAACCGGTTGCAGAATGTACCAGCAAGCAAAGGCATGCAATACGTTGAGTTTTCTTAAAAGTTTAATGCTGGTCTTCTTTTCTTGTGTAGACCAGCGTTAAGCTATGATAGAGATAAGTATTTCTCTTGTATAATCGCCGTATGGATCCAGGAAGTGATTTTTTAGCTTAAGACCTAACCAGGACGTGTAGCTTTGCTTCACGGTAATAGCTCTATTTAGACTGTCTTTTTATCATTCCACATAGAGTTTCTGTCTGGGACTTGACCAAGGTATTTGCCTGTTTTGGAGAATTTTAATATTTTGAAAGTTACGTAATGGATCAGCTCCTTTTTAGATGGGTTCACACATATGCGACAGACCATCATTTTCCGCGTATAAACGTAGTATTTTGCATGTTCCGTGGCTCAAACACCTCTCTGAAACTCTGCCACAATTTAAAGATTTTGATAATTTTTGGCATCTATTAATGGTAAAGAAGCCTTCAAAAACCCTGGAAGTTCTATGCAAAAATTTAAGAGCCACACAGAATGCGTAACTGTAGCGGGTATCTCGTATCGTTGCCAAAAGAGAGATACATTTCTTTCATGAAATTGCCCTTCATTCAACGTCAAGCTACAGATTCATGAAGATACTCATTGTGAAAGCGCTTACGGGTTGCCTGGTTTTTAACTTCTGACTCAGCTACAAATGTCAGCTACAGATATGCATTCTGGGCGGTCCTTTAGTTCTCGGTCTATTAGAAAAACATACAAAATTTACCTTTTCTGGATAGGTATATGCAAAAATACATCCAAACTATATCGTTTCACCTATTTTATGGATAAAAAATTACAGCTAAAACTGCCTGCTTTAAAAAAAAATTCGTATCACATGTCACACACGTTCGTCATTCATTACCTAACCCCACAAAAATCTCAGACTTGTCGATAAATCGATACAATTTCACTCACAGGTGTCCACCTTTTCAAAATGAAAATCAATTACCATTGAAATGTACAACCACTTACTTGCATTCCATAGGCTACCTAAAATATGTTCTCTTGTCCCGCATATAAATCCCCAACCAATCGACCCGAAAGGTTATCGTCTTCGATTAAATTATATAGTCCACCAACAACGGTATCGAAATAGCACTCCCTGCCGCATATGTGCAGGCCGTGACAGTCACCGAACATCCAATGTATCTGCCGGTTACAATGTTGTAACAAACGGAGCTCAATATATTCAGTCCAATGCAAATGAAGTTGAGCAGTTAATAACCACTGCGATCGTCCAAACAAAAAGCAGCCATCTGTAGATGAACTTAGACTTCTTGTCCAGTTCTATCACGTAGCACACCATCAAAAACAGAAAATTCAACACCAACGACGATGAAAAGGACGCGAAAATTCAGAACGCGACCACGGATAATTACAATGACCATTGACCATATAGCCGCACCACAAGGGAGCCCATAACCCATAAGCAACGAGCGAGCACCTATTCGTTGTCCACTCGGGTGAATAGTGAACAGTCAAGTCCAGCGAAGATGGCAATTTAGGAAAATCACTGCGACGGCGAAGATGATGGAGGAAAACAGTGTCCTCGCCCACTCTTGACTGCGTCGACTGTGCTTAATGGAACTCTGATTGTTCTCGATATGCAATGATCCGGAGGACGGAGGTATCGATCTTCACTGGCACGCTGTACTTTGGTTCTTCCTTCTTGTACCACTTTTTGTTTTTGTACTTTGTTGGATGTTTTGAAGTTTTGATGTTTTTTTTTTTGTAGGGATCATGGGTGCCCATGCCCATGCCCATTACTGAACCAAGTCACATACCCAGATAGTCTGTCCGTTTGTATGACGATGAAGATGGAGTAAGCTTTGCAGGGGCGGATGAGGTTGTGCAGCGACTTGCTCTCGAGGAATTGTAATTCTACTGGAGTTTGTATTTGTAGCTTACAGGAGGAGGAGGAGGCGCTTATTTTTGGGACTGGCATCTGCATGGGGTAGCCCTAATTGTGGCTACCTTCCACGTGACAATGCAGCATTTGTTTTTGTCTAAGACGGATCGACTCAGATTCACTAGCTTATTCGATGGAGCTATGTTCCTTTTATAGTCGACAGCGTATGTAGTAAGACCTCAACAATCCAACGATAGAAGAGAACTCATTGGAATGGTGAGCTACCAACTATGTTCCACTTACGGATTGCTTCGAGATCTCTTAAAATTCCTACGGTGGAACAAAATTTCTCACCTGAGGACCAGAGATTTTCATGCAATTTGCTGAGATTAATTTTTTTTGGATTAAATCCTCCAATTTTTATTCTTCGACATTTTCGTTTCATTAGCCAATATCCTGACCGTGTATTGTTAGCCTAAGAGACTTGGGTCAACTATCCACTGTGAAAACTCAAAACCATGGTACGTTTCCTCACACAAAGGCACACTTTCCTTATCAAATACGACAGCGAAAGAACTACCAAAATGAGGTCAATGATGACGTCTGCACTCTTCCTAGGTCATCTAGGAATCTGAAGGGTTATCCAGATCGAAAAGAGGTATTGGCGGATGAGAAGAAAGGGCAGCGCTAAATCATGTATTGGATACCCCATGTCCTTTGGATATTTTATAAATGGGAACAGCCTCTCCAATGTGGGGGTTGACCCCCTCGGGTTAGGGGCCAGAATATACCCGAGTAATATACCAGAGTTTAAAGTGTGAACAAAAAAAACTTGCAATGAATACAACAGAAAGATATAATACCCCAAGTGCTAGTCCAGTTTCACTGGAAAATTAATTCTCTTCGAAGGTCGACTCTACGGATTCTGGAGAGAGACAATTATTGCAATTTTGTAACTTTTTCGGTAAAAATTCACCTACAGGCCACCTACATCTGGACTTTAAAAAAATATGCGTCTCCAGGAGCTCCACAACGCCAGAAGTGTCGGCTCATGAAGAACGAAACTCAGTAAAAAATTAAAGACTAAGGGACGAAAACGACGGTTCTTCGAACAAGTCCTAACAAAGTCGAACTACCCTGCGAAGAGCTACGGAAAGAAATTCTCCACCTTATGGATGAAAACATGGCCCTTAAGAGTTCATTAAAAATACCTTATGAGCCAAAACCAAGTGCAAACTACCCCGAGAATTCCGAATACCATGCGGATGAACAAGAACTCAGACGCAAAACTGACTTTTCTTTCTAAAGAAAAGACCGTTAAAAAGAGGAAATCTGTACCCTCTCAAGGAATAATAAACCGCGACAAAGATATTATTAATAAAGGGAAACAGCTAAAACAACGACCGCAACTGCCAATTAATGTGATCGGTAATGACGAATTTCACAATTTGCATACTTCGATAAAATCGTTGACATTATCGGGCTCCCGAGTAACTTCGCTAAAAAAAAAAAAATACATGGAAAGACTGCGTTAAGATCCCTGAAAGCTTCCGTCTTTATCTCGCAAACTAAATAACGATTACATAGAATCGTATTCATTTAAAAATATATCTGGAAGGCCTTTACGCGTTGTAGCCAGAGGGTTACATTCGTCGTGCTTAAAGGATGACATATTTGATGATCTGAAAAACAGACAATTTAAAGCTATAGATGCCGTTAACATTGTCAAGCGAAACAAACATTAAAAAAAGGGTGAAAAATGGTAATCATCTGACGGTAGATTGTAGACTAGATAATAAGACTCTTGCTATTTGCATTTGCGATCATTCCGCAAATTAGCGGCCATTAGAATTGCAATCGGATCTTATACCTCTAAAACCAAATGAACAAACGTATGCTCAAGCTGCAGTATCCGATAACGCTTCTATAAATATATCACCTGACACCGTTTCTTACGTTTTGTCAATCATTGTTTTAAAACTTGAGGATAAACGAGAAACGAGTAAACTTATTTCCGATAGGCTAGTTATGCTTGAAAATAGGATGTACTCGCAACGGACGTACTCAACCTTCAACATAAATAGATTTCTTAAAATTCTTCCGCGGAATGAGAGAAACAATAGACAAGAATAAAGGGTTCCCCGAAACACCATACAAAGCGGGAATGATTACGGACATGCTGATCCTACTCAAACCCTTGAATCTGTAATAGAGTGGTACATGGTGATTCAGGAAATACGATGGACAGGATAAGGTTCAGCGCTCACCAAAAGCAGCACGTGTCAGGGTGAGGATTCTTTCTGAAGAACTGACTAAGGTCAAGAAACATTCCGTACCATCACTTATATGTGCAAATGTCCCCATCGATGAGACAGAAAACCGTATCAAGAAGCAAATTTACAACCTAGATCCTGTCCGAAATATGATGTGAAAATCATACTTGAGTACTTAAATGGGGAATTTGGTAAGGAAAACATCTTCAGTCGATTAGTTGTACATAGATTGTGCGGATTTTTGAGGTACTGGAAGAATCAGAAGAAATCAGCTTCTAAAGGAATGCTCATCCATATATTGCTCCAACTTCTAAGAAATACAAGAGGTGCTTTAATGCTAAAGTCGGGATTATATCAAAATTGGTACATCGTTCAGTTTGACAGCAACTCTTTTTATTTTTTTTAAACATGTTTTCGATTCTCAAGTATATGTCCAACATGAAATGACAGACAACACTCTGAAAACTCTGAATACAAAATCGCATCAGAAATTAAACGAAGCAATACACTTGCCAACCGCGCTGTTTTTTTTTTTAACTATGAAGGCAATTTTGTAGCAAAGCAATCACTCGAACTACTATTCCGTTCATACACAAGACGATTATCCAGGTACTGCTCTACAGAACATCAAACGTAGATGAAGAAATCCTTAATCGTTTTAAGCGAAAATTTCTTCGAAAAGTCTTCACTCTCGTTTGCGTTGACGAGTTTACTCTACTTAAGTGGCGTTACAGTTCGGAATGAACCTGGGCCTCAACCAACATGCCTCTCCAATTAGCCTGGTCCTTAGCTAACTGCCTCCATTTGCGCACTCCAAGTTGATTGAGGTCGGTTTTTACTTGTGCGCGCCACTTAAGGCGAGGTTCTTCCTTCCGGCGCGACGTCTGGCTGGGAATCGAAGACTCTGCAAGCCGGATTATTGGCATCCATTTGTTCTACATGTCCTAGCCATCTTAAACGACCAATGCGGATCAGGGGCATGTCGCTGTACGGCTCATTAAGTTCTTGGTCGAATCTTCGTCTCCATAGCCCGTAAATGCAAACGGGACCGAAGATTTTTCGAAGAATTTTCCTCTCGAATCAACAAAATATTTCTTCATCCGCTTTCGATACGGTCCATGCTTCTGCGCCGTAGAGCAGGACCTGGATGGTCAGAGTCTTACATAGGATCTCCTTAGCAGTTCGGCTTTACTACTGAATTGCCTTCTTAGCCCGAAGAAACAGCAGTTGGCAACAGTAATCCGTCATTTAATTTCTGACTGAGTATTCTGACAGAGTATTGGTGTACTGTCGTTCTACATGTCCTAGCTATCTTAAGCGTCCAATGCGGACGTTGTACAGCTCGTATACTTCTCGGTTGAAAATTCGTCGCAATATCCCGTCAACGCAAACGGGACCGAAGATTTTTCAAAGAATTTTCCTCTCGAACCAACCAAGGATTTCTTCATCCATGCCCAGAGTCTTATACTGGATCTCCTTACAATAGTTCGAGTGTGGGCTTTACTACTAAATTGCGTTCTTAGCCCGAAGATACAGCCGTTGACAAGAGTAATTCTTCGTCTAATTTCTGAGATGTTGTTGTCAGAGTTAATAGCGGAGGCGAGATAGACGAAGGCCCGTACTACCTCAAAGTTATATCTGTCAATGGTGAAGTTCTGTCCAAATCGTCGATGTTTTTTAGTCCTTTCGTGTTGCCGGAATATATTTCGTCTTGCCCTCATTTGCTCGTAAGCCCATTTCTGCCGCTTCCTTCTCTATACTAGCAAACGTGGTTATGACGTTACGTTGGGTCCTACCAATGATTGGACTACTTGGGTTTTTTTTCCAGAATCTTCCGAAGTGTGAAAATTTGATCGGTTGTGGACATTCCTGGCCTAAAACCATAATGATAAGGGCCGATCAGGTTGTTGGTAAGCGGTTTCATGCGTTCCCATATTACGTCAGATAATATCTTGTAGGCGATATTAAGGAGACTTATGCCTCTGTAGTTGGCGCAGTTTAGAGGGTCTCCTTTTTTGTTGAGGAGTTATGGAGAAGAAGACTTAACATAGTACTAGGTGGATAGCGACATTGCCAAATTCCACGTTAGACGTTTAAAATGTGGGTGGCCGTGGTGTAGTTGTAATGTGTTCGCCTGTTGAGTATAAAGCTTAGCGTTCAGTCCCAGCCAAAGTCTATGACACTTTTATTCAAAGAAATAAAAGAAAGGTCGGTAGTTACTCCTAAAACTACACGCCATCTTAAAAGTTTTGCGAACATAACGAACACAAAAAACCGTGACTCCACGAAGTTAGTTCGGACACCACCCATGGAGTATGCCTCCACTAGATCCAAAAATCTTTCCTGCCTATCACACTATCTTTCTTCCCCTTCTCTATCGCTCGTACTGTGGTAAAACATTTAACGGGTATTCATAATCTAGAGCGCATACAACAATACAGCGGCTCGCAAAGTCTTTAATTCAAAGCCAGACGTCGGGCACAGTAAAGGAAGACCTCACCTTAAGTGGAGCGCACTAATGGAAACCGACCTCAACCAACTTGGGGAGCGCAACTGAAGGAAATAATCTTAGGACCGTTCTAATTGAAAATTCATGTTGGTTGAATGTTGGTTGGTTGAGGTTCAGGCTCTTTTTGGTCTGCAGCGCCACTTAGTGTTAGTGTTAAGAAAGTTAGTATTACCCTAAGATCCTCCGTCATCAAACAACCCCAAGCACATAGTTTTTTCACAAAACCAATATATTCCCTGTAGGATCTTGAAATGTGTTAACTCGTTCATTGCGCCTGCTTTCTACTGCGCTAACTAATAAAAAAAAATGCCTTGCCCCCACCTGCTATCAACACTAACGAACTTAAGAATCCATCCACTCGATACATACCTACCCATCACCGTACCTTCGTTGCATTCATAAAAAAAGAAATCAAATCCCGGAATACAATTTGAAACGGCATTGTCAAGTTCAAAGCCCTGAATCCGTTACGTGACCTCACCTCCAGCTACGTTGGCTGCATAAGACAATAAAACAATAACACAGAGCAACATCTCCCGCACACTCAACACTTGGGCTTAGTCCAAAAGCCGTGCCGTTGTGTTGTACTGCCTGAGCAATTATTGCTGTCGAGATCGATAGTGTTGAGTTGAGATGGAGCCCACTGGTTTGTTACCTCTTGGTTGGGTTGACTGACTGACTGACTGACTGGCTGCTTGCCAGGTTACCTACATTCTGCATACCTTACATCCAGCCTAAGCATGAGTCTGTGCCGCTTCAGTTGGTGTCTCGATGTGTCGATAGTGCGGCGATAATGTCGAAGAGACTGTGCAATTGAATCGAATCACCTCCTCACTGAGTCGAACTATTTTCCACTTTGGATGCAGATTGAGGTTTAATTCGTTTGGGTATACCTACGCTCGTTACCATACCGAATGATGGAGACAGACCGTATGCATTCGGATTTCGGATTGATCTTGATGGGAAATCGGTTCTTTGTAGCACTCTTGATGTGCTTGTAGTTGAAACAATTCTTTGACCTGATTAGACGCCAATTGAAATAGAAATTCTCCATCTCGAGTGGGTTTCTGTATTCAAATGTTGTCGGTCGTCCGTCGCCTCTTTTATCTTGTGTATATGAGGAGGACACATGTGGTCTTGAACTCACAGGCGATAACAATTAAATCAAATGGCGAGAGGGAGCCCATCATGATGATCGAATTTATGTGTAATTTGGAGAAATCTTTACGAGCCGGGAAGTGTCTTCAGTTTGCAAAGTCCAAAGGCAAATCATTTTCCATCTGGCACTGCGAATGATAAATGTGGCCCTTAACTCAGCATTGCAGCTGGGTGGTCCTACCAGCTCAGCGCACAGGGGGGTACAGCGCAAGAAAACCTTTTAACCGATTTGAGTTGGGTTAGTGTACTCTGCGCGCAATTGAACGACGCGGCACGCTTGCAGGTGTGGCATTCCTATTTAGAATGGACTAAGTGATAATAAAAATCACAATTCAGTGGATACCGCTGATGTGGATACTGCCGACGACGCGGAGGATTGGCAAATGAAATGAGGTGCCAATCAGCACATGGAAGTGCATTTGTTGTCCAAGTGCAGGGTCTCCCGGGTGGTTAATTGAATTCTTCGATGGGATGTGCATTTTCTTTTTAAGAATATTATAGGAGTAGTCGAACGTAATGGATTTTAAGTGAACTGGAAGATAGTTCCGTAACACTGAATATTACGAGCTGGAAAAACCGACACCAGGTTCTTAATAAATACTGAAAAATATCGACTTTATTATAGTGAAAAATATTTGTCCAAGGAATCTGAGGAGGGTTCTCCATGCAGCAAGCGAAATTCCACAAAATATCTGAGTTCGCGAAGATTACCGCAAGCTCCTTCCATTTTATGGTCAACATAGTCGTCAATCAGAGCAATTAATTCGGTTAACCATGGATCGTTTTCACACTAAGCTTAGTTTTGCATCCGCAAAGACGTAGAACAGTGCTTCGCCGAATGAATCGATTCGCCACCGTGCACATAAATTGGAGCTTTGTCCATCAACTTTATGGAAGATTTTGCGCAAAGATCTTGGCTTACGACCTAACAAGATCCATACAAGATGTATGGGCCGAAAATGAGGTATACGCTGATCTTCATGGCAAAATAGCTACGTCAACAAGCAATATTGCCGAATTTGGAGTGAAGGGAATCCACATGAGACGCTTAAGACACCATTACATCCACAAAAACTGTTTGTTTGGTGTGCTCTATGGGCTGGTGGAGTCATTGGGCCATACTTCTGCCGAAATGATGCTGGAGATTCAGTTAGCGTTAATGGAGACAGGTATAGAGCCACGATAACCGACTATTTTGTTCCCTAATTGGATAACATGAATGTGGATGAGATGTGGTTTCAACAAGATGGCGCTTCATGCCACACAGCGCACGTCACAATCGATTTATTGAAGGAAATATTCGATGAGCGCAAAATTTCGCGGAATCGACCTGTCAATTGGGAATCAAGATTGTGTGATTTGACACCATTGGATTATTTTCTTTGGGGATATGTGAAGTCGTTCGTCTACACCAACAACCCAGAAATGTTAGGGGAGTTGGAAGCAACATTCGTGGCGTTATTGCCGACATACGATCGCAAGTGTTGAAATTTGGACCTCTAGACTTGGCTTTTTTCGAACCAGTCGCGGCGGCCGCATGCCCGAAATCATATTTTAACATTAATGGCATAAAATTATCCTTCCAATTAAGCCAAATAGATGGAAATTTAAATGATTTTCTTGTGTTTTATATCAATTCAAAGTTGTATACCTCTAGAAAAAAACACCCAATATATGGATCGACTCAAAATAGCTTAGGATTGCTTCCACGAGCTCCTTGCAAAAAACCAGTAAGCAACCACCGAAGTTCGATGTTAAAATCGTACTGGGAGATTTTAACGCAAACGTAGGAAGAGAAGACATCCTCACCAGAATTGTCGGAAAACACAGCCTACATGGCAACAGACTTAAGCTAATTTACTTTATAGCCAGCACACGGTTTCCGCAACAGGATATCCATAAGCGGACATGACATGAACCAAATTGTTCACATTGCGATAGACAAGAGGCACGCATTCAGTATTTTTGATGTCCGGACATTCCAAGGAGCTACCATCGACACGGACCACTACCTTGTTGCAGCCACTACGCAACAATCCAGAAATACTGTGAAAAAATTATTTTCGAAAGACTGCAATCGCAAGAGAGACCTTCGCGCAACACTTTTCCTTAACCTCTCGATTAAAACCATACCACCAGCATCGAATGTCGAAGATCAATGGCAACGATGCCAACAAGCCATTAGATCAGCCGCAACTGATGTGCTAGGTTTCTCGAGTCTACCAGCAATAAAGCCCTGGTTTGATGAGGATTGCCGACAGATGCTCGCAGCATAGAACGAGGTCTAAAAGGCTAAGCTGAAGACGTGAGCTGCCATTGAGCTCTATAGGCAAAGAAGACAGAAAGAACACCGGCTTTTCAGGAAAAAGAAAAAAGAGCAAGAAAAGCGCGCAATCGAGGATATTGAGAGGTGCCACTCCAAGAACGATGTTCGCAAGTTTTGCCAAAGTGTAAAACGCCAAAGCCAAGGCTCGAAATATCGTAGTTGAGACACAGTCGATGCTGAGGGTAGACTGTTAAACGGCGATGACGAGCAACAAACCGCTGTCAGGCAGAACGAACCATTCGATATTGGCAACAACAGCGATTACTGCTAACAGCCCTACCTGGATGAAGTGAGGATAGCATTATCTAAACTCACGCTTAATGACGGCCTTTCCGCTGAGCTTTATAAAGCCGGCGGAGATGACTTGGTAAGTAACATCCACCAACTCATAAGTCAAATCTGGTCGAAAGAAAGTATGCCTGAAGAATGGATCCACAGCTTTGTTTGCCCGATCCACAAGAAAGTAGACCCTCAAAACTGCGCCAACTATAAAGGCATAAGTTTATTCAACATCGCCTACAAGATCCTATCTGATGTAATATGTGAACGCCTGAAACCGTTTACCAACAACCGGATCAGCCCTTATCAGTGTGGTAGAAACTGACTTCAAGCAACTTGGAGTGCGCAACTGAAGGCAGTTAGCTAAGGACCAGGCTAATTGGAGATGCATATTGGTTGAGGCCCAGGTTTATTCCGGACTGTAGCGCCACTTAAGTAAGTAAGAAACAGAGCAACTATTGGATTCGTGAAAAATTCAAACTCAACAGTATGATTCGTCTGTCGGTTTGTGAGTCCGGAGGCTAATCAGTTCGAAGGATTTACATCAAATTTAATCTAAGAATAAAACTACTTATTTGTCGACTGAAGAAGATTCCTGTGTTCCTGTTTTTCGCATCAAAAATCTGATTGCGATGCTTATCAGGTAAAAATTCCAAGTTCGACATTAACCTCAATACAACATGCAACATATAAATCGACACTCTTCATCGAAGGACTGAGGAAAATAAATGAGCCTAACAACCCAGTAATACCAAGACCCCAACCCCCCTCCTAAATCAAATTCTAATTGAAATTACGATCGCATAATAACGTCAATCGTAAACCAACTTACATTCTAACTACCTTGCCCCATGCATCATCTTCAGTGGCCAATGCAACCGCACAGACAAAGGTTACCTCTGCCAACACAAATCAACTAGCCACACCGTAATTTGACTCCTTTGTTTCTCTTCCACATACTCGCGCATATACGTTATCCTCGCACTCTTACTCGATTCCTGCTTGAGGTTGCGCTTATGCACTCACCTCAATGCAACGAATCCATTGAACTCCTCCATAAAAATCTTAATTACAATAATTTCACTCTGTTCCGGCTCTAGCAGCATAGAGCATAGAGAACATCTCACTCACTCGTCCGATAGATGGCGGACGCAAGACGACCAATTACCCTCACCAGCCCGACTCGAGAAGTTGGATGGATCGCAAATGATCGCACTCGCGTCCTCGTTTGTTTCGCACGAATTTCCATTTAAAAGAACAAATCAAAGGGCTGCTGCTGCTCCTCCACCACTACCATAGATCCCAATCCCACGGTCAGATATCCCCAACACAAAAGAACGACGAACTTCACTCCAGTACGTGCATTGCCAAATAGATGATCGTGTATCTGCACTTGAGCCTTCAATGGCCGCTATGATTATCTCCATCTTCAGTATGGCGCGCATTCGCCAGAACCACCATAGCACAGAGTCGACTTGAAAGCACAGCCCAGCCGCAGTAGAGAGCGTGAAGAATCATTTTGAAGGTCCATCATCGTTGCTGGACCGCAAACTATTCTTTGGAGCAGTTAAACCCGCTCTCGCTATGCGCAGAGAAAGATTGAAAGATCATATACCTTCAGCGATCGTGATGGTAATTTACCCGTAGACTTTTGTTACGTCATAATATTTCGTCTTGAAATTAGATAAATGGCCATAGAAAAAGATTGGCTCAAATGAGATTCGCCGTAGATTACGTTCATTGCCGGTACGTGGTGAAGTTTAAGATAATCCGTGTGCGCATAGCCGCTTCGCGTTGGTCGCGCCGCTCACTCGAATCGCTGGTGATTTATATGAAGATCAAAGTTACGCAAGCGCATAGATTGATAGGGGTATTCAGAGTGTTTTTGCAGATGGGGCCAAGGATGATATTTAAGGCGCTAAATTTGTCTGTAAGTTTTGAGCTAACAAATTTTGTCAGTGGGGGAAAGCAATAGAAGAGGGGTTGGTCGGAAATGACCTGAGAAGCCAATCATTTTTGTAATGACTATCCGCAATGAATGGACTATGACTGTTAGGATCGGAGAAGGACAAACATAATGTATGAAGTGCATGCAAGGCTGTATGAAAAGAACATAATCGAGGTCAATATGCGTCTCACAGTGCACCATTTACTGATAACCATTATAAAAATGGTGGCTTTCTGATCATTTATATCCAACCACGTTTCCATTTTAGTCAAATTGTATGGTGGGAAGGGAAGGTGCTATATAAATGAATGCAAGAGCAGAGTCATTAAACAATTTTAAGCATTTTCCCAAAGCGTTTCACTCAAGAAATATTAATAAAACCAAACAATTTATCTATGGCAAGAAATGAGGTAGAGGCAGTGTATCCCTAACATGATGTTCACGCTTAAAATCATCAATTCAAAGGCCGAAACAAAGGAGACTAGGATAACATTTTGACCAACTAACTTAAGGAACAGGCTCCTTAAGCAGAATGGCTTTCAGAAAGAAAAAAAAGGAGCAAGAAAAGCGCGCGATCGAGGATATAGAGAGGTGCCACTCCAGGAACAATGTTTGCAAGTTTTTACCAAAACGTAAAACATCAAAGTCAAGGATATAAAGCTCGAACAGTATCCTGCCTAAATGAACAAGAAAATAACGTAGTTGAGACACAGTCGATGCTGAGGACATGGAAGAACTACAAGTTGGACCAAAAGAGATCGGCTTATTGGATGATGTTCTTATTTTTGCAAATGGCCGCTAATGTAAAATCTTTTTTGACATTTGTGTACTAGACAGATGTAGAATACAAGTGAACAAGCCATGGAGCGATACATTCCCCGAGACCGCGGAATAATCGTGTCTATTTTATGCGTTACAATTCGTTTGTAGTGTTTACGCAGCGCTAATTCCGTCGCCAATTCCCCGGCCGTCCGACACCGACTAAGCAAACACTGCGCTGTTTGGCCAACATCTTTGAAGAGCATGGGACCACACGATACGTTGCCAAGAGTAGCCGCCCCCTGAGCGCCCGTTGTGCCGAGAATATCACCGCTGTGAACGAGGATGTCGAGCTGTCGGCGGAAACATCGACCAGACGCTGTGCCTCTTAATTAGCCATCTGCCGGTCATCCTTAAGGCGAATTTTGGTCAAAAACTTGCTCCTGTTCCCGTACAAAGTCCAGTCCGTGCATCAGCTGGGGCACCGAAAATCCACGAGTATTGCACGAGGAACCATTACACCCACTCAAAGTTACTGCAAGGTGCACTGTTCACGCTGGAGAAGTCACCGGGCCATTTTTTTTTCGAGAACGCTGATGGTCAAACGACAACAATGGACGGTGCTCGCTATAGGGCTATGTTAACCGAGTTTCTTCTGCCGCAATTGGGCGAATTATGACTTGAGGACATGTGGTTCCATCAGGACGGAGCTACGGCATACACTGCGCGAGCCACAATCGGTATTCTGAAGGCGGCGTTCCCGGGTCGCCGCATCTCTCGTTTTGTCGATTTGCACTGTCCCGCAAGATCGCTCGATTCCAGATTTTTTTGTTGTGTTGGTTTCTTAAGTCCCGTATTTGTGTGAAACACGGAGCCACTGACGGGCTCAGTGGCGCGAAGGTCTGTAGAAGGTCTGGGTTCGATTCCCAGCCGTAGCAACACCTAAATGATTTCACTAGCCCTCCTCTCGTGATGATCTGACAAATCATCCGACTAGTATCAATTGTCATGAAAAGCTTATCTCAACTAAGCCGTTCAGATTCGGCATAAAACAAGAGGTCCCGCAATCATGCTAAGAAGTACACACGCACACATGAATGGTTGTGAGAAAAAAGCTAGGCCCAGGATACTAACGAGCCTGTTGCGCCATAATTTTTGTTTGTCTTTACGTGAAAAAGCCCGAGACCCTAGAAGCCCTCAAGGACAACATTCGACACGAGTGCGAGAATCTGCCGCCCGAAGTTCTCGCTGTTAACTCTGACAACAACATCTCGCCAGAAATTTAACGAACAATTACTCTTACCAATCGCTGTTTCTTCGGGCTAAGAAGTCAACTTAGTAGAAAAGCCTTCACTAGAACTACCAAGGAGATCCTTTATAAGACCCTGAAGTCAGTCCACACTTCAAGAGCGGATGATGAAATCCTTGTTCGATTCGAGAGCAAAGTTCTTCGAAAAATCTTCGGTCCCACTTTGCGTTGACGGGCTATGGAGACGAAGATTCAACCAAGAACCATATTAGCTGTACAGGCACATGGCCATGGTAAAAAAAAACTCCGCAATCGACGGTTTAGATGAGTGGGACAGGTTGAACCTTCAAAGCAAAGGGAAAAATAAGAAACCCAGGAAAAATTTTCCAGATCGACAAGAGCAAATTCGGGATGAGAAGGTACAACAAAGGTATGTGGACGGCCACTGTGTGCTTATAGTCTTATAGAAGATGGATCCGAAGACTTAAGGTTGGAAGTATGTCCCGAAAACGAACTCAGTGATAGTTCCCCTAATAAAAAAAAACCTGTAAAACCGGGTAAAATCATTCGCACTAGTTCTTCAAATAAAAAAACACATAACACCAGGTATGATTATAAACAACAATTTCTGAAAGGCTTACGATTTTTGGTGTGCTCATGGGTTCATTCATAAAAACTGAACCACAGTGATTAAGATATTCCTTTTGTTGGTCCTGATGGCATCCATACTCAAGGTATCGAATCCCAGTGGCGTGTAGAGGGAGTTTTCAAACGACAACTACTCTTAACAGTTTCGCTAATTGGGTAGTTGAATACCAGTAGAGAAGCGAATTAGCAAAAACAAAACATTTAGATCCTTTTGAGGAGTTGCCAAAAGCTGTTATATTTGTTTATAGAGATTTTGAAAATATGGGTAGACAGTAGGAGTACCCGAAACAAAATGCGCTTAATGGAAACCATCCCCCATGCTCTCCTGAAAAATAATTTAGGTGTTGATACAGCTGGAAATCGAATCCAAACCATCTGCGCTGCAGTTCATCGCTTGAAGCATCGCGCCACTGCTCCCGTAATCTGTCGTCATTCTGCAGAAACTGTCGAATTCAGTCGGAATACCAAATTGCAAATGTGTCTGTATAGTTCGTCTCGTTAAATATTATATGCGGCTTCAAACTTGATGAATAGGTAGAGAATACTGATTATCAAGTCGAGAGTTTCTGCCTGATTTCTTCCTGAAGGTGGCAAATTATGATTTTGCTGAACTGGTTAAATATCAAAAAAAAATCGTTGCTACCCGCCTGAGCCTATATAGCGAATCTAAACAGCATCCTTGCAGGTTTGTGATCCCATACGTCGAAAAAAGGTAAATGTAAAGCAAGATATATCCACTTACTATCACTGGTTGCAGGAATGGTTTCAGAAAGTTTCATTTTGACAGATGTGCGAGATTGTTGATGTTTTACGCAGCGTTGAGTATTTGTGAAACCTAAATCTTCATGAATATGCTGATGACCTCTTTTCGTCTCTGTTGAATATCACTTATAGTTCTTTTTATTTTATAAGGTTATGAATAATAAGGTTTTGCCACAGCGTAGAAACTAAGATCCCCAAGGAACCAAATGAAAAAAAAATCCAAACCGTGAAACAACCTTCCAGCTCATTTCATTTCCCTGAATTCTCCTTTCAGTGGATATAATGTCTTCCTAAGCAGAACTTTCAATTGTTTTTGTCAATAACTCTTCGAAACCACAATCACTCGTATAACGGCAAATCTTCATGACAACTCCAACAAAACCACTATCATTGTTTTGATTAGACCTGTCTCAGACCAAGATTACACAATGCTATCATTGGCCAGACCCCTTTCACATTTGGACGAGGAAAAAACAAATCTCAGCCAACATAATCGAATTAACTGCTCTCAAGGCGACATTCCCCTTATTAGCTGCAACTTTGTGTGTACGTACGTTCCATCAACAGATATATATGTAGACACATTGTGCCACTCTTACAACATTTTCGACAATTTCCACAATAGCCTGGTCACTCGTAAAACCTAGTCAAACACTGGACACAATTATCTCCCAACTTCAATATTGTCGACAACTGCCCACTTCGATTAGTAATGCCGTCCGTTTGTATGTCGGCACTCAAAGCCTCTCAAACGAAACCAAGAAATGTCAAATTGTCGTCTCTTGTCCGCGCGCACTTTGATCCATAAATGTGCGGACCAAAGCAAACACGCCAAACACGTGCGTTGAGGTTTGCTCTGCTGGAACCAAGTCTAACCCCAAAATCTACACAACGATGTCTATTGCCCGTAACGACTGAAATGGGCGAGTTTCATGGCGGACTACCGGCTTTTGTTGAGCGCAACTGGTTTTTAAAATTAATTTGACGACGCTAAGATGCATTTTGTCATTTGGGGCTACCGATACAGTTTACCTGGTTAAGCAGTTTGTCTATGAGCAATAAAATCGGATACGTAAACAAAGCGATAGTGCTCCTGTAGGACAACGATAAGAGTATCTGCACATTTGCTGGTCGTTGGATAATTTTCCTGCGGTTGCAAATGGTTTTTTTTTCTCAGTTTGACTTTCGGTCTATTGTTCGATTATGGAATTCCCTGGGGATGAGAGGAACCATAAGTCGGCTATCTGTAGCTTGCATAATACAGTGAGGCAGCAGCCGGCGTTGTGGCATACGTTCTCATTTTCATACGGAAACAACTTTCACTTTGCATTTTAAATGCGCACCACCACATCGCACCGCTGCGGTATACGTCAAAAAGTCAACAATATTCTCGGTCGTCTGTCAATATGGAGCTTGCGGCTGGGGATAAAAAGGTTTCTGCACCTCTTTTCCACGAAGTCACATGCAGATTAATTGGGGTCAACCACTGCGGGATTACCAGCTATATTTGGACTAATGCCGGAACGATTATACAAGCGCGATTGAAATTAGATTGGACAACCACCTATAGTTTGGTCACCATTTTGGTTAAGTCATGGTGGCGGAGAAGTTGAAGAGATTAAAGGAAAGATTTAATTAAATATTTAAACCTTCTGGGAATTAAGAGGTGGCTTCTGTCACATTTCATTTTTTTTCTTTTTTTTTGTGTTTTTTTTCCAGTTTGCTATTGAACTGTTGTAAGCCCAAGCCTCTCTAGTCTCTATTTAACAAATGCGAAGATATTTTGTGTTTTTTTTTTACGTCGAAGTTGAGGAATATTTTCTGATTGTACAGAATGCCTACACGGAGAAAACATATCTAGGATTGACATTACACAAAGAGGACAGCACTATAGAAACGTCTCTGAAGGATTATATCCTCGGTGCCATATTAAGTATTTTAGACATTGAAGTTGCATTCAAAAATGCCGGTAGGGACGAATAGCGAAATAATACTTAGAGCTTAGAAGTGCATTTTCAAAATCAAAACCTCAAAAAGGACTCTCTATCAAGAGTTATAGGTTCGAGCTTAAGCAAAATGCTTATCAAGGCTGTGCTCAGTGTATCCACACAATAGTTTATGTAGATGACTGTGGCCTTGTTCTTTTTTCAGAACAACCAAAAAGTAGCGTAATCGCCCTGCAGTAACTAAGCCAATCAAGTGGCCTGACATTCATGTCGATAGACAAATTAAGGAGTGTGATTACATCACATGTTAGGACCGCAACAGCCCATACACATGTTCCTTTCCCACCATAGAAAACTAAGATGCCAAATGGATGAAGATGTAAGCCCCGATGGTTTACTTAGTAAAATAAGTAGAACTACAGTCCGACATGAACCTGGGCCTAAACCAAAATGTCTCTCCATTTAGCCCGGTCCTTATCTAACTGCCTCCAGTTGCACACTCCAGGAGGTCGGTTTCTACTTGTGCGCGCCACTCAGGTTGAGGTCTTCCTCTACTGCGCCCGAAGTCTGCCTAGGAATCGAAGAATCTGTGAGCCGGAGTATAGGTGTCCATTCGTTCTACATGTCCTAGCCATCTTTAACGTCCAATGTGGAGTTTTATGACCAGGGAAATGTCGCGGTACAGTTCTTGATTGTTCTTGGTTGAATCTTCGTCTCCATAGCCCGTCAACGCAAATGGGACCGAAGATTTTTCGAAGAATTTTCCTCTCAAATCGACCAAGGATTTCTTCATTCGCTTTTGAGATGGTCCATGCTTCAGCGCCGTAGAGCAGGACTGGGTAGATCAGGGTCTTATATAGGATCCCTTACTAATTCGAGTGAGGGCTTTACTAATAAGTTGCCTTCGTAGCCCGAAGAAACAGCGGTTGGCAAGAGTAATTTCTGACGAGATGTTGTTGTCAGAGTTAATAGCGGAGCCGAGATAGACAAAATCCTGTACTACCTCAATTTATATCTTTCAATGGTGACGTTCTGTCCAATGCGTCGATGTTGTGTGTCCTTTCGTGTTGACAGCTGCCTTCTCTATACTAGAAAACCTCAATATCGTTGGCATATGCAAGAAGTGGAACCGATTTTTGGAAAATTGTACCTCTGGTGTTGGCTCGGGCGTTTTTAACAGTTATGTCAAGAGTCAAATTGAAGAAGTCACGTGACAATGCATCGACTGGACTACATCCTTTTTTGGTATTGAATGTTTCGGTGAGGTCGTTTTTGACCCTGATGGAGCAGCGATAATTCTATATCGTCATCCTACATTGACGGACGAGTTTAGGCTTTGTACCAAAACTATACATGGCTCTGTATAGTTCGTCTCTATGAATGCTGTCGTATGCGGCTTTGAAATCGTAGAATAGGTGTTGGGTATCGATTTGGACTTCTTCGGTCCTTTTCAGGATCTGCCAATCGGTTCGGCTGTGGACTTTTTTGGCCTAAAACCACAATGATAAGGGCCGATTAGGTTGTTGGTTTCAGGCATTAACACATTACAGTAGATAGTAGGCCTCCGTGGTTGGCGCAGTTCAGAGGGTCTCCTTTTTTATTGGTCGGGCACACGATGCTGAGGTTCCATTCTTCAGGCTCATAAGCCGATCAGATTTGGCTTAAGAGTTGGCAGATGTTACTTACCAAATCATCTACGCTGGCTTTGTAAATGTCAGCGGAAAGCCGTCATTTCCAAAAGCCTTGTTATACTTGAGCTTATGTATTGCTATCCTCACTTCACACAGGTCGGGTGGGTGGCAGTTTTCGCTGTCGTTACCAATATTATTTGGTTCGTTCTGCCTGGCAGCGGAATGTTGTTCGCCATCGCCGTTTTACATTCTGCCGAAGTGGTTCTTCAATATCCACAGCATCGACTGTGTCTCAAATACGACATTTTCCTTGTTCATCTCGACAGGATTCAGTTTGACACTTGTATCCCCTGCTTTGACGTTTAACACTTTGGTAAAACTTGCGAACATCGTTCCTGGAGTGGCTCCTTTCTGTATCCTCGATCGCGCGCTTTTCTTGCTCTTTTTTCTTATTTTTGAAAAGCCTGTGTTCTTCCCTTCTTCTTTGCCTAAAGATCTCAATGGCAGCTCTTGTCTTCACCTGCAGCTTAGCCTTGTATGCTTCATTCTTGGCTGCGAGTATATGTTAGCATTCCTCATCAAACCATTGGTTTCTTACTGGTGGGCGCGAAAAACCTGATCTACCGGTTTGTCGTCATCGTTGCCCTTGTTCTTCGACATTCGATGCTGGTGGTATGTTGTTAATCGAGAGGTTAAGGGATACGCGTTGCGCGAAGGTCTTGGCGGTCTCTTGCAATATCAGTCGGTAGACATTAAATTTTTTCGCAGTATTTCTGGATTGTTGTGGCGTAGTTGATATCCGCATTCTTACATTGGCTGCAACAAGGTAGTGGTCGGAGTCTATGTCAGCCTCTCTGAATGTTCGGACATCCAAAAAACTGGATGCGTGCCTCTTGTCTATCGCAATGTGAACAACTTGGTTGACCGTTCATTGATCTGGAGACCACCATGTCCGCCTATGTATGCCCATCCCATCGTATTTCCTGGATGTCAGTAATGACAGCCTTGTAGCACTTTTGGGCTTCAGCTAGTTGTTCGCTTGCACTTCTCCTGTTTAATGTTCTCACATTCCAGGGGCAGATACGAACGTCTTTGTCCTTTTTTCGTTTAGTAGGGTCGTCAACAACAAAATCGGTCCTTTCTCAGGCCATTGGTTGCTTCGTAACATATATTTGTTTAAATGGGTAGGTAGCTAACCCAAAGCACAACTCTTTACCTGGAGGGCCAGCTCCAATTTATAAGAAACCCCTTTATCATGGGGCCATCAGTATCCACTAACGGATCGAGGGGTTCCATCGGCCTTTCGGTTCATCCCCCACTATCTCTTTTCAAGGGCTTACCTGAATTACCCTTCAGATTCCTAGATAACCTCTTATCCGAATACGTCTAAGCAGCTCATCTAATTTCGCCTGTAATAGCAGGTCTTATATTCCGTGCCATTCTGACATGGATGTATATAGTGTTGCTGTGTTTCGTCTTGTTATCGACACTCGCACTTCTCGTTTGGCATGTCAAATCCGGTTGGATAAGACCAGTATCCGATGGTTACCACTTGGAGGTAAAAACAAGCACTCAGTGTAGGCAGACATATAACCACTGCAAGGACAATCAAAGTCTGCCCTAATTCTTCAACATAAAACCTAAAATGGAGGTTAGTTATACTTTTTATTGAAAAGACAGGAAATGCGAAGTATTAGAGGTATGTACACTGTGCAGGCAAATTAAAAAAAATGTCACTTAGGCCCTTTATCTTCTAAATACTTTAATAAGTCTCCCTATAATAAAAAACCGCAAATCCAAAGAGCAGTCAGCCGCTTTCTTATTTCGCGTGTCCTAAGAACTTGCTAGTAACCATGTAAAAAGCTCACAAAAAGTATTTAGCACTTGCAGCCATTAGATTTGAATTTACAAAAATAAATGTTTGTCAACAAACACACACACCAGTTGCGTGGCGTTGTTATAAACCGATTACTACCAGCTTGGGTGTTAATATGTTTTGATGCCATAAACATCTGTCACGTAGTATAAAACTGTCATACAAAGATTCTAATTTTCGGATTTAGGATTTCGAAAGGGCGGAGCTATGAACTTACGAACTTCTCCTCTTTCAATTTCCTTAAAATGTCAGCTGTTAAAGTGGTTTTGTGGATGCCGAGACTTTACAACACAAATGGCAAAAAATTCCAATTAAACTGCTTGAATTTCGGGACACCTTTCAAAATCATTTTTTGTATTCGGGTTGCATCTTCATCTTTCCCTTCACACAAATGTCATCCCACGTCACTGCTAAGTACTTGTATTTTTCTCGACCTAACACAGGTGTTGGATCTATGCGGTGGCAGAAACTATAATATGCTCTGCACGTTCAACTTCCTACAACTATTGTCCTCGGAGCCTAATACTGGTGACTTGGCGTAACAGTTCTAGTCTTGGCTTTGAATACAAATTCAATGGGAACATGATTTTCGCATTAGTCACACTCGACTAGCTGAATTCAAAATCGTGCGACAACACTTCCAGGAGGTACATTCGCACACAACACAACAACTGTGACCAACAACGACGAACGACTACGACAATGCCGATCTGACACCCATAACTCATCTATTTGGTACCAAAAACAAACAAGCCCGCTTACGAGGGTGTGCATTGTGTTGGTTTTTGGTGCCTCGTAATCCTGCGTCCAGAACGTAATTCATTTACAAATGGCCGTCGTTAATGGTGGCGCCCATTTTAAATAGAACTGTTTGTGCTGGAATCGATTGACCCGTGTGTCGGTTTTGTTGGATTCATATTCGAAAATTATTTCGAAATGCTTGAACAACAACAAGACGATGTCACACTAACATTTTGTCTGACAGAATTAATCGATTTGAGCAACGGAGGGAACCCTTCCCATCACGGCTGTCTAACGCAATTAAATTCGAGTTGAATTTTTTTTTAGGTCAATTAGAAGTCAAGGGTAAGCACAAACGACATCAATCACACATTTATTTGGAATTGTCCTCGATATTTATCGCGAGGGTGGTCAGTGCAACTTTAATGGCAGCGGTGGCCTTTTGAATTGTGTTCATCTAATGAAACACAAAAGGAAGTGACTTCCTTTAATAGTTTCCTGTTCATTCGAGTGGTTTTTGCTTATTCCTTGTTTTAAATTGCTAAACTAAGGCAATTAAATGCAAATGGGTCTGCGACTTTTTTTTTCGGTAGTGGAGAATTTATGGAGCACCAGTGTGATTTGTGTGACCCACTGGGAAAGAAGAACATGCAACTTGATATCTTTTGGCGGCCCAGATTTTGTGGACCCTCTTGATTTAATGTTATGGACTTGGGGATGGTGACCAAACATTAGTTTCCTGATGTGATCTGTTAAACGGCTTAAAATTTGATCGCGGTAGAAAGTAAAAGCTGGGTAATGGGAGCTTTGTACAGTTAATCTTTTTTCAGATAAGATCTGATTTGTGTCATAAGGTGGGACTTTTTTTTATTGAGTTTGCTTCGGTTCAAAGTTGTATTCGGTATTTAACACAACGATTCATTGGGACAACACCGAAAGTATTGTATTCAATGTAAGAGCAATGGCACCTGAGAATTTCAATATACACTTGAGAACGGCAAATTTGAAGTTAACAACTGGATTTGTACAATGTAAGGCCAAAGGGAAACATACGATTTGCATACAAGCAGAAACGCATTAACCAATAAATCGCATTTCGGAATTCGTTAAAAAAAATTTGACTTCCTTCTGTTTTAAAGAATTTTATTTGCATATACAAGGTGGAGCAAAAGTAACCTTCCGATGTTTTTTGGCTGTAATTTGAAAAAAAAAATGAAAAACTTTGATTCTTCTTGTGGATTATTTTTATTTGGTCTTTTAATTTTTTTTAGATCAAGTCGAGAATATGATGTCATGTAAATGGCCGCCGCCACAGTTGATTGTCATTTGAGCCCTTTTTATGGCATTCTCCATCACTTTGGCCAAAACTTCCGGCGATAGGTCCTCACATTCTTGACGGATATTGTCTTTAAGAGCTGCAAGAGTCTGAGGCTTGTTGACATAAACCCGCGACTTCAAAAAGCCCCGGTCAAATCAGGCGATCTTGCTGGCCAGTGCAAATCGCCAAAACGGGAGATTAGGCGCCCGGGAAATGCGTCCTTCAGCATTAATTGTGGCACGTGCAGTGTGTGCCATTGCACCGTCCTGTTGGAACCACATGTTTTCCAATCCCAATTCATCAAGTTGCGGCAAAAAGAACTCGTTGATCATTGCTCTGTAGCGCTCACCATTCACAGCAACCGTTTGGCCCGCGACGTCTTCGAAGAAAAAAGGTCCGATGACTCCTCCAGCGAAAACAGCACACCATACAGTGACTTTGAGCGTGTGTAACGGCACTTCGTGGGTTCCACGCGGATTTTCAGTGCCACAGAAGCGTAAATTTTGCTTATTTACGTACCGCTAAGATGGAAATGGGCCTCATCACTCATGATTATTTTTGATGAAAAATCATCTTCCTCTTGGTGGTGATTAAAAATGGCTTGAGCGTATGTTAGACGCCATTGGCGGTCAGCAGCTAACAGCTGATGCACCGTCTGGACTTTGTACGCAAACATCTTTAAATCTTGTACCAAAATTCGCTGTAAAGACCGTCGACTGATACCCATTTGCGTGGCACGTCGTCTGGTCGATGTCGACGGCGCTTGCATGACATCTTCGGCTACAGCAGCAATATTCTCTGTAGAACGGCTACTCCGGGGTCTGCCACGCCTGGCAGCATCTCGTGTTGTGCCAGTCTCTTCGAGGCGAGCGGCTAAACGTCGCAGTGTTTCACCAGTAGGCGTTGGACGGCTAGGAAATCTGCGACGAAATTCACGTTGTGCCAAAGTCACCGACCGATTATTGCTCAAATAAATAGTCACCAATATTCCGCGTTCTGGAGCAGTGTAGCGTAACATTGTTTATTAACGTGTATTTCGCATGTGTTTACTACACAAATGTCAAAACAGAACTGACATTAGGGGCCAATCGCAAAATTTATAGCATTTTCTGATAGGAGGATTACTTTTGCGCCACCTTGTATACAGGGTGTCCGCCGGGAAGGTATATTACATGGTTTGTTTAAAATGTTCTTATCAAATGAAAAAGATTGGATCTTATATTGATAAATGTTTTATTTAATGTCGACAATTATGTATGCAATACAATATCAGGTAAATGTCCGCCTTTGTTAGTCTCACAAATGCGAGCACTTTTGAGCACATTGGTCATTACATTCTCACACATTTCACGCGGTATATCATTAATTTCATCACGAATATTTTGTCTTAGTTGCTCAAGCGTTTCTGGTTTGTTTGCACTTTGCTTTTCAGATATCCCCACAAAAAGAAGTCCGGAGCAGCCAATCAGGCGACCTTGGAGGACAATCAACATCAAAATTTCTTGAAATAACTTGTTGTGGAAAGAGGTCTCGCAGTAATTCCATTGTAATCCTGGCTGTATGCGATGTGTCACCGTCTTGTTGATACCACATGTTAATCAAGCTCAAAGCATGCAGTTTCGGCGTTAAAAGGTTTTCAATCATATCACGATATCGCTCCCCATTCACAGTTACCGTTACGCCGTTTTGATTTTCAAAGAAGTAAGGTCCAATGATTCCTCCTGACCAAATTGCACACCAGGCTGTAACATTGAATGGATTGAAAGGTGATTGATGAATAATTTGAGGGTTTTCCATTGCCCAGAACCGACTATTTTGTTTACTCACATATACATTCAAATGAAAATGTGCCTCGTCACTCATTATGATTTTTTCATGAAAATAGGAGTGCGATTTGTTGGCACGTTGTTTCTCCAAAAAAATTCACGTAACTTTCTCATCGTCCCAGTAAACGATGATTGATTTTGATAAAATGTTCTAACGATTAAAACACGTTGGTTTATCGAATATCACGCCTGCCAAATATGATCTGTCAAGACTAATGTTTACCAAAATGGCGGCAGAACAATGTAGTATACTTTCCCGGGGGACACCCTGTACTAGATACACTGGTTTTTAGACTACATGCCTGGTTCTGAATACCTCCTCGTGAAAGTTTGGAGATAAAATCCTAGTTGCTAAAATCTCGAGTGACCAATTCTGACAGACAAAATCGCGAATTCCTATACCCCGAAAGGCATAGTATCAATATACCAAAGCAACGATATAAAATCGGGGAATTGTTGGAATTGAGTAAAAGTTCCTTCTTGGTGATTCTCACCTTTGAGAGGGGCTTTATTGTCTTATTCCAAAGCGGTATATTAGTCTGAAAAATGGAAATGGTGTTTGGCATACATATGCTCTTTGTCATTGTCTCCAATAAGGGTTTAAATATTTCTAAAATCCACCCACTACCACGCCCACTTTTCAGGAAAACGTTGTTATTGGTCAAACCATAAGTAATTTTAAAAAAGTGTGAGAGAAATATTTAGACAATGTTATTCTGTACATTTATCCTTCTGCATATTTATCTTATATTTATCCTTAACGCCCACTTTTTGGAACCATTTGAGGTTGGGATTGTTTTTTCTCATCTGTTTTTAATTTATTCCTTCTTTCTGCCACTTTTTTTAAATACAAGTGAATAGTTGTTGTTTATTTGTATAATTCTCTCGTTAAACTAATAGTTGCCTGATTTTTTTTGTTAGTGACGAAATACTGTCATATTTCAATCGTTTATAGTTATGAGAAACAATGGTTGAGCACACAGCGGATTGATGAATTATATATGACTTTTTCTTACACGTCATAACACCCATACAAAAGCATTACAAATTTGGCTTGTGCTCATTAGGTTGTCGTTGTATAGGTATAAGCCCTTTGTATAAGTCGAAGCCTATACTTAGAGCTTAATAAATTAATAAAATAATTAAAAATCTCCAGGAGTTCATCTTTTTGTACGAACAGCATCAAACGATTAGCGAATATGACACTGTGGCTCTCGAGGAGGCAGATTATAAACTAAGGTTTGGCTTTAGGTATGCCAAGCTCATGATATTCCTCTTATCTGGTCACGAAGACGATGTGGACATCGTGGGAACCGACAAGCTGTTTGAGGACCTCATGATCGGGGATAATGCTGAAAGTCATTCAGATTAACCTGAGGCACTCAAGGTGTGCCTACGACAATCTAAGGGAGGAAAACAAGGACATCGGCATTATTCAGGAGCTATGGTTGAGAGACCCCTCCATAAAAGGACTCCAAGACAATCGGTATAATCTGTTTTACAAACAGCAGGCCACTGGTAAGCCAAGAATATGCATAATCGGTAAGAAACATATAAAAGCTTCCCAATGCCCCAATGTTAGCTCAAACGACCTAACAGTCTTCCAATAAAAGGTTGGAACCAAATCAACCTACGTGACCTCAACGTACATGGTTCAGCTCATGACAGACCAGCACCGCCAGAGTAGACCAAAGCGGATAATATGCTGATGGGCTGCGACACCAACGCAAGGCGTATGGTATGTGGATGCTCAGGGGATAATGAAGGGGGTGAGTCACTTTTTGATTTTCATTTGGCTGCCAATTTATTATTCTACAACAGGGGTACTACCCAAACCTTTGTCTTTCCGAGTACGGAAACACACATGGGATGGGAAAAAGTCCTGGATATTACACACCTTACACAAACACTGATAATGTGAGGATTGAGAACTATAGAACTTCCAATCTGGAATCACTGTCAGACCATGGATGGAAACCTTTTAGCAATCCCAAGAGAGATTATTGGACCAAGTCAATATCCAAGTTTTTAGTACAAAACTCAAAACCACAAAAGAAACAAACACCCTTGCAATCGAAGAATTGGAGGCAACATTTCAGCGGTGAACATTGCATACAAAGTTTCGTGCCCAGTTAAGCGAAGTAAGAAAATACTTCTCCCGTAGTGAAGGGAAGATCTCACCTATCTCAGACAGATGATCAGGTCAATATTCAATAATTGCTATTCCATTGCAGCCTTACAAGACTCCGCCAGGCTAAGAATTTTTCTGTCCAAGGAACACTCCAAACCTTCTTTTTTATAAAGTTCAGATGGAGACTGGACAAAATCCTACGCAGAGACAGTGAAACTCTTATTAAACACACACTTTCCCGGATGCAGTGATACTGGAACGCGAGAGATATCGGCAACTAAAAACTGCACCACACAGCAATATCACTTCAATAATTTTCGAGAAAAAGATTACCTGGGCTTCTCTCCGTTTAAGTCAACGGGACCTGACAGCATACTGCCAGTTATGCTACAGACAATGCGAAACCTAACAGTGCTCAACAGTGCTGGCGTCAAAGTTTAGAAGTTGCTTAACGCTAAGCCACGTACCCTACTCGCGGAGACGCGCTCGAGTAATGTTTATACCGAAGGTAGGCAACGCGGAAACAAAACCGCGAAGGACTTCAGACCAATCAGTCTAACCTGCGGACAATCGAAAAATCCATACACCATAACGGATACACTCTAGCCTTCTTCTCAGATATAGAGGGAGCTTTCAACCACGTCCTCAATGAAGCTATTCCAGAATTTCTAATCAGGCTGGGTATAGAGGATTTTATTAGCCAATAGATAGTCTCTATTCTCAGAACAAGAATTATCTAGGCAAAACTTAGCAACAGTCACTGCACCAAATTTGCTCACAGAGGAATGCCACAGGGCGGCGTCATCTCTCCCCTATTCTAGCTTTTGGTTATAAATAAAGTTGTAATTAAATAAGACAAGGAACGGGTCAAAGTTGTCAAGTTTGCGGATTACCTGGTGATACTTAAGTAAGAAAAATTACCATTCGTCACAAGTGAAATCATGGGGACTGCTTATGACAAGGTTAGCACATGGGTTAATTGTGTCCTAGGAGTAATCCTGAGAAAACCGGAATTTCTTTCGCTACCCACCATTAAAACAAAAATACCCCATTTCAGCCTTTCCATCTAAATGGTTAACCACTCACAATATTCTGTCAGCGCTAGGTATTTTGGTATCATGCTTGACCCAAACGTTAACTGGAAACACAGCATCGAACATACAGTAAGGAAGGTGTGTGTTGTCTTCTGCTTGCAGCAAAACCTTTGGAAAGAAGTGGGGACTTCAACCAAATATGAACTTGTGGATGTACACAGCAGTGGTAAGTTCTTACATACGGCTCATTGGTATGGTGGACCGGATTGAGTAAAGTCTATAACCTCACAGAACTAAAAAGGCTGCAAAGAACAGTCGTCGCCAACTGATGCCCATACTGTGCTATTGCATCTCTTGCGTCTTGTAAAGGCTACAACCTCACAAAACTAAAAAGGCTGCAAAGAACAGCCAGCTTGAAACCACTGGCGCACTGAGGTCAGCTCCAACTCATGCCCTTGCTGTGCTGTTGCATCTCTTGCCTCTCGACCTACTAATTAAAGATTCCGCCTTATGCAGCTCAGTAAGACTCAGGTTGCTGGACTGCAAGGCCGTACGGCAGTAATATCCTGGACTCCTCACTAAACTGCATTTTCACGTTTCCAACTAACTGCATCACGCCTTTACTAGGCTTCAAGAAAGGCTTCCACGTAGGTTTTCCTACGCCAGTGTATTCCAAGCGGATCTAGTGGCTCCCCGAGAGGCTTGGACGCTACTGGGGCGTGACACTAGAAACAAAATTATGGTAATATTTAGACAGTCAAGCGGCCATTAACTCGGCTACTATATCCTCCAAGCTGGTACAGGAATGCCAGAACGAACTTTCCCAACCGGGTCAACACTTCAGAGTCACACTTCTCAGGGTCCCAGTGACATTGAAGAAAACGAGCGTGCAGGCGAACTGGCCAGGCAAGGCTCAGCTCTACACTACACATTTGCGGCTAGGGTGTATCCCGCTAGGTGCGGTTAAGAGACAAATCTACTAATTTTTCCTGAAGAAGGTCGACTAGAAATGGCGAAGGGAAACAAATTGCGTCATATAGAGGAAGATATAGCCTTCAGCGATAAAATCAGAACAAACGACTTACTGAACAGAACCGGAACAGATATCGCACGAATTACGGCGATAGACACGGGAAACTGGCCAATTGGATATCATGCGGCCAAACTAGGGGTCCCATACAACCCCCAAAGCCGCAGTTGCGGGAACACAAACTAATAAGTAACCCTCTCCCATTTCATCTGCAAATGTCCGGCATTTACTTTTCCGGACTTATACCAACAGCCGAGAGTGTCTGTCTATCTCTGTCGTCTGAGAAATTCGGACACATGGAATGTCATTATGATCCTTCCTCCTCAATATTTTATTTATTTGTGGAAACATATTCGGGCTACTGGATTTTTAGCGTGAATTTTGTAGCCCCGGTATAAACTTATACCGACTTTCTGTATTTCTTCGAGATTATTTATTAGAGATTTTAAATCAGTGCCTTCCATGTTCGAATCTCCAGGTCTTGTCTGTTAGTAAACTGTCTGTGCAGTCGTGTTAGCTTGGAGAGAAGTGTGCTTTTGTGCTTGTGGGTTGCATCCATTGTTGGTATTCGATATTTTTCTCCGATTAGTCGTCGGAAATAGTAACCTAAGGGATAGCTGGATCCAATGACCTTAAATGAGGTGATATACATTTGGATTAAATGTCGGTCAATTCCATCGTTTGTTAGACTTCTATTTGTCGATGGATTTATTTCGTAAGTCTCGCTTTCCAACTCTGGCAAATGGCGGCCAGTTCGTCTTCCGATAGTCGCTATCCTTATAGATAGAACGCACTTGGTCGAACTGCTCAAGCTGATTGTGGAACCCGAATGTACATAAATTAAGAGAGGCAAACCTGGACTGGGTTTAACAAAAATAATTTACGAGTTTCAGTCAAAAAAAAAAACAAATTTGGGGCAACAGGCTCGTTAGTACCGAGGGCATAGCTTTCTTACTTGTCTGTGTACTTCATGCAAGATGACACCTCCTGTTTCATGCCGGATTCAAAAGGCTAAGTTGAGTTGCTTTTCTAGACAATTTATACAACTCGGATGATTTGTCAGATAATCACGAGAGGAGGATGTAAACTTATTTAGGTGTTTGCTACTACTGGGAATCGAACACATACTTTCATCGCACTAACCATCGTGCCACTGAGCCCGTCGGGTTTCAGTCTCTTCAGTAGATAAAAATGGCATTAATTCTTAAGAACATATCCTTGTCAAAGCATACTGCAAAGTCTCTTCTCTACACGTGGCAATTGGTCAGGAAGTGTTGTTCTTGTTAATATCTCTCTTCAAGTCTTAATTCCGTCATTTCTGCATGCACTAACTGAAAAACTTTTCTTCCAATAAAGAAAATGATTTCCATTAAAATTTAACCAACCAACGTTTTGAGTTTCTTCCAACGTTTTGTCCCGCCTCACCCGTTCAATTAAAGATTGTCTTCTCCCATCTCAAGGCATACACAAATATGATAAGTCCCTCCTGCTTGGTGCTTCCCTAATAGCAATGCCATCTGCCATCAAATCGAAGGCAATTAACGCGAATCTCATCCTCCAAGTGGTGAACTCTCAAGACCCCTTTTTACGCTGACCATCCGCAAGACCCAGCCACCCGTCCGTAGAACATTGGCGCGCCAGCAAAGTCGCGTTCCAATATATTCCAATAAATTAATAACCGAACATCAGTAGGCAATAATTTACGTCCTCCGTTGCCTGGTGGCGTAAAAATTTCAATTTATTTCCTTTATACTTTTCAATTTGTGACTTTGGTGCGCGAATGGTAATCCCCCCGCCCGGCCCTTCCAATAGAATCTCTTTATCATGCCTTGAGATCTTGCGCAGCCCCAACAACCACTACGCCAATATGGTTACAAAATGTGAAATTGTCTTCGACTTGGGAACTCACTGCTTGCGGCTGTGCGGCAGCACTTAATCATGTTCCCGTAATAGAATCCAAGTCTGGGCGATGGGTTCTCACACGGCCCTTTTTGTTGTTGTTGTTGTTGTTGGTCGCGCATCTGGAAGCTATATGCTCCATAGATTTGTGTGAGCGCAAGCGCCCGCGCGAGCACTGTGTGTGCTTGTTAGCTATTGTTCCGGGAAAATTGTTCTCGATCCTTGAACGGGACGTGAAGGTTATTAATATCTATGGAATGGGAAATTCACAGCCCTAGGGTGGTGGTTGGACTGTGCTCCGGCAGAGTGGTTCATCTATTGAGTGCACGTCTAATCAATCAACAAATGGACAATCGGATCATCAGTGTCTCTGGGCGATCACAGAGTTCTTCAAATTAATTTCTGGTTCTGGATTAGTTTGTTAGCCACATTGATTGGCTGCGGGGACCAGTTTAGATATAACTTAGGATAGGTTGTGATAGGTTTATGATTTATAACAGATTGGATGGTGGGATGGTTGTGAAAGTCGTGTCGTGCCAATTTATGTGGGAAATGCCAGCAAGGATGTCGGTTTTGTTCGATTCGTTCTATTATAGTCAATCTCGTGTCCAAAAGCATTTCGAAATTAATTAGGAAACAGAAAAAAAGTCCTTACTCACCTCTTTGTACTGCACGTTGATTGTGAACAAAACCATCAAGGATCGAATTCCGTTGTCGATTGAAAACTTTTACTCATTTAGGAAATACCCGCGATTAGAGCACTCTTCACACCCGTATCTATGTGTGGGCTTAAAGGATTTCTTTTTTTTTGTAAACACACTAACACACGTCGTCGTCTTCACTATGCGCTGATGCACTTTAATCAATCACGAAACGTTAAATGAGCACAGGGAACTGTTCGCGCAAACACATTTACCCATGCAGGCCATATTGTACTCATTTGCATGTGGACGGAGAGAAGCCTTTTAATGATTTTTTTTCGTTTTTTTAGATGGAAAGGACGTTCTGGGTGGTCGAATCGATAAATCTGTTTTTTTTTATGATGACTACTGTGCATGCGATGTCAGTTGAAACAACCTGTCGAATATTTACTAGAGTCCTTAGATCAAACCTTGTATAGTAACATTTCGGGGCATCCTATAATTGTGTGCGTGAATTCAAATTGCATGTTTAATGAATTGAGGCTCTTGAATGAAAAATAAAATAAAAACTAACACTTGAGTTGAATTAATGGAATGAGCCAATTGTTGGCGTGAAATTGGGTCTTCCTGTAAAAATCAACAGCGGGACCTCTTATCGAATGAGGCGCTTTTGCGGCAGTTTATGTTAGGACTTATGCGGATTCTGAAAAGATAAGAAATAAACAAAAATCAATAACAAGCTTGGAACGGACGGGTTTGATGTTAATAGCTACAGACACAACCCCGAGTTGTAAATATGGGTTTGTGGTCAAACATAGTTTTCAGATGCTTGAACAACAACAACAACAAGGAGGACAGTGTAACAACTATTTTGAAGAAGTTCTGGGCAGTAATAGTTCCTCCAGTCACTGGTGCACGACCGGCTGGGTGAGTGGTGGTGATCTCCGTGCAGTGCAACCCCAAGGAGGGTGGACAGGCTTACGACTGACAAAAAAAAACATGTGACAGTCCGTTCATGGCCACACAAAATCGTCGAAGTTCACGATGATCTCTCGTCGAATCCAAAACTATGATGGCGGGTGATGGAATATGTTTCCTGCAACATATAACCCAATGAAGTGTTTTCGCAATTTAATTATAGGCGCGAGGAGTAGACGGTTTTCTTTTTCACTCAACGAGGCAGTAAGGGATGAGCAGCAGAGGCATACAATAGACACCCTTCTTACAAGGGTGCAGTTTTAAAAGCTTAGATCAATATCCAAGAGAAAAAAGCCCCTTCCACCAACGCTTCAACAGCAAAGGAGCTACTTAAATGCTTTTGCGGACGGTCATGTATAACTCGACAGGTACACCAAACACACGGGACATCATGTCCGCAACATGAAAGGCACAAGATGATGTCAAATAGGCAATAGTGACAGTCCAAAGACATCTTTCAATGTGTCCAAAGGCAGCTGCTATACTGTTTTTATACTGTCCAACAGCTGCCAAAACGGCTAACACTAGTCGAAGGGCCAGCAAAGAATCTGAGGTATCAACAACGAAGGCCCCTGTCCCCGAGTCTAATGTGTATAGAAAATATTTTAAACGAAGGCACCAGATGGAGAAATGAAACCTCAGCATCGGCTGTCCAATTAAAAAAAGAGGCCCTCTGAGCTGCGTCAAGTATTAGGGCATTTGTCTCCCCAAAAACACCCACAAAGTCTATCTGCTGCAATATGTGAAACCCTAAAACCGTTCACCCACAACCTGATCGTCCCTGATCAGTACAGTTTGAAGCCAGTAAAGTCTATAGCTGGACTAATATTCAATGCATAACCAAAAATTCTAAATCGATAACTGCCAAATATTTATCGATTTTTATGCCGCATACGAAAGCTTCATAGGGTCAAAGTCAAAAAGTATAAACCTACATAGAGTGCACATCCCCAGTGTTCACATTGCTACCCCAGACTCAAACAACAGCCTTGTCGACGCATACGATCCGCGTCAGAAACGCCTACAAAATTTTTAGCTATGATGCGTAGGTCTATACTCTTTGGACAAACTACACAGAGCCATACTCGCCCGTACAGGATGTAGATAGAGAACTTTCGCTAATACATCAAGGCCTGCAACGATCCTACTTAAGCTTGCGATATCAAAAAAGACTTCGTGATGCGGTGTCGTGTGATATCTTTAAAAAATATTTTAAGGAATGTACAAACCTCCAGAGCAAACAATGTAGGGATAGCCTTCCATAAATCTATGCAACTTATAGCATACGAAGACGATATTGAAATCATTAGTCGGTCTCAACGTGATGTCACATCATAGTATAGAGAAGGAAATTAGTTCGTCAGTATATAAGGCAGAGACCAAGTTGATGGGTTATAGAAACGAAGATGCAGTTAAAAACTATCCGTGCTGTACAGCGAAGCACAACCTACATGTAGGTTGTTGTAGGACAGAAGGTTGTAACTCTGACTACACATCAAACGTGCTTATCTTTTACCTCCAAGGGGGAACTGGTCTCATCCAACCGGGTTTGACTTGCTAAACGATAAGTGCGAGTGTCGATAACAAGACGAAAAACAGCAACGCTATACCCATCCTGCTGTCCCAGACAAACAAGCTGCTTAGACATATTCGGACAACAGGTTGTCAAGAAATTTCAACGGTAAGTCAGGCCCATTGAACAGAGATGGCGCCGGATGAACCGAAAGGCAAAGGGCATAACTCACTCCAGTAGTGGACACTGATGGCCCTGTTTCCTAGGGGTATCAAATAAATTGGAACTGGACCTCCAGGTTGGTGGTTGTACTTTGGGTTAACAACCCACCCATTTAATGCCTCGGAAAGGACTGATTTATTGTTGACGACCGTGCTAAACGAAAAAAGGACAGCGACGTTCGTATCATCGTATCGTTCGAATAATTATCGGAAGCCCTTAGCTGCTATAATGCGGGCATTACTGCCATCCAGGAAATACGATTGGTTGGGCCGGGCAAAAAGAGGATGAAAATCTGTGACATCCTCTACGGACCGTGTTGTAGTGAGCAGAAACAGCGAAACAGACTCAGGCAAGAAGTCTAATGTTTCCAAGACATTAGCGAACGGATTGTAATAATCCGCATCAGCCAAGGTAAGAATATGGATATCCACCACGCAACAGCAATCCAGAATCGCCAAGGCCTTTGCCGAAAGACTAAGAATTAACCTCTCGATTAACACCATACCACCAGCATCGAATGCCGAAGATCAAAGCAACCATACCAATATGCCATTAGATCAGCCGCATCTGATGTCTTAGGTTTCTTGCGCCAACGAACAAGAAACCCTGGTTTGATGAGGAATACCGACATATGCCCACAGCCAAGAACGAATCTTTCAAGGCTCAGCTGCATGTGAAGACGGGAGCTGCCACTGAGCTCTATATTCAGAGAAGAAGGAAGAACGTCGGCTTTTCATGAAGAAGAAAAAAGAGCAAGAAAAGCGCAATCGAGGATATAGTGGGCTGCCACCCCAGAGACGATGTATGTAAGTTGAACCATAATGTAAAACGTCAAAGCCAAGGATACAAGGCTCGAACGGGATTCTGTCGAAATGAACCAGGAAATATCGTAGTTGAGATACAGTCGATGCTGAGGATACGGAAGAACCACCACTGCAGACTATTAAACGGCGATGACGAACAACATTCCGCTGTCAGGCAGAAAGTACGATTAAATATTGGCAAACTGCCAACCGCCCGACCTAAGTGAAATGAGGATAGCAATATCTAAACTCATGCTTAATAAGGCTGTCGGAAATGAGGGCCTTCCCACTGGGCTTTATAACGCCGGCGGAGATGACTTGGTAAGTAACATCCACGAACTCAGAAGCTAAATCTGGTCGGATGAAAGTATACTTGAAAATGGAACCTTAGCATCGTGTCCACGATCCATAAAAAAGTAGACCCTCTGAACTGCGCCAACTGCAGAAGGATAAGTCTCCTCAACATCGCCTACAAGATTCTATCTGCCGTTATATGTGAAGGCCTGAAACAGTTTACCAACAGCCTGATCGGCCCTAATCAGTGTGGTTTAAGGCGAGGAAAGTCCACAACCGATCAAATTATCACACTTCGGCAGATCCTGGGAAAAAACCCAAGATGTCCAAATCGATAACCACCACCTATTCATAGATTTCAAAGCCGCATACGTCAGCACTTATAGAGACGAACTATACAGAGCCATGTCTAGTTTTGGTATACCGCCCAAACTCGTCCGTTTGTGTAGGATGACGATGCAGAATTCTCGCTGCTCCATCATTCGATACCAAAAATGGATTTAGGCAAGGCGTTGCTCTGTCATGTGACTTCTCTAATTTTGTTCTTGAGATGATTGTGCAAAACTCCAGAGCCAGCACCAGGGGCACAATCTTCCAAAAATCGGTGCAACTACTAGCATAAGCCACCGATATTGTCACGTATGCTAGTATAGAGAAAGAAGAGAAAGAAGAAGAGAATGACGGTAAGACTAAGTATATGCTGTCAACACGAAAGGACACAAAACATCTACGAATTGGACAGAACGTCACCATTGACAAATATGACTTTGATGTAGTACGGGACTTTGTCTATCTCAGCTAGGATATTAACTCAGACAACAACACCTCGTCAGAAGTTAAACGAAGAATTACTCTTGCCAACTGCTGTTTCTTCGGGCTAAGAAGGCAATTCAGTACTAAAGCCCTCACTCGAACTACTAAGGAGATCCTAAAAAAAGTTTTGATCATCCCAGTACTGCTCTACGGCGCTGAAGCATGGGCCGTCTGAAAAGCGGACGAAGAAGTCCTTGGTCGATTTGAGAGGAAAATTTTTCGGTCCCGTTTGCGTTTACGGGCTATAGAGACGAAGATTCGACCAAAAACTATACCATGCCCCTGGTAAAAAAAAACTCCGCATTTGACGTTTCAGATGGCTAGGACATGTAGAAAGAATGGACACCAATACTCCGGCTCGCAGAGTCTTCGATTCCCAGCCAGACTTCGGACGCAGTAGAGGAAGACCTCGCCTTAAGTGGCGCTCACTAGTAGAAGGCGACCTCAAGCAACTTGGAGCGCAACTTGAAGCTTGAAGAGCGCTATTTGAAGAGGGTGGTTGGTTTAGGCCCAGGTTCATTCCGGACTGTAACGCTACTTAATGTGTATGTAGGGTACTACCAGCATATGCTGTTCATTTATATTTCATGGAGGACAAGATGTTACAATAAGAAGATGATACGTCTTTACTTATTCATTTCCACGTTCAGATGACTCCTACGGACTATCTTACAAAAACCACAATCGACCTCGATTTGAATACACATTCCCTAAAAGATATCAACCTATCATAAGACTTGCACACCCTTATCCATTTTAGGTACAGTTGCCGACAATGATTTCGAAATCACCATCAAATTCAACAGAAAACCGTACGCAGTCGTCATATGCATTTATTGACGTTTGACAAGTAGATCTGTAGCTCCGCAAGATGAATTGCATCCAATTGTAAATCAGTTGCTCTCAACGTAGCGCTCTGGTTTGATTTAACTTCCAAATCGGAAATTGTTATTCCCGAATTGGTTAGCCTCGTTCCCGATTGATTACGTTGCGAGGCAAATGAATTCGTTCGATGTCGAAACCGACATCATCCAAATCCACAGCCAAATCGCTGGTTCTCGATACTAGCTCACGTTTCATCGCTTTTCTCCGATGTTGGTTAACTCGCTTTGATTGGAGATGTAGATGGTGGAAGATATGGATCTGTGCGCCCACATTGTTTATGCCCGCGCAGCGCATTGCCTGCGTCTTTTCAGTTGTTGCGCCTGCGTTTCATCTGCAAAACGAAATTGAATGCATTTCGGCATCGCCGGTCGGTCGTCGTTGATGAATGCGAGCGCGCGCATTCTCCGTAAAGTCGATGGGCAGCAAGTTCACTGAATCTTCATTGGGTCGGACGTGGATTTCATTAATTTGTTACCTTGGAATCTGCGACTACAGCTTGTGATTTATACTTCGACGAATGCTAATTTAAAAAAAAAATCGGGGGAAAGGGTTAGCGGCTTAGGTTGTATTACGGAGAGTGGCCATTTGGAGGAAACATTAAATCTGGGATTGGAATGGATTAGGGTAAGCAAATTCAAAGCGCAGCCGCTCGCCAAAGAAGAACGAAAATTTGCTGCGTTTAAGGGATTTCGAGAAGGATTTAAAATAGGAGGGTGCACGATGCGCAGCATGCAATTAAGAGTGAAATTGATTTTTGCGGAGAAGTGATTTGTTCGGCATCTTTTGAGGGAGTGGACTGTGTTGGAGTTAGGTAGAGGACACACCTTCTTCTGTCGATGTGGAAAGTTGGTTCGGGCAAAATGTTCTTAGGGTGGGACGTAACCAATGCTTTTTTTTTAATAAAATGCTGAAGATATTGAAGGGACTTTTTTCAATTATAGGTTGGGAAAACACCACAGTCACTAACTTTAAGTAAAGACAGTATCGATGACGAAATGCTGCAGGATCTACAAAATAGTGATGGTAACGTATGCTGATAATTAAGGTATTGTAGATGAATTCAGGCAGGACTTTTAGCAGCTGTTTCATAAAAATATTTTTGAGAATTATTGGGGAAGTATGCCCACGTCTGGTCAAGGAAGAAATAAACCTCGTTTACAGAATTGAAAAGGTAAATGATGCTACCAAAAGCCTGAAGAACAACAAAATGTTAGGTTCTAATGGTTTACCAATGCAACTGTTCATGTACGGAGGAATTGTAAAATCGAATCTTCAAAAAAAAGGCTGGAGGTAGGAAAGCATGCCCAATGACTGGAATAGCAGCTGCATATGGTCTATCAAATGAAAGGCGATCTCATATTTTGCACAACAAACCTTACCAAATGTCTCAGAGAAATCCTAAACAACGAGCTGTGTGCCTGTTTAAAGCGTTTCTGCAACACATTTACGGTACACTTGGACTAATCCTAGAAAAGAAAAGGTTAGATGGTGACAAAGAATTCAATGACAAGTATAAAATTATCCACCAATGACCTAAGTTAATCCAGCTTTGTCGCTTAAAACGGGAGGACACCCGATGCAGCGTTCGCCTTGGAACCAGCTTGTATATTTTTTATATTTTTTCAAAGCATGTACCGGAAATAACATGCTTTATGCAGAAATTATTTTTAAAAATTTGTCAAACTACCCAGACGATATCATTGTCGTGTCCATTGTGCTCTTCTATCGGCATTAATTAATTATAAGCCCAACGAGAGTAACTTCTTCATCAACTGTAAATAAGTAAACCCCGTTGGGCTTGTAATTATCGAGGTCAGGACAATGTTTACAGACAAAGTAAGCAACACCTTTAAAACTGCTAAAAAGTAAATCTACCTCAGTCAGGATAATGCTTTAATCCCAGTCCCCAGGTTGCAGGCGATAAGAAAGACCGAAAATCCGTCTAAAACAAATCAAGCGATCGTGGAAAACAGTGCACCTGTAACAGAGTGTCCAGAATCGAAGATAGTAGAAGTCTCCCCTGTATTAAAACTCTCAACTAATCGGGTACAAAAAAAATCAGGCATTCAGGGCCTAAAACCTAGTTTCTCCAATTATAACGGGTGATCCAAGTAGAGATACTTTTTTCAATAACCTTTTTTGACAGATCACGTGTGAGTCGTGTCATGCTGTCATGTTATTTTTGTTTAGTATTGTTTGGCATTTTATAATGAAAAGACTTACGCGTGAACAACGTTTACAAACTGTTCAACTTTATTATGAAAATTCACGTTCTGTGAGGAATGTGTTTCGTGCACTTCGCTCAACTTATGGTCAACATAATCGGCCTTCTGAGCGTACTATTCGCAACACCATCACCCATTTTGAGACCCAGCATTCATTATTGGATAATATTCGACCGAATAGACCACGTCCAGCACGCTGTGAAGAAAATATAGCGGCCGTAGCTGATAGTGTACACGAAGACCGTAGAGAGTCGATTCGGCGCCGTTCGCAGCAACTCGGACTGACGTATGGAACGACTTGGCGCATTTTACGTCAAGATCTTAAATTGAAAGCGTACAAAATACAGCTTGTGCAACAACTGAAGCCGCTCGACCTCCCCAAGCGACATCGCTTCGCTCTATGGGCTCTTGAAAAGTTCCAAGAAGATCCGACGTTTTCGAGGCAAATTTTGTTTAGCGATGAGGCCCATTTCTGGCTCAATGGTACAAACAAAATAGCCGTATTTGGGACGAAGAGCAACCTGAAGAGATTGAAGAACTGCCACTTCATCCAGAAAATACAACGGTTTGGTGTGGTTTGTGGGCCGGTGGAATCATCGGTCCATATTTCTTTAAAAATTATGCCGGTGCGAACGTAACCGTCAATGGCGACCGTTATCGTGCCATGATAACCGACTATTTGATGCCTAAAATTGAAGCTCGTGATCTCGGCGACATTTGGTTTCAGCAAGACGGCGCCACTTCCCACACATCGCATAAATCAATGGACTTATTGAGAGAACATTTCGGTGAGCACATAATTTCACGTTTTGGGCCGGTCGATTGGCCACCAAGATCATGTGATATCACACCGTTAGACTTTTTCCTGTGGGGATATGTAAGGTCATAAGCTTATGCCGACAAACCCGCTTCGATTCAGGCCTTGGAGGAAAACATCACGCGTGTCATTCGCCAGTTACCAGTCGAAATGCTCGAACGAGTGATCGAAAATTGGACTCAACGGATGGACCATCTGCTACGTAGCAACGGCCAACATTTGATAGACATAATCTTCAAAAAATAAATGCCAAAGAACGTTCTTTCAAATGATAATAAACATTCTCCATTAAATTTGAATTTTCTGTGTTTTTTTCTTTAAAAAAGTAGGGAACCTCGAAATGGATCACCCTTTATGTGTGTGTGCAGATAGATTTTTGGAACAAATTCTCATGACAATTCTATACTCTTGAATTTTTGTCAGACTTTCGTAAAAGTTTATGTTCATGAAGAAATGTTGGTGCGGTCACTATCGAGATTTAAACAAGATTTGTAATCTAACGCATTAGCCGCTAGGTCACTGCACTCATCGGGCTGCAGTTCGACATTATTCGTGCGGGAAAATGTTTTCGTAAAATTCACATCGCAGCACGAGTGATGTGTAATGTGGCCACGCGGCGGGCCATATTGTTGAAACTACACAGTTTGTAACCCTGATTAATCCAATTCTGTAACTGGGGCAGAATTGCCTATTATAGCTATAGGAAACCGTTTGTGTTCGTTACTGTGTAACGAGTATTCGATATGACCCGAAGTAACGAGTCGTTACAGTCAACTAAGTTTTGTTGCTTTCAAAGATTTCGTTACTCGCATCAGATCCGTTATTGGTTTTGATTTCGATATCCCGCTACGTTTGCATTTTACGGTTCGTATAAGTACGAGGAAGATTTGTTTTAATTCAACCCTTTGTTTGCGTGCAGTATGTACGCCGGTCGTGTGATCAATCTTTCTGATAAGGTATCCAACTGTTTCAAACATTCAACACCTTAGCGCTTAAACATTTAGTGGATACCGATGGCCTCATGTCATAGGGGAATCTATTAAATTGAAACTGGCCCTACAGGTTGGGGGTTGTTCTTTGGGTTAACTACCCACCCTTAAAAAAAACCTTTTATTACGAAGCAACCAATAGCCACGGAAAGGACTGATTTTACTGTTGACGACCCTGCTAAACGAAAAAAAGACAACGACGTCGGTATCTGCACCTCGCATGTGAGAGCAATAAACGGGAGTGGTGCAAGCGAACAACAAGCAGGAGATCTAAACTGCTACAAAGCAGACATTACTGTCATCCAAGAAACACGATGGGATGGGCCGGGCAAATAGAGGATGAAAAACTGTTACATCTACTACGGACCGTGTTATAGTGAGCAGAAACAGCAATTATTCTGATGCGGATTTGTTATAAGTGCCAGACTTAGGCAAGAAGTCTTATGTTTCCAAGACATTAGCGAACACATTGTAACAATCCGCATCAAGGACGCATTCGCCAACATAAGCCTTATATGCGCTCACACCCTAACGGAGGAAAAAGATGACATAGCTAAGGACTGCTTCTAAGAGCTCCTTGGCAAAACCTATGAGTGACTACCGAAGTACGATGTTAAAATCGTGCTTCGAGATTTCAACGCAAAGGTAGGAAGAGAAGACATCTTTAGCAATATTGTCGGAAGACATAGCCTACACGAAAACACGTCTGGTAACGGACTTAGGCTAATTGACTTCGCCACTATAGCCAGCACATGCTTTCCTCACCTCGATATTCATAAGGAGTCATGGCGGTCTACAGATCAACGAACGGTCAACCAAAACCAAATCGCATGCGATAGACAAAAGGTACGCATCCAGTATTTCGGACCACTACCTTGTTGCAGCCAAGGAAAGAATGAGGATACCCACTACGCCACAAAAATCCAGAAATACTGGGAAAAATTTTAATGTCGAAAGACAGCAATCACCGCCAAAAACTTCGCCCAACGCGTATCCCTTAACCTCTCGATTAACACCATACCACCAGCATCGAATCTCGAAGAACAATGGCAACGTTACCAACAAGCCATTAGATCAGCCACAACTGATGTGCTAGGTTTCTCGTGCCCACCAGCACGAAACCCTTGTTTTGATAAGGAATCTGACAGATACTCGCAGCCAAGAACGAGGCCTACAAGACTTAGCTGCAGGTGAAGAAGAGATCTGCCAAGAGAAAGAAGAAAAAAGAGCAAGAAAAGCGGATATAGAGAGGTGCCACTCCAGGAACGATGTTCGCAAGTTTTACCAAAGTGTAAAACGTCAAAGCCGAGGATACAAGGCGCGAACAGAATCCTGTCGAGATGAACAAGCAAATATCGTGTTTGACATACAGTCGATGCTGAGGATACGGAAGAACCACTTCTGCAGACTGTTAAGCGGCGATGACTAACAACATTCCGCTGTCAGGCAGAACGTACCATTCAATATGGGCAACGACAGCGAAAACTGCCAACCGCCCGAACTAAGTGAAGTGAGGATAGCAATATCTAAACTCAAGCTTAATAAGGCTGCCAGAAATGATGGCCTTCCCGCTGAGCTTTATAACGCCGTCGGAGATGACTTGGTAAGTAACATCCACAAACTCAGAAGCTAAATCTGGTCGTATGAAAGTATGAAAATGGAACCTTAGCATCGTGTTCCCAATCCATAAAAAAGTAGACCCTCTGAACTGCGCCAACTACAGAAGGATAAGTGTCCTCAACATCGCCTACAAGATCCTATCTGCCGTTATTATGTGAAGGCCTGAAACAGTTTACCAACAGCCTGATCGGCCCATATCAGTGTGGTTTTAGGACAGGAAAGTCCACAACCGATCAAATTTTCACACTTCGGCAGATCCTGGGAAAAAACCCAAGATGTCCAAATCGATAACCACCACCTATTCATCGACTTCAAAGCCGCATACGACAGCATTTATAGACACGAACTATGTCTAGTTTTGGTATACCGTCCAAACTCGTCCGTTTGTGTAGGATGACGATGGAGAATTCTCGCTTCTCCATCAGGGTCGGAAACGATTTCACCGACACATTCGATTCCAAAAATGTATTTAGGCAAAGCGATGCGCTGTCATGTGACTTCTCTAATTTTGTTCTTGAGATGATTGTGCAAAACTCACGAGCTAACACCAGAGGCTCAATCTTTCAAAACTCGGTGCAACTAATAGCATACCGCCGACGAAATTGCTTTCATTGGTAGGAATCAACGTGAAGGAAGCGGCAAAAATGGGCTTAGCAGTAAATGAGGGCAAGACGAAGTATATGCTGTCAACACGAAAGGACACACAACATCGACGAATTGGACAGAACGTCACCATTGACAGATATAAATTTGAGGTAGTACAGGACTTTGTCTATCTCGGCTCCGCTATTAACTCTGACAACAAAATCTCGCCAGAAATTAAACGAAGAATTGCTCTTGCCAACCGCTGTTTCTTCGGACTAAGAAGGCCATTCAGTAGTAAAGCCCTCAATCGAACTACTAAGGAGATCCAATATAAGACCCTGATCATCCAAGTCCGGCTCTACAGCGCTGAAGCATGGACCGTCTCAAAAGCTGATAAAGAAATCCTTAGTCGATTCGAGAGGAAAATTCTTCGAAAAATCTTCGGTCCCGTTTGCGTTGACGGAATATGGAGACGAAGATTCAACCAAGAACCATACGAGCTGTACAGCGACATGCCCCTGGTCAAAAAACTCCGCAGTGGACGTTTAAGATGGCTAGGACATGTAGAACGAAAGGACACCAACACTCAAGCTCGCAGAGTCTTCGATTCCCAGCCAGACGTCGGACGCAGTAGAGGAAGAACTCGCCTTAAGTGGCGCGCGCAAGTAGAAAACGACCTAGACCACCTTGTAGTGCTCAACTGAAGGCAGTTAGCTTAAGACCGGGCTAATTGGAGAGGCATTTTGGTTGACTGTAGCGCCACTTAAGTAAGTAAGTATTATGTCGCTTTATAAAAGTTACACAACACCAAATTTTAGCGTTTGGTGTTATGACACTTCAATACAGCGACATTAGGCCAAAGGAGAATAAGGACAAAAAAGGCAAATGGAGCTCAAATAAAATTGTAAATACACGTATCAGGGAAGCTAACATGCAATCGAAAGTGTCATAAAGTCAAATTGGCCTTTCGACGCTTCATCAAAGTCTCATAATACCAAATGCTAGAATCTGGCCTTATATCACTTTCACAAAGCGGTATAAAACCAAATATATAGATTTGGACTTATGTCAAGGCACCTTTTGAACTGAATCGTGCTAAATCAGCGATTCGCAACACTGAGGCCGGCACAATCCAAAATAAAAATACAAATTTTTGGCGCAAATGGCTGTTTAATACCCAGGGCCTAGCTTTCTCATAAAATTCCTGTTTTCGTGTGCACTTCTTGCAAAATGGCGGTTTTGTTTTATGCCGACTTCAAACGGATGAATTGAGATAAGCTTTTCTTGACAATTGATACTGCTGGGATAATTTGTCAGATTTGTCAGAAGAGAGGGTCAGTGAAAAATCGCTCCACTGATCCCGCTGGCACAAAGCAACCAAATTTTTTTCCGGGTCTATGTATGTCCGGTGATCCAACCTAACAATGTCAAGCGCCACAAATTAGTACCATACCGTCGGATATCATTGTGAACGACAAAAACATATCCTACAGCTAAGATTGTGCATAAAGTACACATTCCTTAGCCCGATTCCATAACGTCTGTTCCCGACTTGATGCAGGCAATACAAATCTTAAATTCATCTATACCGAGGATAACTTGCTACAAGCAGTTCATTGTACACACAATACATGTGGCATGTTCATAAAAGGAGCTACACAACGGATATGCAGATTCATTCCAACGTGCAGCGTCATTGTCGTCCTCCACCTTCGTCTCCTCACTACCTACGGGTCTATCTTCTGGACATCTGCAAATCATCAATCAATCATCATTTCATTTCCTCTGTCCCGTTGGGCGCTGTTGTTGTTCCTTCGCATAAGGTCTGCCCATACAGTCCAAATACCTTTTCCTTTGGCAGCGTGTTTACTTTATGGAAATTCCTAGGTTTTATTTTTTAAAGCAAGCCCACGGAAAGTGGAAAGAAAAGATATAAACTCCAACTTTGTTGCTGGTTTTGTGTTTTCTTTGTGAAGTATCTCAAGCGATTGTTTTGAGATCTTTTGTTGTAGATGCACGAGAGCGGAGACCGCTCAAAAACGTCAACGCGTAAAGCAAACAGTATGCCCACCCGAGACCCACTTGAGAACGAGGATCGTCATCTCGAGAGCCCATTGTCTGATAGTACACTATGTCGAGGCTTGATCACAACTTTAGAGGTGGAGATCTCCCCCTTTCTGAATTGAGTGGCATTATGACGGAATGACCATGAAGTCCATCTTTTGCTTTTTTTTTTTTTTTGTATCTTTTAGATGCAAATTTTTTATAGGTTTGTTTATCTGGCTGTGGGTTGTCTACGTACATATATTGTTAATAAAATATTTTATTTACTTTTGTTTTTTATTCATAAATCATCAACTCACGGATGGATACGGTATCAAGAGTGACTTTTTTTTTTTTGATTGCTGCGTATAAATTGCGAAACCAAGGTTACCAACGGTAGGCACCGATGTGGATATAGTAGCTGATCAGTATCTGATGGATTATTGGCGATGCTCGTTATTGATATCTATCAGGTTGTGTAGTACCTACGTGTAATATGAGATTCAGTTGACTCAGACTTAGACTCGAGCTTCGTTTACTTGATGTAATGCAAGGAATTCAGATCAGCAGGATGTTGTTAACGTACGGATTGATTGATGAATGGAAAGTGGATGAGTTGGCGCACTCAAAATGCATTTTGGAATAAATTGCAATGAATTGTGCACAAGGGCGGACTCACAAGTAATTAACTACGTCCGAGGGGTTTGAGAAATAATGAAGGCAAGGCATGGAATGGAGTAAGTGCCCCACGCAATGCAGCTAGGGCATGTGGAGTGCAAGCCAAGAACCAACATCAATTATTAAGATTGTGGAACGGCATGGTTACTCATCGTACTAAATTATGGAAACACGTTATGCAGTCACCGATAAAAAAAAAAGAAAAAACGAAACCCCCTATCGTTAAATTTGAAATGCAGTTGCATACGTTTATTGCGTGATTTTATTTAAATTGTTTCTAACTGGATTCTGATCGATTATGCTAACCCATTTCTTGAATTTCCAACAAATTTGGCATGTTTGGCCATAAGAGAGGAAGAAACTGGTGTCAGTTATATAGTACGTTGTACATAGTTTTATCCAGGCAAACATAGCTAAACTGTATGTTACTTCGTGGGAATGATTTTTAATGAGTTATCTAGGTCATTCAAGAAGGCTGTACAGGTACAGTGATGTATAAGGTCCAATTTGAGCTCGGTGGATCTCATGCCTGTGATGCCATAGCAACGTTTGTTAGTATAGAGAAGGAAGCGGCAAAATGGGTTTTGCAAGTCAAAGTATATGCTGTCAACGCGAAAGGACACATAACATCGACGAATTGGATAGAACGTCACCATTGAAAGATATAACTTTGAGGTGGACGAAGTCCGTCTACCTCGGCTCCGCTATTAACACTGACAACAACATCTCAGAAATTAAGCGAAGAATTACTCTTGTCAACGGCTGTTTCTTCAGGCTAAGAAGGCAATTTAGTAGTAAAGCCTTCACTCGAACTACTATAAGGAGGTGCAGTAATAGATCCTGGTCATCGCACTTCTGCTCTATGGCGCTGAAGCATGGACGGTGTCAAAGTGGATGAAGAAATCCTTGGTCGGTTCGAGAGGAAAATTCTTTAAAAAATCTTCGGTCCCGATTGCGTTGACGAGCTATAGAGACGAATATTCAACCGAGAACTATACGAGCTTTACACCGACATGCCCTAGTCAAAATCTCCGCATTGGAAGTTTAAGATGGCTAGGGCATGTAGAACGATAGGACACCAATACTCCGGCTCGAAGAGTATTAGATTGCAAACCAGACGTCGGACGCAGTAGAAGACGACCTCACCCTAAGTAACACGCACAAGTAGAAACCAACCTCAACCAACTTCGAGTGCACAACTGGAGACAGTTGGTTGAGGCCCAAGTTCATTCCGGACTGTAGCGCCACTCAAGTAAGTAGGTAAGGCTGTCATGCCTGGGTACTACTAAGTTTCTGTAAGCTTCCCGTCTACCTTATACACGGTGTCGGCCGGGAAGAAGTCCGGAGCAGTCACATCAATATTTCTTGAAATAACTTTTTGTGGAAGGAGGTCTCAAAGTAATTCCATGGTAATCCTGGATGTATGCGATGTGGCACCGTCTTGTTGATACCACATGTTAATCAAGCATGCAGTTGTGGCGTTAAAAAGTTGTCAATCATATCACGATATCGCTGCCCACTCACCATTCTGTTACGCCGTTTTCATTTTCAAAGAAGTAAGGTCCAATGATTCCTCCTGACCAAATGGCCCACCAGACTGTAACTTTTAATCGATGCAAAGGTGACTGATGAATAATTTGAGGGTTTTCCGTTGCCCAGAACCGACTATTGTGTTTACTCACATATCCATTCGAATGAAAATGTGCCTCGTCACTCATTATGATTTTTTTCATGAAAATCGGGGTTTTCATGGGCTAGCTGTAACATGCTATTGGCATATGTACGGCGGCGTAAATGGTCTTGTGGAAGAAGCTCTTGTTTCAACTGAATCTTAAATGGAAACAAATGCAAATCCTAGTGTAAAATTGTGGCCGAAGTTGTTCTTTGAAGACCAAGCTCCTGAGCACGTCGTCGAATTGTGGTTGATGGATTGTTTTGAACACTTCCTTGAGCAGCAGTAATGTTTTCAGCCGATCTTGTAGTACGTTGTGGTCCATGCTTGGGGTATCACCTACAGACACCCTTTCTTCGAAATCATTCACCCGCGATAAATGGTGCGTTTTGTTGGCACGTTGTTTCTCCCAAAAATTTCACGTAACTTTCTCATCGTCACAGTAGTCGACGATTGATTTTGATAGAATGTTCTAACGATTAAAACACGTTGAATTATCGAATATTTTTCCATAATACATTTTCCACGTGTCTACTTCACAACTGCCAAATATGAACTGTCAAGACTCATTTTTACCAAAATGGCGGCAAAACAAAGTTGTATACCTTCCAGACGGACACCCTGTATTGCCTTATTGTTTTATTTTATTTATTGTAGGTTACTATTTGTATTTATTAAAATAAGTGCTTGGGATAAAGAAAGAATCATTTGGATCATGCATGTAACGTACTTTGCAGTCCGTCCTTTCCGTATAAAGAGAATTTAGACTGCAGTTGGCGTTACTCCCCTGAGTAGATGGGCCATTATGTGGCTGACATCTCATCTCATGTTCGGTTTTAGAAAATAATAGCGGCTGTAGCCTCGTCAATACAGGTAAACCCAAGCGTTTCGACTCGAAACTTATCCCTGCAAATGGGAGTTAGCAGACGGTCAATATCCACAACGGATAACTCATGATGACTCAAACTTGTTTCCATACAAAATCCACATTACGAGCAAAAAATTATTGCAAATGTCGCAGAAGATAACAACTCGAAAAATTCCTTAATTATGCCTGGTTAGGCATATTTATCTAAACGGCAGTGTAAAGAAACAAAATTTCCGTATGTGGAGTGATTTTAATGCAGAAATGCTCCATGAGACGGAACTGCACCCAGAGCGAGTCACTCTGTCTTGTGCAGTTCCATAATTTCTTTGAAGAAAATGGTGTAACAGTTACTTGTACTCGAGATCGTTATTTAAAGATGTTGAAAGATTCTTCAGTATTTGGTTCCGGCAAGATGGAACAACAGCACCTATAGCCAGACCTGTTATGGCGGAATTACATCAAAAATTCCGAAACAAATCAATATTTAGAAACTTTACTTTCCACTGGGCCAAAGGTCACCTTGTTACGGGAAATTTTTTCATAACAATGCTCACTCTCTTATCCCCCGTATATCCTTTCGTTCCATCTTTTCTTTGTGGTCGCAAACCTCGAATTTGGAAGAAGTGGTGGGCAGCCTTGGTTCTATCAGCCACTGGTCCACGACCTTCAGATACGGTTAAGCAATAAATAACAGGTATAACGAGTGTGATAGAGGAGACCACTCAAGAAGAAGATTGCCCACCATTGTTCGATGCAGCACTAGAGAGATTAGTGAGACTCACGACACACAACCGTGTGAGATGAATCCACGGGAAAACGCCGTTGCGAAGTCGAAAGGAAGTGGAAGACTCACGACGCGCAGCATCGGACAGGAGCGGTCTGAAAAGTTCGATGGGTGAGGGAGGACGACCTATGATGACGGGTTGGGGAGGATAATCCACCGCATTATACGAGCAAATGCAAAAACTTACGATGGCAAGAAGTAGATGTTCTCCTATTTCACCCAACGGGGGAGCAACGAAGTAGCAGCAGAGGCGTGAGGCGGACTGACAAAAAATCACCCCTCCTACAAAGCCGTTTCTTTGAAATTTTTGTTCGATGGCCAAGAGAAGACGATTTATTTCCCCAAAGCCTGAGCAAGAGAGGTATTAAGGCGGACGGACATGCATAACCACTCTCCACATAAACATGGACACCAAAGACATACAATATCATACCCATTAAAGGACAACTGTCAAAGTGTCCATAGGCGGCTATGATATTATGCGACAGCTGTCAAAACGGAAAACGTCTGTCAAAAGGGACAACCAAACGTGTCTAAATTACGGAGATACCCAAATAAAAGGCATAGATCCCAACATAAAAATAATTTAAAAATGGCACCCGAATGGGAATCCCTGACTCCAAAATCTGCACGCGAAACCACCAACATAGCTCGCGGAAATTTTGATATTTTTTGACAGTTCATCTTTTTTTTCTTCCTCAAAACTTTCTGCTACTGAGAAAGTGAGTACCTACCGATATTCAGTCTTCTCCAACATAGTTCGGTTGGTTCTTTTTTTTCGTATCGGTCACGGTCAATCAAACATAGGCATCTGGAGCAAATGCTTGATTGACAGAAAATAGTTCTCCAGAATTGACCCAGCGGTTTTCTTATAGAAACACCGGTGTGAGTGTCATTCATCATTCCAAATAAAATGCGCAAGGTGTAAGGTAACTGGCAGCAATAACACTCTTAGGGAAAATACCTGAAGTCGATGCGTAAGAATGCGCAGTTAGACCAGTCGCATGTGAACGCGGGTATCTCACAACTAGTAAGCGTGAACGCACTTCCCGGACAAAGGGCAGAAAGTGTGAGAAGTCGCTGTGAGCTTAAGAGTGCAGAGTACTAAGTGTAACGGAATCGTGGTAACAATCGGAATCGTGGTAGATATCTAGCGGAAAATTTAGACGTGCATTTTGAGTAGAGCTTAATCGAGGATAGAGAATAGTGCCACTCCCGGAATAATGTTCGCAAGTTTTACCAAAGTGTAAAACATCAACGCCAGATATGCAAGGCGCGAACTGAATCCTGTCGAGGTGAACAGGGAAATGTCGTAGTTGAGACACAATCGATGCAGAGGATATGGAAAAACCACTTCTGCTAAACGCTGATGATAAACAACATTCCGATGTCAGGCAGAACGAACCATTTAATATTGGCAACCATTTAATAAACATAAGCTTAACTAAGCAGCCGCAAATGGCTGTCTACCCACCAAGCCTGACAAAACCAGCGATATTGGCTTGGTAAGTAACACTCATCAACTCATAAGCTACATCTGGATGGATGAAAGTATGCCTGAAGAATAGAACCTCAGCATGATTTGCCCGATCCACAAAGGAGAACTTCTGAACTGCGCCAACTACAGAGGCATAAGTCTCCTCAACATCGCCAACAAAGATTCTATCTACCATAATATGTGAACACCTCGATCCGTTTACCAATAACCTGTTCGGCCCTTATGAGCGCGGATTTAGGCATGGAAAGTCCACAACTGATCAAATGTTCACATTTCGACAGATCCTGGAAAAAACTCAAGAAGTCCAAATCGATACTCACCACCTATTCGTCGATTTCAATGCCGCATACGACAGCATTTATAGAGACAATCTATACAGAGCAATGTCTAGTTTTGGTATATTGTCGAAACTCATCACTTTGTGTCGGATGACGGTGGAGAATTCTCGCTGCTCCATCACGGTCGGAACCGACCTCACCAACAAATTCGATACCAAAAAAGGATTTAGGAAATTCGATGCGCTGCCATGTGACTTCTTCAGTTTGATCCTTGAGAGGATTGTACAAAACTCACGAGCCAACACCAGAGACACAAATTTTCAAAAATCGGTACAACTGCTAGCATACGATACTGACAACATCGGTAGGACTCAACGTGATGTCATAGCCACGTTTGTTAGTATAGAGAAGGAAGCTGAAAAATGATTTTAGCAACACAAAAGGACACACAACATCGACGAATTGGACAGAACGTCACCATTGACAGAAATAACTTTGGAGTAGTACGGGACTTTGTCTACCTCGGTTCCGCTATTAACTCTGACAACAACATCTCTTCAGAAATTAAACGAAGAATAACTCTTGCCAACCCCTGTTTCTTAGGGCTAAGAAGGCAATTCAGTAGTAAAGCCCTCATTCGAACTACTAACGAGATCCTATATAACACCCTGATCATCCCCGAGAGGAAAATTCTTCGAAAAATCTTCAGTTCCATTTGCGCTGACGGGTTAGAAGAATGATTCAACCAAGAACTTAACGTGCACTACAGCTACATAGGCCCAGCCAAAAAACTCCGCAATGGACGTGTAAGGTCAGATCGAATGGACACCAACACTCTGACAGCAAATTCTTCGATTCCAACCAGACATCGCGTCGTCGGACACAGTAGAGGAGGACCTCGCCTAAAGTGCGCAACTGGAGGAAGTTAGCTAAAGTTCAATCCGGACTGTAGCGCCACTAAGTAAGTAAGCCTGCCAAAGTTTCGCCCTCTAGAAACCTATTAGTTTACCAACTACTGATGTTGGACAAAAAATAAATACAAATTTTTGGAGCTACAGGCTTGTTAGTACCAAGGGCCGAGCTTTCGCACAACCATTCATGTGTGCGTTTGTACGTCTTACACGACGCCGGGACCTTCTGTTTGATGCAGACTCCAAACGGCCATGTTGAGATTAGCTTTTCTTGATAATTGATACTACTCGGATGATTTTTTCTTATAATTTACACGTACTCAAGGGGTTATGAATACCCTTTATATGTTACCATAGTACGAGCGTTAGAGAAGGGGAAGAAAGAGAGGATAGGAAAGATTTTGGATGTAGTGGAGACATAAACTCCATGGGTGGTGTCCGAACTTGCTTCGGGGAGTCACTTTTTCTGGTTAAATTTGAAGAAATTCAAGATGGTGTGCATACTTTTAGGTATTACACCGACCTTTTATTTCTTTTAAATAAAAGTGAAATGGATTTTGGTTGGGATTGAACGCGCAACCTTCCACTCAACAGACGAACACATTACCACTACACCGCGGCCACCCACTTGATTTGACAGATCATCATTTAGGTGTTGCTACGGCTGGGAATCGAACCCAAACCTTTTGCGCGGCAGTTTATCTCACTATTATTCACGCCACTGCACCCACAAAATAATTGGATCGCGTTGTTCTTCATCTATCACTTCAAAAAACTTTTGAACTAAAAAAAAGTTTTTTCAAGAGATAGACGAAGCGATTTAGAGATGCCCAAACAGAGCTTTACCTGATTTTTGAAGTCACTTCACGAATGTATCAAAATCTAACTCTACCAATCAATTATTGGATTGGTTCGGCAATAGCTTCAGCACTATCTCGATTCAATCGACAATCAATAGACTTTTCTCAAAGAATAACGAAAGATCCGTCACATTTCCGTCTTAAATTGAAATGTGCCAGCACCGCCAACGTAATGAGCACTCATTCGCAAGGCCATCTTACTGCATTTGTGGTTCAGCATCACCTTATCGGACAAAGGCACGTACACTGGTATATCAAAGCCCGCCAAGAGTCGATAATCTGCATTGGATCCCAGTACGCCATCGGACCTGCCTCCGATGGAGTAATCGCTGTGCACGTCGTTATGTTAGGTTGTTGTCGATCGTTGTGACGATGTTGCCAACGTCCATCTGCCTACTTGCATTTTCATTTCCAAGCTTGCAACCATTCCTTTGCCTCCAACCGATTGCCCTGTAGCGCACAAACAGCACAACACTCCACCTTGGTCTGCGCATGCGAGCAAGCGAATATTCTCAGACAGACGCCAAAGTGCTGAGAGCCTCTCTAAATTAATGCACATAATTGCCACAACTAATGATTACGGTTTTTCTCCGCTTTCGACATTAGAACTCATATTTCGCGAGAGCGAGAGAAACATGCACCTCGAGAAGGCGGAATCAGTTTGATACGGTCCATGGAAAATCTGTGCGGTACCAAGCTCCAAGCAACCACCATTCATCCGTCCTGGCTAGTGATGCAATTGTGGAAATCATAAATTCTAAACACATTAACAGTCAATGGGTGCACGGTGCGCTGCACATGCGCCCATTCTTCCTACGCACAAAGACCCATGAACGCAGCGCGCTTCCTCCCGCTCCGGATGGAAATGAAAGATGCTGCTCTAGGGCTACGTCCGCGGACCGCACCGTATTGATGGGCTTACTTTACAAATATCAAATAAGCCATTTCTCATTTCGCGGCAGAACTGCGTTAGGCACAACGCAATGCGGTGATGACATTTCTTCCTGAGGGGTGCTTGGTTGAAGGTATAATTCTTTGGCGTCGACGTCTTCCACCAACGTCAAATTGGTATTCCAGACACATTCTCGTGTATAGCTGCAGCAGCAGCAGAACAAACGTTTGTCGATGGATTTTATTTCCAGGAAGACACGGCGAAAGGTAACCCCAAGGAACACATAGGCGAACAACTATTCCGTACGCATAAGGAGGTCTTTGACAGTGGCTGGAGGGCGATCGTTCGTTTGGTTCGCAGAGTGTGCGTTGTGTCTCGACATATATTGGCTGTTCAGGAAGCGAATCCAGTTTGTGGGTGGAGATGATCATCATGATGATGATGATGAAAACAAGTTGCAAGTTCTTGTTGCAATGCAAGGTCTTTCACTTTTTTAGTTATCAAGTGGGTGGCGTGGACACGCAGAAGATGAAGCCGAGGAACTAGAATTATTTACTGCGTGGTGCGTAGGACAGATATTAGACAACTACGTGTGTATACGAGAGTTGTCTTGTGGAACTTCTATAGGTAGAGGTACTAAAAAGTGAACATGATAGGATTCATAAATGCGTTTGTGATTTAAGATGTTTGTCTTTCAAGGTTTGTTATGTTTGTAGGAATTTAAGGGCCGATCAATGTGGTTTTAGAGATTGAGTTTGCAGCTTTTGTTTGGATGTCGAAAATAGTATTTCAGTCCGGTTTCTTCCATATCCGAACCGTTTTTGGTAAAGGTTATGAGGTGAAAGGGGTCCTAGATAAATAATATTCCTGTTTGCTTCATTCTGGAATCAATCAATTTAATGCCTTTGGCTGAAGAAAGAGCGTATTTAAGTAAGAAGGTCAAAGAGTCTGCTACCTTAAGGCTAGACCTCTTACATTTTCATTTTGTCAGAAAATAAGTAAGAGGTGTTTGTAAATAAAAAGAAAATAGTTGGACCAAAAGGGCTTAATGGGGCTAGCTTTCTCACAAACTGGATTTGTCAGATGATTGTGAGATCCTTTCTTTGTATATCCTAGAAAACCATTCCCAATAATCGTAATGAAAGAGATTCCATGTCTAGCTATCTTGGGAACTCAGATATCAGGGTTAAGTTAATATAAGACTTAGAAAATAGGGAGGCAGTAACTTCCTACCGCAGTTGGGGATTCGAATATTTCGTGGCGAAAACGGATGTGACTGTCGTATTTGATGCGATAACCGCTAAATTGAAAGCAGAAGAGGAATGCCAAGAGTACAAAATGAAATTTTTTTTAGAAAACAGAGCTTTAATATAAAATATATTTTTAAAAACGCTTTCAAATTAAGAAGATGTAAGTGAATCATGAACTGAACTGATCCATTAACGTGCAATTCCATTACTTGCAGTCTTTTTAAGTTATGGAGGTCTTATAGCTTTAAAGACAGTTCAAACAATTTTCTTTATTGTTGCGAAAATCTGACAAACATCCAATAGTATCACTTCGTATTCCGCGTAAAACAGTAAATCCTCTTCTTGGTACCAAAAATAATAACTTCGCACAAACAAATCAAGGGAGAAGCTAGGTGTCAGGTGCTATACACGCCGTTAAAGCCAGATATTTAATTTTCCAGATTCGATCAACGTCTCATAAAGCGGTGGATACTTTACAGGTGGATTTGAAGTTGAAGAAAAGGTAATGAATCTAGACTTGGAATTCGTTGGTCCTTTCATACAGCTCTGGAAGCTTTATAGAAACTTTGCAGAGGTTATATAGTCACATCACCTACAAAGCCCGTAGAAGATGGAACTATTAAATCGATCTGAAATGACTTCAAAAGTGATCTACTTCTGCGAAGTACAATAGAAGTTCTATAGAAGTATTGATTTGGGAATTTGAAAATGTGTGAAAGTTGGGCATGCCTTTTACCAATCGCAGGTCATCTCCACTAATTGATTTTGATTTTGGTAGGGACCATGCACCGAATCATCAACCAAGTATGGGTTGAAAAAAACAAGCCTGATGATTAGACTATCAGCTGAATATGCTCCATCTACAAAAAAAGACGATCCTATATCTTGCAAGAAGTATATTCCTGCAGGAATTTTATTATGTCGCATACAAGGTCTTTTACAACATACTTTGTGAACGTCTAAAACCGTTCGCCAACACACTAATCGGCATGTACCAGTGTGGCTTCTGGCCCGGGAGATCGTCTAAAAACCAAATTTTCACACTGAGGCAAGTCCTGGAAAAGACTAAAATCTATTCATCGACTTCAAAGCCGCATATGTTAGCATTCATCGCCAGGAGTTCTATATGGCGAATCCGTGAAGCTGGAAGTGCAGTTTGGAAGAAGCTCCTCCGAACTATTTCAAACACGCACCGGATTTTGGAAAGGAGACGCGCTATCATGCGACTTTTTCCATCTCGTACTGGAGCAGATACCTACAGCATACCTACTTACTTAAGTGGCGTGGTGCTATAGTCCGGACTGAACCTGAGCAAACTGCCTGCAGTTGCCCACTTTAAGTTGGTTGTGATCATTTTCTACTTGTGTGTGTCACATAAGACGAGGTCTTACACTACTGCATCCGACGACGTGAAGCTGGAATCGAAGACTCTGCTAGCCGGAGTATTGGTGTCCATTCGTTCTACATATCCTAAACATCTTAAACGTCCAATGCGGAGTTTTTTGACCAGGGGCATGTCGCTGCACAGCTCGTATAGTTCTTGGTTGAATCTTTGTCTCCATAGCCCGTCAACGCAAACGAGACCGAAGATTTTGTTCTCTCAAATCGACCAAGGATTTCTTCATCCGCTTTTGGGACCGTCCAGGCCTCAGCGCCGTAGAGCAGGACTGGAAGGTCTTATATAGGATCTCCATAGTAGTTCGAGTGAGGGCTTTACTACTGAATTACCTTCTTAGCCCGAAGAAACAGCGGTTGGTTGGTAATTCTTAATAGCGGATTCGAGATAGATAAAGTTCCGTATTACCTCAAAATTATATCTATCAATGGTGGCGTTCTGTCCAATTCGTCATTGTTTTTGTGTGTCCTTTCGTGTTTACAGCATATACTTTTTCTTGCCCTCATTTACTGCTAAACTCGTTTTTGCCGCATCCTTCTCTATACTAGCAAATGGCGCTATGACGTCACATGGGTCCTACCAATAAAGTCAATATCGTCGGCGTATGCTAGTAGTTGTACCGATTTTTGGGAAATTGTGCTTCTGGTGTTGGCTCGTGAGTTTTGCACAATCCTCTCAAGAATCAGATTGACGAAGTCACATGACAGCGCATCGCCTTGCCTAAACCCTTTTTTGGTATCGAATGTGTCGGTGAGGTCGTTTCCGACATTGATGGAGCAGCGAGAATTCACCATCGTCGTCCTATACAAACGGACGAGTTTGGGCGGTATACCAAAACTAGACATGACTCTGTATAATTCGTCTCTATAAATGCTGTCGTATGCGGCTTTGAAATCGATGAATAGGTGGTGGGTATCGATTTGGACATTTTCGATTTTTTACAGGATCTGCCGAAGTGTGCAAATTTGATCGGTTGTGGACTTTCCTAGCCTAAGACCACACTGATAAGGGCCGAACAGGTTATTGAAAAACAGTTCAGGCGTTCACATTTTACGGCAGATAGGATCTTGTAGGCGATGTCAGGCGACTTATGCCTAGGGCATCGGGTGGATCGGCCAAACGGTGCTGAGGTTCAATTTATCAGGCATACTTTCCTCTGACCAGATTTGTCTTATGAGCTGGTGGATGTTCCTTACCAAGTCATATCCGCCGTCATTTCCGCAGCATTAATAAGCTTGAGTTTAGGTATTGCTATCTTCACTTCACTCAGGTTGGGCGGGTGGCAGTTTTCGCTGTATTTCGCCAATATTGAATTTTTCGTTCTACCTGACAGCGGAATGTTGTTCGTCCTCGCCGTTTAACAGTCTGCAGAAGTGGTTCTTCCATATCCTCTGTCTCAACTACGATATTTCCTTTTTCATCTCGACAGTATTCTGTTCGAGCCTTGTATCCCTGGCTTTGACGTTTTACACTTCGGTAAAACTTGGGAACATCGTTCCTGGAGTTGCACCTCTCTATATTCTCGACCGCGCGCTTTTCTTGCTCTTTTTTTTCCTGAAAGCCGGTGTTCTTCCCTTCTTCTCTGCTTATAGAGCTCAACGGCAGCTCTCGTCTTCACCTGCAGCTTAGCCTTTTAGGCCTCGCTCTTGGCTGCAAGCATCTGTTGGCATTCCTCATCAAACCAGGGGTTTCTTGCTGTTAGACGCGAGAAACCTAGCACATCAGTTGCGGCTGATCTAATGGCTTGTTGGCATCATTGCCATTGTTCTTCGACACTTGATACTCAAGTGAGATTTATGTGTAGTTCTCCGGGGTCCGAAAGAGTAAGTGCTATCTTCGGCACAAACGGTGCTCCATAGGATATCTGCCAGAAACTCTAGATCTTCAGGTAGTTTCTTGTTTTTAATTACTAGTCCAGGTCATGACACCCATATTCTTTTCCACGTAGATCGCGATATCCTCCTGCGATGTGTCCAGATTTCCATTCGTTAGCTTCAGTCACAATTCTACAAGTCTACTGGTCTCAAGAATCTGGCTAACCTTTTAAGAGTAAACCCAAGAGCCTACACTGATTTCTATTTTGGAACCATAGATGTAATTTGTTATTTCGAAGATATATACCACATACTCGTCAGTGCTAAGTCATTGATATCGAAATTGTGGTCCGGGTTGATGTAGTCAGACATTCCATCTTCATACACCACTTAGACCTACTGTTAGACAGGTCCTGCCATGCTTTCCGGTTTTCATTTCATTCCACCATACCATTCCGTTTATTTTGAACTTTTGGAAGATGTGACCCATTTTTGCTGCAAATTTTATTGCTACTGTAATGGCGCGGTTTGAGTTTTTTAGGTTACGAATTCCCTAAGTAGCTCACAACACGAAAGAGTTTTTCAATACATCATGACTAGCTTTTCAATCTTCAACTTTGCGTATTACAAAAAGTTTCGCACACTCAAATGAATGGAGACGCTAGACTTATATCCGGCAATGCCAAAACCTTTTTCTAGTGATTCAGTGTGAGGAACTTAAGAAGCTTCTATTAAACAATGTACCACATGATCATGATGACGGGCAACACTATTCATGTCATACTCCAGCTAATGTGAAACTTTTAATATTTGGTCAAGACCGACTTCGTGCCACCCTCTCTAGTTGGTCATAACATCTTTCAATCAAAAGCGTTATGCTTGCTGTCATAAAACTTTGAATTCCATAAAATGTCAATAACGCTCCATTCCAAGTATACGCCAACCTACCGCTCGTCACAATTATTCATTCATGAGTGGATTGATCTAAAAATGTCTTCATCAAGCCTTATGGCAAATCAACTTACATCATACCGATGCCAACCATCAACAGTGGTATCTCTTGTTTCGGTCGCATAATAAAAGACTCCAATGTGCGAAAAGCAATACATTGTAACGCATGCTACTCATAGATACCCTCCATCTAGAACAAGTTCGGTTGAGGTTATTTATTGCGGCCTCACCATGAAATGTTACATTCGCAGGGTAGCGAGAGTTTTCCACGTTCTTGTTCCGCAACTCGAACGCACATTCCACTTCGCGTTGCGAATACATTCGCATGAGAAAACCGCGCAATTAATTGCACACTAATCGTTTATCTTCAATGTATCTGGAGTTCCATTAGACAAATCCGACATTGAGAATGCCTCGGAGGGATATAGCGCATAAGCATACGCTGGGCACACATGGCAGGCACAAGTGCATTCTCATGGCCATTGGAAGAGTTTCCGCGACAGCATTTCTGAGATTTTGCGATATCGATGATGATGATGATGATGATGATTCCACTTAGAGAGGAGGAGGCGAAGGTTGTCTATTGAAATGCGATAGATAAGCGACTATCATGGTCATGAATTCAATGGGATTGGCGCTAATACTTGTGGCCTTTGATTGACATTTTTTGGATACTTATTTGAGAGGCTATATCTACGAGGGATTTGTTGACCATTTATGTTTGGCTTTGAGCTAAGTGTTCCGGGTTGGATAGTATTTCTATTGATAAGCTTTTATAAGCCACCTATTAGTTGGAGATTGTTTTTTTTTTTTATGAAAATAAGCCATTTGACAAAGCCCACATATTTCCTATCGTGTGTGGTAGCATAGTGTGTGTTCCTATAATGTGATCATTACCAAAAATTTTATAAATAAAAAAAAATTATAAAAAATGTTCTTGTAAATCTGTTTAGGTAGGCCTTTCTGACGTTACAGATCCTTTAGATCGCTTAACATTTTTTTTTAAATGTGTTTTTTTTTTGTTGGCTTTTCTGATATATGAAAGAGCAGGATGCGTGACGGGAAGGCATCCAATTATTCATTTCTCTTCATCATCTTTGGAGCATTTGAATAATCACAGCAGGTATCAAAGACATGAGTTAACTCTGAACTTAGCCAATTGACTAGAAAATATCTTTCCCAGTGTAAGTCGAGTTAAAATCTGAAACTAGGAATCTCGCAATGAACTTCTGTCACTAAAAGCTTGCCTACACAAGGTGCAGTCTATTAAGATATTGATCGGCTTGGATGAAATATCGCACCATTTTCAAAAGTTACTTGGACGTGTTGAGCTTAAGACCAATTAAACGGAATATATTCCAATAAATAAGGGATTATGGTTTTTAGAAAAAGTAATTGACATTGTCAGCAAGTGACCTATTTCAACTATGAAAACTATGTCTTTGCAATTGTTCAGCCGATAAAGTTTTAGGTCAGAAAAGTCCAAATCTAATAAAATCTCTTCTTCAGCAGCTCCAAGTGCATCAAACACTTATTCTAGAACTTTGAAGAGGCGCACGGTAACGTTTGAAGTGAACTGCTACACAGCCCTATTTTTAGTTTTGCTATACCCTTCAAACTCTTCCATCTGTGCAGGATGATAATGGATAATTCTCGTTTGTCCACCAATTACTTCAATAACCTCATCGAAGTATTCAATTCCAAGTAAGGATTTAGACAAGATGGTGCACTCTCATGGTACTTTTTTATGATGATTCTTTGCTCAAGGCATCACCAGGACACAATCTGTGTCACTAATAGCATACGCGTATCATTGGTCAAACCAAAAGATATGCTTATGTAAATGCTTCTCCAATTAGCCCGGTCCTTAGCTAGCTGCCTCCAGTTGCGTACTCCAAGTTGGTTGAGGTCGTTTTCTACTTGTGTGCGCCACTTAAGGCTAGGTCTTCCGCTACGTCTGGCTGGAAATCAAACATTCTCTTAGCCGGTAAAGTGGTTTCAATTTGTTATACTTGTCCTAGCCATCGTTAACGTCCAATGCGGAGTTTTTAGACTAGCGAAATGTCGCTGTACAGCTCTTGGTGTAATCTTCGTCTCCATAGCCCGTCAACGCAAATGGGACCGAAGATTTTTCGAAGAATTTTCATCTCGAAGCGAACAAGGATTTCTTTATCCACTTTTGACGTTCTCCGTTTAATTTTTGACGAGATGTTCTTGTCCCGTACTACCTCAAAGTTATATCTGTCAATGGTGACGTTCTGACCAATTCTTCGATGGTGTGTGTCCTTTCGTGGACAACATATACTTAGTCCTATCGTCATTTACTGCGAAACCCATTTTGCCGCGTCCTTCTCTATACGAGTAAACGTAGCTATGACATCACGTTGAGTCCTACCAATGGTGTCAATATCGTCGTAGTATGCTAGTTGCACTAATTTTTGGAAAATTGTACCTCTGGTGTTGGCTCGTAAGTTTTGCACAATCCTCTCACGAATCAGATTGAAGAAGTCACATGATAGTGCATCGCCTTGCCTAAGTAGTTTTTTGGTATCGAATGTGTCGGTGAGGTCGTTTCCGACCCTGATGGAGCAGCGAGAATTCTCCATCGTCATCCTACACAAACGGACGAGTTTGGGCGGTATACCAAAACTAGACATGGGTCTGTATATTTCGTCTCTATAAATGCTGTCGCATGCGGCTTTGAAATCGATAAATAGGTAGTGGGTATCGATTTGGACATTTTTGGGTTTTATTCAAGCTTCTGCCGAAGTGTGAAGATTTGATCGGTTGTGGACTTTCCTGGCCTAAAACCACACTGATAAGGGCCGATTTGGTTGTTGGTAAACGGTTTCAGGCGTTCACATATTACGGCAGATAGAATTTTGTAGGATACTTATGCCTCTGTAGTTGACGCAGCTTAAAGGGTCTCCTTTTTTGTGGATCGTGAGAATGGCACAGTCAATGGTGACCGCTTTTTCGTTCATCATTTGAACAACCTTGATGTGCAGGAGCTTTCGTTTCAACAAGACGGCGCAACATGTCACACAGCTCGTGCCGCAATTGATTTGTTTTGGTCCTGTAAATTGGCCACCAAGATCGTGCGATTTAACGACTTTTGACTGTCTTCTCTGGGAATATGACCACTTGGATATACGGCCACAATTATTTAGAAAAGTTATAAAAACAATGGACCTCCAGATTAGACTTCGTTCGAGCCAGCCGTGGCGGTCATATGTCAGAAATCATAGTTAAATTTTAATGCCAGAAGATTATCTTTCGAATTAAATTTCATGTCAATTTCAAAAACATCATCTTTGATTTATTCCATTTCAAAGCTCTATACCTCTAAAAAAAAAAACACCCTTTATAAGGCTTATGTTGGCGAATTTCGCCTTGATGCGAAATGTTACAATGCGTTCGCTAATGCCTTGGAAACATAGGACTTCTTGCCTAATTCTGGCACTTTTAACGAATTTACATCCGAATAGTCCCTGTTTCTGCTCACTATAACACGGTCCGTAGTAGATGTCAGTTTTTCCTCCTCTTTTGCCAGGCCCATACCATCGTATTTCCTGGATGGCAGCTGCTTGGTAGCAGTTCAGGGCTCCCACTTGTTATTCTCTTGCACCTCTCCTGTTTAATTATCTCACATTCCAGGTGTAGATACGAACGTCGTTGTCCTTTTTTGTTTAGCGGGGTCGTCAACAAAAAAATCAGTCCATTCCGAGGCTATTGGTTGATTCGTCGCATATAGTTTTCAAATGATTGTGAAGCTAACCCAAAGCATAACCCCCAACATGGAGGACCAGCTACAATATTTAAGATAACCCTAGGACACGGGGCCATTAGTATCCACTACGGGATTAAGCGCTGCCGTTGGCCTTTCGGTTCATCAGCCACAACCTGTGTTCAAGGGGCCTGATTTACCCTTGAAATTCCTAGGCAACCTGTTGTCGGAATATATCGAAGCAGCTTGCCTAGGTCCGCCTGGGACAGCAGGTCGGGTATTCATTCCGTGCCACTCGCACTTATCGTTAAGCAAGTCAAATCCGGTTGAATGAGACCAGTACCCGATGGTTACCACTTTGAGGTAAAAATAAACACAATTGATGTGTAGTCAAAGTTACAATCACTGGGCATTGCCAGGTTAAAGCCAATCAGAGTCTACCCTGGTTCTACATCCAACCAAACAAGATGCTGTCACCTCGATTTAGTTTATCAAGCAGGAATCAATGTGTTTTGCAATAAATGGGAGTAAGATCCTTCTGCCTCGAAAATTGAAGTTGAGGAATTTGAGGTTCTGTCAAATTCGTCGATGTTTGTGTTATTTCATGCGAACAACACAAAGTATACCTCAGATAGCCATTAACTAACGGCATCTCGTCAGAAATCAACTGAGGAAATACTCTTTAGAAACTGCTGTTCCTCTGTGTTGAAAAGGCATTTTTCTAATGAAGCCCTTACTGAAACTAGTAAGGATGTCTGATACAAGATACTAGCTCTAGCATGAATTATATCAAAAGCGGTTTAACCAAGGAATGTAGAGGTATCTTGGTTGAGGACCAATTTCATTCCGGACTCTAGCGCCACTCATGTACATAAAATGGTAGAGTAAGCCGAGTCCAACTCATAGACAAACTTCCATTTATTCACCATATGTGGCACAAGATCTTCCATCTGAAAGTTGATGGTATCATTGGACTAGAGGAGTAAGGAGCAACGCTCGCGACAAGACAATTCCAATCGAGTTCCCAGTAAGTCTGATTTTAAGTTCATATCGCCACCCTCCTGGCTTTAACTTTTAAGATCTCTTAAGCTGCATCCCATCAACCGCCAACAACTAACAACTAAATCCCGAGTTGACCACTAAGATGAAAATGAATTCCTCACACGTGATGAAATAATCGCCAGCACCTAAGTGCAGATCTTTGACGTGCCATGTATGTGTGTGGTGTGACACTTCAGCGTGGAACTGTAAAAAAAAACTTTGTCCGTCTCCTTAGCTGAATTGGATGATTGAAGTATTTGGTGCTTTGCACACGGCTTTAAGCGGCGACAAACGAAAATACTTGGCTGGTTTTGGCCAGGGCGACATGACTCTCATTTATGGACAAAATATTTAATTCATGAGTGTGCATGCTGGGTTCCTAATGTCTGGCAATTCGTTATGCTGCGCGCTATGGCTAAGCTTGGGTTCGGGTACCGTGAGGCTATTTATTTTGTATTGGCTTCACTTGAACAATGTTTATCGGTGGTTGGTTACTTTGGGGAATGGTTTCATAACTTGGAGGCTTGAAGACTAGAAATACTAGACACTGTAGAGGAAAGTGTGATGTAAGGCTTTAAGATACTTTTATATTTTATCTTCATGTATAAGGGAATGGGTGTTGTAAAGAAGATTTATTGAACTAGCTTTGACTTGGACAGGGTGACATGGAACTACTGCTTGGTTTTGTAAGGATAGCGAAAATGGTAAATTTTTTTTGATTAGATACAAAATTGTCTAAAAATTGTGTTCTGTTTTAATGGCTACCATCCTAGACAAATCCTTTTGGGATTTGTTTATGAGGTGACATGAGTTGCTCATGTTTTAGTGCGCTCCCTCTTTTTTTATGGTTGTGATGGGACTGTATAACCTTTAAAAGATACTAGCAGCCCACCTGAGTGCTTGATTTTAGGAAAACTGTAACCACATTCCCCGCGGAGCTACCGTAATGTATTACTGTGCCGGGTCGGTCAGTCATTAATTTTATTCATTTCACACTTTTTTCCGTAAGGGAAGCCGAAGGTTTTTGGTTAATATCTCTGAATCTTTTTAGCCGTCTTAATTCCTGTATGACTATCGCTGCAACATTTACTGTGATCCATATTATGTTCGAAGATGACATGTGGAACACAGTCCCTCACGGGTTGGTGTTTCTTCGATTGTTAACTCTAGCTCTCTTCGCGTTATATGAAAATGAGGAAACTAGCAAATACGTGTTGTACATTTTTTGCACACGAGGTAAAACCGATTACAATCAACTTAAAAAATAGTCCAGACTATAGCGTCATTTAAATAAGTAAATTATGTAGGTCTAGCCTACTGGACGTAAAGGGTTTTTCAATAAGAGCGCTTCAAAGTTTTTTTTTAAATAAAACAAAAACGGTTTTAGATATCAATGAAATTCTTTATTCCTGCGAAAGTACGTTCGATGCCATTATGTATGGAACTCGATTGTTTTTGCATAGTCACCACGGGCACGCTGGCAGAAGTCCAGACGCTTAACCCAATTTTCGACAGTTTTCAAGCATAAATCGGCCGATACTGCTGCAATTGCACGTTCGATATTCGTACGAAGTTAATCAATCGTCGCTGGCTTGTTGGCATAGACTATAGACTTGACGTAGCCCCACAGGAAATAGTCTAACTGCGTCAAATCGTACGACCGAGGCGGCCAAGCGACTGGACCATTTCGTGATGTTCTCCAAACTTGGTTTCCAATAAATTGATTGTGGCATTCGCTGTGTGGCTTGTGGCGCCGTCCTGTTGGAACCACATGTCCTCCAAGTCCATATCATCCAATTGGAGATAAAAATATTCAGTTATCATTGATCGGTAGCGATTACCATTCACAGTAACGTGCCGGTCTTGATCATCACGGAAGAAGTACGGCCCAATGACGCCGCCGGCCCATAAACCACACCAACCCGTAATTTTTTCGGGATGCAATGATGACTCATGGAGTACGTGTGGATTGCTGCCTGACCAATACCGCATATTTGGTTTATTGACGAAGCCATTCAGCCAGAAATGAGCCTCATCGCTGAAGATGATTTTTCGATGAAAATCCGAATCAGTTTGAAGTTGTTGCTCAGCCCAATTCACGAACATACGACGCTTCTGGTGGTCAAGCGGCTTCAGTTCTTCCGTCAATTTAATCTTGTAAGGACTGTAGGCCAAGATCTCTTCGCAGAATTCGCCACAACGACGTCACAGAGATGCCCAACGCTTGAGAACGACGTGTGAGACACACATTTGGGCTTTCTTCAACTGAAGCCTCAGCGGCAGCAATATTCCCGACACTACGGGCACTTCTTTGTCTCACTGGCACGGGAACATTTTGTACTGTGCCTGTGGATTCAAATTTTTCCACTAGACACTCAATTGTTGATCTGCTAGGACGATTATGACGACCATAAATTGGACGTAGCGCTCTTAACGTTGAGGCCACTGACTCCGAATTTCGGTTGTAAATTTTAATAATTTCGACTCGTTGTTGGATCGTATATGAAATGGCAAACCTTACTGAAGAGAAATGTCGAAAGAGCGGCAAGAAATATGGCGTCGTTTTCTGTACCTGTCGCTCAACTTTTGTAGCGTCCCTGTTGAAAAACCCGATACCTACCAATAAACAGATCAGATTTCGTGATAAAAAAACATTCATGACAGTTTCGTGATTGGTTGACTCTGTTTTGTTTAAGCGAGCATCAAATATGGACTAGAAATCACACGCAGTTTTGTTTTCTTCGATTCCGTTAGGGTTATTTTGCTGCCGTGTCACAAGGCCATGCGTCATAAGGCCAAATTTAAATATTCGAAAATTTGGCGTTATGCTTTAAAAAAGCGATATAGCACCAAATTCTAGCATTTGTCATTATGGCACTTTAATAAGGTGAAATCAGGCCAAATGGGAAAAGTGATATAAAGCCAGATCGATCTCAGATCAAATTGTAATGCTCGTATCAGGGAAGCAAATGTAATATGCAGTCAAAAATCTCATAAGGCGAAATCGGCATATGACGCTTCATCAAAGTGTTATAATACCAAATGCTAGAATTTGGCCCTATGTCACTTTCACAAAGCGTCATAAGACCAAGATTTATAGATTAAGCTTTATGACGCTTGGCCTTATGTCACGGCACCATTATTCCGATGTAAAAGATGCTCCACGCTGTGGAATCATATGAACACTGTGAAGGTTACTCAGCAGCAGACATCGAAAATGCCAAAAATGCCGGTTGGAACCATATGAATAGCTCTGGATACAAAAAGAATGATAAAATCACAAAAAATATCGAATCGCTACTGAATCAAATCGACCTTTTTCTGAAGCTATTGATCGTTACGGACACCTAAAGCGACAGTGGTAGTGGTCGAATAGCGGTAAGCCGGTGCAATTGGTGGCCAAGCTATAAGCCAAGAAGGATTTGCTAAAAATTTGGCGGCTCTGTTAGGAAATAATCTACTAGTGCTCCCCTACAACAAAGTTCTTAGCTAGGGCCTGTACTGTAATTGGACCGTCTAAAGAAAGCAATCTGCCAGAAGCCAATAGGAGAGGAATCTCGTTCTAATGGGTGGTTAAATTTTAAGTGCCGATGTTGAATGTGAACCACACCTAAATGTGAAGTTTTTATCTGCATTTAATTTGACATTTTCGACATTTGACATTACACAATCGAACAACGCGTTAAAGTTATTCAGGCTTATTATGAAAATCTGCATTCAAATCAAAATGCATATCGTGCACTTCGTGATTTTTTCGGTCAATTTTTTCAGCCAAATGTGCGTTCAATCGGAAAAATCGTGAAAAAATTTTAGCAAATCGGGTCTGTAGGAGATGTGAAAACACCAATGCATGCTCGTACAGCTCGTACTGCAGAAAATATTGCTGTTGTTCGCGATAGTGAAGAGCCGTCCACCTGAACTCTTCGTCGTGCCCAACAATTGCACCTCTCACGCTCGTCGTTGATGAAAATTATGCATAAAGACTTGCATTTACACGCTTACAAGGTGCAATTGACACAAGAACTAAAGCCTCTTGACCATTTCAAGCGTCGTCAATGGTCAGAATGGTGGCAGAAAATGGCAACAGTGGATGATCTATTTTATTGGAAAATCATCTTCAGTGATGAGGCACATTTTCACCTCAGTGGATTCGTCAATAAGCAGAATTACCACATTTGGGCGAATGATAATCAAAGAGTGATTGTCGAAAAACCAATGCACCCACAAAGAGTTACTGTTTGGTGCGGTTTATGGGCTGGCGGCATCATCGGGCCGTATTTTTTCGAAAATGAGGCCGGTCAGGCAGTTACTGTCAATTGTGTTCGCTATCGCGAGATGATGACGAACTTTTTATGGCCTTAATTGGAAGATATGGATGTGGACGATATGTGGTTTAAACAGGACGATGCCACTTGTCACACAGCTAACGAAACAGTGGCTCTTTTCCACTACAAATTCAATTGACCGCCAAGATCATGTGGTTTGACACCGTTGGACTTCTTTCTCCGGGATTTTTTTTTAAGAAAAGGTGTACGTCAATAAGCCAGCAATAACTTAAGAGCTAATGGATGAGCTAATTCGGCACATTAACGGCACAGCACCGCAATTATGCCTCAGCGTCATAGAAAATTTGGACCATCGCATGGAGGTGTGCCGCCGAGGTCGCGGCGGCCCTTTCACCGATATTTTGTTCCATACATAATTGAATCATACCAATATTATCATATTAGAAAGAAATGATAGTAATTTTCTAAATAATTTGTGTTTGATTCAAAATCAACATCGGCCTTAAAATGTAACCACCCTTTATTAGGAACACATACATTGATATTGATTCGCCAGGGGCTCCAGGAGTTTAGGTGGGAGGTTCTCATATACAAACCTTTTAGTCCGGACATGACACCAAGTATTCACTAGCTGTTCATGTCCATGGCTTGAAGAGATCATACTAAGTTTGCAAAACAAGGCTTTAATTGCATGCAAAAAAAATGGATTTGTTTCAACCAGACCTACATTTTACAAAATAACAGCACCATTCGGTAACTTTTAAAAAAAAGTTTATTCGGCCCGATCAGATACTTCGGAAATAATGAGTTCCCACTGATTTGAACAATTCTAGCACGATAAAATGGTGTATGACTTAAAAAGAAATAAAGTTCCCCGCATAACCATACCGGCGCCAACCTCGCCATTGCAATAAACCTAAATAACAGCGAAATAAAAAAAAACTCGTCAAAATTAAAATAATTGATTTTCTTGAACTCCCTCGAGTTGGAATTATATTTCCATCTCAGCGCATAATAGAGCAACAAATCACGAACTTAATGCCACGTTAGTAGGGGCAACTCAAGGCATCACACAAAACCAATTAAAACACTTTTTTACCACGACCCCCACTACCCAGAAAGAGGGGAAATATCCTTCGCGTAATATGTTAATTATCCACAAATATTCGGGGTTACAATTAATTTTTGTTTGCTCATATCAGATACAACAGCGAAAGTCGAATAAAACAAATCAATGTCAGGACTATAATGTCCTTGGACACGTGTACGTGCGTGCTGAAAGCGCCATCAACGCTGTACTGAAATCTCGTACCGGCATTTTATTTTATTTGTGTGTGTCCCTAGATTACGTATCTTAAAAAATGCAGACCTTTGAGGTTTTTTTTATGACGTAAATATTCACAAGGGTTTATTGGACTTGTGACCCAGTTGTAGATACGCTTGGTCATTGACATTCGTCGAACTATCACATGTGAGGATACGGGCAAGTCAATTTTGGGTAAAAATAAGTTTGACATTTTGCCACACACACTTGTAGATACTCCCGCTATCGGATACCGCCATCGATGGAATTCCAACCACATCGGGTCTGTGGGTTAATCACACATCAGTACGAGGCAAGTACCACGTCGAATAATTGATGCACAAGAGCTCATCGCTATCTGTAGGCCAAAAGGCAATGCGACCAGGTAAGGTGAGATGATGTAGGAAGGTGGGTACTACCAATGAACCTCGTGTTCAGCACTCATCCGCGCTCATATGATCTCATGTATCGAGGAACTATTGACCTCTATCAGAACTTACAAAAGTTAATGGATTTGAACGGTGGCCGGTGGTCATTGATGGGGCTGCGGTGGCGATTGCGATGGCAATGGCATGTACTCACATTCGTATCTATGTGTCTACATACAGCCGGGGTAGACGGTACGCGCTCGTTAATGATGAAGCTGGAGGTCGAGGTAGGCAGATGAACATGTTTCGTACGTGATTCATGTGATTATTTGGTAGGAGGAAGTGAATATTGTTGATTGTTGATCATTAGCTAGCCTTCTATCGTTAAATTGTTTTTTTTTTTTATTGATTTTGATTCTCGCGTTTAGTTCATGTAAGTCGAAGAACAGTTAATCTGAATATTTTATTATATTGGTTTATAAGAAAATTAAAAAAATAATTTAGTGCGACAACGAATTGAATAAATTTGATATTTGGAATGATTATTCCATAAAATCGATATCAGTACTATCGCGATGAATGAGGTCATCACAAGGTCAATGGAACGAGCTATCCCTAAGGTAACTAGTTCTGACGATCAGACGGAGAAGTATCGAACGCCAACAATCGATGCACTCCACAAACACAAAAGCATACTGGTCTCCAGGCTTAAACGGCTGCATAGACAATTTACTGACAGACAAGACCCGGAGATTCGGACGTTGAAGTCATTGATCAAAAACCTTAAACAGTTAATCTCGGAAAATTACAAAAAATCTGTAAGTTTGTACTGGGGCAAGAAAATTTAGGCTACAAAAACCAGTAGCCCGAATATGTTCCCGCAAATAAATAAAATAGTCAGGCGAAAAGATCGTAACGACATTCCATGTGTCCGAATTTCCCAAACGACAGAGAACAGACAGACACTCACGGCTGTTGGTATAAGTCCAGAAAGTGTTGACTTGAACGACGGTTTTTTCACGATCGAAGATCCTCAGGAGAAGGCGAATTCGATAGGTGCTGTCTTCGATACCGTGTATACGGTGAACAATCCTGTTCGCCCAAATCGCGATATTGAGGTGAGAGCCTTTCTGAATTACTTTTACCTGGACATTTTTGTATCGCTGAAAAATAAAAAGTCGGCGGGAGAGGACGGTGTCCCAAACGTCATATTGAGACACCTGCCAATAGAAGCAGTCGATATTTTCGCCACCCTGTTTAATAATGCACTGAATAATGCACATTATCCGGTGCACTGGAAAACGGCGGTGGTACATCCTATCCCTAAAAAGAACAAGGACAAAACAAACCCAGCTAATCTTCGGTCAATAAGCCTTCTGCCGAATGTAGTAAGCAAGGTATTTGAGAAAATAGTCAATAGGGCTCTGCTTAAGTGGGTCGAGGAAAATAAAATTATTCCGGAAAATCAGTTTGGTTTTCGAGCGAGCCATGACACCATTCATGCCGCGTCGAAACTAGTGTCCGACATTCAATGGAATAAGTCCAAAAAACAGTGCACAGGGGCCTGTCTGGTTGACTTTGAGAAGGCCTTCGACACCGTATGGTTAAAGGAGCTTTTCTTCAAGCTGACCAGACTGGGCATGCGTAAACCCATGCTATATATGATTTATGAAATGCTTATGGGAAAGAAGTTCGTTGTCAAATGTGGCAACGTAACTTCGAGTAAAGTCTTTGAAATTAAAAACGGTTTACAACAGGGGGCGGTGAACTCCCCGATATTGTTTAACATTTATACAAGTGATCTTGTAGGTTCTCTCAGACACGCTATAGCGTACGCAGATGATCTAGTGGCGTACAGATCAGGTCCGAAAATCGAGGTCATCAACACACTTTTGCTACGTGACTTCGATCACATTAAGGGATATTACGATGATTGGAAATTGAGGATCAATTTCCAAAAAACCCAAACCATTCTATTCAGGACCCCAGTGCAGAGGGCTTCTTACGATACCAGAAAAAAACTGGAAAAAATTGTGTTTCATGGGACAGCATGGACGGCCGTTGGCGGTGAGAAATGCTCTGACAAGAAGATTGTTTCATAGCAGTCAAGGGTGAAAGTCATTTGCTACATGGCCCTCATAAGGCCGATCATCGCTTACGGTTGTCCCGTGTGGTTCAATGTATCACCATCCTACATGGAAAGGATACCGCTGTTTGAGAGGCGTTGTCTCCGATCCTGCTTAGGATTGTACCGAACGCCGGACTCCGAGTACATAAAATATTATCGCAACGAGGTTCTATACAATGGGGCTCAGTTGAATAGAATTGACAATTTCCTAATTAAGGTGACTCGAAGGCACGCTTCAAGGGCGATGAGTAGCGACAACAGCCTGATCTTTGGGGCTTATTATCCCAATGATTTATACATGGAGAGCACGCTCATGTCCGGCTTTATTCCACCAGAGGCATTCATTTATATCGATTCGTTAGGGTTAATACAAGACAGGAACGGTATCCCGGTTTTATCATCGCTACCGTGACGCGCGGGACAAGCGGCTAATCCGCGACGGGTACATCGACAATGCTCCGGAGCTCCTCCGCTTTAGCACGGCGGTATCGGATCGCGATAGGACCGACGCTGAAAAGCATCGCACCGAGTTTTGGTGGCTAAACGAGGAAAGTATTTCTGCACTTCCTCAGGTCTTTGCGGACTTTTAGTCCACTCCTTAGTATTTAAGTAAATTAAATTTAGGTACAAGGTCTGGGGCTGGGCTCCATATTTTATTTAATATGGTTGCATAAATGCTTGCTGGACCCAATGACGCAATCGGGATGGCAAACCCTCGGGGCATATGCAACGAGTGCTTGCCACCCCGATTATAACTAAGTTAGGTTTAAGTAGTTAAGTGGTCTTAAGTAGTGTTAGTTAGGTTTAACTAGTATTAAGTAGTTGAAGTTAGTTTTAGTCTAGATTAAGTTTTTATATAAAACAAAAAAAAAATGGTTACTGTTTAAAGTTTTAATTTTTTCTTTGAAAAATCAATTAAATGTCTTAATATTAATAATAAAAAACAAATGACAAATTTAAGCTGAAAAGCAAAACAAAAATGTTAGTTATAAGCTTACAGCGCCGGCTATGGGCCGATAAGTTAGATTAAGTAGATATGTTATTGATAAGTTAGATTTAAGCATTTTTGTCTAATATTAAGTTAATATTTTCGGTAAATAAAAAAATGAATTAAAAAGTGAAAAAAAGTACTATCGCGATCATAATGTTAGCTTCGCTATTGGAAAAAAATCAGGACAACATATGACAATTTTGGACATTATTATACTAGGTGGGCCAAAAGAAGTCATCCGATGTTGTCGCCGCCTTCAGAATAACGGTTGTGGTTCGCGCAGGGTATGACGTTGCTCCGTCCTGTTGGAACCACATGTAATTCAGTTGTAATTCTTCCAATTGCGGCAGAAAAACCTTGGTTAACAAATCCCTATAGCGAGCACCGTCCACTGTTGTCGTTTGACCAGCGGCGTCCTCGCAATATAATGGCCCGACTCCTCCTCCAGCGTGAACAACGCTACATGCAGTAACTTTGAGCGATGGTAGATGGCTCCTCGTGAATTACTCGTGGATTTCCGGTGCCCCAGAAGTATAGATAGTTTTGCTTGTTCACGTACCCGCTGAGGTGGAAATGAGCCTCATCGCTCATTATGATTTTGGTCGAAAAATCTTCCACTTCGACCTCGAGATTGAGGATGGCTGCGGCGTAGGTTACACGCGTTTGGCGGTTGACAGGCAGCAGCTGATGCACGGACTGAACTTTGTACGGGAACATGCGCAAGTCTTTGACCAAAATTCGCCATAGGGAAGATCGGCTGATGGCTAATTGCGAGGCACGGCGTCTGTTCTATGTTTCCGGCGACCGCTCGACAACCGCGACAACAGCGGCGATATTGTCGACACATCGCTCCGGGGCCGGCCACTCTTGGCAACGTCTCGTGTAGTCCCATACTCTTCAAGGTTGGTGGCAAAACGGCGCAGTGTTTGCGCAGTCGGTGTCAGATGGCCGGGGAAACGTCGAGGGAATCCACGCTGCGCCAACACTACAGACGAATTGATACGCAAAAAAATAGGCACGATTATTCCGCGTTCTTGGGGAGTGTATCGCTCCAGGGTGATCTCTTTTGACCCACCTTGTAATTCCTGTCCAATAATTCTGCTAACATCTAAGCTGCTGTCTTACCAAGAAACAATATCGAAGGCTTCCCACAACTGACTTTGGACATCACAGTACTTCGCACATGAATGCAACGAACTACAGACACGTAACAGCACTGGCGACTGAGGCCATCGGCTGGTCTTGCTTCGGCAGAACATATACTAAAATTGGAACGATACAGAGAAGATTAGCATGGTCCCACAACTGAGGATCATCATTGTTACTCTATAATCAAACTTTCAAGCCGAGCGATTCAGTGGGTGCCACAAATAATGTTCCAAGTAAACTTGGATTCCAGGTATGATATAACGCATCAGACCTGGAGACGGATTGCTGTTTTTACATAAAATGCTGACTTTGACAAAACTGCGAACGCACGACTTGATGGATCAGTAGCGTTTCTTCGTACTTACTCACTTAAGTCGCGCTACAGTCCAGAATGAACCTGGGCCTCAACCAACATGCCTCTCCAAGTAGCCAGATCCTTAGCTAACTGCCTTCAGTTGGGCACTCCAAGTTGGTTGAGGTCTGTTTCTGCTTGAGCGCGACACTTAAGGCGAGGTCTTCCTCAACTGCGTCCGACATCTGGGTGGGAATCGAAGACTTTACGAGCCGTTGTATTGTTGTCTATTCGTTCTACAAGTCCCAGCCATCTTAAACGTCCAGTGCGGAGTTTTTTTGACCAGGGGCATGTCGCTGTATAGCTCGTATAGTTCTTGATGGATTCTTTGTTTCCATAGCTCATCAACGCAAACAGGATTAAAGATTTTTTGAACGTCTTGGGATGTTTCCAGGATAATTTGATCGGGTGTGGACTTTCCTGGTCTAAGACCAGACTGATAAGAGCCGATCAGGTTGCTGGTAAACGGCTTCAGGCGTTCATATATTACGGTAGATAGGATGTTGTAGGAGATGTTGAGTAGTTGGAGCAGTTCAGAAGGTCTCCTTTTGTGTGGATTGGGCAAACGATGCTGAGGTTCCATTCTTCAGGCATACTTCCATACGATCAAATTGGCTTATGAGTTTGTGAATGTTACTTACCAAATCATCTCCGCCGGCCTTATAAAGCTCAGCGGGAAGGCCGTCATTTCCGGCAGCCTTATTAAGCTTGAGTTTAGATATTGCTATCCTCACTTCACTCAGGTCGGGTGGTTGGCAATTTTCGCTGTCGTTGCTGTAATTGAACGGTTCGTTCTTCCTCAAAGCGGAATGTTGTACGTCATCGCTGCTTAACAGTCTTAAATCTTCAGCATCGACTGTGTCTCAACAGCGATATTTCGTTGTTCATCTCGACAGGATAGTGTTCAAGATTATTATCGTTGACTTTGACGTTTTCAAATTTTAGATCCTGTAAACACCGTTCCTGGACCTATTACTTTCGTCGGGTCGTGAGCGCATATAAGACTTATATTGGTGAATTGGGCCTTGATGCGAATTGTTACAACGTCTTGGAAACAAAAGACTTCTGACCTAAGTCTGGCATTTACAATAATTTCTGCTCACTATAACACGGTCCGTAGTAGATGTTACAGTTTTTCATCATCTTTTTGCCCGGCCCATGCCATATTATTTCCTGGATGGCAATAATGCCTGTTTTTTAGCAGTTTAGGTCTTCCGCTAGTCGTTCGCTTGCACCTATCCTGTTTAATGTTCTCACATTTAATTTGCAGATACGAACGTCGTTGTCCTTTTTTCATTTAGTGGGATCGTCAACAATAAAATCAGTACTCTCCGAGGCTATTTGTTGCTTCGTAAGAATGTTTTTTTTTTAAATGCGTGGGTAGTTAACCCAAAGCACAACCCCCAACATAGAGGGCCAGCTCGAATTTATTTATTAGATATCCCTAGGACACGGGGCCATTAGTGCTGCTGTTGGCGTTTCGGTCCATCCGCCAGCTTGAAATTCCTAGACAACCTGTTGTCCGAATATGTCGAAGCAGATTGTCTAGTTTCGCCTGGGACAGCAGGCCGGGTATTCATTCCGTGCCTTTCTCACCAGGCTGTTTAGGTATAGTGTTGCTATCTTTCGTTTTGTTATCAACACTCGCACTTATCGTTTCGCAAGTAAAATCCGGTTAAATGAGACCAGTACCCGATGGTTACCACTTGGACGTCAAAATAAGCACAATTGATGTGTAGTCAGAGTTACAACCACTAGGCATTATAATGTTAAAGCCAATCAGAGTCTACTCTCGTCTTACAACAACCAACCTTTGTCGCTTTTTTTAAGAAGTCATAAAAAATCTTTAAAAAACTCTGAACTGTGAGTTCACAGTGAAATGCGAAATATCGATTAAAATGGCAATTTGATTGCAGCAAGATACAGTTTTCTTTCAGTAACACCTGTGCTCATATCATCTTGTGATCTTTCTAAGCTCACCTTTGTCAAAAGCGAGATCCTGAATATATAAAAAGAAAACGAAAATCTTCACATAACCTCAGATTTGTGGAAAACCTTTTTCACTTAAGCTGCAATAAGTTTACTTCATTTAAAGTCAGCGCGGTTCTTTATAAATTTGTTCACAGGTAATCTAGATTGCTTTTCATTTCATCATCAGCTAAGTATTTTTAGATTGCACCTTGACACTTTGACACATCACCTTACATGTGAATTTCTATTCAGGGAAAACTTAGATTTCATGGGGTTTTCAGGGATTGCTATTAATGAGTCTCTTGCAAATGTCACAAAATGCCAAAACAGTGATATCAAGATGATTCCATTCCGACCAGCGTAGAAAAGAATGGATATATCGAACATTTCTTATAAAGGGTGATCCATTTCGAGGTTCCCTACTTTTTTAAAGAAAAAAACACAGAAAATTCAAATTGAATGGAGAATGTTTATTATCATTTGAAAGAACGTTCTTTGGCATTTATTTTTTGAAGATTATGTCTATCAAATGTTGGCCGTTGCTACGTCGCAGATGGTCCATCCGTTGAGTCCAATTTTCGATCGCTCGTTCGAGCATTTCGACTGGTAACTGGCGAATGACACGCGTGATGTTTTCCTCCAAGGCCTGAATCGAAGCGGGTTTGTCGGCATAAGCTTTTGACTTTACATATCCCCACAGGAAAAAGTCTAACGATGTGATATCACACGATCTTGGTGGCCAATCGACCGGCCCAAAACGTGAAATTATGTGCTCACCGAAATGTTCTCTAAATAAGTCCATTGATTGATGCGATGTGTGGGAAGTGGCGCCGTCTTGCTGAAACCAAATATCGCCGAGATCACGAGCTTCAATTTCAGGCATCAAATAGTCGGTTATCATGGCACGATAACGGTCGCCATTGACGGTTACCTTCGCACCGGCATAATTTTTAAAGAAATATGGACCGACGATTCCACCGGCCCACAAACCACACCAAACCGTTGTTTTTTCTGGATGAAGTGGCAGTTCTTCAATCTCTTCAGGTTGTTCTTCGTCCCAAATGCGGCAATTTTGTTTGTTTACATACCCTTTGAGCCAGAAATGGGCCTCATCGCTAAACAAAATTTGCTTCGAAAACGTCGGATCTTCTTGGAACTTTTCAAGAGCCCATAGAGCGAAGCGATGTCGCTTGGGAAGGTCGAGCGGCTTCAGTTGTTGCACAAGCTGTATTTTGTACGCTTTCAATTTAAGATCTTGACGTAAAATGCGCCAAGTCGTTCCATACGTCAGTCCGAGTTGCTGCGAACGGCGCCGAATCGACTCTCTACGGTCTTCGCGTACACTCTCAGCTACGTCCGCTATATTTTCTTCACAGCGTGCTGGACGTGGTCTATTCGGTCGAATATTATCGAATAATGAATGCTGGGTCTCAAAATGGGTGATGGTGTTGCGAATAGTACGCTCAGTAGGCCGATTATGCTGACCATAAGTTGAGCGAAGTGCACGAAACACATTCCTCACAGAACGTGAATTTTCATAATAAAGTTGAACAATTTGTAAACGTTGTTCACGCGTAAGTCTTTCCATTGTGAAATGCCAAACAATACTAAACAAAAATAACATGACAGCATGACACGACATCACACGTGATCTGTCAAAAAAGGCTATTGAAAAAAGTATCTCTACTTGGATCACCCGTTAGTTAGATACCAAGTCCATGGGTGCAGTGGTCTAGTGTTAAGTGTGTTGGACTAGTTTTCGTGGGATTGTTTGTTCAAGTTGCGAAAGTCACAACAGCTCGGTTTTTTTAATGCTCCACTTCATGCAAAAGTCTGAAAAGCATCCAAGAGTAACACTTTCATTGGAAGGTTCTCAAATTTGCGGTTCGGTTCGAATCGGCCTTAAGCAGGAGTTCCTTTTCTTTGTGGCAAAAATAACAACACACAAATGAATGGAAGAACTAGGTTTGACGTCCTATAATGGCAGTAAATGCCAGACTGGAGAATCTGATACAATCAAAAATTATGAGGATTTTAGCAAATCCTCGTAGATTAGACCGGAGTCTCCAAGTAAACACTGTAAATGAAGATTTATAATCTGATTTGTTGTGCTGATTGTTGAAAGGGAACAATCAGCTTTTTTTATTTTTGTTTTGTCCTCCATAACCCTCAGTTAAGAGCATGACAAGACATCTATAACTAATAAATAGGTGTGTTAAGTTCAACAAATTATGGATTGCTTCGCTGTATTTATTTGCTGCTGGCAAATTTTAATGATTCACTTAACATATTTTCCGCATCGAAATAATTGTCCTGCATGAGAAGACATTTTTTATTTGAATCGATTATTTGATTAACACTACCGACCAACTCGCATTAATTGATTTAAAACGTAAGATTAACTTCTGATATGAGGCAGAAAGAGTGTAAAAACTGCCTTAATGTTGTGTCCAAAAAGCGGATCAATTATATGCTACCTTTGCCTTCCTGAAATTAAAGAACCTGACATTCCTGCCATTCATCTCCATTCATAGCGAACAAATTAATCCCGATTAAGCTCAGCGGAAGTCGATAAATCATCATAATTCACATGCATAGACAAACATTCAATTCAACCGCTCTCAATAAGACATAATTTGTGGGCCTATCTTAACAGTCACGCACCCATTCCGTCAGTACTTACATGTTGAATTATTTCGATATAACGTAGACGTATCGTATCCATTATTGTTTGTAACCTCAAAAATCCATTAGGGTCACCAATTCATTTCCGTTACATCGATATTCACATTCTCTCACGTGTGGTCACACACCACAGCGCATTAATTTTTCTTAATCACACTTAACATCGCGTTGTCCTTGCCAAAGCGGTTTATTAATCAATTTGTCAACCGGCACACGTTACGTTTAGCTCTTTAAAATCCACACGGACTGTGGATATCTTTCGCGTTCAAAATCCACAATAAGGTTTAAAACACACGAGCACCTCACGAACCTATATACGGAGTTCTGAGCTAATTACTTTTATCCCGTCGAAACCGCGCGCGTAATGGAAATAGGCACCCGTAAGGCACAGAGTCTTGACCACTTCTAAACCTAACAACTAGCACGAATCTAGCAGGCCACGAGCGGCGCTCTACAACACGGTTTACGAGCGGCTATACTGTTTGATTTGAATATTCTAATATTGGAAATTGTTGGTCAGTCTAATGAGTGGAGGGCGGAATGGCGTGGTGGATTTGGTCAGCCACCCTCCAAACGCGAGAACGTTGTTTTTTTTTTTGTCTAGGACATAAGCACACAGCTTGAGGAGTTTTATTTTCATTTGTTGTTCCTTTCTAACTCTACCACCGCAGTTATTCACCACGATTACAATATTCTTGTTCGCAACGGACTCCCCAAACTTTAATGCCATGTTTTCTGATTTAGCAAAGTCGCCGCCGCATATCGTTAAGGGTTGTGTGATATAAGGAAAATTTATTCCAGGACGAAAAGGTCGACAATTTGTGTGCATGCACGTACATTTGAAAATAGAAGGATACCACTTGGGGTACGGGGCAATCACTCCAGCGATAAAGTGAAAAACCACAACGGATACGAAAAGGAAGAAAAAAAAAACAAATTTTATTCTTAGCTAGGAGCGGACGAACGGGAACGTTTTTCATAACGCAGTTTTGAGAAAAAGAAAACGCAAGACAGTCTTTACAACTCTCGCTGTCCGTTTTGTCGTATGATATATGCATCCTGTTGTGAGCTGACAGGAGGTTCTGCTTCGATTGTGAGGGTCTTCTTATGAAAATTGCTTATTCATGTTGGTCAAGTGGGTTAAAAGAGTGTCCTTGTGCCAAAGGAAGTATGAGTGCAGTTCAAATAAAGGTTAAACGACAGAGAATGAAGGAGATTACTCGGTGATAACTTGTGTAGAGTTGGACTTGGGTTATCTTGTGTGTGGTAGGGCTGCCATCACTCCGAAAATGGTAAAGTTTTAAAAGAAAAAATCGTTTTCCAATTGTCATGCGGCGGAGAGTAAAATTTTAGTATGGACGCAACTAACGTTGAAATAAGACAAATTATGCAATTAGTCCTAGGTTTCTTGAAGCCTTTAAGACAAATTTAATAAGTAATTTGCTAAGAGAAATATTTTTTATAAGACGATTGTTATTGGAATAGGAATTAACGCAAGATAAAGCTGATGACAGTAACGAGGTTGATTTTAAAACTTTCCAAATCGCTTAGGCAGATTGGCACTTGGGATGCATTTCTGTTGGTGGGACCATTTCATTGAAATTAAAAATTAAAAATTGTTTCCTGAAATGACGCGTTCGGCACAATGGGAATCAAATATTAGATTACTGTTAAGGCGTCTGTCATCGAAGGGTATTCCTTTATATGTTCAAAAATAGGCACGCATATAAAGCATACTAAAAGTTGAAAAATTGTGTTTATAACAGATGTTTAAATTTTAAGGGCCGATTTTGAATGTGAACCAAACCTAAACGTCAAGTTTTTTTCTGCATTTCATTTGACTTTTTTCAATTTCAGTTAAAGCTATTTTCAACGCGTTAAAGTTATTCAGGGTTATTATGGAAATGGGCGTTCAAATCAAAATGCATATCGTGCACTTCGTCGTTTTTTCGGTCAAATTAGTCGTACAAATGTGCGTACAATCGGAAAAATCGTGCAAAAAATTTAAGCAAACCGGGTCTTTAGGAGATGTGAAAATACCAGTGCATGCTCGTACAGCTCGTACTGCAGAAAATATTGCTGCTGTTCGCGATAGTGTGGCTGAAGAGCCGTCCATCTCAACTTGTCGTCGTGCCGGAAAGAAATTTAAGTAATAAAACGGCCAAAAAACGCTGTATTACCAAATAGGGTAACTCAAGAAGTTTGGGCAAAAAGCGACAAAGAAAACGCAGACGTTTTTGCCGCACATCTTGAGCATTTAAACCATTTGATGGTCCAGAAAACATTAATTTATTCGAGACTACAACCGATAGTAATCTAGTTAGACATCCAAGTATTGCCGAGCTTAAACGGGAAATACAGAAATTAAAGCCTAAAAAAAGCTCCGGGTTATGACCAAGTTACAGGAGAACTTCTTAAAACTTTACCCGTAAAAGCATTTATTTAACTCCTCTATACATTCTTAATGCAGCAATTAGATAAGAATACATAACAAGACAGTGTCGTTGATGAACTTATGCATAAAGACTTGCATTTACACGCTTACAAGGTGCAATCGACTCAAGAACTAAAGCCTCTTGTGCATTTCAAGCGTCTTCAATGATCAGAATGGTGGCAAGAAATGGCAACAGTGAATGATCAATGATCAGGCAGTTACCATTCACAGTAACTGCCTGATCAGGTTCGCTATCGTGAGATGATATCGAACTTTTTATGGCTCGAATCGGAAGATATGGATGTGGACGATATGTGGTTTCAACAGGACGGTGCCACTTGCCACAAAGCTATCGAAACAATGACTCTTTTGCGCGACAAATTCAATGGCGGTGTTATCTCACGTGGTGGTGATGTCAATTGGCCGCCAAGATCATGTGATTTGACACCGTTTGGTGTTATTTGAAAGAAAAGGTAAACGTCGATAAGCCAGAAACAAGTCATCGAAAATTTCGACCATCGGATGGAGGTGTGCCGCCGAGTTCGCGGCGCCCATTTTGCCGATATTTTGCCCCATACATAATTGACATATACCAATATTATCATAATAAAAAGAAAAGACAATAATTTCCCAAATAATTTGGGTTTTATTTAAAATCAACATCGGCCTCTAAAATATAACCACAGTTTACATATTTTGGAATACTAATACCTTGTGGAACACAATACACTATAGAGCATCGATACTCCCTCTTACTTAAACAATATATCTGTATCGAATAAACTTATTTGTTTTTAACGGTGGTTTGTTAGGGAACTTCAAATCCTGATTAGGGCACAGTTCCAGTTCGCCTTCCAGTACACACTTTGGAGTGTTTTCTGGAGCTGGCTGAAGTCTAAAAAGTAGAAGAAGCAAATGGGAATACGAGAATTTTCAATTTTTTGAGGTTTTCAACTGTTTTTTTGTTTGTTTTTATGTGACAACGGATTGAGCGTAAGCTTTCTGATGAAAATTTTATGTTGATCAATAATCTTCATCATATTCTGGCACACTGTTCCCATTCGATGTCGTCCATTTTCTCGGGGAAACACTCTTCCATCTGAATCTACCTACAGCATATGTTCTAATAAAAATCCGTTTAAAAGAGTAAAACTTTCGTAATTATTTTGGCTTAAAGTGAACATATCTAATTTCTTTACTGTACATTTTTTTGTGGTTCTTAATTTGCAACATACGTCGACCTTATCGAATATATCAGCCAAAAAGCCAATTTTACCAAACAAATAATTACCTTGTTCAAAAAACGCACTCACAGGCGAAAGAAATTGGCTATTCGACGAAGGACATCTCGAGCTCTCGAGCGCAATTGAAATACTCTGAATAAAGTTTTTCTCATCGAAAGCCATCTTTTACGTTTGTAGAAGAAAATATTGATGACGACTTTCTACATCTTCATAAAGGGTGATCCATTTCGAGGTTCCCTACTTTTTTAAAGAAAAAAACACAGACAATTCAGATTTAATGGAGAATGTTTATTATCATTTGAAAGAACATTCTTTGGCATTTATTTTTTGAAGATTATGTCTATCAAATGTTGGCCGTTGCTACGTCGCAGATGGTCCATCCGTTGAGTCCAATTTTCGATCACTCGTTCGAGCATTTCGACTGGTAACTGGCGAATGACACGCGTGATGTTTTCCTCCAAGGCCTGAATCGAAGCTGGTTTGTCGGAATAAGCTTTTGACTTTACATATCCCCACAGGAAAAAGTCTAACGGTGTGATATCACACGATCTTGGTGGCCAATCGACCGGCTGGTGGTGGTGTTGCGAATAGTACGCTCAGTAGGCCGATTATGTTGACCATAAGTTGAGCGAAGTGCACGAAACACATTCCTCACAGAACGTGAATTTTCATAATAAATTTGAACAATTTGTAAACGCTGTTCACGCGTAAGTCTTTCCATTATGAAATGCCAAGCAATACTAAACAAAAATAACATGACAGCATGACACGACTCACACGTGATCTGTCAAAAAAGGCTATTGAAAAAAGTATCTCTACTTGGATCACCCATTATAATTTTTGAAAACATTTTCTTCGCGACAGAAACATGACTACGTAAAACGCAGTGGCTGCTACTACCTTTCAGTACAAAATGGTTTATTCTTGTCACGGTTCCTTTTATTTTGCGGTCATAGCTGCTGCTCCTTCGCTGCATATGTCAATGTAACGTTTTTTTTTTCAGAGGTATACAACTTTAAGTTGGCAATACTATTTTAACTGGCGACCATTTTGTCAGCTGTCAAGCGATTTATTTTTAGTTTCATTTAGCATTGCAACATGAATAGACTGACGTCTGAACAACATTTCCAAATTGTGGGAATTTATTTTGAAAATCATGGTTCAGTTCGAAATACATAAACTACGTCCATTTTATGATCAATTTAATCGTCCATTAGAGCAACAAATTCGATTATTAAACGTTTTAGGAGCACGTTTACTCTAAATGATAATACGCATCCACAGAGACGTCATTACAGTGCGTACAGATGAAGTCATATCTGCTGTAGAGCGTAGCGTAAAGGAAGACCCGAATCAGTCTATCCGCATTCGTGGAATTGGACATTTATCGATCCACTTTATGGAAGATTTTGCGGAAAGATATTGGTTTTCGTGCTTTTAAAATAAAACTCGTGCAAGAATTGAAGCCACAGGATCACCTAGCACAGGATCATGGTGAATGGTCCCATAACAAGATTGCCGTTGATCCCAATTTTCAAAAGCGAATTTTGTTTAGCGATGAAGCTCTTTTTTGGCTGAATGGATACGTGAACAAAACTGCCGTATTTGGAGGGATGACAACCCCCAAATTTATGTTGAGATACCGTTACATACACATAAACTGACTGTTTTGTGGAATAATTGGTCCGTAATTCTTTAAAAACGATGCTGGCATGAACGTTACAGTCAATGGTGACAGCTATAGAGCCATAATTACTGACTTTTTCGTTCATCAACCATGATGTTGAACAACCATGATGTGCAGGAGCTATGGTTTCAACAAGGCGGAAGGAATCGTTCAGTTAGCGCATAGTTTCGCGTGTTTGTTCAGTGAATTGGCCTCCAAGATCGTGCGATTTTACGCTGCTTGACTATTTGCTGTGGGAATATGTGAAGTAGGTAGTCTACGCCGATGAGCCCGAAATGATTTACCTCTTGGAGGGTAACATTCGCCCCGTCATTGATGATATACGGCCAAAAATGTTGAAAAAAGTTATCCAAAATTGGACCTCCAGATTAGACTACGTCCCAACCAGCCGTTCATATGCCAGAAATCATATTATAATGCCAGATTACTGACTACTTTATCCCTTATTACCATTTGATATATAAAATTCAATCAGAATTCCAACCAGGGATGAATGGTCACAATATGGTATCCAGTTCAGAAACAGCGATCTAAGGATTAAACATGTAAAGCGTACTAGGATCGTTTCCAAATACACACAAATTGAAGCAATTTCAAGATGGTACAACACTAGTACGTGTAAGCACATTAAAGACACCGGCAGGAAATAAACAGCAGCAAGCTTTTAGCTCCAAATAGAGCATCGATTTCAATAGAGCAAAGAGTGATAAAAGGTAACAGCCTGTTGGGTAAGCACTCTAGTTCAATGAGGTTAAGCAGCATGAATAATGCAGAAAATGTGACAACCCTGATGTAAAAGACTATATCACACATCTACAGTGTCCCTACACAACAATAAGCAACAGCCAGCAAATGTTCTTGGCAGTCACTACTATAAAGCCTTATAGGATCTGACAGTCACCTTGTTGTTGATTGTTTGTTGATTCTTTTTGAAGACTTTCAAGGCTAATGAGGTCATGTGTGGTTGTAAGGATCGCTGAGGTTAGTTGTTTTTTTCTTTCAATGTTGTTTTTTGGGAATTTTTGGCAGGGTAAAAGGAAACCCGGAGCATCACACCATGCAAAAAACCAAAAATCACCTGACCAATAGTAACACAAAAAATACTGCAAACACCCAAAGACAGTGGCCTTGTTATTAGTGCGTTGGACATCTAAGCGGCGGGTCCCTGTTTCAAATCGCGATTGACAACATCTAGGTTTGTTTCCTCTAGCAAAAGTCTGACAAAAAATGAGTATCACTGCCATAACAAGCTTCTCAAATTTGAGCTTTGAATCCAGTGTTAAACAAAAGTTCCTCTTCATATTTTCACACAAAAATTAAGGGGCAAAGTTGGTTTGAGGATCTTCATGGTCCGTTTATGTCAAAAATTTTGTTTTTTTTTCTTAAGGGTATCATCAACAAAATAAGACCATTTCTATCATACTTTCTGTGTGAACGTCCGTCGCAAGTCTAGTTTGCAACACATGCATTCAGTGATTTTTTCAGTCCAAAGCAGATCGACTATTGACTAAATTTGTTTCATGTGTATCCTTCAGATTAAGTCAAGGATATATCCAATCCTCATTAAATTATTCTCTGCATTCGAAGATTACTTACAAATATATTAGCCGGGAAATCTGCAAAGGAAGGTACCATCTAGTAGCCCGAATGGGATACCATTTTTTTCGCCGATTATGCAACGAAGTAATGTGACACTTTGGAGACTAACTCCATGGGATGGGAGTTGTCCCAACTAATTCAGGCAGTTGTTATTTTTCTTGTGTTTGTTTTAATTGGCAGAAATTTGGCGTTAATTATAGGCCGAGTAATCGCCTAACTTTTTTATCTTCGAATTATGGTTTCTGGAACATTTGGCCACCCACTTCCACAACCTCCTATAAACAATTCCCAAATAAAGCTTAAGATTCTGATTTTAATTCTAAAGCCATAATCTGCACGACACCAGCAGAAACTCAGACTCATAGGCATTTCTGCAAGGCATGCAAAATAACGCCAAACTGATTGCAATTGACAGAATATATTCCTCTAGTGTTTGAGATGTTAGAATGTTCCGAGGTACGAACATCGACTCGTGCTTTTCATAGCACAGGAATGAGTATAAATCTCGAATGACGCGTTGATTATTAACACCACTGTAAAGTATTTAAACGTTGAAACAGCAAGGGTCGATTTTGATTGGGGATCTGTTAAGCTCTAGAACTGCTCATTTAAACTCTGATTTGATTTCAAATGAAACTAAAATGTACAACAGATGATCTATAAGGAGAAAATGAATTATGAAAAACCATAAGAGATCTAAAAGATCTACAGAAGAGTTCATATTTAACAGGTTTATTTCAAAGAACTCAGCAGGAATTATCAATGCGGTTTTAACGTCAGATCCTGAAAAAGACCAATCAATTCCAAATCCACGTCTACCCATTATCTGTCACTTTTGACAATGTCTGTCAAGGTCGAAATAGCTGCGAATAAAAAGCTAACAACTTTGCTATTTTTATAGACAATTGATTGGATCTATAAAAATAGCAAAGCTGTTAGCTTTTTATTCGCAGCTATTTCGACCTTGACAGACAGCTCTTCTTCAAAATCTGAAAATCATGAAAGACTTCAATAGATTGTGTCATAAGAGGACTACAAAGTTTGTTAAGCACCGTCCGGCAATGCATGCTGTATTAGATGTGTCAAATTTCCCCCTTTACAACTAATGTTAGAGTACTGCAAGACTCAGCTTTCTCACCGATGATGTTATTGATGTTATTGATCATTACCCTATTACATAGGGGTATATTCATTTTAAAGCATAGCTTATAACACAGAGAATTAAATAACTCAAAAACTCTAGCTGAGTCATTGAAGCCATATCTGTCAGTCCTTCCGTCACAACGTCACCAGTTTTTAGCCACTCAATTTGAGCTAAAATTATGAAATTGGGTACACAGACTCTTTGTTGCTGCCAACAGAAAAAGTGCAAATATTTTCCAAATCTGCCCACTTACCCTTAAAAAAAAACGATGTTTTTGGTTAAAGGGTAAGGAATTTCGTGATGATCTGACAAATCATCCGAGTAACACCAATTGCCGCCAAGAAAAGCTTATCTTAACTTAGCCGTTCGGAGTCGACATAAAACAGGAGGTCCCGCCATCGTGCAATAAGTATACATGAACCCATGAATGGTTGTGAGAAAAGGCTACGCCTAAGGTACTTGCCTGTTGCGGCAATTTCTTCTTTTTTTTCTTTTTTTTAAACAACATTCCATAAAACATACTCTGGTAACCCTATTTAATGTAGTTTTCCACTCCTGATATTCATTCAAGAAATGTCTGTACATTCGACTCCTTTTTTGTGACTTTCATACCCGTTGAATTTTTTTTCATTTGCCACCACCCCCTTCAATGGTCACCTTGGCTACGTAGTATTTCAAGTGACCACAACAAATTGTAAGCTGTATTACACACGCATCCCTTTTACCAGGACTGTATGTATTAGTATTAGCCTAGTATAAGCCTATACGTCAGTACAGAGTATAAGAAACAAGCGGTTGTACCAAGGCATGTTATAAGAGTGCCCTCATCCTTGCGACACATTTCATTCCCAGTTACACGGATAAAAATCGCTGATTTGTGTCTGATGAGTGTCGCGGAATTACATGAATACATGTTACGACCACCGGTGATATCCTTCTGCCTCCTATCCTTCGAAGTGAAAATATAGACCTAAACTAATAAATCACCCCGCTGAACAGGCAGATGCATCAACAAATATGGTAACGCCGGTAGTTACAAGAACCTCTCCGGCGCGGCGTTCACGTTGTGTTAGCACCTGCTGTGTTGACGGACAGGTCCGGGTTTTGTTGATTCTTTTTTAAGACTTTCGAGGCTAATGAGGTCATGTGTGTTTGTAAGGATCGCTGATGTTACGTTGTTTTTTCTTTCAATATTAGTTTTGGGGAATTTTGGGCAGGGAAGTAGACAATGTATAAGATCTGTCAATATTGGATGTGTTCATTAGACGCGGATAAACAAAACACGGATTTAAGGGCGATTTCTCATTCCAGCGGTCAGTAAATATTTAGGAAGAAAAGAACAATGGAATCCGGGTGGCCCTTAGGTGATGTGGGTCAGTGGCATTTGGTTTGTTTTTTGCATATTCATCCAAAGTAAATCTGATAATGGAAGTTGGCCAGTCTTGATATGGCATGATATTTGTATCCCTATCGAACAAATCGGGAAAACACTTACACCTTCTTATCATATCTTCATATATCTTGCTTCTTTTATTTCAAGGGACATATAGGATTGTGTAGTCCAATAGGGATGAAATCTAATCAATCTTGTAGAGATGAGTGCTTGATACGAATGCAAGTGAATGTTTGTATTGAAAAGGTTATCGGCATTGTTTCGCACCCAACGTATCATTTCAGGGTTTTTACATACAAAAATTGAAAAAGGTTTAAACATTTCAAAGTTTTATGTTTTTCAAAATGAATGAGACCTATAATTTGACGCCGATTCCAAGCGAAATTTTTTTAGAAAGCAGGTGGCCATGGCTCAGAGGAATGCGTAGTTGACTGCTAAGCTAAACGCTGCGGGTTCAAGCCCCAGCGTCGGCAGCATTTGTTTTCTACGAAAATTGCCAGCTTATCTGAGGCCACCTGTGCGATAATATGAGACGATATAAAATCTATGTCTCCTCCTCTGTGCCACGTAGGTTTTATTATATGTATTTCCTTCTATGTGTCTATCTGTCTCTCTCTGTTGTATTAATGTCTTGATTTGTCCCAGCCGATGGCCTCAGTCGCCAGTGCTGTTACGTGTCTGTAGTTCGTTGCATTCATGTGCGAAGTACTGTGATGTCAATGTCAATGTCAATTTTTTTAGAAAATCCGAACTATTTAACTATTTGTTTATTAAGCGTTTTTTAGTAGAGAGAAAAGTTAAGAATAAGAAAAGGCACAATCTGTTGTCTAATGACAAGTGTCGAAAGTGCCAAAAAATAATGTATAAATTAATTAATGCTAAAAAATGTATTTAATCAACAAGTGATGTTGGGTAACGAGTCGAGCAAATAATTGTTAAGTTTATTAAAAATGTATTTAAACGGAAGTGAATCAATTATATTACAATTTTGATTATGTTTTCTATTACTTCAAAATCAAAGTTAAATAGCCATTTTTGATATTTTTATGGAATGATAAGTTGAACGTATGCATCGTATTTCAAACGGTAATTTGTTGTACTGCCTAGGTGCTACTGAAGTATAAAAGTTTAAAAAGGCATGAGTATTATGAACAGGAATTATAGCGAGATTTTTATCGCTACTACGTAATGTGTAAGCAAAAGTAGTGCCGCTTGATATATAACCATTTCTACAGAAAAATATTTTTATAACTTTATAGAAATAAAGATATTTAAGCGGGAGAATACCAGAGTTGACAAAAAGCGAAAAGCTGTGATCGTATCTTTTTTTCTTCCAGATGGTTCTTAGTATATGCTTTTGGGTAACTAACAAAGGTTGTAGAAAGTTTTTGAAAGTGCCACCCCAACATATTATGCCATATTGTATTTTGGTTTGAACTAATCAGTAATAAATTGTCTCCATTAAATTTTTACAATATAGGTTTCTTAAGTGAAACATGACAAAAGTGGTTGACAACAAATATTTTTTTAATGCTAAAGTTTCCAGTTCTTTTTATTATCAATTATTAAGCCAAGATATTTGTATTCCGTTACTAATTCGATACGAAAACACTTTGGAGAACGAGTAACGTCTAGAGCATTTGTTGTGACAACATTTGGGACACAACAAGATACACTACTTAACGCGAATTTTGTGCAGTCAATGCTATGTTGAATTAAAAGTGGAGGATTCAAATCTACAGCGTGTAAATTAAAAAACATAACTCTTGTTTTTTCACTTATGACAAGCTTATGGATGCCAAACCAATGTCTGAATAACTCCAAGTCATAATTGATATCCGAAAACAGTTCTAATACTGTGGGACTAGAATATACACAAGCAATGTCATCAGCAAACCCACAGACTTTTCTATTTATTTATATAAATAAGGAACAAAATTGGACCTAAAACTGAACCTTGAGGAACTCCTATATTAATATTTCTGGTTTCACTGAATTTACTACCTATCTTAACCATTTGTTTTCTACTTTTTAGGTAAGAAGAATATAAAGTATAAAACGAGTATAAAACCTCTAAAGCCAGCTTTTTCTAATTTCCTTAATAATAAAATTGTATGATCTACTGTATCAAAGGCTTTTTTAATATCTATATACAGAGCAGCAGTGCACTGTTTTTGGTCGATACTTTCGTAGATATGACAACAGTGTGCTAAGAGTGCATCTTCAGTTGATTTACCAGCTCTAAATCCATATTGTTTTGAGCTGAAAAAAAAGAAATGTTCTCAAGATAGATTACTACTCTAATTTTTATGAGTTTTTCAAAAAAAATTGAAAAAAACTGGTAATAAAGATATAGGCCTGTAATTGCTAATAGATTTCTTATCACCTTTTTTAAAGATAGGAATAACTTCAGCTATTTTAAGATTTTGCGGAAATTCACCGTGAATTAAGATTTTGTTAAATAGAAATGTTAAGATATCAACTACATTAAGACTTATTTTTTGATCAACTTGTTGGAGAAACCATTTGACGTAGAAGAATACGAATTATCTAAGTCTCGAATTACTTTGTAGACTTCAAAGGAAGATAAAGACTCAAGAAAAAACTACTAGATTGGTAACCTTCATTAAAGCAATTTTCTGGACAATTAACAGAATAATGATTAATCCCTACATTGGCAATAGTATCTAAAGCTATTTGAATAAAGTACTCATTAAAGAAGTTTTTCCATTTCAGAATGATTAACAATATTCATAGTTCCAAAGTTAAGAATTAAAGGAATATCTTAAGTTTTGTTTTTGTTAAATAATTCGTTAACTATGCCCCATTCTTTTTTTAGATCTCCTTTGGCTTTTTGGAACTTATACATATAAAAGTTTTCTTTGCAAATAGGAATTTCAAGACTAATCTCTTTACTTAGAAGTTCATACTTTTCATGTAATAAAGCGTTTTTAGGGTGTTTCTTACACTTAAGCCTTAGTTGATTTTTAGAATCGATTTTCTTAATTAAGTAGTCAGACATCCATGGTTTGAGTTTTTTCAATTTAGGTTTTTTACTCCCATTTACCTTCGAGCTAAGATCAACATAGCGATTTAAGAATAAAACAAAAGTATCAAAAGCAATTGATGGATTGGAATCAGTATAAACTCTTGACCAGTTTTCAAAAACCAAATAAGAATTAACCAGTTCAAAATTAGTTTTGGTAATTTGGTTATAGAAAACTTGTTTTTTTATTTTGTTTTGAATATTTTCTTTGAAATTAAAAAATAAGCACGTCATACAATGATCTGAAATCTTAAAATCAGATATTGTACTAGTTAGAGTTAAATTAGTCTTTAAGTCAATTCTAGCCAAAATATGATCAATGCATGTTTTAGATGTTGAAGTTATTCTTGTTGGTTCATTAATGCAAGATTCTAGGCCAAAGGCTGACAATAACGGCTTATAGTTTTCCACTATTACAGCGCTTAAAAGATCCTTGCTGACACAATCGTAGCTCAAGCTTTCATTTATAAAAACCGCAGTACCACCTGAAGCGTAATTATTATTACACTTTGCATATAAATTAAAACCGGGAATTCTAAAAAAAATCCTTTTCATGCTCTTAAATCCAAGTCTCCGTCAAAAAAATTAAGTTTGGCTTATTAACAAACGCTTCTAAATGACTCAGAAGCAAACCAAAATTTTTTCGAAGACTTCAAATATTTTGTTGGACAATAAAAAAAACTATTTTTATATTCAACAGATTGAAAAACACTTTTACAAAAATCTCTATCATAAAAACAAAAAGGAGTTACTAATGTCGCATTTGACATATTGACGCCACCATGTCCAAGGGGTTATTGATCAATTTTAACTCACCTTTCAGAATGGATGTTTTGCTTTGTATTAATAAGTCATTCACATAAAAAACTCTTGCTACAAAGAAACCAATAGAAAAGGACGACCATGCTATATGAACAAAAGAATAATGTAATCTAGCATAACAGGTAACATAACTTTATGAACCCCAAAGCAGTAATCCAATGGGGTGCGCAGTAAAAATTACTAAAGTCGCTGCTATGGTAAGCAGGATCAAAACTTTAAGGATCATCGGACTTATTGTATGACACTGCCAAGACTATTCCCGAACGCTTATTTCTTAACCTCAATATTAAAAAATATACCAGCGTCCAGCAGCATTAATGCCGAAGAACAATGGGGAAAATGCCGGTGCCCCGCGAGGGCTATTATCTTTTGGAAATGGAAATAATTCCTGTAGCTGTTAATGCCCTTTCCTTGTGGCGTTTATTTCCTTTTGCATTTATCCAAACTCGCACACATCCCAAATCCAACATTAAGCCCAAGCAAGGGGCTTGCTACACTCTCATTTAAACTTTGCATACACAAAATATGAATAGAATTCCAATTTCAAATGGCAATAACAAACGCAGGTGTTAATACTTTTCGGTGGCAGGGCTTATATAGCCCTTGGGGGCTATTTCCTTTGTTTTGGGAATCTAAACCTATGGGGCTTAATTTGCATAAGCAAGGAAACTCCACTTTAATCAAGAATCTGCACAGAAGCTGGTAGACGATGGTCGATTCCTACAAGGCAAATCTGCAGGAGATGACGGAAGCTGCCATTGAGCTTTGGAGGCAAAGAAAGAGGGAAGAACACCGTCATTTTTGAAAGAAGAACGCTGCCAAAGTATATATGTCAAACCCAGGGAAAAAGACACGAACCGAATCCATTCGAAATGAGCAAGGAAATATCGAAGTTGAGTCACAATATGAAAAATATGCAAGAACGAAATCTGCAGACTGAAAACACGTGACGAAGAACAAACTCCTGCTGTCAGGAAGGACGAACCATAAAATGTTACCGACGACAACAAAAACTACCAAATACTCGACCAATTTAAGTGAGGATAGCGTTATCTAAAATAAAACTAAACCAAGCTGCCGAAAATGACAGCCTTTTCGCAGAGCTTTATGAATTTTTACGTCACTTACACCATTTCATTAGTCGGGTAAAAGTATACGTGAAGAATGAAACCTCACATCTTTGGCCCAATCCACAAAAAGGGAGACTCTCTGAACTGTGAAAAATAGAGAGACATGAATTTTCGAAATAACGGGTGATTTTTTAAGCGTAGTTTTTTTAAATCTAATAAAACACTCAAATTTGCATCAAATATTTATTGTAATCGATGAATAGGCCTTTGCCATTTACGCTTTAAAGACAACTTCATGTTAATGTTGTCCGCGGCTCCGTTTCAAATGGTTCACTCGGACAATTTTGCGTCATTTTTTCGAGCATTTCGGCCTGTATTCCACGAATTACGCGTGTTTATCCTTTAAGCCTTCAATCGTGTTCGGCTTGTCCGACTTTACATAACCCCACAAAAAATAATCAAGAGGCGTTAAATCGCATGATCTTGGCGGCCAACTTACAGAACCATTTCTAGAGATAAACTGCTTAAAAAATTCATCCTTCAACATTCCCATTGTCTCACGAGCTGTGTGGCATGTGGCATGTGGCACCGTCTTGATGAAACCATATGTCAGCCAAGTTTAACTCAGCCAACTGGGGCGAAAAAAAATCGCGTATTATGGCTCGATATCGTTCGCCGTTGACGGTAGCGTTTCTTCCACGATCGTCTTTGAAGAAAAATTGACCGATGATTCCACCAAGCTGTCATATTCGGGATGCATCGGTAATTATTGTATGGCATGTGGCTGCTCATCACTGCAGATGCGACAGTTTTGCTTATTTACGTACCCGTTGAGCCAGAAATGAGCCTCATCGCTGAACACAATTGTTCGATAAAACAGCGGATTTGCAAAATGTTCCCAGAGCACGTATTTTGACAATGAATTTCAATAATTTGCAATCGTTGCTCGTTTATAAGTCTTTCCATTATTAAATGGCAGAGTATGCCGAAAACTTTTCACTTTGACAAATGAAGTTTGGGCGCCATTACCAAGCAGTGCTGCCAACCTGGAAAATGTAACTCTTAAAAGTTTTTTTTTTATAATTTACATGTACCTACACAAGGGGTTATGAATACCCTTTATATATTACCATAGTACGAGCGTTAGAGAAGGGGAAGAAAGAGAGGATAGGAAAGATTTTGGATGTAGTGGAGACTTAAACTCCATGGGTGGTGTGTCCGAACTAGCTTCGGGGAGTCACTTTTTCTTGTGATCGTTAAATTTGAAGAAATTCAAGATGGTATACATACTTTTTAGGTATTACACCGACCTTTTTATTTCTTTTAAATAAATGTGAAATGGATTTTTGTTGGGATTGAACGCGCAACCTTCCACTCAACAGACGAACACGTTACCACTACACCGCGGCCACTCCCGTAAAAAAATGGCTGGAAGTAAACTTGCTTAGAAAAATTGAGAATGGAAGGCTGCATTTAAGACAGAAACACATAATCCGACGAATTAAATTATATGCCACAATCGTCATATACAACTTCTAGGTAGTAAGAGACTTTGTCTACCACGGTTCCGATGTTTAGTTTGACGACGACATCTTGTCAGAAACAAAGAGATTATACATGCTTTCCAACCTCAGTTTCTTCATAAGGGAACTTAGTATTAAAGCCCTCACTCGAACTACTAAGGAACTAATCACAGTCATGATCTACGCCGCTAAAGCACAAACCGTATCAAAAGGTTATGAAGCCTTCCTTAATCATTTTGAGCGGAATATGTTCGGTCCTTTTGGTATTGATGGGCTATATACGAGCTGCACATAACGAGCAATGGACGATAGGGCATAATGGATAGGGCGATGATGGATAGGGCATGTAGAACAAATGGAAACATGAACTCCGGGTCACAAGTAAAAACTAACCTCATCCAACTTGAAATGCGCAACTAGATGTAGTTAGCTAAGGACTGGGCTAATTGGAGAGGCATGTTGGTTAAATTTCCGACATTAACTGCCTAAACAAGGCCCCAAATCAGCTTCCAAATTTATTTGTGTGTGCGAAATTATTTTTTTTTTCCATAAAAAAAAGGACCTCCTGTTTAATGCCGACAGTAAGTGGTGAATTTGAGAAGTTTTTCGTGTCAGTCTTGGATTTTTGTTGAACTTTCGCCACAGTTCGGGCATTAAAAAAGGCTTAAGTATTATTAATTTCGGAAACCCGTGCATATTATTAGGAATAATAACTAGGCCACTCAAGCCAAAGCCCAAGTTCATTCCGGACTGTGGCGCTACTTGAGTTTGTAAGTATGTTTGGCACTTATTTAGTTGTCCGAGCCTGTGTAGGTACCTCAGAAGGTTACTTTATTGCAAGTTCTGCTTATAAAAGTGGACCAGAATGAAAATTCTTTGAGTCTAACTGCACTTCAAATTGTTAATTTATTGGATGTGTCCAGGATAAGAATGTGGTACCTCTAGAGTATCAGTAGGCCGTCATTGATATTTTTGTATATCCTCTTGAGTTAATTTCTGACGATGCATTTTCTCACAGAATATCCACTTCTTGAGTTTTTTTAGGATTTGTCGAAGTGAAAGGGTATGAACAGGTGTGGACTTTAATGAACTAAAACCCACTGATAAGGGTCGATCAGGTTGTTGGTAAACGGTTTCAGGCGTTCATATATAACGGCAGATAGGATCTTGTAGGCGATGTTGAGCAGACTTATACCACTGTGGTTGGCGCAGTTCAGTGAGCCTTCTTTTTTGTGGATCCAGGAAATGATGGTGAGTTTCAATTCTTCAGGGATACTTTCACCCGACAAAATGTTGCTTTTGAGTTGGTGGATATTGCTGACCAAACCATTTCCACCGGCTGTATAAAGTTCGGCGGGCGGGCAGTCATCTCCGGCAGCCTTGTTAGGCTTATGTTAAGATATTGATATGCGGTCGGCATATTTCACTGTCTTGACCAAACTAGAAGTGGTTCTTCCATATTCTTAGCATCAACTGTGTCTCAGGTACGATATTTGCTTATTCAACTCGACAGGATTCTGTTCGTGTATCCCTGGCTTTGACGTTTTCCACTTCGCTTTTCATATTTCTGAAAAGCCGGTGTCTTTCCCTTCTTCTTTGCGTATAAGGGTCTAGTTTTCTGCTGCGTTCGGCATTCTTTACTAAGCCAGAGGTTTGTTGGTGGTTGGTGCGAGAATCTTAGCACATAAGTTGCGGTTTGTAGCCAGACGTAGTGTCGTGAAGGCTGTGTTTTTCGACAATTATGCTTATGATGCCTTCTCTTCCTACCTTTGCACTAAACCCTCAAGGGACATTTCAACCAATCTTTTCTGAAAATCACAAATGGAGGGGTAACAGAATCTTCCGCGGAGACTCTGGAACTCCTGTCAAACACACACCGGATGCAGTGATGCAGAGTACGGAATTCGGGAGTTCTCGGCAAATACAAACAGAACCACACAGCAATATAACTCAATAATATCCGAGGAAAAGATTTCCTGGGCTATTAACAGCTTCTCTCTGTTTAAGACTCTAGGCCGTGACAGCATACTGCCAGTTATGCTGCGGTAAACGCGAGACCTGACAGTGCAATGGTTTGGCGCCAATTTTTAGAAGCGGCTTAATACTAAGCCAAGGGCTATTAACAGCTTCTCTCTGTTTAAGACTCTAGGCCGTGACAGCATACTGCCAGTCATGGTGCGGTAAACGCGAAACCTGACAATGCAATGGTTGGCGCCAATTTTTAGAAGCGGCTTAATACTAAGCCAGGGGCTATTAACAGCTTCTCTCTGTTTAAGACTCTAGGCCGTGACAGCATACTGCCAGTTATGCTGCGGTAAACGCAAGACCTGACAGTGCAATGGTTAAACTAAGTTCCTTACTTGTGGAGACGCGCTCGAGTGGTATTTATACCGAAAGTAGGCAAACGCCGCCATGAGACCGCGAAGGAATTCAGACCAATCAGTCTAACCTCCTTTGTACTAAAAACCGTGGAGCGTGTTCCAGATATTCACATGCGAACTTCATTAGAAGAATTTCGCTATCCTAGTCACAGTACGCCTACCTTAAGGGAGTATCCGAGAAAACAGATCTCCACGAGGAAGTGCAGACAATCTAAAAATCCTTACACTGTAAAGAATACACTCTAGCCTCCTTCCTAGATACAGAGGGAGCTTTCAACAACGTCCTCCCTGGAGCTATTCTTAAATCTCTGATTGAGATTGGTATAGAGGAATCTATTTGCCAATGGATAGTATCTAGTAAAACGAATTATCCAGATAACACTTGGCAGCAGCCATTTAACCAAATTTGCCCATAAAGGAATGCCATTGGGTGGCGTCATCTCTCCTCTACTCTGGCTGATGGTATGTCAAATTAGGCGAGGAACGGGTAAATATTGTCGCATATGCGTATACGTGGTGATACTAGTGCCAGGAAAATTCCCCTCCGTGATAAGTGAAATCATTGGGGCTACTATAGACAAGATTAACACCTGGGCTGCAAGTTGTGACCTTGGTGTAATTGTTCGAAATCGGCATAAAAGAGGAGGTCACGCCATCGTGCAAGGAGTACACACGCACACATGAATGGCTGGGAGAAACCTAGGTCCTGGGAAAGATTATAAAGCTATACAGATGACGCACTCCGTACAAGAGAAATAGTACTATGGCGAATCATACTGGTACAGCCCGCCATATATTTTTATCTCGACTCTCATATGTGCACGTACAAATCGCCCGCCCGTACCATAACGCTGTTGAGCAAAAGTTTCTGTTTTTTGTTCTCAATGCGTCATTTGTGTAGCCTTACAATATTTGGTCCTGGGTAGGTACTAACGAGTTTGTCGCTCCAAAAATTTGTATTTTTTTAAGTAGTTAACCCAAATCACAACCCCTAACCTGAAATGCCAATTTAAGAAATACCCCTTGGTTAGCGGCCATCAGTATCCACTACAGAATTGAGGTTTGCCTCTCTCAACTGCATGTGACATTGTTGGTTGCACAAAATGAGTTCGCAATACCCCTAAACGAGCCTTATGAAGCCATCACGTATTTTGCTGGAATTTCCTTATTGCACCCAACAACTCAACAGTAGGACGACAGAAACAACTATTTGCACAACGGATACATTGTGGTCACTGTATCGATCTTCCAAACGCTGTAGCCAGGGCCAAGATGCCGAAGTACAAAGGACGGACATGTATTCGCGCGAAACTACTAAGTATCTCTTACGAGTTATCCTGACAGACAGTCTCTTGAGGGAAATGAATTATTTATGCTGGTGCTGTTATTACAGGCTCCAGCCAGCTAGCTGGCTCTCGAAATCATTCGACCAAATGTGGTATTAAATATCCGATTGTAGTCTGACTGCGTCCGTCTGTCTATCTGTTTTACTTTATTTCAGACGTGGGTGGATAGGAGCGGAGCTATTTGCTGACTTTACTTCAGCAACTGAATTACTTAAGATGCCATTAGCGAAATCGTATTGAAGGAGTTCCTATACCTATGTCTATGGAACCTCGACTACCTATCTCTAGTAGATAGACGACCAACGACCGACGGCCTATTGGGCATTTAATTATTGAGATGATGATGATGATTGTTAGAATCCATAGAAGTGGCGGTAAATTGCATAATTCTCCTCAATTGGCTTGATGGTTCAATGATGACGATGATGTGACTAAATCACTTATACGAGTAGTGGTTGCACAAGCTCTGTCGATGAAAGCATTTAAGTGGTCTTTTAGGGGCGGAATATATAAAGTGGTCGTTACAAAGCACAGAAGCCAGTGTAATGTGAGTTAATTCCACTTGAAGCCTCAGGTCACACAAATATTTCAAACTCCACCGATAAATAGTTCGAGAACAGGTCGTAGAATGTCGTTGTAAAGGTTGCCAGGTTGCCAATGTTGGGTGAATTACGTGATTTGTCTGGTAAGCTGAGGAACAAATTACAAACTCACATTACGCTAAGTACCACCAATAAAAGTGTCATCGACCAAACGTATTGCGGTGTCAACTAACAAGGCTCATGAAAGAAAAAGAATTTCAAACTCCTGGGCACAAGAACTCGAAGAATCCTTCTTTTGAAATGTTTCGTGTAGTACCCCTGCTGTATGTGGCGTGTAGTGCTTTCATTGTTGCGGTGAAAGAATTTCTTTAGTTGAATTCACTATTCACTGGATGTACAGACACGGATCAATTGTGTCTGGGGTACTGTGCATTCCATGAAGTTCGCGTGGAGAGTTCATATGTCTTTCCTAGACATGGTGCAACCACTGACTTGGTGGTTGTATTGTTACAAAGTAAGTGAACTCACATGAAAATGTTTGCATTGCACTGGAGTTGGATTTAATTGAACTTGGGACACCTTAAGGATTTTTTTTTGTAATCAGTGATCTTGATGAACGGTCGAAGATTTCCACTATACCATTCTCGTCAAGCTCTAAAATATTAATGCTTTTAAGGGGTGGTGTTGATAGAAATTGGGTATATATCGCTATTCAAACGTAAACACAATCGAACAGGGTTAGGTTAGGTTGCAGCGGCAGCTCCTATAGGTACACTTACACCGTAAAGGTCCCTTGTGGTACTACATGGATCTATCGACTTTGCTATAATTTGTTCGCCTGATTGAACCATTCAAAGCTAAATATATAGCGTAGAAGTTTTCTGACATTGATATTGGCCAGCTCACATCGATTGTCGAAGAAGTCTATTACCCGGATGAAGTTTTTTTTCATGAGAGAGCTGGACAAGAGCAGGTAGTAGGTGATAAATACTTTCCTCCTCTTCTTCTTCCAAGCAGCTACTACAGAAGTCGTTGCTGAAGAGGCGTAGTCTTTTTGCATGTAGGCATAGGGGAGGACAGTGTCCTGTATTATGGTGCTGATATTTGATCTGTTCAGCATTGTCAAGTAGATGGAGCGCTTCTGGTTAAAGTATGGGAAGAGTTGCCTCGATATTTGGCAGGTTGTGCCGTTTATCCATCTGCGGTTTGCTTTCTTGATCGGATCCAGTTAAATCTGTGATTTGGATGTAACGAGGGACATACCTTACAAGCATACTGGCGGTAGAATATCTAGGGTTGTGTCCAGTATTTTGACGTCCGAACATTTCGAGGAGCTAACATCGACTCGGAGAGCGCCCTTGTTCCAGCCAAGGTAAGAATGCCACTACGCCACAACAATCAAGAAATACTGTGAAAATATCTAATGTTGAAAGACTGCAATCGCAAGTGACCGCCAAGGCCTTCGCGGAACGAGTTTCCCTTAACTTCTCGATTAACACCAAACCACCAGGATCTAATATCGAAGATATTCATATTCAGAACTCGCGCCCACGAGCAAGAAACCCCTGGTTCAATGAGGAATACCGACAGATGATTGCAGCCAAGAACGAGGCCTACAAGGCTAAGCTGTATGTGAATATGAGTGCTTCCGTCGAGCTCTATAGGCAGAAGAGAAGGGAAGAATACCGGCTTTTCAGAAAGAAGAAAAAAGAGCAAGAAAAGCGCCTGATCGAGGATATAGAGAGGTGCCACTCCAAGAACGATGTTCGCAAGTTTTTTGCGAAATGTAAAACGTGTTCATATCCTGTCGAGATGAACAAGGAAAAATCGTAGTTGAGCCACAGTCGATTCTGACAATATGGAAGAAACACTTCTGCAGACTGTTAAACGGCGATGACGACCAACATTCCGCTGTCAGGCTGTCAGAACGGACCATTCAATATTGGCAACTACAGCGAAAACTGCCAACCACCCGACCTGAGTGAAGTGAGTTTAGCAAAATCTATCTCAAGCTTAATGAGGCTGCCGGAAATGACGACTGTCTCACAGAGTTTTTCAACAGGGACGCTACAAAAGTTGAGCGACAGGGACAGAAAACGACGCCATATTTCTTGCCGCTCTTTTGACATTTCTCTTCAGTAAGGTTTGCCATTTCATATACGATCCAACAACGAGTCGAAATTATTAAAATTTACAACCGAAATTCGGAGTCAGTGGCCTCAACGTTAAGAGCGCTACGTCCAATTTATGGTCGTCATAATCGCCGTAGCAGATCAACGATTGAGTGTCTAGTGGAAAAATTTGAATCCACAGCCACAGTACAAAATGTTCCCGTGCAGTGAGACAAAGAAGTGCCCATAGTGTTGAGAATATTGCTGCCGCTGAGGCTTCAGTTGAAGAAAGCCCAAAATGTGTCTCTCACACGTCGTTCCCAAGCGTTGGGCATCTCTGTGACGTCGTTGTGGCGAATTTTGCGAAAAGATCTTGGCCTACATCCTTACAAGATTAAACTGACGCAAGAACTGAAGCCGCTTGACCACCAGAATCGTCGTATGTTCGTGGATTGGGCTGAGCAACAACTTGAAAATGATTCGGATTTTCATCGAAAAATCATCTTCAGCGATGAGGCTCATTTCTGGCTGAATGGCTTCGTCAATAAACAAAATATGCGGTATTGGTCAGGCAGCAATCCACACGTACTCCATGAGTCATCATTGCATCCCGAAAAAATTATGGTTTGGTGTGGTTTATGGGCCGGCGGCGTCATTGGGCCATACTTCTTCCGTGATGATCAAGACCGGCACGATACTGTGAACGGGAATCGCTACCGTTCAATGATAACCGAATATTTTTGGCCCCAATTGGATGCTATGGACTTGGAGGACATGTGGTTCCAACAGGACGGCGCCACAAGCCACAATCAATTTATTGGAAACCAAGTTTGGAGAACGTGTTGTCTCACGAAATGGTCCAGTCGCTTGGCCGCCTCGGTCGTGCGATTTGACGCCGTTAGACTATTTACTGTGGGGCTAGGTCAAGTCTATGGTCTATGCCAACAAGCCAGCGAAGATTGATGAACTTGGTATGAATATCGAACGGGAAATTGCAGCAGTATTGGCCGATTTATGCTTGAGCACCGTCGAAAATTGGGTTCAGTGTCTGGACTCGGTAAAAAAAACATTCACCAACTCATAAGCCAAATCTGGTCGGATGACAGTATGCCTGAAGAATGGAACTTCAGCATCGTCTGTGCGAGCCACAAAAAACGAGACCCTCTAAACTGCGCCAACTACAGAGGCATAAGTCTCCTCAACATCGCCGTAATATGTGAACGACTGAAACCGTTTACCAACAACCTGATCGGCCTTTATCAGAGTGGTTTTAGGCCAGGAAAGCCCACAACCGATCAAATTTTCACACTTCGGCAGATCCTGGTAAAAATCCAAGATGTCCAAATCGATACCCACCACCTATTCATCGATTTTAAAGCCGCATACGACAGCATTTATAAAGACGAACTATGCAGAGCCATGTCTAGTTTTGGTATACCAAACTCGTACGGTTTTGTAGGATGATGATGGAGAATTCTCGCTGCTCCATTAGGGTCGGAAACGACCTCACCGCTTGAGTCATATGACAGCGATGCGCTGTCACTTCTTCAGTTTGATTCTTGAGAGGATTGTGCAAAACTCACGAGCCAACACAAGAGGCACAATTTTCCAAAAATCGGTGCAACTACTAGCATACGCCGACGATATTGACATCATTGGTAAGACCCAACGTGATGTCATAGCCACGTTTGCTAGTATAGAGAAGGAAGCGGCAAAAATGGGTTTAGCATTAAATGAGGGCAAGACGAGGTACATGCTGTCAACACGAAAGGACACACAATATCGATTGGGCAGAACGTCACCATTGACAAATATAGCTTTGAGATAGTATGGAAATTTATCTAGCTCGGCACCGCTACTAACTCTGACAACAAAATCTCGTCAGAAATCAACTGAAGAACTACTCTTACCCTGAGCATCCCAGTCCTCCTCTACGGCGCTGAAGCACGGACCGTCTCAAAAGCGGATGAAGAAATACTTGGTCGATTTGAGAGGAAAATTCTTCAAAAAATGTTCGGTCCCGTTCGCGTTTACGGACTATGGAGACGAAGATTCAACCAAAAACTATACGAGCTGTACATTGGACATTGGACATTACAGTACTTCGCACATGAATGCAACGAACTACAGACACGTAACAGCACTGGCGACTGAGGCCATCGGCTGGGACAGATCAAGACATTAATACAACAGAGAGAGAGAGATAGAAACATAGAAGGAAAGACATATAACATACACCTACGTGGCACAGAGGAGGAGACATAGATTTACATTGTCTCATATTATCGCACAGGTGGCCTCAGATAAGCTGGCAATTTTCGCAGAAAACGAATGCTGCCGAAGCTGGGACTTGAACCCGCAGCGTTTGGCTTAGCAGTCAACTACGCATTCCTCTGAGCCATGGCCACCTGCAGGGTACGAGCTGTATAGCGACATGCCCCTATTCAAAAACAATGGAAACCAATCCTTCGGATCGCAGAGTTTTCTATTCCCATCCAGACGTCGGAAGCAGTAGAAGAAGACCTCGCCTTAAGTGGCGCGCTAAGTAGAAACCTAACTCAAACAATTTGGAGTGCGCTAAGTACCGGGCTAATTGGAGAGTCATATTGGTTGAGGCCCAGGTTTATTCCGGACAGTAGCACCACTTTAGAATTTAAGTACAAGGTGGGCCAAAAGAGATCACGCTATGATGGATCACCTGAAGATGGTCTTGGTCTTGCAATTGGCCGTCAATTTCAAATCTGTTTTGACATTTGTGGACTAAACAGATGTAGAATACAAGTAAACAAACCATGGAGCGATACTCTCCCCAAGAACGCTGAATAATCGAAGTTGAAGTTTTTTCGACCAAAACCATAATGAGCGATGAGACTCATTTCTACCTCAGAGTGAACAAGCAAAACTATTGCTTCTGGGGCACCAAAAATCCACAAGTACTGCACGAGGAAGTTACTGCATGGTGCGCTGTTCACGCTGGAGGAGTCATCGGGTCATTTCTTTCGAGAACGCCGCTGATCAAACGATAACAGTGGACGGTGCGCGCTACAGGGCCATGTCAACCGACTTTTTCTCTGCAATTGGATGAATTAGGACTGGAGGACATGTGGTTCCAAAAGAACGGAGCAACGGCACACTCTGCGCTAGCCAGAACCGATATTCTGAAGGCCAAACAACATCGGATGACTTCTTTTGGCCCACCTTGTAAGTAAGTTTAGATGTAAATCGAGATATTCAGCCCTTGCGAGATATCCGTCGCGTCGGAGCGAAAAATTATCCGGTTGTGTACGATTCGGAATATTTCTCCGATATTTTGTAACGCATGCTGGCGAATTGCGTTGAAGTGCGTTCAGGTGCATTTTTCGTGCAATTTTTGACAGCTAGGTCCAATTCTTTTTCTGATTTACTACGACACAAATTCTTCGCGGAATTTATTTACGAATTGTAGTGAAGTGATTTTTTCTCCGATGACATATATCTCGAATGGAATTTGAGCCTCCGACGAATTATGCGTTGCGGAAAATTGTCCGCTACGATGGATACCTCGCTAGGGCAGATTGGTTCCGATCGAATCCGACTGAAACGCTACTTATTAAAGTGTAAAAAAGAAGGTGTGGCATCTATTAATTTAATACTTATGTCCGACATTTGGGAAACCATCACGCAATTACTTATCCTGTTTGCAAACATATTTCAATCCAATTCATGTAAAAACCTAATTTACACTAAGGTCAATGAGAAAACCTTAAAAAAAATCGTGATACCTAAATCAAACCAACACGAGTCACTCCCAAACCCACTTTAGTTCAATAATTTTGCATTATTCATGACTTCAATTCCTATAAACCTAAAGAAAGCTTTACCTGCCAAACAAGCATTAACCTTGAATTGTTGTAGATATTCAACCCCCCAGAAGAAAATTAGCTCTTAAAAATTCGTCATCCGATATTCCACTTAAAAAATAATTTCCTCTCCTCATCCCATGTATGGCCTTCAGGCTTCAATGACATAACTCTGCGTCACAACATTTTATCATCCTCGAAATAAATTATTTTTAATTAAATTCCACTCCCCCCACAAGTCATGCACAGTTGAGATAAGTACTGTAAATACCAATTGCAATATTCTCACACCCATTCGGGTAGGTTTTGAGAATTTTTCAAACCCTCAAACACCCCCCAAAAGAGCAGTGTATTACAAATGTAAAGAAAGAAACTAAAGAAAGACTCGATTTCTAGCACACAACTTATTTTTGGCATAGATAAATGGATAACATTATCTATGACCAACGAAGCACACAGTGAACTCACAAACAAAGTCATGAAAGCCAACACCTAAGGAGCAGTCTAAAAAAAAAATCACAACACAATTTTAGTACCGAACGTCGTCGTCAGAAAATCCACCACCAGCACCACAACAACACCAGCATGGCGCTGGCAAAAGAGTGTATTTATGGCAAAATAAAGTCCTCATTGGAACCGAGTGCAATAAATAACTGACATGATAATAACGCGCTCTCCAACCGTATCCGCCAAGCTTTCTTAAAATACCACAAAATCAGTGCCGGCCTTTTATAAACAGATACATTCGAATGTAGTACAAGCCTGTAAGTGAACAGAAACTATATTGGGATTGCGATACGAGATCGCAATTACTTATTTGCTGTGCAAGCCCTACACGATTATTGAACTTTAAAGGTAAGGTAAGGTGGGTAACAATGGTGCTTACGTTTATTTAAACAAGATTCCATGGAACGGTGGAAATATGGACCAGACAAATTAATGAATTGTAATATTTATGAAGTATACTTACTTACGGAGGTGGGTTTCCATGGGCTTCAACCCTAGTAAGCCCAGTCAACTATGATGGAACCCAATATACAAGGTGGGCCAAAAGAAGTCATCCGATAATGTCGCCGCCTTCAGAATATCGGTTGTGGCTCGCGCAGTGTGTGCCATTGCTCCGCCCTATTGGAACCACATGTCCTCATTCCTAATTCGTCCAACTGCGGCGGAAAAAAAACTCGGTTAACATGGCCCTATAGCGCGCACAGTCCACTGTTGTCGTTTGACCAGCGGCGTTCTCGACTCCTCCAGCGTGAACAACGCTACGTAGTAACTTTAAGCGGGTGTAGTGGCTTCTCGTGCATTACTCGTGGATTTTCGGTACCCCAGAAGCGATAGTTTTGCTTGTTCGCGTACCCGCTGAGTTGGAAATAAGCCTCATCGCTCAATATGATTGTGGTCGAAAAATCGTCCACTTCGCCCCATGGCTTGTTCACTTGTATTCTACGTTTGTCTAGTCCACAAATGTCAAAACAGATTTGACATTGGCGGCCATTTGCAAAAATAAGAGCATCTACCAATAGGCTGATCTCTTTTGGCCCACCTTGTGGAAGGCAATGAATTAAGTAATGGAAAGTAACCTAGTGACGCAAAGTACAAAAATTGTTAGACTGCTAGGTAAGGTTGAACAGAAAGCCAATTTTACCACATTCTAAGCTCATCCCCATCTCTTGGGTTGGTCATCATTAAAAATTAAACCATCGTGAGTTCAATCTAACAACGGCCTTCTAAATGGAACCCAACTGCGCTCCTTCATAAGGTTAGTATCAGTCCGAAAAAAAAATCTACTTGTCCACATAATTCGACCAGTGACTCGACGAGGCTACTTCCCTCCGATTATCGAACCCAGGTTGTGGGTTGTGCTTTGGGTTAACTGCCAAACCATGGAAATAAGTACTTGTAAGAATGTGAAAACGTTAAACAGGAGAGGTGCAGACGATAAACTAGCGGAAGCCCTAAGCTGCTACAAAGCAGACATTACTGTCATCCAGGAAATACGATAGGATGGACCGGGCAAAAATAGGATAAAAAAATATGACATCTTCTACGGGCCGTGTTATAGTGAGCAGAAACAGCGATTATTCGGATTAAAGTTTGTTTAAATTGCAAGACTTAGGCAAGAAGTCTTTTGTTTCCAAGATATTAGAGGAATGCTTTCAGATGCTCACAGCCAAGAACAAAGCTTACAAGGATAAGCTGCAGGTGAAGACGAGAGCTGCCATTCAGCTCTATAGGCAGAGATGAAAGGAAGAACACTTGCTTTTTAGAAATAAGAAAAAAAAGGAAAGCTCGCGGTCGAGGATATAGAGGGGCCGCTTCAGGAATGATGTTCGCACGTTTTGCCAAAGTTTTAAGCATTTAAGCCAAGCAACTTCTGCTTACTGTTAAACGGTGATGATGATCGAAATTTCACTGTCAGGCAGAACTACGCAATCAATACTGGAGACAACCGAAAAACAACCAACCACCTGACCTAAGTGAAGTGAGGATAGCAATATCTAAACTCAAGCTTAACAAGGCTGCCGAAAATGACGGACTTCCCGCCGAGCTTTCATCAGCCAAATCTCATCGGATCAAAGTATACCTGAAGAATAGAACCTCACCATTGTTTGCCCAAAAAAGGAGACCCTCTGAACTGCGCCAACTACAGAGGCGTAAGTCTACTCAACATCACCTAAAAGATCCTTTCTGCCGTAATATGTGAACGCCTGAAACCGTTTACCAACAACCTGACCGGCCCTTATCAGCGTGGTTTTAAGCCAGGAAAGTCCACAACCGATCAAATTCGCACACTACGGCAGATCCAGGAAAAAACCCAAGATGTCCAAATCGATACCCAGCACCTATTCATCGATTTCAAAGCCGCATACAGCAGCATTTATAGAGACGAACCATACAGAGCCATGTCTAGTTTTGGTATACCGTCAGTGTGTAAAACCGTCCGTTTGTGTAGGAAGACGATGGAGAATTCTCGCTGCTCCATCAGAGTCGGAAACGACCTCACTGACACATTCGATACCAAAAAGCATTTAGGCAAGGCGATGCGCTGTCATGTGACTTCTTCAATCTTGAGAGGATTGTACAAAACTCCCGAGCTAACACCAGAGGCACAATTTTTCAAAAATCGGTGCAACTACTAGCATACTCCGACGGTATTGGTAGGACCAAACGTGATGTCATACCAACGTTTGCAAGTATAGAGAGAAAGCGGCAAAAATGGATTAAGGAGTAAATGAGGGCCAGACTAAGTATATGCTGTCAACGCGAAAGGACACAAAACATCGACGAATTGGACAGAAGGTCACCATTAACAGATATAACTTTGAGGTAGTACGGGACTTTATCTCGGCTCTGCTTCCAACTCTGACAACAACATGTAGTCAGAAATTAAACGAAGAATTACTCTTGCCAACCCCTGTTTCGTCGGGCTAAGATGGCAATTCAGTAGTAGAGCCCTCACTCGAAATATTAAGAATATCATATAAGGGCTTGATCATCCCAGTCCTGCTACGGCCATAGACCGTCTCAAAAGCGGATCAAATCTTCGGTCCGGTTTGCGTTGACGGGCTATGGAGATGAAAATTCAATCATGAACTATACGAGCTGTACAGCGACATGCCAACGTTTAAGATGGCTAGAACATGTAGAACGAATGGACACCAATACTCCTGCTCTCAGAGTCTTCGATTCCCAGCCAGACGTCGGACGTAGTAGAGGAAGACCTTGCCTTTAGTAGCGCGCACAAGTAGAAACCGACCTCAACTAGCTTCCAGTGCGAATCTGGAGGCAGTTAGCTACGGGCCCGGCTAATTGGAGGGGTATGTTGGTTGAGGTCCAGGTTTATAAATAAGTAAGTGTTTCTCGTGTGAATGCTAAATCGTCAAATAGTAAATCCATCATAATGATATTGATGTGAATCGATTGACCATCAAAGGTTTTAAAGGTTTCTTCATAAATGAACAGACCTCTTATGGCAGAATTGTAACAAAAAGGTCACGATACAATTATTTGTCCAGTCCTGACTCCACCTGAACTTTTATCATTATTTCTTGTGAAGCCTTACTGCTTCCAGTTGTTCAGGATAAAAACTCTTGCGCGATTGATCGCTTGTTACCTAAACTGGAAGATCGGTATTCGATTTGAAATTCTTTTGTGTAGATTTGCTCAATGTGGCTTAACTTAATTTTTAGCAAAATATTTCATCCTACAAGTGCATGAGACATCATGCGAATAAAATTATTAGAAAATTTATTTTGAGCTAGACCCCGGTGCTTCTGGAACAAATCGTGTTTTGCGAGCTGTCAAACACTACAATGTTTGACACCAATTTTACGTATAATCGACGTTTCAATTCCTTAAATATATCCTACTTACCGAGAGCTTAACAAAGCCCAAACCTTATCACTCTCATTCCGAGGTACATTTCCCACCTTCCTAATCCGAGACCAACATTTTTGCTTAACTATCACCTAGTGGCGGCCTTTAACCGTACACGTGTCACGACTTCACCCCAGTGCAACTGGATTCGATCACCCACAGTTGATGTCAACCCCCCGAGGGATGATTGGAAAATACGATCTTATATTTTCGGACCCTTTGAAACGACGCAATTGCCACAGCCACACAATATCACTTTCAAAGCGGTCAACTAAGAGAGGGTCAACCAGATCACCTATAACCGCATACCAGCCAAATGTCCTGCCCTACAGCGTACAAATTGGGCTCCAACCGGCCAGTGATATACTCACTATCCGTTGGCCAATTATGTAATAAAGTCCACATTAACAAATCATATTCGAACAGCTTACATGAGCTAGACTCTGGTACCTCTCTATACCGGGGGGACTTGTTGAAAGTGAAAGAAATTCTGCACCACGGCTGGCCCGGCTTCTTGGCCAAAAACATAATCAACTCCAAAGATACGATGTTTTCCCAAGGCAAATCGGAAACAAAAAAACAAAATCGTTGTCCACAACAGACCATAGCACACAGTCACGAGATTTTCCCAGGAAAGCCACATCAACAACAACAAAAAATTGTATCTCAAGTCCAAACAATGCGCGATACATTTTGTGGTAACAATAACACGGGGCAGGAGGGCGTAAGTGGAACACAAGCACACATTTGCTTGTACACGTAGTCAAAAGTAAAACAACGCCTTGCAGCATAACTTGCAACAAACTTACAACAGGACGAACAGTGGTAATGCACAAGCACATATATTCGTTCCCTATCATCGACGACGACGATGTCGACGACACGGCAGCGGTATAACCCGCCTGAACTGCAACGTTCAGGTTAAAATGCGCTGCAGCGTCGCCTTTAGGGGGTCCAATGAGGAAGTCATAAACCATTTGCAATTGACTCTAGCATAACACACACAAACATACACACGGGGCAGTGTATATACTCCTCCTTGTGGCATAACCTTTGCCACCACGGTTCCTGGTAGATATCACCGAAATTCACTGAAATACGCGCTCAAACACACTTTGGAAACGGCTGGCGAGATTTTTCGGCGCTAGATGTCATGTTGGAGCTGTTGCAGAGGTTGTTAACGGTCGTCGCACCTTTGGCCCTCCTTTTGCGGACCGCGTAGCTAATAATAGGGCGTGCTCGAAGCCGGCACCTTGATTAGGTGAAAATATACGTACGGCTGTGACACTGCCTCCTCGCATTCGCTGGCGTCGTCGTCGAGTCGAGCCATAGGATTGTCTGTGACAATGGAACATCATAGAGAGGGGGAGGCTTCCCAGCTCTAGTCGTATGAATTAAATAAGTTGCCGGGAGGAGAATGCGGAGCTGATTGTCTTAAATGAACGTTTAGTATGTTGGCGTGGCGTTGCTGTTACAATTTCTATCCGGCCGTGCAGTGATTCGTTTTCATTTGTAACAATTTGCGCACGGATATTTATCTCCGTGACTTGCTGCTGCTGGGGAGAATAGGATTCTTTCCGAGGTATAGGTACGAATATAAGCTCATTGGCGACAAGTATTTATGAGCTGTGCCCAATTTGCAGAGGAGAAATAATTGTCCTCGGGTGGGGTATAAATCTTAGATATTGGATTATCTACTGATTGTTTTTATTAGAAGATACAAAAATTTATCGGGGTAGCTTTCTATGTGAATAAAGGAAGCTGGTGAAGAAAATTTTGTTTGCGGCATTGGACATCCCAAAGATGCTTTTTTATCTGCTATCCCGTATGGATTCCTAAATGAAATCAACATTTCGCCAACCGTTTTAATCTCGCTGATTATTTTTGGAAAAGGACGAAAGGACACACAACATCGACGAATTGGACAGAACGTCACCATTGACAGATATAACTTTGAGGTAGTGCGGGATTTTGTCTACCTCGGGTCCGCTATTAACTCTTACAAGAACATCTCTTCAGAAATTAAACGAAGAATTACTCTTGCCAACTGCTGTTTCTTCGGGCTAAGAAGGCAATTTAGTAGTAGAGCCCTCACTCGAACTACTCAGGAGATCCTATAAAAGACCTTGGTATTTACAGTACTGCTCTACTACGCTGAAGCATATAACATATCAAAAGTAGATAAAGAAATCCCGTACTTGTCCCCGGGACATAAGTCTTGAATTGATTTTTCAGGACTAATGTCTCGGGACATAAGTCCTTATATCAATTCAGGACTTATTTTAGCAAATTATGACGACTTAACATACATCGTTTCTCTGCTCAGAGTATGCAAAGTCGTCAGGCAGGCGCCTGAGTCAACAGTTTTTATATCTGTCAATAATGACGTTCTGTCCAATGCGTCAATGTTGTGTGTCCTTTCGTTTTGACAGCACATAACCCTCATTTACTGCTAAACCCATTTTGCCGCTTCCTTCTCTATGCTAGCAAACGTGGCTATGATATCACGTTGAGTCCTACCAATGATGTCAATTTCGACGGCGTATGCAAGTAGTTGCACCGATTGTTGGAAAATTGTGCCTCTGGTGTTGGCTCGGGAGTTTTGCACAATCCTCTCAAGAATCAGATTGAAGAAGTCACACGACAGCGCATCGCCTTGCCTAAATCCTTTTTTGGTATTGAATGTGTCGGTGAGGTCGTTTCCGACACTGATGGAGCAGCGAGAATTCTCCATCGTCGTCCTACACAAACGGACGAGTTTGGGCGGTATACCAAAAGTAGACATGGCTCTGTATAGTTCGTCTCTATAAATGGTGTCGTATGCGGCTTTGAAATCGATGAATAGGTGGTGGTTATCGATTTGGACATCTTGGGTTTTTCCAGGATCTGGCGAAGTGTGAAAATTTGATCGGTTGTGGACTTTCCTGGCCTAAAATCACACTGATAAGGGCCGATCAGGTTTTTGGTTAACGGTTTCAGCCGTTCTCATATTACGTCCGACTTGTGCCTCTGTAGTTGGCGCAGTTTAGAGGTTCTCCTTTTTTGTGGATCGGGCAAACGATGCTGAGGTTCCATTCTGCAGGCATACTTTCTTCCGACCATACTTGGCTTATGAGTTGGTGGATGTTACTTACCAAGTCATCTCAGCCGTCATTTCCGCAGCCTTATTAAGCTTCAGTTTAGATATTGCTATCCTCACATCACTCAGGTCGGGTAGTTGGCAGTTTTCGCTGTCGTTGCCAACATTGAATGGTTTATTCTACCTGACAGCGGAATGTTTTTCGTCATCGCCGTTTAACAGTCTGCAGAAGTAGTTCTTCCACATCCTCAGCATCGACTGTGTCTCAACGATATTTCCTTGTTCATTTCGACAGGATTCTGTTCGTGCCTTGTATCCTTGGCCTTGACGTTTTACACTTTGGTAAAACTTGCGAACATCGTTCCTGGAGTGGCGCATCTGTATATCCTCGATAGCCCGCTTTTCTTGCTCTTTTTTTTTCATTCCGAAAAGCCGGTGTTCTTCCCTTCTTCTCTGCATATAGAGCTCAAATGCAGAACTCGTCTTCACCTGCAGCTTAGCCTGCTCGCCTAATGTTTCGGCATTCCTCATCAAACCAGGGGTTTCTTGCTGGAGGGCGGGAGAAACCTAGCACATCAGTTGCTGCTGATGATGATAGCTTGCTGGCATCGTTGCCATTGTTTTTGGACATTCGATGCTGGTGGTAAGGTGTTAATCGAGAGGTTAAGGGATACTCGTTGCTCGAAGATCTTGGCGGTCTCTTGCGATTGCAGTCTTTCGACATTAAATTTTTTCACAGTATTTCTGGATTGTTGTGGCTAGGTGGTATCCGCATTCTTACCTTGGCTGCAACATTGTAGTGGTCCGAGTCGATGTTAGCTCCTCGTTATGTTCGGACATCAAAAATACTGGATGCGTGCCTCTTGTCTATCGCAATATGATCAATTTGGTTGATCGTTCGTTTATCTGGAGACCGCCATGTTCCCTTATAGATATCGAGGTGAGGAAACCGTGTGCTGGCTATAGTGGCATTTCGTTCCGTTGCGAAGTCAATTACCCTTAGCCCGTTACCAGACGTGTTGTCGTGTAGGCTATGTTTTTCGACAATATTGCTAAATATGTCTTCTCTTCCTACCTTTGCGTTAAAATCTCCCAGCACTATTTTAACATCGTACCTCGGTAGTCGCTCATAGGTTTTGTCAAGGAGTTCATAGAAACAGTCCTTAGCTATATCATCATTTTCCTCCATTGGGGCGTGAGCGCATTTAAGGCTTATGTTGGCGAATTTGGCCTTGCTTCGTAACCGTTGTTTTTTCACTGTTAGGTAGTTAACCCAAAGCACAACCCCCAACCTAGAGAGACAGTTCCAATTTATTAGATACCCCTAGGACACGGGGCCATCAGTATCCACTACGGGATTGAGCGCTGCCGTTGGCCTTTCGGTTCAACCACCACCATCTCTGTTCAAGGGGCCTGACTAACCCTTGAAATTCCTAGACAACCTGTTGTCCGAATATGTCGAAGCAGGTTCGCCTGTGACAGCATACCGGGTATTCTTTCGTGTCATTCTGACCTGGCTGTTTATAGTTTTGCTGTTCTTCGTCGTGTTATCAACACTCGCGCTTATCGTTTAGCAAGTCAAATCCGGTTGGATGAGACCAGTACCCAATGATTACCACTTGGAGGTAAAAATAAAAAATAAGCACTTGATGTGTAGTCAGAGTTACAACCACTGGTTAGAGCCAAGTTAAAGCCAATCGGAGTCTACCTTCGTTCTACAACACCCAAACCAACGCCATACTGTTTTATAGAAAGCGGTCACTGGAGAACGTTATTCTTATTATATATAATTACACAAAAAAACTAAACCCATTCAGATGATTATTAATCTTTAGTGAGGTAAACCAATAACGCTGAACCAACGCCTTGGGCTACTTACAGGTGTTTGTTTACTAGCAAAGAACAATATTTTCGATTGGTTAACAGTAGTAGATACCTCATATTATATCACCACTGATTACTACCGTACGTTACAAGTATTACCATTAACACTATTAACACTTTATGGCATCTAATGACCAGTTTACTTCTTGTACTCTAGATCATTTAAATCCCGTAATGAAAAGGCTATTTGTGGTCCGATGCAATGACTTTGATTGCTAATTATAGAGACAACCATGCATCCGTCATGAAAAACTCAAAGGGCCGACATGCCTACACGTTTCCATATTACCAACAATAAGTAGACCCCCAACAACAACAAAAATAATGAGTTCAACTTTGTTCCCAACAAATTCGATTGCCATCATAGATCTTCATCACGTTCTTGTATGCTCCTCCTTGTCTACTTGCGTGTAATTACTTGCCCATCATCATCATTGTATCTGAAGTACTTGAGAATCATGTGCTTTGCATACGGTACATTGGTCAGCACAGCCACAAAACCGAAATAATACCCATGCTCGTACGTAATTACAAAGTTTCCCGGCCCTTTATCTTAATGTGAAGCAATTCGGCACAATGTAAACCCAGTTGCTGGTAAGTCTACAACGTGATCCATCATTCAGAAGCCTCCATTCCATTCAAATCTCGTCTCATTTTAGGCTAGACTGCTGCGGAGATCCATGAATCCGACTGTCAATTAGAGCGCGCATTTTGCCGGATAGTAGCTGTGGTTTATTCCTCCATGGAAAAGTTCCACCAGAATGGAAACCCAAACCAGAAAAACTTCTGAATATCTCATAGCGATGAGATTTGCAATTTGCATATCACGTTTAGGTATTTAAGGCCAACTCCGTGGTCCATAAACTCCCGTCGATGATAGAAGCGATCTAGAATGGAAATACATGGTCCGTTCCTGAAGCAAATTCCCTGCTATTCCTATCTTATGTACGCTCGGTCCGTGGGATAAATGGAGGTCGCAGTAGAGTCATGTAACTCTATGGATTTTATGTCCATTTTAAGGCAATGCGCTACGATCGTGCCCTTACCAGGCTGGCAATGAGTAACTTAGATAAACCTTAGGCTCTTTGGCCACTACGTGCAGTGGAATATGGCACACACACACACCAATTCGTGTTAGCATGCCTCAAACTGAATGAAGAAATAAAAAGTTACGACCGCCGCAATGTTGTGCGAGAGAATTCGGATTTCCTGCGAACGCCAACGAACAGAAAAAAGCCTACAAACGTCCGCGTCCGTTGTATGGCAGTAACGTGAAATCTCTTCTTAATGGCTAATTTGCCTGCGAATGAAGGTCAACCTGGGAATTAACCTAAACTGGAGCTGAAAAAGTAGATGACGGAAGAGATATCTGCAAAAGATACTTATGAGTCTTAACTGCCAGGGTTACAACGGAGCATGTTAGGTCTTGTTTCAGTGACAGGATTCAATTGCCGTTGAGTGAGAGTTGGCTTATAAGAGTACACTGGTTGGACCTTTAATTTTGTTTGCGTTGTAATGACAAACGATGACAGATTCATATAATTGCAGGTCCGCACTTGATGTACACACTCACATGGCCATGACAAACGATTGTGGGAGGTGAAAGTATAAAAATGTTTACGGCCGAAAATGTATTTAGTTAAACGGGTTGAGAGACCATTAAAACTTACATAAAAATGGGAAGAAGAAGTACTTAACGACTTCCGCAAGACTCGTGTACACACGCAATTCGATTCAAGTTCTCAGTAAAGAACCTCTAAATGGAGCAAAGTGTCTACGAATTAATGAAGTGAAATCTGAACTGAGTCGTTATGATAAGGGTAATTGTAGAAATGGTATTTCCCAATGTGTTTATGTGGACTGTTAAGGCTTGAACTTTATGGTTTTTCTTATTTTTTTTTCTTTTGAGAATTTAAGTTATGTATTTGGTCTCTTTATGGGGTTTACGGCTCAACATTAATTCAGTAAAAATAAGTTGAGGACAATTTGTGATTTGTATTTTTGTTCGATAAGCCTGCATCACATTTTGCAGGATGGATACACTCACTACCCATTTTTGACTAATAAAGTTAACTGCTTAGTCTTTACGGGACATTATTTTATTATATACGTGTTGCCTATAGACCTGCCATTGAGGTCTATAGGCATAACAGAAAAGAGAACACCGGCTTTTCAGAAAGAAGAAAACAGAGCAAGAAAAGCGCGCGATCGAGGATTTATAGAGGTGCCACTCCAGTAACGATATTCGCAAGTTTTACTTAAGTGTAAAACGTCAATGTCAGGAATACAAGGCGCGAACGGAATCCTACCGATATGAACAAGGAAATATGGTAGTTGAGACACAGCCACAACTACTTCTGCACTCTGGTAAACGGCGATGACGAAAAACATTCTTTTGCTAGGCAGAACCAAAGATAATAAAGCCACAAGGATGACGCATTGGGAATAAAAACCAGAAACTTTTAGTCACCAGCTTCATGGTATAGGCGGGCTGTAAGCACGTGCACACAAGAGAAACGAGATCCAAATATATGGCGGGCTGTAGTAGTACGAACCGCCATAGAACAGTTTTTCCTGTATGCGGTGCGTCATCTGTATGGCTTTGTAATTTTTGGCAGAACGAACCGTAAAATATTGGCAACGACAGCGAAAACTACCAACCTAAATCAAGTGAGGAAAGCAATATCTAAACTTAAGCTTAAAAGGCTGCCGGAAATGACTGCATTCGGCCGAGTTCTATAAAGTCGGCAGAGATGACTTGGTAAGCAACATCCACCAACTCTAAAGCAAAATCTGGTCGGATGAAAGTATGCCTGAAGAATGGACCCTAAGTTTCGTTTAGCCGATCCACAAAAAAGGAGACCCCCTGATCTAAGTCAACTACAGAGGCAAAAGTCTGCTCAATATCGCTTACCTATATGTCAACGCCTGAAACCGTTTACCAAGAACCTGATCGGTCCTTATCAGTGTGGTTTTAGGCCAAAATCGATCAAATCTTTACACTTCGGCAGATCATGTATACCCACCACCTATTCATCGATTTCAAAACCGCATACGACAGCATTTATAGAGACGAACTATACAGAGCCATGTCTAGTTATGGTATTCCGTCCAAACGCGTCTATCTGTGTAGGATGACGACACTGTTCCATTAGTGTCATAAACTTCCTCACCGATGCATTCGATAACACAAAAAGGATTTCGGCAAGGCAATGCGCTGTCGCTTGACTTCTTTAATTTGATTCTTGAGAGGATTGTACAAAACTCCTGAACCAAGACCAGAGGTACAATTTTCCAAAAATTAGTGCACCTACAAGCATACGCCGCCGATATTGACATCATTGGTCGGACCCAACGTGATGTCATAGCCACGTTTGCTAGTATAGATAAGGAACCGGCAAAAATGGGTTCAGCAGTAAATGAGGGCAAGATGAAGTAGATGCTGATAACACGAAAGGATAGACATAATTTTGAAGTAGTACGGGACTTTGTCTACCTCGTCTCCGCTGTTAACTATTAAACGTCCAATGAGGAGTTTTTGACTAGGGGTATGTCGCTGTACAGCTCGTATAATTCTTGGTAGATGTTCGTCTCTAAAGCCCGGCAACGCAAACAGGAACGAAGATATTTCGAAGAATTTTCCTCCCGATTCGATCAAGGATTTCTTCATCCACTTTTAACGCTGTCCATGCATCAGCGCCGTTGAGCAGGACTAGGAGAACAGGAACTTAAAAAGGATCTCCTTAGTTCGATTCAGGGCTATATTACTGAATTGCTTTCTTAGCCTAAAGAAACATCGGTTGTCAAGAGTAGGTCTTCGTTTAATTTCTGACGAGATGTTGTTGTCAGAGTTAATAGCAAAACCGAGGTAGGCAAGGTCCCGTAGTACCTCAAAGTTGTATCCATCCATGATGACGTTCTGTCTGATTCGTTGTGTGTTGTGTGTTTTGTCGTGTTGAGAATGTTCGGATATCCAAAGTACTAAATGCGTGCCTCTTGTCTCTCGCAATGTGATCCGTTTGGTTGAGCGTTCGTTGATCTGGAGACCACCATATCCCTTTATGGATATCTAGGTGAGGAACCTATGTGCTGACTATAGCGGCATTTCGTTCCGTAGCGAGGTCAATAAGTTTAAGGCCGTTGCCAGACATGTTGCCCTGTAGGTTGTGTTTTCCGACAATACTGCTAAAGATGTTTTCTCTCCCAACCTTAACGTTGAAATCTTCCAGCACGATTTTAAAATCGAACTTCGGTAGTCCCTCAAAAGTTTTGTCAAGAACTTCGTAGAAGCAATCTTTAGCTATATCGTATTTTTCCTCCGTCAGGGCGTGAACGCATATAAGGTTTATATTGACGAATTTGGCCTTGGAATTGTTCCAATGCATTCGCTAATATCTTGGAAACAAAAGACTTCTTTCTTAAGTCTGGGACTTATAACAAATCCGCATCCGAATAGTCGCTGTTTCTGCTCACTATAACACGTTCCGTAGTAGATGTCACAGTTTTTCATCATCTTTTTGCCCGGCTTATCCCATCTTATTTCATGGATGGCAGTAACGTCTGCTTTGTGGTAGTTTGTAGCTTCCGCTAGTTGTTCGCCTACACCTCTCTTGTTTCATGTTCTCACATTATAGGTGCAGATACAAACGTCTTTGTTCTTTTTTCGTTTAGCAGGGTCGTCAACAATAAAATCAGTCTTGGAAGCAGCCCACCTAGGTTTACCTGAGGCAGCTGGTCGGGTATTCCGTGCCAGTCTGACCAGGCTTTTTATAGTGTTGCTGTTTTTCGTCCTGTTGGATGAGACTAACAGATGGTTACCACTTGGAGGTAAAAAAAGGCACAAGTGATGTGTATTCAGAGTATCAACCACTGGGCATTGCTAAGTTAAAGCCAATCAGAGTCTACCCTCGTTGCACAACATCCAACCACCAAAGAGCTTCTGCTGTTAAAGACGATAAACGCATTCGGGCAAAACAAAGCATTCTCGTTAACTTAGCCATTATTAGACCCATAATCCTTTATGGTGCTATCATCTGGTGGGCGGGTCTATATTAAATAGGCTTAGATCGAATGAATGTGCCCTAATAAATATTTAGCAAACAAGCCCCATCTTGTGCAATTGTAAGACAAGGAACCTTATCACAATGGGAATCATTTAAGGGTGAACACAGCACCACAGAAAATACTTGCCAAACTAATAAACAACTTAGCTTCGAGTGCAACTTCCAGACTAGCATTTCCAGTCTTCCTATTCTAAGTGGCTGGTCATAGGGATATCCCAAGAAACTGTAAGACTGATGAGCTTGCCAGAATGGCAACAGCCAACAGCCCTAAACATTCTACAACTTAAACTGGATGCAATCTGAACAGCAGATCACAGATTGACAAACTACAAAACGTTTCGATTATCTAGGTACTGGCAAAATATTAGTACTCTCGTAGTTTGATTAATCTGAAAAGAGGATTCCATCATTCGTGTTCTTACAGGGCACTGCCCTATTACCTAACAAGCGAAAAGACTCGTCCTTCTCAGCAATGAAACTCTTTAGAACCTCTTTGGATGAGAAGGAAGAGGATAGAATCCCCCACTTTATCTGTTCTCTGTCCGGCGGTGTGCAATAGAAGACTGCTTTAACCCTAACCCACTTTAACCTAACCCTACCTTAAGTTGGTTAGTATGAACATATTGCCGGAAGTGTAACATCATGTAGGATATGTGGAATGTGTTAGGATATTAGACTTATCACAGGTCTTAGAGTGTTTCGAGGCTCGGTGAACTTTTGTCGGGCAAAATTTATTTTATAATTGGAGTCTCGCGGTATTAATTTGTATCAACATATTTTAACACGATTTTGAAATTGCGAATTCTCTCTAGGTGGACGGACCATCACTTTCAGTTTTATAGAACTTTTGCTTCCATATGCATTGCAGAACGTGTTACGATTGTTCTGGTTTGCGAAATTCTTCTATAATCGAGCATCGTAACCATGGTACTTGAATTACAAATATCTAGCTCATTTCCATTTGATTTTAGTAGGCTTCATCAACAGATGTCATCATCGGCTTCAACGTCTCACCATGAATGGTTGTGTGCACCCGAATATATTTGTACAAGGATTTAAAGTCCACCCTTGTTACACTACAAGTTTAATTGTTTCCAGAGATCTTTATAACTTCATCATAATATAAATCATCAAATATAGGTGCATTTGAGTTTGTTGTTGTTGACAGTTGTGTCCTTTAGTCACTCATGCGACAATAAAATATGTTCGCAGTTTTATGTGTCTAATCATTCAGAGACAGTACCCCTGTCAATCACATTTTTCACTTACGAATGACTATTAAATCAGGAATGACGAGATATCATACTTGCTTTAGAATGTGCTCACCATACAATTGTATGGCTTTTCGACTCCCTGCTGATAGCTCTTTAATTCTACCCACGAGATTATTTTTAACAAATCACCACGCATTAGGTGCATTAATTGTTCTCCTATCATGTGCACGACATGAAGGTCACTAGTCCAGCCCACCCACATACTGTTTGATCTACCTAACCGTACTTCCTTTCATTCTAAGGAAGCCTCTCCCCCGAAGCCAACCACAAGAATGCTAATCAAGCTCGCCCCCATACACTTTCACTATGAAGAGAAGAAAAATGAAAAAGGAAAACTTACCACCCCCGTCCAGCGAGGGAATCCCGCTGAAATCATCCATCAAAATGTCTGCGGTCCCGCCAACTTCACATCACAACACAACACAGTGCACACAAACACAAAAGAACACCCACGACAACGACAATAGCAGCAGCAAAAACAACAACAACAACGACACCAGATTCCAGGTGAAAAATTATTATTGAAATTCATGAAACACTTCATCACGTGATCATGTGTGCTGCATGCATTTAGAACGCGAAATGCGGAACCGCCGGCCGCGGCGCGTAACCGTTCAACAACCCAACGCTGGTAATGTGCCACACGTCGACGGCGACGACGACGATGCAATCCCCGCACACGTGCCCGACTCTTGCGGTTTCTGCGGTTCTACACAAGATGCCAAAAGCAGCCGCGGAGGCTGTCATTCCACAGCGGGAAATCCTGTGGCCACGAACTGTGTTCGAGGATAACAACAGACAATCGAGACTCCTGAGAGATATCACTGAAAACCGTTTCCTAATTAGCACGTCTCGTAATAAGATTGCGACTAGTTCTAGGCTCGTTTCGGGACCAGAAAGGACTGTGCTGTCAGTAAAAAATAACAAACTTGCTGGCTGACGCTTGTTGCCCCAGGATACACCTCCTCACACAGTTGTAATTGAATTGGAATTCGCTGGCAGGGCGGGTACTCATGCAATTGATTGCAAAATTACAGCCGAATATGGATTGTAGAAGGGTGTATGGGCATGAAGATAGGACCCACCGCGGCACGGCGCAACTGCTTCACCATCACCACCTCTTGCTGCCTCATTTTGATGGACAGATGAGTGAAAGCAGGAAACTTTTACTTTCTGTCAATATTGTGTCAATAAGCCGTCGTGCACCAAGGAAGGAATCAATGGTTTAGCAAGTGAGACCATTGAGAGGGTGGTATGTTCGAGCCTGGAAAATCCATAAAAATCGAAACTTGGATCGTGTGTGTCAAAGGAACTGAAATGCTGCCGTAAAGTGTTCGATATTATTGGGAAGGCGCGCCAACTGAGTATTGAATCTCTTAGTTAAGGCAGAGGTACACTATTGTGCTGTTGGACGGTTTTCAAAATTCGAGGCGTTTATTTGAAGAATGTAGGTCACAGATTTCGGTTGATTTTCGTATCTAGGTGAGTGTGTCGTATTGGAATTTGTCCAACCCCGTCTGAGGAGGATATAACATGTGGTATGTAAATTATGGGTAGGAACTGAGTCGCATTCAATTAGTCATGTGTTATTTTTATAACACGAGTTTGTGTGTTATGATTCCTTATTCCTTTGTTGCTATTGGGGGTAATTGCGTTGGCCTGGTCTTGTTGCTTTTAGAACGATCAATGAACTAAGTGATAGACACAACTTTCGCCTTGTGGATTTCAATGCCAGGTTTAATTAAACAGAATGATTTTTAGTGGACAGCTTCATGTTACATTGTTGAAAAAAATTTAAAACATGGAATTTGGGATTTGGGAAGGAAATCATTCAAGAATATTAAAATATTCTGACTTTTTAGCGTCTTTGAATGTGTGCTCGTTCAAATCATCACTAGCAAACATTTTGAACATGGAAAGATTGTCGGATTCTTCAATGTAGGTTAGGTTAGGTTGGTGGGTCGATGAGATAGTCACCATACTCAGGTCAATATAGACCCATTGTGATGCCCGTTGGTGGTACACGTGTGTGGTTGGTTCCTTCATTATCTCGTTGCTATCCACTGTTGTTAGTCCCTATCTAGCCATCCAAACCTGAAAAGATTAGAGAGTGGGATTTCGGATAGATCCGTAACTTACTTACGTAAGTGACGTTACAGTGCGGAATGAACCTGGGCCTCAACCAACATGCCTCTCCAATTAGCCCGGTCCTTAGCTAACTGCCTCCAGTTGCGCACTCCAAGCTGGTTGTGGTCGGTTTATACTTGTGCGCGCCACTTAAGGCGAGATCTTCCTCTACTGCGTCCGACGTCTGGCTGGGAATTGAATACTCTGCGAGCCGGAGTATTGGTGTCCATTCGTTCTACATGTCCTAGCCATCATAAACGTCCAATACGGAGTTTTTTGATCGGGGGCATGTCGCTGTACGGATCGTTTGGTTATTGGTTGAATCTTCGTCTCCATAACCCGTCAACGCAAACGAAAGACCGAAGATTTTTCGAGGAATTTTCCTCTCAAATCGAGGAGACGGTCCATGCTTCAGCGCCGTAGAGCAGGACTGGGATGATCAGGGTCTTATATAGGATCTCCTTAGTAGTTCGACATAGGGCTTTACTAATAAATTGCCTTCTTAGCCCGAAGAAAAAGCGGTTAGCAAGAGTAATTCTTCGTTTGATTTTTGACGAGATGTTGATGTCAGAGTTAATAGCGGAGCCAAGATAAACAAAGTACCGTACTACCTCAAATTTATATCTGTCAATGGTGACGTTCTGTCCAATTCTTCGATATTGTGTGTCCTTTCGTGTCGACAATATATACTTCGTCTTGCCCTCATTTACTGCTAAGCCCATTTTTGCCGATCTATACTAGCAAACGTGGCTATGACATCACGTTGGGTCCGACCCGTGATTTCAATATCGTCGGCGTATGCTAGTAGTTGTACCGATTTTTCGAAATCCCTGGTGTTGGCTCTTGAGTTTTGCACAATCCTCTCAAGAATCAAATTGAAGAAGTCACATGACAGCGCATCGCCTTGCCTAAATCTATGTTTAGTATCGAATGTGTCGGTCAGGTCATTTCCGACCCTGATGGAGCATCGTCATCCTACACAAACGGACGAGTTTGGGCGGTATACCAAAAGTAGACATGGCTCTGTATAGTTCGTCTCTATAAATGCTGTCGTATGCGGGTTTGAAATCGATGAATAGGTGGTGGTTATCGATTTGGACATCTTCGGGTTTTTCCTGGATCTGCCGAAGTGTGAAAATTTGATCGGTTGTGGACTTTCCTGGCCTAAAATCACACTGATAAGGCCCGATCAGGTTTTTGGTTAACGGTTTTAGGCGTTCACATATTACGGCAGATAGAATTTTGTATGCGATGTTGAGGAGACTTATGCCTCTGTAGTTGGCGCAGTTTAGAGGGTCTCCTTTTTTTGTGGATCGGGCAAACGATGCTGAGGTTCCATTCTTCAGGCATACTTTCTTCCGACCAGATTCGGCTTATGAGTTGGTGGATGTTACTTACCAAGTCATCTCCGCCGGCTTTATAAAGCTCGGCGGGAAGGCCGTCATTTCCGGCAGCCTTATTGAGCTTCAGGTTAGATATTGCTATCCTCACTTCACTCAGGTCGGGTGGTTGGCAGCTTTCGCTGTCGTTGCCAATATTGAAAGGTTCGTTCTGCCTGACAGCGGAATGTTGTTCGTCATCGTCGTTTAATAGTCTGCAGAAGTGGTTCTTCATTATCCTCAGTCGGTTGTGTCTCAACTACGATATTTCCTTGTTCATCTCGACAGGATTCTGTTCGAGCCTTGTATCCTTGGCTTTGACGTTTAACACTTTGGTAAAATTTCCGAACATCTTTCCTGGAGTGGCACCTCTCTATATCCTCGATCGTGCGCTTTTCTTGCTCTTTTTTCTTCTTTATAAAAAGCCGGTGTTCTTCCCTTCTTCTCTGCCTATAGAGCTCAACGGCAGCTCTCGTCTTCACCTGCAGCTTAGCCTTGTAGGCCTCGTTGTTGGCTGCGAGCATCTGTCGGCATTCCTTATCAAACCAGGGGTTTCTTGCTGGTGGGCGCGAGAAACCTAGCACATCAGTTGCGGCTGATCTAATGGCTTGTGGCATCGTTGCCATAGTTCTTCGACATTCGATGCTGGTGGTATGGTGTTAATTGAGAAATTTAGATAAGGTCTTAGCGGTCTCTTGCGATTGCAGTCTTTCGACATTAAATTTTTTTACAGTATTTCTGGATTTTTGTGGCGTAGTGGATATCCGCATTCTAACCTTGGCTGCAACAAGGTAGTGGTCCGAGTCGATGTTAGCTCCTCGGAATGTTCGGACATCCAAAATACTGGATGCGTGGCGCTTGTCTATCGCTATGTGATCAATTTGATTGACCGTTCGTTGATCTGGAGATCGCCATGTCCCCTTATGGATATCGAGGTAAGGAAACCGTGTGCGAAGTCAATTAGCCTAAGTCCGTTACCAGATATGTTGTCGTGTAGGCTATGGTTTCCTTCAATACTGCTAAGGATGTCTTCTCTTCCTACCTTTGCGTTAAAATCTCCCAGCACGATTTTAACATCGTACTTCGGTAGTCGCTCATAGGTTTTGTCAAGGAGCTCATAGAAGCAGTCCTTAGCTATATCATCTTTTTCCTCCGTTGGGGCGTGAGCGCATATAAGGCCAATGTTGGCGAATTTGGCCTTGATGCGGATCGTTACAATGCGTTCGCTAATATCTTGGAAACAGAAGACTTCTTGCCTAAGTCTGGCACTTATAACAAATCAGTTTTTCATCCTCTTTTTGCCCGGCCCATCCCATCGTATTTCCTGGATGGCAGTAATGTCTGCTTTGTAGCAGTTTAGATCTCCCGCTTGTTGTTCGCTTGCACCTCTCCTATTTAATGTTCTCACCCTCCAGGTGCAGATACGAACGTCGTTGTCCTTTTTTCGTTTAGCCGTGTCGTCAACAATAAAATCAGTCCTTTTCGAGGCTTTTGGTTGCTTCGTAACCGTAAGATTTTTCCATGATTGGGTAGTTAGCCCAAAGCACAACCCCCAACCTGGAGGGCCAGTTCCAATTTATTAGATACCCCTAGGACACGGGGTCATCAGTATCCACTACGGGATTGAGCGCTGCCGGTGGCCTTTCGGTTAATCCGCCACCAGCTCTGTTCAAGGGGCCTGACTAACCCTTGAAATTCCTAGACAACCTGTTGTCCGAATATGTCGAAGCAGGTTCGCCTGTGACAGCATACCGGGTATTCTTTCGTCTCATTCTGACTTGGCTGTTTATAGTGTTGCTGTTCTTCGTCTTGTTATCAACACTCGCGCTTATCGTTTAGCAAGTCAAATCCGGTTGGATGAGACCAGTACCCAATGGTTACCACTTGGAGGTAAAAAATAAGCACTTGATGTGTAGTCAGAGTTACAACATTGGGCATTGCCAAGTTCAAGCCAATCAGAGTCTACCCTCGTTCTACAACAACCAACCATCAACTACGTCTTGAATACTGTTTTCATTTTAGGTTTTCGATTATTCAAACCAACTGGATTTGCCCAATGCTTAGTTTAAAATGGTCCAAGAAATTGATCTCGCAATTGACTTATGATGAAGCTACACGGCCTCTTTAACAAATGAAAGCCTTTTAAGCCGAATTTGAATAGAGGCATGTTCGGAGCACTCACGGTACTCACGGCCCAGACGTGCGCTTTAAATGCGTAGGCGTATGCGTGCTTTTTTTTTTTTGAATGAATTTCGTAGACCTTGAGTCCTGACTAATAGCTTTATTCTTCTGCTACTCATAGTCGATTCTAAATGGAATATCTGACACTAATGACCCATACAGTGCATCAATCCTAGCTTCTCTCTTCATTTGTGTGTGTTAAGTTATCATTTTATCAGCTCCAGTTAAACACCGAATCAGAATGTTAAATTTATGAAGCTTCTCATAACAGTGTTGCCCTTGGCTGTTTGTCAACCTTTCGCAAGTAGTGAAGCAGTGATAAACCTCAGTGTTATCACTTACAAGATTAGTAGTCCAACGCATAATCAACAAGGCCTCTGAACCAAACATATCATTTTCATTTTAAAATTTAAAAAGGATTAAAAATATGGTTATGATTAACCCCATTGAAAGACAGTTCCAAGGATTCAATTTTCAAAAATTTGTTTCCTTATTACTTATGAAGTGTGAACACAATTTAACGTCGTAGAATCAGCTAAGTCCATAAAATAATTACACCTCCCGAGCAATAAACATAATCATAAAGAAATCCTAGAAATTCAAAACGGAAGTTTTTTAATAGCTTTAACACAAGTAATGCAATTTCAAGTGCATTCAGTGCTAAATACCACCCATTCAAGCGACAGTTATCATTTTCTTAAGCACTTCTCTATTCAAGACAGCCTTCTTTCCACCACAGCACGAAACCCTTAATTCCTACATTCACCCCTCAAATCAACAGCTATTCTCTTTTCAGACTATTTCAGCATACAAACCAAAGAACAACGAGTCCTTACTGTCGCGTCGCTCACTTTCTCAAAATGAGTGCTCCGCACGCAAATTTCCTATTTCCTCGCCCCTCGACTAACTTCGTTATTCCTACCAATTGCAGCTTAAGTGCAGTTCTCTAATGGAGTCAAAAAAAAAACATTCCGCGTCCTTAAGACTGAAGTTCCATGCGACATGTCTCCCAAACAGACGAAACACCAACAATTCAACTCCAACGAAGACGACGACGACGACGACGAAAACAACGACTGAGAAGAGTAATAAAGGAAACACTCATGTTACGTGCAATCACTTGCAAGAATCAACAAAGGACTCCCTAAAAACAGAAGGAAACAAAAATAAAAGAAAAAACCGGAAAGCCTTACAATGTTTAGGAGTTTGTCGATTTTATTATGTGAACTGACGAGCAGAAAACTCACATAGCACACACTCTTCTCAAAGTGGCAACCAGAGCGTGAATAGATTTTGTGTGTATAGGGGTTGGAATTTGGAAGCATAAAAAAAACAGGCTAGTTTTTGACAGTATATTCCAATACATGTTTATATAGGTTCGTTGTCCCAATTTGCTTGTGCAGCACCCCTCCTACATTAGCGAAAGTGTGAGCAACATGCGAGCTGAAATCAGCCGAACGTGGCATGGTAAAGGCTTTCACTTCAGACTGAGAAAGTTGGCACATGCACACATCATATGAATAAGACTGAGGGTGCTGTTTTAATGACGATGACATGATGCCGCCAAAAAGGTGTTCACATTATGTCGACATCAATTGTGTACGAAGGTGACTAAAGTAAAAAGTGAATACATATTAAGTTTTCTGTGGATTAGGGATGAACCGGATTCAATGGCCGTCTTCCAGAGTTCAGATTTAGTACCCAAGATAAAAATTAATCTGTTGTTTTTTTTTTGTCTACATGTGTCAAAAGACCGATTTTGACAGTTGCTGAGTTCCACTGGGCAAAAAAAAAATATTTTTTTTTTTGTTTTTGATCTCAGATCAATTTTGTAGATCTGGATTTTTCGGCAGATGAGGGGTAAATCTGCAGATCTACAAAATTGATCTGAGATAAAATAAAGGGTGATCCATTTCGAGGTTCCCTACTTTTTTAAAGAAAAAAACACAGAAAATTCAAATTTAATGGAGAATGTTTATTATCATTTGAAAGAACATTCTATGGCATTTATTTTTTGAAGATTATGTCTATCAAATGTTGGCCGTTGCTACTTCGCAGATGGTCCATCCGTTGAGTCCAATTTTCGATCACTCGTTCGAGCATTTCGACTCGTAACTGGCGAATGACACGCGTGATGTTTTCCTCCAAGGCCTGAATCGAAGCGGGTTTGTCGGCATAAGCTTTTGACTTTACTTATCCCCACAGGAAAAAGTCTAACGGTGTGATATCACACGATCTTGTTGGCCAATCGACCGGCCCAAAACGTGAAATTATGTGCTCACCGAAATGTTCTCTCAATAAGTCCATTGATTGATGCGATGTGTGGGAAGTGGCGCTGTCTTGCTGAAACCAAATGTCGCCGAGATCACGAGCTTCAATTTCAGACATCAAATAGTCGGTTATCATGGCACGATAACGGTCGCAATTGACGGTTACGTTCGCACCGGCATAATTTTTAAAGAAATATGGACCGATGATTCCACCGGCCCACAAACCACACCAAACCGTTGTTTTTTCTGGATGAAGTGGCAGTTCTTCAATCTCTTCAGGTTGCTCTTCGTCCCAAATACGGCAATTTTGTTTGTACCATTGAGCCAGAAATGGGCCTCATCGTTAAACAAAATTTGCCTCGAAAACGTCGGATCTTCTTGGAACTTTTCAAGAGCCCATAGAGCGAAGCGATATCGCTTGGGGAGGTCGAGCGGCTTCAGTTGTTGCACAAGCTGTATTTTGTACGCTTTCAATTTAAGATCTTGACGTAAAATGCGCCAAGTTGTTCCATACGTCAGTCCGAGTTGCTGCGAACGGCGCTGAATCGACTCTCTACGGTCTTCCCGTACACTCTCAGCTACGGCCGCTATATTTTCTTCACAGCGTGCTGGACGTGGTCTATTCGGTCGAATATAATCCAATAATGAATGCTGGATCTCAAAATGAGTGATGGTGTTGCGAATAGTACGCTCAGTAGGCCGATTATGTTGACCAAAAGTTGAGCGAAGTGCACGAAACACATTCCTCACAGAACGTGAATTTTCATAATAAAGTTGAACAATTTGTAAACGTTGTTCACGCGTAAGTCTTTCCATTATGAAATGCCAAACAATACTAAACAAAAATAACATGACAGCATGACACGACTCACACGTGATCTGTCAAAAAAGGCTATTGAAAAAAGTATCTCTACTTGGATCACCCGTTACAAACAACAGCTGTCAGTTTGACGAGAGTGATTTTCCTCCTGATTTAAGTTTATTTCTACTGCGAAAAACTATTATTAACCATTAAACCCGTAGCATAGTATGATGTGAAATATAAATGAAATAAAAAACAAACCACCTGTGTTTACTGGAAACTTGACAGCTACAGGAACACTAACTTCACAGACGCGAAACTACTACAATACAACCACAGAAAAAATCAATCTGAAATCGTGCTCCATTGGTAACAAAAAACATCAAATTTCAGATAAAAAAAACGCCATTAAATAATGCTCTGTACACATTGGTCTATTGACCATTTTTAATCACGTGACATGACGTGACGTGACGTAACGTGACCACGTGACGTGGTTTTAGTAAAGTTACCCGATAATAAAGGCTCATTAATAGGCTGTCCAGAAAAAAATGTTCGGTATCTTTTTGAAAACATGCAACTTATCCTCTTTTTAGGTTTTCTCAGTAAACTAAATTTGTTGACATAACAAAAATACAACAAAATTTTTTAATAAAAATTCTGAATTTGTGTTGCATATTTCTGGTATGAACACGACTTAGAATATATTTCTAACTAAACTCATTAATTTGTGAACACAATGCCATATTTTTGTATACCCTATCCTATAGTGGATATTCGTGTATTTTGACGGACATAAGGATATTTTAATAGATCGACTCAGAATCGATAGCTGAGTCGATCTAGCCATGTTTGTCTGTCCTTCCGTTCGTCCATCTGTGTATCACTGATTTTCGGGGTTTACATTTTGAACATGAGTGATGAAATTTGGTATATAGACTCCATGTCCGACGAACTATAACAAGTGTAAAAATTGTCTTTCCTTTTTGATCAAATCTATATCTAGTGTACATAAATAATTTTTTTTGCAACGCCCACATTTTAAGTACGTTTTCAGTAAAAAAAATGTTTTTCGGTCAAGTTTTAATATAAAAGGTGGCGCAAAAGTAATCCTCCTATCAGAAAATGCTATAAATTTTGCGATTGGCCCTTAATGTCAGTTCTGTTTTGACATTTGTGTAGTAAACAAATGCGAAATACACGTTAATAAACAATGTTACGCTACACTGCTCCAGAACGCGGAATGTTGGTGACTATTGGTGAATATTGGCTCGCCTCGAAGAGACTGGCACAACACGAGATGCTGCCAGGCGTGGCAGACCCCGGAGTAACCGTTCTGCAGAGAATATTGCTGCTGTAGCCGAAGATGCCATGGAAGCGCCGTCGACATAGACCAGACGACGTGCCACGCAAATGGGTATCAGTCGACGGTCTTTACAGCGAATTTTGGTACAAGATTGGAAGATGTTTCCGTACAAAGTCCAGACGGTGCATCAGCTGTTAGCTGCTGACCGCCAATAGCGTCTAACATACGCTCAAGCCATCCTTAATCACCACCAACAGGAAGATGATTTTTCATCAAAAATAATCATGAGTGATGAGCCCCATTTCCATCTTAGCGGGTACGTAAATAAGCAAAATTTACGCTTCTGGGGCACTGAAAATCCGCGTGTAACCCACGAAGAGCCATTACACCCGCTCAAAGTCACTGTATGGTGTGCTGTTTTCGCTGGAGGAGTCATCGGACCTTTTTTCTTCGAAGACGTCGAGGGCCAAACGGTTACTGTGAATGGTGAGCGCTACAGAGCAATGATCAAAGAGTTCTTTTTGCCGCAACTTGATGAATTGGGATTGGAAAACATGTGGTTCCAACAGGACAGTGCAACGGCACACACTGCACGTGCCACAACCGATATGCTGAAGGATACATTTCCCGGGCGCTTAATCTCCCGTTTTGGCGATTTGCACTGGTCAGCAAGATCGCCTGATTTGACCGCTCCAGACTTCTTTTTGTGGGGATTTTTGAAGTCGCGGGTTTATGTCAACAAGCCTCAGACTCTTGCAGCTCTTAAAGACAATATCCGTCAAGAATGTGAGGAACTATCGCCGGAAGTTTTGGCCAAAGTGATGGAAAATGCCATAAAAAGGGCTCAAATGACAATCAACTGTGGCGGCGGCCATTTACATGACATCATATTCTCGACTTGATGTAAAAAAAATTAAAAGACCAAATAAAAATAATCCACAAGAAGAATCAAAGAGTAAGAATATTCCAACAATTTATTTAGCGTTGATTTATTTTTTCTTTTAATAAACGTAATTTATTAAAAAAAAAAAACTCTAAATAAAACGCAAACCAAACTGGTTAATGCAAACATCAAACAGACATAAGTCAGTTGTCAAATATTTTTGTGTTCGTTCTAGTAGGTATGTCTAATCTCACGCGAAATCGAGATTTTTCAAATGTGTTCTTGATAAAAAAAAAAGAGTGATTTTATTTTCAAAATCGAAAACCAAAAATTGGTCTGGAGCGAAAAAAGTGTGCATTTTTTATCCTAATGGAAAACTCAATTAAAGATCGGACTTAATCTGAAATCTGGATTTTAACAATTGCAAGTCTCATATTTAGAGGTGTCACTCCAGGAACGATGTTCGCAAGTTTTGCCAAAGAGTAAAACGCCATGAGGACATGGAAAAACTATTTCTACAGTCTGTTAAACGGCGATGACGAACAACATTCCGCTGTAAGCAGTATGGATCATTCAATATTGGCGGTACGACAACAGCCGACCTAAGTGAAGTGAAGATAGCAATATCTAGACTCAAGCTTAATAGGGCTGCCATCTTGGTAATCTTACCAAGATGACTTGTTAAGATCAAAGTAAGCCTGAAAATAAAACCTCAGCATCGTTTGCCCGATCGACAAAAAAAGGAGACCCTTTGAACTGCGCCAACTAAAGAGTCATAAGTCTCCTCAACATCGCCTTTAAAATCTTGTCTGCAGTACTATGTTGACGCTTGAAACCGTTTACCAACAACCTGATCGGCCCTTACCAGTGTGGAAATTCCACAACTGATCAAATCTTCACACTTCGACAGATCCCGGAAAAAACCCAGGAAGTAATAGGCACAGGAAGTCCAAGTCGATACCCACCATCTATTCATCGATTTCAAAGCCGCACACGACGGCATTTATAGAGACGATCTATACAGAGCCATGTATAGTTTTGGTATACCGCCCAAACTCGTCCGTCTGTGCAGGATGACAATGGAGAATTCTCGCTGCTCCAATAGAGTCCGAAAAGACCTCACCGACATATCCGTTACGAAAAAGAGATTGAGGCAAGGCGATGCGCTGTCGTGTGGCTTCTTCGATTTGATTCTTGAAAGGATTAGAGGAAGGATTCGCTTTAAGTGGCACGCACAAGTAGAAGCTGACCTTAAGCAACATTTATCAACCAACAATTATCTAACCGAGCTAATTGGAGAAGTATGTTTGTTGAGGCCCAGGTTCATTCGTCCTATAGCGTCGCTTAAGTAACTCTCAGTTGCGTGCGGCTTTCCTTCGTGAAAAACAAATGTCATCGGTAGAATAATTTTTGAAGTCAAAAAGGTGATGTTTTCCTCTACTCTTTTTTTTTTTTTTGAAATGGGGAACTCGTATATGTAAATTACAGTAAAATCACTCGTTCGTGTCACCAAATTAAGACAAAGTCGAAATGGCTTTAAAGTATAAATGACATACAACACACCCGTTATTTAGTTAGGTAATCTTATAAACACGGCTGTAAGTCTCCACCTCCCGCTGTTCATGTGTTACCCAAAACGAAAGCAAATCGTGTGCTTAACTCGGTTCAATACTCCTTAACCTTAACTCGGGTTAAGGAACAATCCAACTCGGGCTAGAGTAGAATGCAACTCGGGTTAACCCAATGCTTGCGTAACTCTGGTTAACCCGTGCTATGTGTGCCTTTACACGACACTTGACTCTTGAGTCAAGACTTTTTTCTAAGTTCTTTTGCTAAAAAAAAAAAGAGTCGATGAAAAATGTACCAACGACTCACAGGCAAAATATTTTTCCTCTCAGCTTTTCCAACTTTTCTTTCTCTTTTGGACTCATGTTAGTCTAGACCCAAAAGTCTACGTGTAAAAGCAGACTATCAACTCGAGTTGACTCGAGTTAATCCAACGGTTACTTTTATAAGAAAAAGTGTTTCAATAAAGAAAAGATTTTTTTGTAAAATACCACCCTGAAAAAACAAAAACAAATTGACATACGTTATGTTTTTATACGCGTATATATATATATACACATATCTTTTATTTTTCGATATAAATTTTCATTTCTTCGACCATTAACGATTTAAATTTTAAATTTTAAATTTGGCAGCTGCTTTAATTCGTTTGTGATATTTATTGTTTTTCATAATATTATGTTCCATACCAAATCGGTTGTTTATTCTTGAAAATAGATTTGAAAACAAAAAATAAAACCTTTATCACTTTTACGTGTTAATTGTGTACATATAATAATTTGATCTCTAATCTCTATGTATAGTGAATATACATACATAATACATATATTTTATTCTTATTTCGTTTTTTTTATAACTATTCTCAATTTAAATGCATTTTTTCCATGTTTTTATAATTATATTTGATTTTTTCCATAATAAACATTTCTATATAATATATCAATTATTATTGTTTTTGACTTTGCTTATAAGTTTTGTTTTTTTTTAGTGCATTTCTTTGTACTAATGACTATTATGAGTTCTTTTTAAAGAAAAGAATTTATAAACAAATTAAAAATTACACATTTGTTCCAATTATATCGAGATTTTCTTGTTTCAATTTGCGTGTGTATATATTTGCTTTGTTCTTTATTAAATTTATTGAAATTAACTAAATAAACAAACAAGTTAAGTAATAAAATAGGGTGCGATCAAAGTATACACTATGCTTATGCATTATACAGTAAAAGATGTTTTAAAATCTACACAAATGAATTATTACTAAACTAAATCGACATTGGTGAAGTGATATTAACTGTAAAATATATTTATTTATTTATTTTAAATATAATTATGTATCGTTTCATTATTTTACTGGGCAAATGTTCCAAGTTAATTTTTGTGACAAAGTTTGAACAAGAAAAACTTTATTTGTTTGAAGAGGACATTAATACTGATCCGGCACCAGAAATTCAAAACAAAAATTTACCATCTACAAGTTGTCCCGTTGCAAAGTTTGCAATTTTAGCAATTAAGGTGCAAAATTAAAATTTTCAGAATAGATAATATAAAATGTACCCTCGCAAACACTTATTACACTGAACCAATCTACCTTCCTCATTGAACCGCAACTAACATTTCTCAGCAGACGACTATATGCCAAAGCAAAGGGTGCGCATCTCATACAACGAAAATTTTCGATGTGAGGTACTGATATTGATACCCCAGTGTTCACATTGCTACCCCAGCATCAAACAACAGCATAGCCGAAGCCTTCGATCATAGAAATTTCCCCTTCGCACTTACCGCCCGCGTCTGAACCGGCTAAATATTTTTTAGCTGTGATCCGTACTCTATGTTGTTCTATACTCTTTGGTCACACTTAATCCTATTTTCGTTGCTTTTGCAAAGTAGGAATCAGTCGACCTATGGCTAATGGGAATATGGTTACCTGCCACTTTCTCCCACTGGGACATTCATTCTGTGGTTTTCAAATGACAATCGGAAACGATGTATAGGTTCTTCCAACAGGTACTTCCGAACTTTGAAAGTTGATATCAGCCATGTTGTTGAGGCTACATCTGTCAAATTAGCTGTCATTTATTCAATCTGTTTTGTGGTAAATAATTTTGAGTCAACTGGTTTGTCGTTTACACAAACGAACATTCATACGTCGATGAAACGCAAGATCTGCCGAAACAACGCCGCTGTTTGTGAGAGTATGCAAGAAAATCCTAGGCAGTCGATTACGCGTCGGTCACAAAAACTTGGCTTTTCGAACACCACAACTTGACGAATTAGCTATATCTGTCAAATTGGCTGTCATTTATTCAGTCTGTTTTGCGGTGAATAAATTTGAGTCGACTGGTTCAGTAAACGACAAACGAACACTCATACTTCGTTGAAGCGCAAGATCTGCCGAAACAACGCCGCTGTTTGTAAGAGTATGCAAGAAAATCCTAGGCAGTCGATTTCGCGTCGATCACAAAAACTTAGCTTTTCGAAGATCACAACTTGACGAATTTTGTATTGCGACCTGAGGCACATGAGATCGAAGAGCGTCAAATGCATTCAGAAAAATTCACTGTTTGGTGTGGATTTTTCATCGGTCCACATTTCTTTGAGAACGACGTTGGCTATACCATCATAGTCAACGGGGATCGCTATAGGTTGATGATAACCAATTTATTTTGATATGAATTGGATGATATGAACACAAACGACATGTGGTTTCAACAGGACGGCGCTACGTGCCACATAGCTCAGGCTGCAGGAGCGATTTGATGGCGTGATCTTCTCACGTGGAGGTGATGTGAACTGCCCGCCGAGATCGTGGGATTTGATCCAGTTAGACTTTTTCTTGTGGGGTTTTCTGAAGTCTCAGGGTATGAGAATAAGCCACATCGGCCCAAGAAATCAGCATTTCGGATGAGCATCACCCAGAGATGACGCGACTGATATCATAACGATGTTATGTTTCATGCATAATGGCATCGATAGGCCTTTCAAACGAATAAACAAATTATTCGTTTGTAAGTCGCAGGGGTATGAGAATAACCCGCAAGCCACATCGGCAATAAAAGTCAGCATTACCCATGCCATCGGTCAAATTCAGCCCAATTTATGCGTCAGAGGCATGGAAAATTGGAAATTTCGGATGAGCCTCGCCCAGAGATGCCGCGGCGGACATCATAACGGTGTTCCATGCACGAATGAACACATTTAATGATATCTAACACACACTTTGTTTTATATGAATTTAAAGATAGTAACCGCTAAATGAAAGACCCTTTAGGTGTGGTAATCTTTGTGAAACATGCTCGCGAAAGAGAGACAAGCCCAAACAAAGCATTAATCCACATGGGATCCAAAGAAATTGCTAGCTGCAGCTTGGTTAGACCCTGTTGATCATAAAATGGCGACAGTTCTTAAAACAAAAGATGAATCTAAAGAACCTTGATGTGATAAGCTCAGCTTCAGGAGCCACGTAGAATTCATGAGCCATAATGGCAACAAAAATGTCGAATTATTTTGCACTAAGAACAAAAAGGTGGTTTCGGAAGAAGGTGAAGTCGTTGTAGCTGTAATGGTCCTTAATGAAATTCGCTGAAGAGACATTTATGTAAGGAGACTACCTCAAGAACAATCTGCGACAAGTTCAGCAAGAGCAGAATAAGAAAGGTCAACAAAATTTGTTAGGTTGAAAAACACATGAAATACCTCTACTAAAGGCAGATGGACGGACCTTCAGGCTTATAACAGGAAAAGTAGTCACTGAAGTCAGTTTCTAGAATGGAGACCAATAATAACTAGCCCGTCTTCTTAAATTATTGACACATGGTCGGACAGAGAAATATGTAGCAATTATGTAATATACAGCCTTTTTTTCTCATCAATTTTATTTATCTCGGGAATTGATTCCTCGTATTCTGAATCTACGGGAATTTTTTAAGTGAAACTTATTGGGCTCCAAACAAATATGAAACGAAATTTGGACACCAAAAGTCATGGGTAGGGGAAGGCCAGCGTGGTGGGAAAACAGCAGGCAAACAACAAGTAAAAACTTGTTTCAGCAGAAGGGGGAAGAGCGTAAGCATGAGAGAGCACTCTGCAGTGAATCCAAAGCAATCACATCAGAAAATTCAATTTCGCAAGCGCGGACAGAACAATTGAGCGAAGAAAACGAAGAACAACATGCGAGAGCGTAAGCACAAGAGAACTCTCTGCAGTGAATGACGAATGTACGGACTTTAACGCCAAAACATTCTGATTCTGGTGTGTTTTTTTCTTGGTGAGTGGAGACGAAATATGTGTTTTGTGTCTTTGTGTGTTTTGCTTTTGATGAGGTGTGAAGCAATACATTAGCTAATCGATTGTCTGATATGGCATTTCAGATCGGTGTATGCGACAATTGTATTGCCTCATGTGTAAGGTACCCATCGCTACTTTAGTTTATTTTGTTCTTTTGATTATTGATGAGGGAGGAATTCTGCAATTTGAGAAACGTCAATGCGTAGCACTTGCACTCAACGACCTCTTTTTGTTCACTTCGAATCACTGTAGCCGGATCAAAATGAGTGTTAAATGCAATCATTTCGCACATTTTCCAGCAGATCTAGTGGCACTTCAATGTCCACTCTCCATGGTTCCCAAAATCTAGCCGATTGGTTCTGTAAGAAATCAGCTACCAATCGTAAGCCTAAGGAACACCTGATCGGTGGAGAATATCGCCGCTGTCTTTGCGCCTGCCCAAAGAGCTCAAAAATCGGCGGAGAACATCGCCGATGTCCGTGAAAATAAGCAGAAGAATCCGATGACCTAGTTTACTCGCCGTTGTTCTCGGGCTTTCGCCGACTTCAACTGGTCGAATTTTGAGCCTGCCCTAACAGCTCAAAATGAATTATCAAAATTTAACCATTTAAAATGACTGGGCTTAGTACTTGGAAGAGGACTCCAATTATGTTCGAAAAATCAATTTTAGAAGCGAGGCGGAGTTTTGAATGAATGTATATGTTACCAAGCAAAATCGGTGAATTTGGGAGCGACGACAACCTAGACGAGGTTCACCAAGTGGCAATGTATCCACAAAAAGTTACGGTTTTATTCTTACTTTCGGTCAATGAAACGATGTTGATGAGGCTATAAACTTCAATTGCGAGCACTAGCCCCAATTGAACGATATTGACGTGTTACATGTGGTTCCAGTGGGACGGCTATCCATGCAACATAGTGAACGCCAGAACGGATATTCCGGATGAACGATTGGAGGGTGGGACTATCTCTTGCAAATGTGACTTGAATTATTCACAAAATAGAGCGATTAGAAGCCGTTTGACTTTTAATTTTTCATTGCCAGCACACAATTCCCACTCCTCAACATTCATACGGGGACTTGGCGGTCTCCAGATCAACAAACTGTCAACCAAATTGATTGAAGCAAGACATGCCTACAGTATTTGGATGTCCGAACGTTCCGAGTGGCCAACATCGACTCGGACCATTACTTGGTGGTAGCCAAAGTACAGATGCGGATATCCATCACGCCACAATATCGAACAAATACTGTGAGAAGATTTGATGTCTCAGGAAGCTGCGACCGCGTTTCTCTCAATCTCTAAACAAGCTCAATACAGCCAGCGTCAAGTGCAGAAGACCAGTGGCAACACTGCTCACAAGCCATCAGAAACCACAAAAAAAACTGGTTCGAAGAGGAGTGCCAGCAGGCGCATGCAGCAAAGAACCATGCTTATAAGGCCTTGCTGCAGAAGAAGACCTGAGCCGCTCGAGAGGCTTACGGACAAAAAAATAAGGGAGGAACACCGACATCATCGAACAAAAAAGAAGGAACACGAGATGTGAGTCGAATCAATAGAGAGGTGTTGCTGTAGAGGCGATGTTCGAAAATGCTATCGAAGTGTAAAAATACTAGCAAAAGGCTGCAAGGCCCGAGAAGAAGCCTGCAGAGATGAACATGGGAATATGGTAGTAGACTCATAGTCGGTGCTGAGGATTTGGAAAGATCATTTCTACAGGCTGTTAAACGGCGGTGACAGCCAACACTTCGCTATCAGGCGGAATGAGCCGTTGAACCAGGAGGATGATAAACAAAATTTCGGTTCACCTAACCAACGCGAAGTGAAAATAGCGATAAGGACGCTGGAGCAGATGCCCAGCCAGCAGAGCCTTTTAAAGGAGCGGCAGATGGCTTGGTAAGGAGCATACACCAACTCACCTGAAAGATTTGTTGGGATGAAAGTATGCCCGATGAATGGAACCTTAGCATTGTATGCCCTACAAGAAGGGAGATACTCCGAACTGCGCCAACTACAGACATATCAGTCTCCTAAACGTCGCGTATAAGATCCTGTCTGTGCGAGTGCCTAAGCCCGTTTGTTAAATTTGGTCGTTTGAAAGTGTGCCCGATGAATGGAACCCTAGCATCATTTGCCCTACAAGAAGGGAGATACTCCGAACTGCGCCAACTACAGAGGTAGCAGTCTCCTACACATCGCGTATAAAATCCTGTCAGCCATTCTGTGTGAACGCCTAAAACAGTTTGTCAGCAACCTGATTGGCCATTATCAGTATGGTTTTAGGCCAGGAAAGTCAACCATCAACCAGATCTTCACACTCCGGCAGGTCTTGGAGAAAAGCCACGAGTTTCAAATCGATACTCACCTATCGATACCATCTATTCAACAATTTTAAAGTCGCCTACGATAGTGTATATAGAGACGAGCTGTATAAAGCCATGTTAGGTTTCGGCATCCGTACCAAACTCTTCTGGTTGCGCAGGATTACGTTGGAGAAATCTCTGCAACTGTAAGCGTCATTAAAAATAATGTAAGTAGACTTTTTCTATTGGAGTTTTCTCAAGCCGACTATATATCACAATCAAACGATGCCCTCAAAATAAACATAACCCATGCCATTGCTCAAGTTCAGCCGGAGCTTTGTTGCAGAGTCGTTGATATTTGGACTTCTCGGATCCATGATAGCCGCGGAGGACATTTGAACGATGTCCTTTACCATTCGTAATGTCGCTGGCCACGTTATTGATGTGATTGATGTGTGCGAAGATGTGGTTCGTAGACACGACGCGGGCTGAAAATCTAGGTCAAGATTAGGTATCAGTGCGGGCTTATAATGTCTTAAAAGATTCCCCACCACCCTGGCTTAGTAAAAAAAAAACAACCCTTCTTCATGTAACATTACAAATTTAAAACCTTTGACGAAATTCAGGCCTATCGCAAATAAATTTTCTCGGGAAACTTTTCTCATACAGCAATCTGATTTACATTGCTAACAAGGGAACAATTCCGGGAAATTTTATTCGCGATATGCCTGATTGTCTTTAATCGCATCATCCTACGTTGCAAAACATAATTTTTCACCCCATTGACATTGACACACTATTCTAACGAACAAAAAGGAAAGACGACACATTACAACATTTGTTGAGATTCATTTTGAAATTTTAAAGCATCATAAAAGTGATGAATATACCTATAAAAATCTAATACTATATCGAGCAGAGTGCCACACTAAACAAAATATCAAACACCAATGGAAATTGTAATTCCAAATATAATTATCACACACCATCCACAGATATGTGCTACAACTTCAAGTCAATTCATAAGACAGCGGTTTCGTGTTTCTATTCAACCCTTTCCCTTGTCATTCAGTCTACGACTTTACTATTTATCTTTACAAAAACAAATATCGAATGTATAATCATCCAACCCTGTGTATCAGAATATCCCGTATCCCAAAGAAAAAATAAAATAGACTATGCATGTATAAATGAGAAACAACGGTTTAGGAATATATGTATATGAATATTATGTGGGTGTGGGTGTGTTTCATTGGTTTCCCAATGAGACTTCTAAAGAACATACTTAAAACGACGAGATTATAAACGAACTTTAAGGGACTCCATGCGACTGACAATGCGACGACGCAACTCAGCATATCTGAAATGAAATCAACGTATTCGATTGTAAAATCCATCTCATCTGGATTGTGCATGCATGCTTGTACTTACTTGTCTCTAACTTTGGCGATTTCACGCTCCAACTCATCGTTGTAGCGATCTAAAATTGCACGGCACTCTGGTACGGAGAGGTTGATAAATTGAGCCACCTCATTGCTGCAATGGATCCATGGATTTAAAGAAATTCGTCACAAGACATTTGTGATCAAGAACTCACCTTATTTCTTGTGTCCTTTGAGCGTCCATTAGGAACATTCGAGCTACATCTTCATGCGGACCAAGCATTATACGCACAACCAGTGGGTAATCTTGCTCCTTCAAGCGTTTCTGCTCGCCATTATCGCGTAAGATGAAGAGAGAGAAATTCTCTGCTGGACTGTCGACTTTGTATTTCTCCAAAATAAGGTTTATTACTTCCTGGGTGGTGACCAACGACGTCACCCAAACACTCATCTGCGAGCCATAGGGTGGTGTGAAGAATGACGTCTCTCGATTGTAGAAGTGGCCATTGATGGAGCAACGACGCTTTAGCTTTGTGCGGGATCTGAAAGAGGTAAATTATTGATAAATCTATGTAACTACAGTTGGGTTGGGTGTTCTAGAACGGGGGTAGACTCTGATTGGCTTTAGACCCACTGATTGGCTTTAACTTGACAATGGGCAGTGGTTGTAACTCTGACTACACATCAAGTGATTATTTTTAACCTCCAAGTGGTAACCATCGGCTACTGGTCTCTTACAACCGGATTTGACTTGCTAAACTTATGTGTTGATAGCACGACGAAAAACAGAAACACTATAAACAGCCAGGTCAGAATGGCAGGGAAAGAATACCCGGTATGCTGTCCCAGGCGAACCTAGACAGGCTGCTTCGACATATTCGGACAGCAGGGTGTCTAGGAATTCCAAGGGTTGGTCAGGCCCCTTAAACAGAGATGGTGTCGGATGAACCGAAAGGCCAACGCCGGCGCTCAATACAATATACAATAAATTGGAACTGCCAGACTTAGGCAAGAAGTCTTATGTTTCCAAGACATTAGCGAACGCATTGTAATAATCCGCATCAAGGCCAAATTCGTCAACATAAGCCTTAAATGCGCTCACGCCCTAACGGAGGAAAATGATGATATAGCTAAGGCCTGTTTCTATGAACTCCTTGACAAAACCTATGAGCTACTACCGAAGTACGATGTTAAAATAGTGCTGGGAGATTTGAACGCAAAGGTAGGAAGAGAAGACATCTTTAGCAGTATTGTCGAAAAACATAGCCTACACGACAACACGTCTGGTAACGGGCTAAGGGTAATTGACTTCGCTACGGAACGAAATGCCACTATAGCCAGCACACGGTTTCCTCACCTCGACATCTATAAGGGAATATGGCGGTCTCCAGATAAACGAACAGTCAACCAAATTGATCATATTGAGACAAAGTCATATAGACAACAGACACGCATCCAGTATTTTGGATGTCCGAACATTCCGAGGAGCTAACATCGACTCGGACCACAACCTTGTTGCAGCCAAGGTAAAAATGCGGATATCCACCACGCCACAACAATCCAGAAATCCTGTTAAAATTTTAAATTAACACCATACCACCAGCATCGAATGCCGAAGAACAATGACAACGATGCCAACAAGCCGTTTGATCAGGCGCAACTGATGTGCTAGGTTTCTCGCGCCTACTAACAAGAAACCCCTGTTTTGATAAGGAATACCAACAGAGGCTCGCAGCCAAGAACGAGGCATACAAGGCTAAGCTGCAGGTGAAGACGAGAGCTGTCATTGAGCTCTATAGGCAGAGAAGAAGGGAAGAACACCGGCTTTTCAGAAAGAATAAAAAGAGCAAGAAAAGAGCGCGAATGAATATATAGAGGGGTGCCACTCCAGGAACGATGTTCACAAGTTTAACCAAACGATACAAGGCTCGAACAAAATTCTGTAGAGATGAATACAAGTCTCCTCAACATTGCCTACAAGATCCTATAAGCCGTAATATGTGAACGAATGAAACCGTTAACCAAAAACCTGATCGGCCCTCATCAGTGTGGTTCTAGGCCAGGAAAGTCACACTTCGGCAGATCCTGGAAAAAACCCAAGAAGTCCAAATCGATACCCACCACCTATTCATCGATTTCAAAGCCGCATACGACAGCATCTATAGAGACGAACTATACAGAGTTTCTAGTTCTGGTATACCGCCCAAACTCGTCCGTTTGTGTAGGATGATGATGGAGAATTCTCGCTGCCCCATCAGGGTTGGACCTCACCGTAACATTCGATATCAAAAAAGGTTTTCGTCAAGGCGATGCGCTGTCATGTGACTTCTTCAATTTTATTCTTGAGAAGATTGTTCAAAACTCCCGAGCTAACACCAGAGGCACAATTTTCCAAAAATCGGTACAATTACTAGCATACGCCGATGATATTGATATCGTTAGTAGGACCCAACGTGATGTCATAGCCACGTTTGCTAGTATAGAGAAGGAAGCGGCAAGAATGGTTTTAGCGGTAAATTAGGGCAAGACGAGGTTAATGCTGTCAACACGAAAGGACACACAATATCGACGAATTGGACAGGACGTCACCATTGACAGATAATTTTAAGGTAGTACGGGACTTTGTCTATCTCAGCTGCGCTATTAACTCTTCTATCTCGCCAGAAATCAAACGAAGCATTACTCTTGCCAACCGCTGTTTTTTTTAGGGCTAAGAAGGCAATTCAGTAGTAAAGCCCTCACTCGAACTACCAAGGAGATCCTTTATAAGACCCTGAAGTCAGTCCACACTTCAAGAGCGGATGAAAAAAACCTTGTTCGATTCGAGAGTAAAATTCTTTGAAAAATCTTCGGTCCCGTTTGGGTTGGCAGGATATGGAGACGAAGAATCAACCAAGACCTATAAAGCTACGCATTGGATGTTTAAGATGGCTAGGACATGTAAAAAGAATGGACACCAGTACTCCGGGTCGCAAAGTCTTCGATTTCCAGTCGGGCGCAGTAGCTACGTTCGCAGAAGAAGACCCGCACAAGTAGAAACCAACCTCAAACAACTTGGAGAGACAGTTAGCTAAGGACCCGGCTAATTGGGGAGGCATGTAGGTTGAGACCGAGGTTCATACCTGACTGTAGCGCCACCTAAGTGTGTAAGTAAGTATAAAAATTTTCAAATCCCAGCCGTAAGATTTGAATCCACAAGAAAGTCCGAATCTTTGGTTTTAGGATCAAGCGATCACGGATGCCAAAGCGATTCGAGTAATAACTGGCAGCAACGTGCATAGAATCGAAGAGGATGGAAAGCGGCTTTGTCTTAGACACAGGACCTCAATAGGTCGGGAGCCCGTGGATAAAGATTGTCGACATATGCTCGCAGCGAAAAAATAGGTCTACAAGGCAAAGCTTCACAGAAAAGTATGGAAAGCTGCTTTGGCTTAGACACAGAACCCTAACGGGTCGGGAGCCAGTGGATGAAAAATGCCGACATATGCTCGCATCCAAAAAATAGATCTTCAAGGCAAACCTTCTGGTGAAGACGAGAGCGCAGGCTAAGTACCGAATTAATTGGTCGAAGGTTTGGTTCATTCCTGAATGTTGTACCGCTTGTAAGTGTAAGCAAGAATCATGCGGAGGAGTGGACAGATCGTCAACAACAATCAATGAGCCCGAATATAATCACATCTCGTCACTAATAGTTTCACACACACAAATTACCAAGCAGAGATTAAAAAATCTGCAGCCGGCCTAGTGGTTAGTATGTTGGACTACTAAGCACGGGGTTCCTGGTTCAAATCCCAAAAGAACAAAACCAAATTTTGTTCACTGGTCCACCTCTTGCGAAAGTCAGTCAAACATCCAAAAGCAGCACTGTCATGAGAAGCTTCTTTTTTTGTGGCAGAAACAAACATATCGCACACACAAATGAAAGGAGAAGCTAGGTTTGAGACCCTGTATTCATTATGTGGTGTCTAAGCAATCGAAGAAAGCATCAAAGTTCTGCCATACCGCAAAAGTGTGTACACTCGGTTCCTGTCATATAATGGCCAGAACTACAGTGATATCTAGTCGGTGACTTCCACCTGATAATGAACTTTAATTGGATCTTGTTTTCCACTCCTTGTCTGAAACTGCTGAGCAGTGGTTTGAACATTCGAATACCTGATCATGATCTGTAGCAGATTAATATATCCGGGTATCTCGTTGGCGGCTACATTCCTGTGAATCTGGTCACATGTATTAAGCCGCCAGAAGATATAGGTATTATGTCGTTGATATCATTGCGATAGCATCGAACTTGCTTTGATTTCATTGCAGTTGCGTGGCTGTCAACGAATATTATTCTCTGAAACAATGTCAGCACTGCTTTCACAGTCCATCTGTGCAGAGATATCGTTTTTCTTTCCTAGGTTTAATCTTGTCCCATTCGCTTTTGCTTGAAAAGGAGCAGGAGTGGTGGTTCAATGTCCAAGTCAGTACCGAGATTACGTCGCTGCCTAGGTAGGATCAACTCATACGTGAAAAACTCGGTGTTTGTTTGACCAAATCTCAAAGCGCTTTTGGCAACCGATGCCAGGGATAACAGATTCGAAAATACCTTCAACCCAGCGGTTGTGGCGGTTTGCACCGATCATCCCTATTTACGCGTGTTTATGGTATTCACTTTTAGCCCTCGGCTTGTCACATATTCCATTTACTGCCAAAGCTCAACAAAACCTTGAAAATGTCGAAATTTACAAAAAACAATAATCCCGACCTAAATACGGCCTAAAGGGAATCCAAAACACAAAACTAAACAAATGCTCACCTCTTATTGCCGGATCGCCTCTTAATTGCCGTCGATCCTGTTCGTGGTGGTCGCCTCAATACAACACCATCTTCTGTGACATGCATCTGCTGACCATTTATATACGTCTCAGTTGTTGTTAACTCGCCAGCGGCACTAAAGCTGTTAGTGTCGGCCTCTCTACTTGCGGCACTTGCATCGTTATCACTCTGATTTGGGGGATAACAATCCATCCGAATATTTACGTAACGAGTTGTATTCCGTTTAATCGTCGACGGTTTGCACGGCTTCAGTGTTGATGTCTCGTCTTCGCTGTCGGTGAATTCGAAGCACGTCGGTCCAGATTTCGATCGATTGATGCCCTTCTCAAAGATTGATCGACCATTATGGTGATTGCTAGTCGACGAAGCCGAGCCGGACTTTTGAAGCGCGTAATTCCTCGCCGATGAATGTTCGAACCCGCTTACAACTCTCCTGCATAGAGTGTCGTTAATCATTGCCGGATCAATAGTACGTAAAGCTTGTTCACAGTTGAAACTCTTGCTCATTGCATTCTCCCCGTAAAGCTTAAGTGAGTCATTTATCCTCGAGGGATCGATCGGTTGGTTCTTTTTCAGTGTATCAGCGCTAAGCTCTTGGAAATCATTGGATCCGTTGACGTACTCCTGGTGAATACTTCGCTTAAAATCTTCAAAATCCATTGCCTTCAATGTTTCATCATCGGTTGTGGCATTCGTAGTTGTGGTCGCTGTTGTTGTATTCAGAGATGCGGACGCTGTGATGAAATTATCAGACGATGTTTCTGTAGTCGTACTACTGCTCTGCTCTGAAGCACTTTTGGTCGGTGAACTTTCGCTAGATGATTGCGACGATGACGGCAACTTGACTGGCATGGTTTCGTAGATTTTGTCCTTTTCATTGTAACGTCGTTCAACCTACAAGAAGGCATGAGTAACTCTGGATGTTTAACATTCAAAATTTACAGAACTCACCTGTAAAAGATCATCAAACTCGTCCCATTCCAAATTGTTGATATTATCCAACTTGGACGGAAGTGTTGATGCTGAACTGCCTGTATTCGTGGTTGTTGTTAGTTGTGTCGCTGTTGGTGTCGTCGGTGTTGTAGCTTCTTCGGACAGTGGATACTCATTCAAACTGCACGAATCAAAAGTCATGCTTTCCGACAGAGAAATGTCTGTTGATTGGTCATCCGCCAAACCTGTAGCCGTACTCGATTGTGGTTCAATCGATTCACTTGGATCGTTTTCGTTTTCCTTGTCGGAATTCTCCTGATCAATATTGCTGCTTGAATACCGGCCGGAGTTCCTCTTTCGTATTGCAACAGTCCGTTGATCATCGTCTTCCTTCAAGTGAATAACACCCTGTACACCCCAGTAGACACGCAGAGCACCTTCGAGTATCAATCGATTGTTTACCTCGCGACTACGCACTTCTAAACTTTTATTGTCAAAAAATTGATTATAGAGCTGTGGGTGGTTAGGAATTTAGAGGCAAATTAATCAAAGCAGATGGGGGAGGATGCAAACCTTTAACTTTGACTCCAAGTGATCCCTGGGCAGCGCTGGCGCTCCAGCTCCATTTACACGTTGTATACCCTTCTGTCCGAAATTCTTATGCGATTCAACTCGCGTTCCATGACCAAATAGTTGCGGCCCAAACAGAGCTCCATAACATGGCACATGGCAATAAGGCACTCCTTTATGCTGGAATTTTGAGGACGGAAAATTATTTAATTTAGGTCGTTAGCTGTACATTTACGTGCTCACTATTAGTTAATAGTAAACCGCACCTAACTTATCTCCCAACCCAAAATGTTCCATTATGTCAATCTATTTTGGAAGCCAGCGCTGCGCACTTACCGCCTTTGCGAACATGTTCTCTGAATGGCTGAATGGCTAATTGGAAAAGCATCACAACTAATGCAGTTTACCCGGTTCACCATATTCCCAGATTTGTTGAAACAAAAGAGGCGTTCCACTCAATCTTTCAAACCCCTTTACAGATTCATGCCAGTGACCATTCGCATTTTTATGATTTACAAAGTGGGACTTAACATTGGACAAAACGAGTTGATCGTCCTTGCCAGGAAACATGAAATTCCTCCGACCCTTAATTGGCGTATCCTTAACCATGGCTACCTGACGATAGTGCAAACTTAACAAAGCGACAACACTAGGGACGATAATGAATACAACCTCGATCACGTAGTGTCTCAATGTATTAGCCACCGGTCTGGTGGTGATGACCTACAGTGGAAAACTTAAAAGCGCATATGAAATGATGGCATGAAAGTTTCGATGCAACTTTCAACATTCAACTAAAAGGTGTCAAAACATGGCTCAGGATTTAAAGTGGACATCCAACTAGGAATACCGATTCCTACAACTATGATTTTAATATCGCATAGGATTTCCCGTTGAGGTACCATTCAGATATTGTTCTGAAGCGGGTTAAGGCGACCAAAGGAGAAATCCATCGTTTTAAGTTGTTTCAATAAGTGGGATGGAGAAGTTCCTTAAATGTAAGTAGTTTAACAACAGACCATCTCTCATATATGTCTGCTGGCTATCATCCAGTTCTTCCTTATCAGCTAGATTGATGTCACAGAAGGAGGGATCTAAATCCTTTTTATCCATGTAAGCCCAAGTGGATTCAGCAGCCACTCACTGGTTAGACCTTAAAAAAAGTCTCGCTAGCTATCCTGGATTCGAATCACCTCGCCTCATCTAATGGTGGTGTTTTCTATGATGTTAGAGTTTGTATTCCTGCCACCCTTACTTGAATGTATGGTACGTTAAATGATCATGAATCTTGAAAGTGGCAATGAACGACCTAAATGCTGGCTTTCATCCAGTTCTACTTTATTAATCTCTCCCTTGAACGTGGCAAAACTAATTGCGCCTGATGTCTCTTATGATGAGATTGTCGACGTGATGTTTTTTAACTGCTACTACTACTTAACTTGTTTGTCTGTATATTTGACAAATATAGGCCGAAAGGTCTTGGCCCATAGTTGCAGCAAAAGAGGTCAAACGCAAACAGCTAATTAGTGAACGGCAGAGTATGACATCAAGACCTATCACTACATGCTAGACAAAAAACAGCCAAAAGGGAATTATTAGTCACTTTCGAAGAACACAATCTTTGTCCAATAAATTTGAACTTGTATGCGAGATAGGCGAATTAAGAAGACGCGTGAGGTTTTTAAGCTGTACCAACAGGTATTTGTAATCCAAAAGGTGAAAAACTAAAAACACCTTGACTACATTGCTTCCTTCACCTTAAGCGAACAACAAGTGATGAACAGTCCGATTGTTTCTTCCTCCTCCTTGTCTCTAAAGATTCTGTCGAAATCACAGTCTAAGGGAGTTTCTGCTTAGGATACAGTGCACATTATGTTTTTATGTTTGGAGGCAGTATTACTCTTCGTTAAAGATGTATTAGCACTTTAAGCCAGTTGGAACCAAGTGACGGCCAAATAACAAGGAACGTATTGCAGCAGAAAAGATAAAAACGATAACTAAGTCTCTAAAGAGAACACGGTCTTCTCCGATAGAAGTGGAATTACCAGGAAAATCGCCCGGTCAGAAATGATTTTCAGATGTTCGCCAAAGCCGTTGTTTTAGGTCCCGAACAGAATCTTGCCGGGATAGACATAGAAAACTCGTAGTCGAATCATAGTCGATGATAATATCAACGGATCACTTCTGCAGACTCCTAACAGCGACGACGATCTATGACTAACTAACGTCAGCGACCACTTAAAACCATCCGACCTAAATTACGTTAGGAAATATATACATTACCGGCCCATAGAGGGCCGCAAACCTACCTTCTCTATTGATATGCGTTTATGAAATTATATTCCGAATGGGACCTTCAGTTTCGCCCCGAATCCGAACATCAAATTTGTAACGCTTATCGTGGTAGTTTACACTCTTGGATGTTTGTCAAACTTTTCCAGAAAATGGAGCAGTGGATAAAAAACCGTAGGACACTTTCGGTATTTGAACCAGGGATCCCACGCTATTATGTGAGGACGGTAATACATATCTTAACATAAGCTTAACCGTTCTGCCGAAAAATGTTACATACCTGGCGACCTATATAAAGCAGGTGGATATGAATTTTCATCGCAGTCTAGCCATTTACGTACGTAGTGATGTAGCCTACCAATTTTAATAGCAATACGGCCAATGTTCCAATCCGGAATTGATTTTATATGGCTGAAATTCCATGTCCATAAGCAATTAGTCCCCTACTGCCCAAACCTGGATAGCAAATCTAATTCTAACGAGTTTAAATATCTGACTCTAGAACTGTATCACTATACCCTCACACTGAATTCATCATTACGGGCGATTTCTATGCACACAATTCTTTGAGTCTTCGAATATTCTGGACAGCCAACATCCGAAGGAAGGTATGTCGGGATCTTTGCTGATGTAAACAACTTAACTCAGCTTGTAAATGAGCCAACGCGAATTCCGGATATTGCCAGTCAAGCGACCAACACACTGGACTTGGTTTTAACCTCTCACCCCCACCAATACACTATAAATGTGCTATCGTCTCTAAGCACGTCAGACCACTTTATCGTACCAGCTAGATTCCCGTACTCCAACCACATAGTATGGCAATACGAGAAAGCCAACTGGGAAGCTCTAAAGGGGTTCTTTAAGAATTATAACTGTTATGCTTCCTCGATAGTGACGTGGATGCTACTGCTGATGCGATAACAAACACTATTCTCCTGGGTATAAAATCATCCATCCCTCACCGGGTAAAATGTATGAAACTGAAGGTAAACGGTGAAAGAGTCATGTTTTCGGTTATAGAAGTCCAACCCTACTGAGGAAATCCGTTTAAAATTCAAACGAGCCACAAGTGACTGCAATACCCACATTAAGCGTGTCAAATTCTTCCACGACTAAAAGTTGAGCCAATAAATTCCACTTTTTCCCAAAGGTAGTAAGATCGTTTGGTCGTTTGTGAAAAAACATTAATAATTCGACCTCATATTTTCAGGAATATTTTCAATCCCGAAACCGACAACACGGCTTTCGTAGCAGCATTTCCACTGGTGATTTGATGTCACATCTCACCGAAAAGTCGAACCAATCAATCCACCTTGGTGGCGAACATCTTTAAATTTGATATCTCAAAGTTATTTGACAGGGTTTGGTATCAAGCCATTTTGTCGAAAATGCGTGCTTTTGGTATCGATGATACTCTTCTCAATGGATTAGACACTACCTCTCGAAATGATCAATTCAAGCAGTTTTGGACGGTTTCAAGTCTGCAACTTACCAAATAAATGCTGATGTTGCCCACGGCTCTTCGGACGTACTACGAAATATAGAGATTCATTCTTAAACCGAACAACACAATGGAATGCCTTACACTCAGTATTTCCTCTCCATTACAATCTACAGAAATTGAAAACCAACGCACATCGGTATCTCCACCTTTCTACTCCTCTGTTTCCTTAATTCCCGCGCTGTGCTCTAACACTAAAAGGGTTTTCATAATCCCTTTAGCGCGTGCCATTTATATAACAAAAAAAACGTTCGATACATAAACTCATTAGCAAAATTTTGTCGTATTAGAGGACACCTGTAGAATGGAACATAAGCCTGACCCAGCAAAAATTTGAGGTAATGTATGCCCTACTGAAAGCGATCCAGAACCGTTTATGGTATCTGCCTGAGACAGGGCATATTTTTTCTTGACCTTGTTAACTTTCTATTCCTGTTAGCTGGACCACATCGAGCGAACGAATAATACTGTTCCTCGAATCCCACAAAAAAGGAAACCCTCTAAATTGCGCCAACTGCAGAGGCATAAGTCTCCTCAATATCGGCTACAAGATCCTATCTGCCGTAAAATGTGAACGCCTGAAACCGTTTACCAACAACCTGATCAGCTCCTATCAGTGTGGTTTAAGGCCAGGAAAGTCCACAACCGATCAAATTTTCACACATCGGCAGATCGTGGAAAAAACCCAAGATGTCCAAATCGATACCCATCACCTATTCATCGATTTCAAAGCCGCATACGACAGCATTTATAAAGACGAACTATACAGAGCCATGACAAGTTTTGGTATACCGCCCAAACTCGTTCGTTTGTGTAGGATGACGATGGAGAATGTTCGCTGCTCCACCAGGGTCGGAAACGACCTCACCGACACAATCGATGCCAAAAATGGATTTATACAAGGCGATGCGCTATCATGTGACTTCTTCAATTTGATTCTTGAGAGGATTGTTCAAAACTCACGAGCCAACATCAGAGGCTCAATTTCCCAAAAATTAAGGCAACTACTAGCATACGCTAGTACGTTGCCTTACGTGGTCGGATCCAACGTGATGTCATAGCCACGTTTGCTAGTATAGAGAAGGAAGCGGCGAAAATGGGTTTAGCAGTAAATGAGGGCAAGACGAAGTATATGCTGTCAAGACGAAAGGACACACAACATCTACGAATTGAGAAGAACGTCAACATTGAAGGATAAAACTCTGGACTTTGTCTATCTCGGCTCCGCTATTAACTCTGACAAACACATCTCTTCAGAAATAAAACGAAGAATTACTCTTGCCAACCGCTGTTTCTTCGGGCTAACAAGGCAATTTAGTAGTAAAGCCCTCACTCGAACTACTAAGGAGATCCTATATAAGACTTGGATCATCCCAGTCCTGCTTAACGGCGCTTAAGCATAAACCGTCTCAAAAGAGGATGAAGAAATCCTTTGAGAGGAAAATTCTTCGAAAAATCTTCGGTCCCGTTTGCGTTGAACATGTTAGCTCACGAAATGGTCCAGTCGCTTGGCCGCCTCGGTCGTGCGATTTGACGCCGTTAGACTATTTCCTGTGGGGCTATTTCAAGTCTATGGTCTATGCCAACAAGCCAGCGACGATTGATAAACTTCGTACGAATATCGAACGTGAAATTGCAGCAGTATCGGCCGATTTATGCTTGAAAACCGTCGAAAATTGGGTTAAGCGTCTGGACTTCTGCAAGCGTGCCCGTGGTGGCCATGCAAAAGAAATCGAGTTCCATACATAATGGCATCGAACGTACTTTCACAGGAACAAAAAATTTCATTGATATCCAAAACCGTTTTTGTTTTATTTAAAAAAAAAACTTTTGTAGCACTCTTATTGAAAAACCCTTTACAAGAACACCCTATTGGCCTGTTCAAGAATTACTTTTAAAACGGCACGATGGGAGAGATCAATGATGTTGATTCAGTCTGCGAATCCTATTAGCTGGACAAATTTGTTATGATAGAGCGTTTCGTTATCGGAATACGATTCATGTTTGGAAAAATTTAGAGGTGCTGTTTCTAAACTGAAAGTTGTATCGCGTTTTTTTAGTCTTAGGCGACACAGGTGTATCAATTCCTATGGACGAATTTCTTAATCGGGTCAAAAATATCTATAGAGGAAGGCACCGTACGCGATAATATAATATCGATATTTAGATAACGCCCCTCGACTTGAAATTCGTTGGATTTTGTGTGAAAATTCAGTTTATGGTACGGACCGGAAGCCATACTGGTATGTCCAGACGAGTGTGTTCCAGAAAGGCTTCAGACGTTCACATGTTACATTGAATAGCATATAATACTTCCGTAGTTGGTCCATATAGTGCCGATATTACAAGCATACAGTCAGCCAGGTTTATGGGTTGGTGCATGCCCACTTCTATGACAACACATCCCTATATGAAGAACTCTACTGGTAGACTATCAGCACCGGCTGCCTTGTTCTTCTTCAGCTTGTTGATGGCTGTATTAACTTCTTCAATATTTGGGCAGAGCGTTTGCTTTTCGTAAACTGGAGGTCTGTGAGTAGATTTCTTTAAATGTGACTCCCCGAACTTTATTCGCATTAAGAAGTTACTGGACATGCTGCCTAAATAAATTAACAATTACCTGTGCGCGTGTGACTAGGTTGTCATTCATATTTCGTAGAGCCTGCTTTTCTACTTCCACTCCAGCTGTCAGCTATACAAAACCATATCTAGTTTTGGTATACCACCCAAACTCGTCGGTCAGTGCAGGATGACAATGGGGAATTCTTCCTGATCAATCAGGGTCGACAACGACATAACCAAAACATTGAATATCAATGATGGATACCAATAGATTTGGGCAAAGCGACACATTGTCACATTCCGACATTTTTCTTGAGAGGATTATGCAAAACTCCCGAGCCAACAGTTGACACAAAGTCATCTATAAATGTCATAACGATTGTGTGTACAAGAGTCCACCCACCAAGCTTAATGATAAAGTGGAGTAAATTAATTAAAACTGACCTCCCACACTTAGATAATCCAAGCATTAAGACCCACAAGTTTCAATAGAATTATAGGGCGTCAAGTTAAGCTTCAAAACGACATATGGCGTGATCTGTTCATTATGAACCATATGTGTCGAACTATAATTAGTTGGATATAAAGTTGAACCTTTTTATGGCATCGATCTTGGCATGAGTCACTCGTTATGAAAACATACGCACACTCCACAGGGAAATGTGTTTTTTTTTCTTGAAACCACGCTGTGGATTGGATTGAAATAACAAAGCAAACAGTGAATCAATAAACTAACAGACGAACCTATTGGTCTCTATTAAGGAAATCGTTCGATTATCGAAAATCAAATTCAGTTTAATCATCATGGCAGACAGTCCAGCGATAATCTGACGCCAAAGAACAAACAACGATCGCAGTTGTGTATCCATTTACAACAAGATCGTCAATTAACCTCCAGCACTTGTCTTACAACCACAGACGAACATCAGCAGGGAAGCAAGCCATTGTCCACTACGCTCCCAAATAAAGCAAACAACATAAATTTACATAAGCCCCCACATAAAGTCGAATATGTTTGTTTTACCTCAGCATGTTGACCCGGATTCAAACGTTTCCCACACTCTTCGCAGCGCAGACACTCCGGATGCCAGTCGTAGCCGAGCGATTGTTTCCTTTCAGCTGTGGAAAATTGTTTCAATTTATGAATTTAATCATATCATACAGAAATTTTGGAAATCATACCAAAGTAGACGGGCTTTCCACACTTATGGCACTTCCACATGATGAGATTCTATAGCCAGGCTGCCTGCGGCTCGCGGGGAGAACTCTAAATTCACACACGAAAATTTACCAGAAGGAAAAGCGAAACACAAACACAAAATTAATGAGCAGAATTATTCTATGCACATCGGATTCCCATTGAAACGCGCACAAGATATGCAATGAATTGAAAATAAATCACGAAAAGTCGTAAAAACACACTGAGAAACACTTCCTTGAGCTTCTCTCCTGGTCCCCGTCGTCGTCGTCGACGCTGCCTTCGGGTAGACCGCCGGGTTTTATTGCAACGCCTACAATCAGTTGCCACTTGCACGAGCTTGCTCACGAATGATTGTTTATGAATGTTTGGTTAATTGATTGCCGATTGGATTATAATTAACATGTCTGTTTATTTTATTGTCTGGGTTTTCTTTTGATGTATTGAGGGGGTTCCTCCGCACTGGGCAAGCGATTTTCTTTCGGTTAATTGATTCTCTGCGAGGAAGTCAGTGGACTCTGGTTTGGTTCTCTTTGTGCACCTTTGTTCCCATTCGATTGTGTTCCAAATGTCAGATTTTGATTATTTTGACATTTATAAATAATGTGGCTAGGTCATAATAGGTAGTAAACGAGAATATGTTATCTTGTGAATGTGTCATATGTGTGCCTGACTGTGTTCATTAGGTGTTTAGTTTTATGGCGTTATGCATTTGAAAAAAAGAGCATTCCCCTAGGAATGGAGTTGACATAACTCTTTTAGAACTGTTCAATATGTTCCACACTTTAAAATTATTAAAAAAAAAACATTTATTTTGTTATATCTGGATTAGAAAATTCTCGACTGGTATGCACCATTGAACATCAGACAGTTTCTAATGATGTCTTTTTTAATAACAGCTGGGCAGTTGCGGAACAACTTTCCGGAATGAAAAATTGTGCGTTAAGTTGTAAGTTAAATACACTGAAGTGACGAATTTCAGATAAGTGGAGAAGTACTATTATACCTTTGACACACTGATGGTATCAATTTTATAGTTTACGGATGTACCACCGATGTGTCATGAAATACCACGCTAATGCCACGCGAGCAGCATGATATCAGCTTGGAAGATATCATATCATACATAGCACGCTACTGATAGCGGCTAAGAACTAATTTTCGTATTGTCATTTCTGAACTCATACTACAAGAAGTGTGTGTCACCACCCAAGGAATTGCCAACACAATGCTACCAATGCCATGGCATTTATAACAACAGTGTGTCAAATGTCTTACAGTCAACTATGACAAAATTATTTTTTTTACAGCTCAACGAAAACTGTCTCTCATTTTACAAACAAAACAAAAATTATTATGAACCGGTCAAAGAATAGTTGGGGGAATTAATATTTATGGTTTTTGTTGAGACTCTTCATCACAACTTTTTACTTTTTTCAAATCTCGTACCAATTGGAGAGGCATGTTGGTTGAGGCCCAGTACTAAATTTATGTACGCAGTATTTCATGCTTTCACGTTCAAAAAAAAAAAAAGTAGTAGATACTACGGTTTCTTCGGTCATGTCGCTGATTTTTGAATTGGTTTTTATATCCTCATTTATATATTGGACTTGTTATAAAATTGATGTTTTAAGAAAACGCACAAAACATTGCTGCCTGAGGCTGTGTTTGATAAAACTGAAAAGTTTTCACTAGCAACAATGTATTTAGCTTCACTTCTCAAAGCTCCTCTGGTCTTTTGTGTTCATATTTATCAACAGGCTTAAAACTCTTAGCGTCCAGTTATAGCTATCCATGTAAAGCCTCAATGGAAATTTCTTTTACTTCTTGCGGCTATTTTATAAATACAATCATTGGCGAGTTGGTGTGAAAACATAGCTTATGAATTTTAAAACAGGATTATCTATCCAAAAGGGTTCAGCTATAGTTATCATTGAACAACTTCATTGGGACACCAAACATAATGGAATTGAAAATTTTCTAGTTACATTCTTATAGAATCATTGAAAAATTGTGTATTCATTTGGATGGAATGAGAAACATTTCTTCAGTAAAATAAATCTTGATCACTGAAAAACAAAAAGTATTTTAAACACTTCTTCCTCTTTTCAGTTTTGTGAAATGTAATGATCGGGCTTAAAATATATTGTCCTAAAACAAACTCAAATCGAGTAATAATGTGCTTCTTTCCACAAGAGTAAAATCGCTTATTTTCGTCGATTAGTGATGGTGCACAGAGAAATATGTGTAAGGGGAGTTCAAAGGAAAAACATCCCACAATTTAGATTTATTCGGTGAATATCTTTGTCTTCTTTGATTGAAAAGTAAAAATAAATTAATATACTCACAGTAATTTTGAGTACGTGTGAACACCCAATGTTCCTCTAGTGTGAGCTGCGATAGTAATAAGTTTAACAAAATAATTGAAATTCTAACTCGTAGCGCAATTTAAGAAAAAAAACTCTTAAAATTATCGAAATTACTAAATTTTTAAAGTAAACGCATTTCAAATCTTAACAAAAAAAGAAAAATGAATTAACTAATAGCGATTGGATAGATAAAAAACTATTTCGTCATCAACATATACATTGGATATTAAGTAGCTTCAAACATTTTATTTTAAGTGACTTTTTTGTTTGGAAGGTAAAGTTTATGTAATTGTTTCATTAAATTATATGGACGACATGCAGCAAATTTCTTCACATGAGTACTAACCTGGCTTAGCATCCGGTCCAGCTAATCCAGGTACTTGCTCTTGTTCACGGTACCAACGAAAAGTTAGTACTTCTGCATTTCTTCACATCCCTAGTACCCCAGCTAAAATTACCGACCTGTATACTAATTACTAATACGTCTTAAATGTCAAACAGCTATTTGTACGCTACGTTATCATTTAACATGTCATAATTTATGTTAATTATATTGTTTGCGTCTTTTTCACATCTTTAAATTAATTATATCTTTACAAATAATTTTAGTTTTACAGTAAAATGACTGCTGTGGATTTGGAACTGCACTCACCAATTCACCACCAGGTGTTTGCAATTTAACATGAGTGCAATCTATTGCGTAGGAACTAAAAATAGCGACAAAAGGAAGCTGTTGCCTTACGTTCTGCCAATGCTGCTGCTGTTTTTTGATAAAATCGATTCCAATGTCGTATTAGTGCCATACATACTTTCGATACTATGCGACAAACTCTAGGGGCTGATACTTAAATAACATCGGCAGCCGCTATATGAATTGATCCACTTGCCATGATGAGTGATGAGCGCAATTGCTGCTCAGGCAATATTATGTAACGTGTACTAATTTAGTAAATATAAACAACGAAAAAGCTTCAATAAAACGGAAATAACATTCATTTTTTGTTTTGAGAACATACACAACCGGACAACCGAAAATTCCGAAAAAATCACATCGCAAAAGGAATTTACTGTATTCCGCCACCACGTAAGATAACACGGCCATTGAATTTGTCGCGCAAAAGAGCCATTGTTTCGTTAGCTGTGTGTCCGTTGAAACCACATATCGTCCACATCCATATCTTCCAATTCGGGCCATAAAAAGTTCGTTATCATCTCACGATAGCGAACACCATTCAGAGTAACTGCCTGAGCGGACTCATTTTGGAAAACATACGGCCCGATGATGCCGCCAGCCCATAAACCGCACCAAACAGTCACGCACCAATCATTCGCCAAATGCATCAATTCTGCTTATTGACGAATCCATTGAGGTGAAAATGTGCCTTATCACTGAAGATGATTTTCTTCGAAAATTGATCATCCATTTCTTGCCACCATTCTGACCATTGACGACGCTTGAAATGGTCAAGAGGCTTTAGTTGAGTCAATAGCACCTTGTAAGTGATTTATGCAAAATGTTCATCAACGACTAGCGTGAGAGGTGCAATTATTGGGCACGACGACATGTTGAGGAGGACGGCTCTTCAGCCACACTATCGCGAACAGCAGCAATATTTTCTGCAGCACGAGCTGTACGAGCATGCACTGATGATTTCACATCTTCTACAGACCCAGTTTTCTTAAACTTTTGCACGATTTTTTCGATTGTACGCACATTTGGACGATTAAATTGACCGAACAAATCACGAAGTGCTCGATATGCATTTTGGTTTGAACTCCCATTTTCATAATTAGCCTGAATAACTTTAACGCGTTGCTCGATTGAGTATCTTTTAAATGGTATAAATTGAGTAATTCTAAAATTAAGAAATGTCAAATAGAATGCAAAAAAAACTTGACGTTTAGATGTGGTTCACATTCAACATCGGTCCCTAAAATTTAATCCGTTATTTATCAAAAGAAACTAAAATCGAACTCACTCAAACATCTTTTCAAAATAACATCAAGCAAAATATAAAAATCAAGTACTGTTACTTGTGTTAAAGAAATTAAATTCTCTTAATTCAGGTACTAACGTCGTTAGACTTTCAATTTCGAGGGTTCAGCTAATACCGAGCAACTTCGGCTGATTAGCGCGCTAGTACATTTGTGAAGAAAATTGGTACTAACTTTAGGTCTATTACTTGTACTAGCGTTAGTATTCTGTGAAGAAATGGCCGTTGTAGTATACTCGCAATTTGTGAAAATACATAAATGATCGTTTTCTTATGTATTCGTTGTCCATCAGTTCTTTCTATCTGTGAAAACGTTTGTTTTGGATGTTGTTTTGACTTTGGAAGATAGAATGACAAGAAAATGAGTTTTGTTAGCCCACTATTTCTTCATGTCAAAAGGAGATTATTAATAGGGGTATACGTAATGCAACGTCTGAAAGTCGTCATAAACGTTAGGGGTATTCATGCAACGTCGGAAAGTCGTCGTAAACGTTGTTAACGTGATAAAGTTACGACGTGATATATGAGCTCTCAAAATTTGTATGGGAAGACTTATCTAACAATATCAGAATTTTCTCACAGAAATTAGGTGCTGAGACGGTAAACTTTAAAAAGAGAGATGGTAAACGTTATAAGCTCTTGAAAAATTATGACGTTGCATGAATACCCTTGATGTAAGCGTGATAAAATTACGACGTGATGAATAAACTGTCCAAATTGGTATGGAAAATCTTTTCCAACAATATCGAAATTTTCTCACAGGAATTGGGTGTGTAAGCTGAGATGGTAAACGTTGTAAACTTTTGAAATGCTATTTTGACATTTAATCGCATTCACTTTCACACATCAAACGTATTCGCTGAACTGAAAAAATATATGTAGAACGGAAAGAGAACAATAGGAACAAAAATCTATCAATGAATAAATTACTGAATCGAGATTCAATTCAGTGGGTAGGTAATTCCGCATTATTTATTGGTAGATACCGTTTTAGGGTCGTTCATGAAACGTCTTCATAAAATTTCAGTTTTTCGCACGTAGTAAAATTACGAGGTTGCATGAATAGTATTCATTGAATATTCTTAGGCGGCACTCCCATTGAGGCACCAAGCAATACTGGAAATAGGTAACATGCGATATTACCGGTAACAACTATTTTTCATTGAATCAAATAAGAGGGACTCACATTAAAGCAACTAAATATCAGTGGAACGAAAACTGTGTTAGCAACGTTATTGCTAGCGAGACACAGCGCATGTTGTAAAGCTATATATCGCATCGTACCATCAATATTTGCTAGTAGTGACTAATCGCTAAAAGATTTTGGGCTTACTACTACTTACTATTTAATGTGGGAAATATTTTGGATGATCCTGTTAACAAAACACAGTTTGTATAAATATTAGGAAAAAATATTTATATATGGAGAAATATAATAAATATTTCTGCCGACATTGTTGCTTCAGTGTGATAATATGTTAAAATAAAAGTTGTGTATTGCTTATTGCTCCTCAGTGAGAGAGCGGCCTTAATATAAAAATTGGTAAGTGCTTATTGCCGAAATCATTGACTTATTATTAATGGACTGCTAGTAGCCAACTTCACGTATGTAAGCAAAAAAAGAACGTTTGCTTCATCACATTGCATAAAAATGTATGTAAATGATCATAAGACATTCGTAAGAAACAAATCTTTAAGAAACTTGTTTAGTCTAGGGGTCAATAAAGTAAAGAAATACATTGTTAATGCAGAATTTAGTTGATATCACTTTTTGTAGTTTTCCATCTTTTGAATTGATGATATGTCTCTTGACACAAGATGTCGCTCTTTTGTTATATGGTACCATGGAAATGTAAGCTTGACGGCTGCAAGTGTTTCTTTGCTAATCCGCAGTGAAACAACGGAGCCTGTGCTGTTTTGGAACATTTTTTTCACAGAAGCGTATGAAAATGACATTTTACTAGCAGTCCATTTATAATAAGTCAATGGCCGAAATAATACGCTACTCCGAAAATAAAATGTTTGTTATTCTGCCCTAGCGAGGTATCCGTCGGAAAAGGAATTGCACTAAGCTGTCAAAAATTACGAAAACTGCACCCGAACGCAAATCGCCAGGGTGCGTTACAAAATAAAATTTCCGAACAGCTTTTCGGAAGAATAACTCGAAGCTTAAATTCTCCGAATCGTACAAAATCGGGAGAATTTTCCGCTCCGAGGTATACCTCGCTAGGGCCGACTAATAGATGTACACCAAAACATTTCACTTCCGTAGCGCAACATCTTCGAACACACTCCCCACTTAGAGTCGTTTTTTCATGTACTCGCCACCATGTTTTCAATTGGCGCTCTAAATTTGTCGAATAACATCCGGCTGTCATCTACTTATTCCCTTCTTTTTCTTGTAGGCCATTGAGCAGAAGGTACGTTTCGCTATTTGATCCTCAAACATCCACCATTAATCAAGAGCATTTTGCCATAAATATGTTCGCATTAAAACCGCTCAATATTCAATTATTTGTACAACAAGTTATTAAGTGACAAATTTCTCTGTGATATTTTTCAGATCCAAAGATGGGTCGCCGTCCCGCAAGATGGTAAGTGTTCGATAAATTGTTTTCCATTGTTTGAACGAAAGCTTGGATCTAAACCCTTTCGAACGTGTGTAATCTAATAAAATGTGTTTATTTGCAGTTATCGTTATTGTAAAAACAAGCCGTACCCCAAATCGCGGTTCTGTCGTGGTGTCCCAGACTCCAAGATCCGTATCTTCGATTTGGGCAGGAAGAAGGCTACCGTAGAGGATTTCCCCCTGTGCGTTCACTTGGTCTCTGACGAATATGAACAGCTCAGCAGTGAAGCACTCGAAGCTGGACGTATTTGCTGCAACAAATATCTGGTTAAACATTGCGGCAAGGATCAATTCCACATCCGTATGCGTCTTCATCCATTCCACGTTATTCGCATCAACAAGATGTTGTCGTGCGCCGGAGCTGATAGGTGAGTTGTGTTATCAGCGTTGTCTAACATTCAAGTGGTGCAATAATTTGTTAACATGATGAAATTGCTTCGAGCACTGGGTTATGATTAACCATGATTACATTCTTTTTGACATTCGTACTGAAGTTGGCAAAGCTATTTACGATAATTTCTCATGCCAGTTGGAAAGGACGACCAATTTAATGGATTTCTTTGTTTTTAGGCTCCAAACTGGAATGAGAGGTGCCTTCGGCAAACCACAAGGTACTGTAGCCCGTGTTAACATTGGACAGCCAATTATGTCTGTGCGCTCCAGCGATCGTTACAAGGCTCAAGTCATTGAAGCTTTGCGTCGTGCCAAGTTCAAGTTCCCAGGCAGGCAAAAGGTGAGTTGATAATATGCATATGAACTAACTGTAGTTGTCTTTTCTGTTCGTAAACATAAATTGGGCGGGTAGTGATTCATCAAGTCGCTGACCTTGCTATGAGTTGCATTTTGTTTTCTTAATTTTTTTATCGTGAGGTAATTATTTGGTGAAAGAGTTGCTTCAAGTTAACAAAGAACAACTCGTGTGTACTGGACATTACTGATAACTTGGGTATTTCATGAAGGATTTGTTTATTTATTTTGGAACTTTGTGGCCCACATTTGTTCAAGTTAGAGACTTGTGATAACCAAGCGCAGTTGGAACAAAACAGCTAAAGACTTAATTTATACTTCAAACTCTGATGCCCAGCTCACATGACTCGGTTCCTTTCTTACTAAATAATTCCTCACCTTCTCCTCTTGTTATGTACGCATCGTGTTCCTCATAAGACGCCATGCACAAACACTCGAGGGTACAACAAATCTACATTTTTGGGTGAGGTGGCTCGTCCGACATCGAGTCCATACTCAATAAAATGTAAGACACTCTCTTTCTTCCTAGTAAACACATCCGTATCACCCTCTTTTGTTCCAAATAATGCATGTATACACAATCAAACTGTTGCGCTGCATTTGCGAAACGGGGAAGATCAAAATTTATATTTTTGGGTGAGGTGGCTCGCCCGACATCGAGTCCATACTCAATAAAATGTAAGACACTCGCTTTCTTCCTAGTAAACACATTCGTATCACCCTCTTTTGTTCCAAATAATGCATGTGTACACAATCAAACTGTTGCGCTGCATTTGCGAAACGGGGAAGATCAAAATCTATATTTTTGGGTGAGGTGGCTCGTCCGACATCGAGTCCATACTCAATAAAATATATGACACTTAACCTGAACCTAGTCTTAGCATGTGTAATTCATGTTCGACATCAACCACTAAAGGATCCAACTAAATGCGTGTCTTTCTATTTCAGATCTACGTCTCAAAGAGGTGGGGATTCACCAAATACGACCGTGACCGTTATGAGGAACTCCGCGATTCCAACCGTTTGGCCCAAGATGGTTGCAACGTCAAGTACAGGCCAGAACATGGACCAATGGCCGCATGGGAGAAGGTACAGCGCGAACTCTATGGTTAAGAGGTTGATTCTCTTTGAAGACTTTTTTTTTAAAAACAAAATGAATTGGCGATCCAAAGATCAGTCGCCTGAATAAAATATTTTTTATTCGAACGCTTAATTTGTCTCTGTTTTGAATGGGTTTTGGTTTTTTTTTTTAAGGTGACGGTTGATAGTAAAGACCATTTAAATTTTATTTTGTGACGAGGAGATGCAATCGAACTAAATACGAATAAGGTGGACGCGAGGTGCTGAAAGTAATCTCTGTCTGAGATGTGGTTTGTGAGTTGTCTTTCCTCTAGATACTGTGCTTCCAGTTTGAGCTGATATATCATGTGATGGGATTATTATCAGGCCTATTGCGAATAAATTTTCCCGGGAAACTGTTACCTTTCAACAATCTGATTTACATTGCTGACAAAGAAAATTTATTCGCGAAAGTCCTGATAATAATTTAACCGATCTTTTTGTTGTGGGTGAACTTATTGGCTTTTGGATCCAATGACCAGTTTTAGCTGAATCTCATCTAGGGATTCAGGGGTCGTGTTTACTTCGAGATAGAGGAACTCCTTAAATATGACGTCAAGCTGTAGGCTGAATTTCTAAGTGCCTAACTGTCTTCATGGAACAGCTGCAAACACAGGCATGCATCGACGAGTACAGCACTACATATAGTGCGCATCTCATACAACGAATATTTTCTATCTGGGGTGCTGATATTGATACCCCAGTGTTCACATTACTGCCCAAGCATCAAACAACAGCCTTGCCGACGCATACGATCAACGTTTCCCCTTCGCATTTACCGCCCGCGTCAGAAGCGGCTACAACATTTTTAGCTGTGATGCGTACTCTATGTAGTTCTCTACTCTTTGATTGCATGCACATAGTTATCAAATGTAAAATGCATTGTTCGCTGGAAAGTATCTATGCACGTTGTCATGTCTTCGTTCCTAGTGAATCAACGTGTTTCGCCTGTTATCTATTACTATTATCAACCGGATCAATGTTTACCTGATGAGCGATAAAAAGGGGAAAGTTCATGAGCTTCATCCAAACTAACCGGTTTCGTGTATCTTTCCGTGTTGGGCGACTCAGATATACTATGCCAGAGGTCGAACCCGATGAACCATGGTCTTGGTGACCATGTATAGGTTAAACAATCCTTTACCTTAAATGCTGTTTTTAGAAAAGATCCTTTCTGAATAAAGATATGAGAATCTTAGTTTTTACGTTTTTGTTATGAGTGAGACAACAGCCTTGGATATTGGATCAAACATTAACCCGGCCAAGAATGAACAAGGTAAACGACTAACAAACATGTACTTGGGAATGTAGAAAAAAAAAGTTCTACGACTACGGCTCCCACTGAGCAAGGTCAAGATTAATTTATTTTAAATGTTTTCAACATCAGTTTTACATGAGCACACGCCAATACCGTTGTCACTTAAACCAAGGATTTGAAGGCTTAAGAAACCTACCGAATACAATGTGCAAATTGATTTGAATACTTCAATCAAAGATTATAAAGCCAAATGGATGACGCATTGAGAACAAAAAACAGGAACTTTTGCTCAACAGCTTCAAGGTACGGGCGGTCGGTTTGCACGTGCACATATGAGAATCGAGATAAAAAATATATGGTGGGCTGTGCCAGTACGAGCCGCCACTGCATGCAGTGCGTCTTCTGTATAGCTTTATAATCTTTGCTTCAATGCGACAAACCAAGAAGGAAAACATATTCAACAGGTTAGTTGAAACACAGCCTCTACAAAACGACAACAGGTAAAGGTTTCTGATTACCTAACTTTGCAGCAGCGTCTATTGCTGTGATTAGCAGCAATAGGTTTTCTTGACTTCAAGACTTCAAACTGTTTGCTTTAGAGAACCGTAGAGTCTATAAGGATCTATTGGGTTCACTTGCTGTGTCCTCAACCTCCACCAATAGCAACACCAAAATGTTTGCATTATCGCAATATCATTAAAAAGGTAGCCGAATACTTTCTTTAAAAAAAGCCAAACAATCGGCTGTTGCTTCAAACTAGGACCACATGCCCTACCTCATCTATCTAATCCGATGCTGTTTTGGTTAAGCATAACAAAATGGATCACAATTCGAAAGTCAGAACATTACTCCTACCAGATCTACTTTAAACTAGAAAGCGCTGCTAATATTAAGCATATTAACCATATTTACCATACACTTATACAAAAAGACTGTTTTAAAGCAGTTAACTTGACATAATATGCCTTATAACCAGTTATCGCTTACGGTTTTAATGATTTTGAATTATTTACAAACAGTTGGGGTTTTCATATCACTTTTGTAAACCTATAAAAACGGTAATTTTTATATTCTGGTCATCAGCTTTAAATTGGTAACCTCTGCGACTTGCCGCCATACTATAATTCACGACAGAACAATGTTCAGTCTGTTACATGTCGCCTTTTAAAATCACTTTCATTTGATAAAGATTCACGAAGATACACATTGTGTTAAGGGCCGCCCAAAATGCGTATCTGTAGCTGATGCTTGAATCTGAGTCAGAAGTTAAAAAGAAGGCAACCCGCTTACATAATGTGTATCTTCTTGAATTTTTAGCTTCGAAGAAGTTGAATGGAGTGCAACTTCATGCGAGAAATGTATCTCTCTTTTGACAGCGATACAACATTACAACATACAAGATACCAGCTACAGATACGCATTCTGGTCGGCCCTTAAAGGTCCATAATATTTTCGTGTTTCAACAGTTGTATTTCACGGTTTTATTTATTCAAAAACTAATTGAAAACAAAGTTGTCACCATGAGATTCGCAACCATAAAAAATCAGCCCTTGGTAGCTCTACCGATTTGTGGAACAATCAATTGTAATAGATTTTCCTCTTTTTGGTAATTTATTTTGCACAAATCCTGTTGACCTATTAAGGGTGGGAAAATATTTATAGCCTTATTCATAAACTCATTATAAGCAGTGTATAAAGTTATGCACTCCTTAAAATGCTTCTGAACGCAAAAACCTTATTCATAAAACTTATAGATCGTTGAATAGAGACTGCATATTATAAACTCGTCTGATGGTTGAATAGAGCCAATGCGTCAATGCGTTAAAATTTTAGCCAGTAGATAATTTTTGGAATTAGTATGCTCAACAATTCGCTAAAATTTGTCCAGTGGCTAATTTTTGACATTTGAAGTGACAAAGATGCAATGAACGGTCATGGATTATTCCTCGTTAACAGTGTTCACATGAGGCGGGAAAATAGTACATCATTCAGATTATCAAATATAACCAAAGAGAATGTATTTTATATCAGAAAATGTAATAAAAGCTGCAAAATTAACTCAAATTGGATATTTAAATAAAGATAGAGCCAAAAATGTTATGATCACAATTGTTTCTGATGAAAATAAGAACAGAATGTAATTTATATTGAAGTAGCACTGTTATGTATGTCATGTATGGTTGACAATTGATATAAATTGTTCTCTGTTTTGTACCTAATTAATTTTTAAAGTCAGAGTTTAAGAATAATATCAGTTTTGCAGTATGGGAAATATGATTAACATGAACAAACTATCGGATATCTTTAATCATGTACACAAATTGTACTACAATATTTCTTTTGCTCAGAAAATATTAATAATTAAGGGATTTGTGATGTTCTTTCTGAAATCTATTTGGTATTTTTTTAATTACAAAAAATTATAAAGAAAGGAATTTCGTTCCAATTCTTTTGGGAAATTATTGAAAACAGTATTAAAAAAGGTCCCATTTTATCCAACTGACACAGCAAAAAGCTAATATATTTTTTACCCCTGCTGAAATGCCTAAAATTTAGCCAGTGGATACAATTTAAACCGCATTTTAACGCAATTGACACACGGTCTTAAGGTGTTGAAAACAAAGTTGTCGCTATGGATTTCGCAACCATAAAAATTATGTATATGGAACTCTGCCCAGTTGTAAAACATCCAATTGTAATAGATTTCACTCTTTTTGGTAAATTATTTGACACATATATACGAAAATATTTCATGAATAAGAATTTCTGCGACCCCGAATAAAAGCTGTACAAATGCCTATGCTCTGTAAAACTATACAACCGTTAAAATATTTTTAGTGAATTGTAATGAGTATAAGGGGGTTTATTATTAACGGGTTTATTTTTAAACAGCCGCTGGGCTTATTTTTATTTCGAATAGGAAATAAGCCCAGCGGCGCGGAGTCTATTTCCTTTTTTTGTGAATTTAGTTGCATGGGGCTTAATATTACTTTTTTTTTAGTTCAGTACAAATTGCGTATCAGTCAAGCTCGACGTATTAACATGTCTCGTTCATTCGGCTGAAATGACGAATTTCGGACAGAAAAAATGTCTTAATTAGTTGGGCTCGTGGAATTAAAATCTTGAAGTGGTAGAGTGCCATATATATGGTCCGATTCTTCGAAGTGCTGGTTGGAAAAGTTTGGAAAGGTAAATGTGCGAATAAATAAATGATTAAGAACACTTGGTATTGCTATATATTGAAGCATTTGCTTATAATTGAATGGTGGTCCGCGTTGTCTATCAGTCACCAGAATCGGAAACAGATCATTTTCGAACTGAGAATTACCTATGTTGGTCGAAGCAGTATTGGAGCGTGATACCCTGGCTACTCATTCCATAACTTCCAAAATGATAATCGTTGACGATAGTTAAGGAGACTTTCTGGGTAACCGTGTGATTTATTAACATGATCGCACACAGAAAATAAAAATTACACTTAATTACCTAGCAAATTTCCTACACTGTGGTTAGCGATAATCATTTCAAAAGTTACGGAATGGTGTGTATTGCACGTCTTTACAGGTGTCTGAGCAGGTCATGCACTAAAAATCGAAGGCAGTACTATGTTGGCTATATATAATCGAGTCTTAATAAACTATTTCATAATTATCTAACTTTAACATTCTTTTGATTCATTACTGCACCAATAGTAGTTTAAGATCAGTTTAAAACTTTCGAACTTTAATCTAGAGTAAATAAAATAAATTATCCGTTGATAACATTTTAGTAAGCCTTCCTCTCATTGAAAGTCCCACGTTAACAAATGCTTACCATTTGTGTATTTGGGGTTTTTGTGCATTCGCCTTGGTTTGAAGTTTAGCCAATACTCATTACACAACTCAAATATAGGATTTTAAAAAAAAAAGAAAGTTCAGCATAAGAAAGTTTTTAATGTGCTTACACGCTAGTTTTTTACAAGGCAATAGCTGCATCAATATGTCAGTTCCACTTAACCCATCACTGTATTTTTAATTTTTCAGCTTTATAACTATAACTCATGCTAAGAGCATAAAAAAATAGAATTTAAAAAAAATCTCCTCTAGAAAATCTAGTACATAATAATCACTATTCATCGCATAATTCAACAAAATAAATTACATCCCCTTAATGAACGCATCCATTCATTCCTCCATGTGTTCATCCCTTTACCCTACGGCGCGATACTGCAATGCTGTCAAATAAAAATTCATTCATCCCTTGTCATCTGTCAGCGACACAAATTTATGGAAAAAAGATCGATACCCTGCGAAAAAATCCACTTCTCGGGAAAAACAAAAAGATTTCGTTTAAAATTTCCTTTCATCAGCCAATGATAACGTCTCCACCTTTGACTACAAATAATTTGCCAGCCGTATCACTTCGAAAATCATAAAAATTCTAAGAAAATCGTTTTTTATTTGTTCGGTAAAAGTGCAGTGGCACTGATTTGATTATCCGGGCGATTCCAGAACGAACACAAAAATGTACAATGGTAGTGGGGTACGCAAATATATCATATACTCCATTGTTCTGCTCGTGATATGTATCGCTACCGTCACAGCCACAGCCAATCTTGGTGACCCATATAAAATTCTCGGCCTAACCCGTCATGCGACCTCTCAGGAGATTCGCCGAGCCTATAAACAATTGGCCAAGGAATGGTAAGCTAATTTGAAAAAATGTTATCTCATCACAGAGGAGTGCTCATATTGAACTGACAAATTCCAGGCATCCAGACAAATCCAATGACCCAAGTGCAGAGCAAAAGTTTGTCGAGATAAAACAGGCGTATGAGCTACTAAGTGATGTAGACCGAAGGCGGGCCTACGATCAACACGGCATCACAAACGAAGACTCGCATATGTTCCGTCAACAACACGACTATAGTCACTATGGTCGTTTTGCTCCGGATCCATTTGAGGAGTTCTTTGGACAACGCTTCCACTTCGATCAAGACATCAGTTTGTACCACAAGCTGTCGGTGACAACAAAGTACTTTGAGCAAACAATCATCCCAAAGAGTTCAACTGTGCCGCACATATTAATGTTTTACAATGATTGGTGTTTCCGGTGTATACGAGCGGTGGGGGTGTTTAAAAAGATGATAGATGCACTCGAGCCATTGGGTAGGTCGCAATTGCTCATTGATTGTGTTTTAATTTAATTGAATTGGACGCTCTCTTAGGAATAACATTCGCTACAATCAACGCGGCACACGAACAGTCGCTACTGCGCAAGGTGAGCGTAGATGATGTGCCAAATATAGTGCTTGTCCTCAGCGGGCATAGTTACATTTACAGGGAGAACACGTATAGTGTTCAAAAAATTGTCGGTAAGTACAGTATGCCGTCATCAGTTGAAATTTTTATTCACATGGGGTAATCCTTTAGAATTTATCCGAAAGAAGGTGCCATACAAGTTAATTCAGAATATCAATGATGACTCAATTGATGGCTTCCTCAGCGGTTGGATGGATAATCGCGTTAGGGCTGTTGTCATGGAACCCCGGCAGCAACCACGCTTGCGGTATCTTATCACTGCCTTTGCATTTCGACAGCGCGTCGCTTTTGGGTATAGGCGGCTATGACCTAACCACATTGGACTTTGATAATATAATTGTTTTTATCGGTTTTGGATATTACAGGTTTGTTCACTTGAGTTCAAAGGATACCAAAGGCATTCAGGAGCGTTACAAGGTCCACCCCAGTCTGGATACTTTGCTGATATTCAATGAAGACTCAACCCGTCCAGTTGCCAGTGTCTCGATGTCGGATATTCCAACACAAACACTTAACAATATCATTTCGGCGAATCAATACCTAGCGCTGCCACGATTATCCTCGCAGGAGATGTTGGAAGGTAAGAGTTCTTAAGTTCTTAAGAAATCTTACAATTTTGATTTTTTTAAGGTGTCTGCCCGGCAGAATGGAATCGACCAAGAAAACGTCTCTGCGTGATATTGGTAACCGAAAATACAGAAGCGCACAATTATGCTCGCAACGCGCTGCGCCAAATCGCTCTCCAAAGTGGATACAGCTCCGAACGTGTCCGATTCGCTTATATTTTCCAGGTGAGTGTTTTCTTTGGTGTATCTGTTGTTTATTTTGAAAGACACTTGCCTTCCAGGACAAACAAACCGACTTTGTGAATGCCATGTCGAAGGGCTCGTCTGATGACACTCTCCTACGATTGGTGATCATTTGGCGCCGCGATACTTCTCATATAAAGTACGAATGGGTTAGCGGTACTCGTCTGGGTATCGAGCGGAAAGAAAATGAATCCGAGGAGAACACCCTCAATCATACCAAAGAGAAGCTAGACGATGCAATTCAACGTTTGTTGCGAGCATCAGAAGCCCTCAGTTACGAGGCATTTGTCAAGGTACAACAAAAAATGATCCAAATGCTGGCTTGACATTTTTTCAAATGTTTTCCTTGTAGGATCTCTTTGATGAGCACGCCCAGGGATTGCTGGGAAGGGTTATCAACCGCTTCCTATACTTCACCGAGTATATGATTGATAACATTGAACAAGAACACGTTCTGGCCACACTATCACTGTTGGGCACAATCGCATTTATGTTTGCCGTCGGCTATGTCATGGTGTATCTTGTACGTGCCGAAGAAGAGACCCTAAAAGCCAAGGGTCAGCTCAATAGCAATGGAGGTAAGTACAACTGATTCATTGAATCGATATTCTTTATTAATCGTGATAAATCCCACAGCGTCATCAAAAGCGGGTACTTATGTTCCTGAGTTGAAGCTTCATGAACTACGTGCTGAGAAATACAACGGGCTGATACGTCTCTTAAAGCCTGGATGTCGTACCATCATTCTCATTACGGATCTGCAAACGCGTCCCAAACTAATTCCGGGCTTCCATAAAGCTGTTTGGCCATACAGGAAGAGTAAAACTCTTATGTTTGGTCACATGTTGATTGAGAAGGGCTTGAGTTGGTATTCGGAGTTGCTGCGTTTATCACTGTCTGAGTCACGAGACTTGAGGATAAATCCACGCAATTGCGTTGGCACAGTGATCTCCCTCAACGGACATAGGAAATATTTTTGCATGTATCATGCTAAGCATCCCGAGACGAATCGTGGTGCTAAGGTAAGTCTGTGATTATGTTAAATTATTTCATGAGACATAAGCTCAGGGAGCTTTGCAAACAAAATTGTTAATGAAGGTGTTAGCCGGAAATAGCCAGATTAATCTCAAAGAACAGTTAAAACGATATAAATGGCTGAAATCCTAAATCACTAATCGCCTGGACCTAAAAATCAACGGAGATGCCAAAAGATTGTTGTAATTGATAACCTAATTCAAGGGAAATAATTTGCGCAGAATTTGTGCAGATGTTATTCAAATTTCCTCATCGATCCCTTCGAAAGGGTTTTTAACGAAATGGGCATAGGTTAGGCTAGGTTTGACGGGCTGTTGATGCACAAGTGAGCCGCCAAACTCTCACAGGCCTACGTCTGCTCATAGCGATTCCCTGAAAAATAATGTTGTGCTCGATGAAAGTGTGATACTTATGCGATTTGTGTTGCTCCATCTGCTTGAAAGAAGTAATTGCTCCACCCGATTTTCAGCAGAAACGAACGATCTATGCTAAAGGGATTGTTGCTAGCTCCGTCAAGTCCTCGTAGTAAAAGCTGCCAAGGAGTTTGTTAGTGCCGTTGCTGATCGCGGGGCAGTGACACAGTAGGTTTCCTACATAGTTGGTGTGGTTCAGTTAATTTGATTTCATGAGACTGCTTACCTAACAGACTGTGACCTGTTGTTACTCTTTTAGAAATAAAAGCTCCGTTCAGAGCCATTAGCTTGTTTGATTTGCTACTGCTTAATTCCGGCCATAGGTGGGTTTACAACTGTTAATGCTTTGCCACCTAGCTATTGTTTCCTTATGAGTGTGTCTAGTTTTTTTCTGCTTTTTAAAAGCAAGTGGGATCTAACCTCACTATCACATAAGAAGATGCATCTAGCCTGGCTAGCTCGTCTGCTTTCTCATTCCCTATAATGTTGTTATGCCCTGGCACCCAGATAATTTCGACTTTGTTCTGGTAACATAGAGCCTTTAGCTCTGTGTGGCAGCGTCCAACTACTCGTGATTTTACTTATGTTGAATGCTAAACATTCAATGGCCGCTTGACCATCTACGTAGATAGAAATATGATCCTCTGGTGATATGTCCAATACTGTAGCCGATTTGGCAGCTTTAGAGTATGGCTAGGATATCTGCTTGGAATACACTGCACGAGTTTGCTAATCGAATGGATGTGGTTTACCCCAGAGCCCACTCTTGTTTTCATTTTAGACCCATCGTTGTAGATTACCATTTCGTTGTCAGTTACTACATTGTTTGACGACCATTCGTCTTTATTTGGAATTCTGGTTGAGTATTTCATATCAAAATCGTGATATGTGACGGTTCTTTGAGAGCTGCTGCGCTTTTCACTGCTGTGTCATTGATCTGATGGTGGAAGGTTTTGTTTCCAAATCTACTGTGAGTCTGGTTCTCAAAGCCCCTGGCATATAGCCGCAGGCACGCTGTTATTTGTACCTTTGTTAGTGCAATCATATGCTTCGCTTTGTTAGGGCATTCCACCAGACTAGCCATTTCGTGACCTTCGTGTACGGGCTCCATTTCTTACCTCAGATTATAAGGTAGTCTTCCCTTTCTTTACCCGAAATTGACATACCTCTTGTTTTGCATAAATGGAAAGCATCAGGAATTTACGACTTGAAAATCTCTCACTTCATCTTCATCTGCATGGACGTCGAAACTTATTCATTTCGCAATTTTTGCAGCATTAGAACTTGCTGGAACTTGCCATAACAAATAGTTAAAAGGCATACACCTTTATTGCCACCATCGTTCATCAAAGCAACAGCCTTCAATATGGAATCAACGAAACTTAGAAAACAAACACAGACTCGTTTAATGGTTGCTATAACAACTTGACAGATAATATGGTGATTTTGTATGATAGCTATAACCCATGGGTGATTCATTTCGAGTTTATCTGGTAAACTTCATCGTCATATAAAATAATCTTTCTTCGCATTTATCTTTATACCCTAAATCATAGGGGTATATTAGTTTTGACACATATTTCGTAACATAAAGAAATAAATACGAAAGACTTGTCATAAAGTATATGGATTGACTCAGAATCACAAGCTGTGTTTACTTAGCCATGTTGCTCAGTTCGTTTGTTTGTTTTTTTTTTAATTTTTTTATTTTTCTTTAATTTACAACTAACTTAGGTTTGGTTACGTTTGAAGGGCTGTTTACACTCAAGTAAGTCGTCAAGCTTGCATATTACTACGCGGGCCCTTAGCGATACACTTTTGTTGAGAATATTTATACCTGAAAAGAATGTTGCGTTAGTGAAAAGAGTGATTCTTAAGTGATTTATGATGCTGCATTAACTCCAAAGAGCATAAGCTCTCCATACCGATTTGCAGCAGAAACTGACAATCTCTGCTATGGCGACTGTAGCTAGTTTGTTACGGCTGTTGTCCTCGACGTCTGGGTCTCCGCAATTCCTGCATACTTGGTGCGAGTCAGTTAGCTCAATTCTATGGGAGTGTTTACCCAGCAGATTGTGACCTGTTATCACTCTCACCGCTGTGGAAATTGAATCTCTGTTCGGAGCTATAAGCTTGTAAGATTTACTGCCGCTTGATCCCGGCCATAGGTCTTTAATGTGTTTGGCTGTGTTAACGTTTTGCCACCAAGATTTTGTATCATTTTTATTTGTAACTAGTTATTCTCTGTTTTTTGAAAGCAAGCAAGCAAATGGCAGGTCAACCATATTTTCGCATAAGAAGATGCAGCTGGACGATCCTAGTCTGGCTAGCTCGTCTGATTTCTCATTTCCTGGAATGTTATTATGCCCTGGCACCCAAATATTTTGGAATTTATTTTGATTACATAGAGCCTTTACCTCTGTGCGGCAGCGTCCAACTACTCGACATATCACATATCACAAGAGCGTCAAAATACTCGTTGAATGCCAGTGCTTTTATGGCCGCTTGTGTATCTACGTAAATCGAGATATCCTCTTGTGATATGTCCAAAACTATAGCCGATTCTGCAGCCTCGTGTATGGGTAGGATCTTTGCTCGGAGTACACTGTACGAGTTTGCTTATCGAATGCATGTGGTTAACCAAATTTTATCGGTGTAGACCCCACAGTCCACTCCTGTTTCCATTTTAGACCCATCAGTGTAGATTTCGTTGTCAGTTACCACATTGTTTGACGACCATTCGTCTCTATTTAGTATTCTGGTTGAGTATTTAATATCAAATTCGTGATATGGGACGGTGTAGTCAGATGCCCCATTCCAGTATTCTACTAATTTCAATATTGTGCTGTGACCGAAGGGTACGATGCATTGGTTGCCCGCTTCTTTGAGGCGTGCTGCTGTTTTTGCTTCTTTGTCAAATATCTGTAAGTCGATTGGTGGGAGGTTTAAAATTGTTTCCAAACCTGGTGTGGGGTTGGTGCACATAGCTCCTGTTATGAGTACACATGCTGTTCGTTGAACCTTTGTCAATGCAATCATATGTTTCGTCTTTTTTATGGAATTCCACAAGACTAAGCGACCGTAGGTGAGAATTGGTCTGACAACAGCTGTGTATAGCTATTTCGTAACGTTAGGGGAGGGGCCCCAATTTCTTACCACAGAAATACTTCGCTTCGCGTGTGTTTGTCAGTCGTCTTGACAAGAGTTTAATTCTTGTCAGAAGTCCGATTTTTTGCCCGCATATTACTTTAATGGTTTGAATCACAATGAACAGGAAGATACCAAAATCCAAACAACATGACATAACGTCTACGTCCAGAACCGCGACCATTGAAGTACTTACTTCCTTGCTAAAGTGGCGCTACAGTCCGGAATGAACCTCGGCCTCAACCAAGATATTTCTCCAATTGGCACGGTCCTTAGCTAACTGCCTCCGGTTGCGCACTCCAAGTTCGTTGAGGTCGGTTTCTACTTGTGCGCGCCACTTCAGGTAAGGGTTCCTCTACTGCTTTCGACGTCTGACTGGGAATCGAAGACACTGCGAGCCGGAGTATTGTTTTCCATTTGTTACACATGTCCTAGCCATCTTAAAAGTCCATTGTGGAGTTGTTATGGCCAGGGGCATGTCGCAGTGCAGCTCGTATAGTTCTTCGTTGGTTCTTCGTCTCCATTGCCTAACAACAAAGATTTTTCGAAGAATTTTCCGCTTGAATCGACCAGGGATTTCTTCATCCGCTTTTGACACGGTCCAGGCTTCAGCGCAGTAGAGCAGAACTGGGATGATCAGGGTCTTATATAGGATCTCCTTAGTCCTTAGTAGTTCGAGTGAGGTCTTTACTATTGAATTGCCTTCTAAGACCGAAAAACCTGCGGTTGGCAAGAGTTATTCTTCGTTTATTTCTGAAGAGATATTTTTGTCAGAGTTACTAGCGGAGCCGAGGCAGACAAAGTCCCGTACTGCCTGAAAGTTATATCTGTCAATACGTCGATGTTGTGGTTCTTTCGTGTTGACAGCATATATGTAGTATTGCCCACTACATTAGTATACTGCTAAACCCATTTTTGCCGCTTCTTTCTCTATACTAGCAAACGTTAAGCAAACCAATGATGTCAATATCGTCAGCGTATGCTAGTAGTTGGCTCTGTACAGGTCGTCTCTGTAAATGCTGTCGCATGCGGCTTTTAAATCGATGTATAGGTGGTGGGTACTGATTTGAACTTCTTGGGTTTTTTCCCTGATACGTTTAACAGTCTGTAGAAGTGTTTTTTTCACATTCTTTGCATCGACTGTGTCTCAACTATGATCTTTCCTTGTTCATTTCGACATTATTTTGTTCCTTCCTTGCATCTCTGGCTTCGACTTTTCACACTTTGGTTAAACTTACGAACATCATTCCTGGATTGGCACCTCTCAATTTCTTCGATCACACGCTTTTCTTGCTTTTTAATTCTTTCTGAAAAGCCAATGTTCTTCCCTTCTTCTTAGCCTATATAGCTCAATGGTAGTTCTCTTCATCACCTGCAGCTTATCTTTGTGGGCCTCGTTACTGGCTGCGAGCTTCGGTCGGTATTCTTCATCAAACCAAAAGTTTTTTTCTGATAGGAGCTAGAAACCTAGAACATCAGTTGCGCCTGATCTAAAGGTTTGACATTGACATTGTTCTTCGACATTCGATGCTGGTGGACTGGTGTTAATGGAGAGGTTAAGGGATACGCGTTCTGCGTATCGATTGCAGAATAGTAAGTTTTCATATTGCGCATAATTTATTTAAGGCACCCCATCCGTATTAATTTGAGAAACTTGCGTTGAAGATGAGTATGAATGTCTTCGATTTTTTAGCCGCATACAGAGTAGCATCATCGCCGAATGCTTGTTAATTAATAAGTTCCCTCAGCATTTTAGTTATATGCATGGTACTATGCTTTACAGAAGACTATTCGTTGCACTTATACCCTTGAATGTCATGTATTCTCTATGTGTAACGACAAAGATCATTCTGTATGTCATGGATATCAATCAGCCGTATAAGGGTATCTGTTCGAATAAAAAAAATTGTTCTATATTAGGGACTTTGCTATCAAAGAATCCCTTGCATATGAGAGGTGTGGCAATTCATATCGCCTAAGTCAATAAATCAAAACGACGATCCTGCGATTACTAGGCAGGATATTCCAGATGTACATTTTTTGTCGTTTAAGTTCGGTTAATGTCTGACAACCGTTTTGTGAAAGCGTGCACTGCCGAATGATTTCTTTTGATCCCCAATTGATTCCGCGGAATAATCGACAAACTCACAAAACAAACAATAGAAACAAGTCGCGTCATCCAGCCTGTCATCCATCATTCATCCAGATGACAGGAAACAAATGCTGACGGTCACCCAGATGACCGATTTAGATGACAGTCTAATCGTTGTTTAACCAAAGCCTTGGGTGTTTTAGGAAAATTAACCAAACAAACTTATAAAAACAAACAATTTGTGTATAAACCTATTTTTTAATTAAAATTCAACTTTTTATTACAACAGAGAATGCTGAAAATGACCCGTCAGCTAGTGCGTCGAAACGATGACCCTGAAGCCGGCGCATTCCTCGGCATGGACAGTGGATCAGAGGATTCCGAAAACAGTGAATTCGAACCGAAAATATTGCTCGAGGAGAACCTTCTCGATAATCTGAGTAATTGGTTGGATCGGCTCTTTGAGGGAACTACGCATCGGTACTATGTGAACTACTGGCCAGATTTTCCAACAAAATAATTCATAGACAAATAATTTCGATGCGAACAAAAGCTAGGAAAAGAAAACGTTTTTTGTTGTCTTATTGTTTATATTTTTATTATCTTAACAAAACAAATATTGTAGACATAATTTTACCGTGTATGTTGAAGAAAACAAAAAATTTATATTTTATAACAAATCTGCGTGAGATTCATGCTATCAAAAGGGGGCTAATTTATTTTGAAATATATTCAAATATTTATTTAAACAACGTTTGTTTGAACCACTCACTCAGTTCAAGTGGCATTGCGTTTGGATTACATGTTTGAGTTGTGTTACTTGGTTTTTTGTTCTCTTTATTTAAAAGTGCCTTGCAAAGAGATTACCTACATATATATTTTTTTGTCAAAAACGTACTTTTAGTTTAACTGCAAAACGTTTTATAATTCAAATAATCAATTCAAAAGCAGTTACGAGCAAAAATTCAAATGTAAACCGTTCTTTTATTAGATAAGAGAAGAATATCGAGCGCCATCTATTGCATATTCTTGCAAAATGTTATATAATTTTCTATATACGTTGTTTTGGATTCTTATCGCTTTTCTTTTTTGAGTTAGTTTTCATTTATTTTTTTGTTCCTTATCATTTCATTCGGAAAAAAATAAATCTAGTCATAAAAATAAACGTATAACAACCTTCATATATATAAGTATTTTATTTATTTATTTTATACAATCGCATAGGAAATCTTAATCAAAAAACAACAAAAAAATACTTTATATCTAGCCATCTAGCAGTCGATGCTAATATTATAACAAACCGATACATAAATGAATTTAAATAAAGTCAAAATATTTGTAAAACGAATTAATAGTAAAATTCATTATTTCTAATGAAAACTAAAACAAAACATTTACATAGGCACAAATGTAATAAACAGCTAGATAATTTACACTATCATTAAACGCAATTTAAATAATTTTATTTATCGTTGATACCGGCAACATTTATACATAAACAAACTAAAAACAAATCTTTTTCTATTTAAAAACTTTGAAATTATGCGTTCACTCCATTGTTGCATACTCTGCAATCTAGCGAAGCCATAATAATTCTTATTAACGAATTAGATTAAAAAAATCAATTTAAATAAAATAAAAATAAAAAACATTAAAAACTGCTGTATTAACTAGTGTGTAATTTGAGTTTATTTATGAAGATATTAATAGTAAAAATGAATAATAAACATAGGCTGGATGAGAAAGCAAATATATAAATATACAAGACATGGATATATGAAATTATTTTATTTTATTGTTGCTAAACTTTTATCTCAGTCAGCACTGTGCGGTTCGAGCCTTGTCGAGCACTTAAAGGTAAAAAGTTTTTCTATAAGAGCGCTACAAAAGTTTTTTTTAAATAAAACAAAAACGGTTTTGGATATCAATGAAATTCTTTATTCCTGTGAAAGTACGTTCGATGCCATTATGTATGGAACTCGATTTCTTTTGCATGGCCACCACGGGCACGCTTGCAGAAGTCCAGACGCTGAACCCAATTTTCGATGGTTTTCAAGCATAAATCGGCCGATACTGCTGCAATTTCACGTTCGATATTCGTACGAAGTTCATCAATCGTCGTTGGCTTGTTGGCATAGACCATAGACTTGACCCCAATTCACGAACATACGACGCTTCTGGTGGTCAAGCGGCTTCAGTTCTTGCGTCAATTTAATCTTGTAAGGATGTAGGCCAAGATCTTTTCGCAAAATTCGCCACATCGACGTCACAGAGATGCCCAACGCTTGAGAACGACGTGTGAGAGACACATTTGGGCTTTCTTCAACTGAAGCCTCAGCGGCAGCAATATTCTCGACACTACGGGCACTTCTTTGTCTCACTGGCACGGGAACATTTTGTACCGTGCCTGTGGATTCAAATGTTTCCACTAGACGCTCAATTGTTGATCTGCTAGGACGATTATGATAACGTTGAGGCCACTGACTCCGAATTTCGGTTGTAAATTTTAATAATTTCGACTCGTTGTTGGATCGTATATGAAATGGCAAACCTTACTGAGGAGAAATGTTAAAAGAGCGGCAAGAAATATGGCGTCGTTTGCTGTCCCTGTCGCTCAACTTTTGTAGCGTCCCTGTTGAAAAACCCGATAGATGTTTCGAGGAGGGCACTATATCTAGTGAATTAATAATGTTTACTCCAATCAATATGTTAAGCTTCTTAAATTGGTCCTGATTAATAAATCATAAATACTCTACGTAAAAAGAGTTGAAATTATCTCACCATAACAGTAAAACGATAGTCGTTTTCGATTAAACGATACTCGTTTTTTGTTAAGACTTATGGCCAGGGTTACCTTTTGCTTTTTATACATTTTACCGTAAATAAGTTATAAAAGTGTATAAAATTTTATAAAATATTTGTTTCAATTCCTCTTTGCAAACTCTGTATTTATCATCATCTATGAGCAATCCTGATGGTTGGGTCTTGTAGAACGAGGGTAGACTATGATTGGCTTTAACTTTAACTTATTTTTAAAATCCAAGTGGTAACCATCGGGTACTGGTCTCATCCAACCGGATTTGACTTGATAAACGATAAGGGCGAGTGTTTATAACACGACGAAAAACATCAACACTATAAACAGCCAGGTCAGAATGGCACGGAAAGAATACCCGGCCTGCTGTCCCAGGCGAACCTAGACAAGCTGCTTTGACATATTCGGACAACAGGTTGTCTAGGAATTTCAAGGGTTAGTCAGGCCCCTTGAACAGAGATGGTGGTGGATGAACCGAAAGGCCAACGGCAGAGCTGAATGCTGTAATGGATACTGATGGCCCTCATCCTAGGGGTATCTAATAAATTGGAACTGACCCTCCAGGTTGGGGGTTGTTCTTTGGGTTTACTACCCAACTATGGAAAAATTTTATGTTACGAAGCAACCAATAGCCTCGGAAAGACTGATTTAATTGTTGACGACCATGCTCAACAAAAAAGGATAATGACATTCGTACCTGCACCAGGAATGTGAGAACATTATATAGGAGAGGTGCAAGCAAACAACTGGAGGAAACCCTAAAATGCTAAAAAGAGGACATGACTGCCATCCAGGAAATACGATGGGATGGGCCGGGCAAAAAGAGGAAACAGCTTATATGGACCATGTTATAGTGTGCAGAATCAGCTACTATTCGGATGTGGATTTGTTATAAGTGCCAGACTTGTGTAAGAAGTCTTATGTTTCCAAGAAATTAGCCAACGCATTGTAACAATTCGCATCAAGGCCAAATTCGCCAACATAAGCCTTATGCGCTCACGCCCCAATGACAAAACCTATGAGCTACTACCGAAGTACGATTTAAAATCGTGCTGGGAGATTTTAACGCAAAGGTAGGAAGAGAAGACATTCTTCAAAGAATCGTTGGTCCCGTTTGCGTTGACGGGCTATGGAGACGAAGATTCAATCAAGAACTATACGAGCTTTACAGCGACATGCCCCTGGTCAAAAAACACCGCATTGAAAGTTTAAGATGGCTAGGACATGTAGAACGAATGGACACAAGTAGAAACCGGATTTCGCAAGACCATCAAGCGGGTGGCCGCGGTGTAGTGGTAATGTGTTCGTCTTATGCACACCATCTTAAATTTCTTCAAATTTAACGAACACAAGAAAAAGTGACTCCCCGAAGCTAGTTCGGACACCACCCACGGAGTTAAGTCTCCACTACATCCAAAATCTTTCCTATCACTCTCTTTCTTCCCCTTCTCAAACGCTCTTACTGTGGTAACATATAAAAGGGTATTCATAATAACCCCTTGAGTACGTGTAAACTATAAACAAAAAAATAACAGGAACACAAACTTTCAATAATCTGTGGCACTACTATGCCGACGAAATTAACACCATGATCGAAATATCGACGGTCCATTCATATAAAGGGAATATTTAGACGAATATTTAACGACAAACTAATAATTTCACAATGTCACCTATTGATTTTCCAAGATGGGGTCAGCAATAGCGTCTGCAAAGACAATTAGAATGTACAAAATTAACAACCTACATGAGCTGCTCCGACCTATTCGAAGAACAGCTCGTCTAGGATCAAGGAATTTAAAGGATATCAGGGCTGAGATGTTGTTAGCACCAAATCCCGTAGTGGATGATGATGGCCTTGTATTCTAGGAGTTTCTAATCAATTGGACCTTGGACATCTGATTCGGCGTTTTTCTACTAAGCAACTAAAAGTATTAGAAAAAATAATGTTTTGTTGAAAACGATGTTCGTATCAGCATCTGTAATGTTAGAAAACAGCAAACAGGTGTAGTCGATCAAATAGCGAAATTCCTAATATGGTTTAGTTAAGATGGTGTAGCAAGCATTACTGCCATCTAGGAAATACGATGGGATCTATTGGAAAAATGTGACATCAGCTACGGTCTGTGTTATATTGAGCGACTGACTAAGACAAGAAGTCTTATGCCGGCATCAAGGCCAAGTTTACCAACATAAGGACCAAGAATTAACAAAAAAAAAACCTTTGATTAAAAAGGCGGACGTTGGACATAGAAGAGGAGAAGTGGAAACCTATCTCAACCAACATAAATCGTGCAACTCAGACCTCGTAATAAATAGACGCATGTTGGTTGATGCCAAGATGCATTCCAGACTCTAATCCTACTTTACTGAGGATAAAATATAAACGAAAATATAAACGCAGACCATTTTCAATAGAATTGTTTGTTTGGATCTCTTTTATTTATTATTATTAATGTTTTGTTTATATTATTAACAATTAAATAATAATTCTAGATCTATTAACATTTACAAATAGAATAATAAAATAGATGACAAAAATTTAAGAATTAACACATAGATAAAGATATTCTCAGAAACGCTTAAGGATATGCTTAAAGTGTTTATGCGTGCGTGTATAGATAAACAAAGCTCACAAACATTTAAGTACCTTCAAAACTATTGTCCAGAATTAATAACTTAATCGTATAGCTAAATATTTTTTTTTTAAGTTTTTCCTAGTCATTCATACATAAATGTATTTTCTTAATATAACTGGTACTTTTCGCACTTAAAATATTATTTTCTTAAATCTGTTGCCCATGCTGTTATTTTGAATTTTTTTTAAATTTGTAAAATATTTCATTTCACTACTATTCTTAGCTACTCTGAACGCTATATAAATTATTTTAACAACGGGCAGACATTTCTCGCAAAATACATTGTAATACATCTTTATTACACAAAAAAAAAACAGTAATATATTATTTAAGCAGTTTTTTTTCACGTTTGACTTAAATCTAAAATTCAGAAGATCATACAAAAATTATCTCATACATTGGAAATAAAACAAGAACTACAAATCTAAATACTACCACATCATATAAAATAAAATATTTTATAAAAAAAACATTCGCGTTCACTCGTGATCCATTAAAAAAAAAAATCTAAATTAAAAAAATTATCACCAACAAAAATGGAAAACACTGAACTGAGGAAACTGAGGGTGAGTGGTCTCTTCTCGAGGTGGACTTATCCACTTCTATCGCTTTGTTTTACCCTTCATAGTTAGCCGTCTCCAGAAGCTTTGCTTCTCGCCATTTGTTTGTCCAGCGCCAGGACTATCAAAATCATAATCTCTACTTTGGACGGTATTGCCATTACTGTAGCTGTCATAGCTGCCATTTGGTGTCTTCTCACCACGCAGCATATCTAGGAAGTTGTCCGATTTGCGTGTTGTTTTCTCACCAAAACGAAATGCGTCGGCACGAATCTCCGATTTAAGGTGCTCGTGATTGGTGTTCTCGATTTTGAACTCATTGGGATCTTCGACAAATGCTTGCTGTAGATCACGCATGATCTTTTTGCGGATGGTTTTCTTCATGCTGAGATGACGTTCCAGGGTTTTGACATCACCACTGGTGAGGGTTTTATTGTTGTCACGCTTCTTCTTAGAATGTTTCTTGGTTGGATCAGCTTGTGCATGGTTGTAGGGTTCGATGTTGTTGTAGGTTGTGATGCCATTATTATTCGTTGTGGTAGTAGCTGTTGTGTATGTGGAATAGTTGTTGATTCCAAAAATGTCACGAAGATGAGGTATAGAACGATCTGAGGAAGACATTTTTACTGGTGAACTTCTATTAACAAAGTCAGAAGTTATAAGGAGATCCGTCTGTTGATGTTAATCTAAAAAAGAAAAAGAAAAAATGGAAATGTGAAACAAGATCGTATTTGGATTAAAGTCAATTAAATTGATTTATGATTAATTAAAAAATAAAGCTGTAGAGTTGGTAGATCAATGACAGCGCATGAATGCAAAATAAATTGCATTCAGGAACCTTTTGTTTGGCTCTAGGAAGCTATATGACTCATAAAACGGTGACATAACGCTGTGCTACCGATTGGGATTACCCGAAATATGTGAAAAAGGAGGCGTTTGTGCCGCCCATATGAAATAAATAATAAATAAATGAAATAAACGCTGTGCTACCGATTGGGATTACCCGAAATATGTGAAAAAGGAGGCGTTTGTGCCGCCCGTATGAAATAAACTTTTAAGCCCTTTGATGGTCAAGCAATAAATGAAAACAATAACTTATTTGAAATTACTGTAAAGAATAGTGTATTGCCGAGCTTTAGCGAGAAATATAGAAATAGCAGCCTTAAACGGTTTTATAACCTGATTAAAGAAAATTTAGCTTTAGCTTATCTAGGCTTTTCTAGATTATAAATTTGGCAATTATAGTTTGCTATCGTAACTTTTAAAACCGTTCATCACAATCTGTTGTGGTTTTAGGAAGGTTGGGTTAGCCTTTCTGCGTGCCTGCCTATTAAACAGTGTCCCGTGATGACAGCTATGGTGGCCCGAGCGAGATAAGTCACGTTGATCCTCATAAGTCTAGCTTTGGCCAAATTTTCCTTCCAAATTTCTTAATGGCAGGTCGTGCCAAGGCTCCATCTGGTTTTAGGAAACTGATTTATATTAAGACAAAGTTGAGCAATCTGATGTGACTTTTACAATACTACATTTCAGAGGATTGTCGTCCCTTGGATGTAACATTGTCAGCATCCTGTAACTTAGATTACATTTGAGTAGAACGCATTTGATATAGAACACAGAATCTGACCTTAATATAAAGTAAACGTTTATCTTATTTTTAAATGTCATTCCATAAACAATAGGTGATCCAATAAAAGGTACTTTTCCAATAATAGGGTTGTTTTTAAAGTTATTATATTTCAACAGGCTTCGGTATGCGTTGCCAGTTCATCATGAATAGACTTACGCCGGATAACGCTTATCTACTAATTGTGGAAACTTATTTTTATTTAATAATTTTAATTTTTAATTTTTGTTGCCTTAAATTCAAGATGACACTCAAGAATGACACTGTAAATTCGCTACCAAGATTTTGTGTCTTGTGATTTGACATCAATGGATAAGTTTCTATGGGGTTAGGTGAAATCTCTTATTTACATCGATAAACACGAAACTGTTTAAAGGTTTCATGGAATAACGCCCGATATGCTTGCAAGAGAGGACGAAAATTTCTTTAATCTCTAAAAAAAATTAAATGGCATGAGGCAAATTAACACCTCAAATAAAGATTTTCCTCAATACATTTTGTTTGGATTTCTTAAAAAAAAATCAGAAAGCTCTTATTGGATCACCCTTTATAAGTAGGTTTACAAAAACTAAGGTAAACCTTATCGGTTATTTTTATTTTTTTTACTTTCCTATAGCCATGAAGAATTGTGACTCATAGCTCAACTTTAAATAAAGGGTGGTTAAATTTTAAGGGCCGATGCTCATTTTGAATAAAGCACAAACTATTTTAAAAAGTTATTATTAGTTCTTTCTGTTATAATAATATTGGTATGTTCAATTATGTACGGAACAAAATATCGGCCAAATAGCCGCCGAGACCTCGACGGCACACCTCCATCCGATGATTAAATTTTCGATGACGCTGAGGCATAATTGAGGTTCTATGCCGCTAATGTGCCGGATTATTTCAACCTTTAGCTCTTGAATTGTTGCTGGGTTATGGACGTTCACCTTTTCTTTCAAATTACCCCAAAGAAAGAAGTCCAACGGTGTCAAATCACATAATCTTGGCGGCCAATTGACATCGCCACCACGTGAGATAACACGGCCATTGAATTTGTCGCGCAAAAGAGCCATTGTTTCCGCTAGCTGTGTGGCATGTGGCACCGTCCTGTTGAAACCACATATCGTCCACATCCATATCTTCCAATTCGGGCCATAAAAAGTTCGTTATCATCTCACGATAGCGAACACCATTCACAGTAACTGCCTGACCGGACACATTTTGGAAAAAATACGGCCCGATGATGCCGCCAGCCCATAAACCGCACCAAACAGTCACTCTTTGTGGGTGCATTGGTTTTTCGACAATCACTCTTAGATTATCATTCGCACAAATGCGGCAATTCTTCACTGAAGATGATTTTCTTTGAAAATTGATCATCCACTGTTGCCACCATTCTGACTAATGACGACGCTTGAAATGGTCAAGAGGCTTTAGTTCTTGTGTCAATTGCACCTTGTAAGCGTGTAAATGCAAGTCTTTATGCATAATTTTCATCAACGACGAGCGTGAGAGGCGCAATTGTTGGGCACGACGAAGAGTTTAGGTGTATCGCGAACAGCAGCAATATTTTCTGCAGTACGAGCTGTACGAGCATGCACTGGTGTTTTCACGTCTCCTACAGACCAGGTTAGCTCAAATTTTTGCACGATTTTTCCGATTGTACGCACATTTGGACGATTAAATTGACCGAAAAAAATCACTAAGTGCACGATATGCATTTTGATTTGAACGCCCAATTTCATAATAAGCCTGAATAACTTTAACGCATTGATCGATTGTTTATCTTTACATGGTTCAAATTTAGTTAGTCTGGAATTGAGAAATGTCAAATGAAATGCAAAAAAGAACTTGACGTTTAGGTGTGGTTCACATTCAACATCGGCCCTTTAAATTTAACTCGTGTCGTACTGACATCGAGTTCAGCATGTTGTCGATTGTGGAACCACTTTGCGAAACATTTCGAACGATGATTTAGATTTGTTTCCGTATAAAGTGTAATTGAAGAAATTAATATTGCCGTATTCCAAGTGTCATAGATGTTCACGTGCATCGGAATACTTGGAATACTGCCAAACAGTCGCTTGAATGGATGACACTGCACCTGATTTTTAGGAGCAAATTGTGATGACCAACGAGGACGATTCCATACTTTTAGGTGCCGTTAACGAGCAATATTACCGCATTATGGGAACGCAAAATCCACGCAAGGTTCATGAAACACGACGTTTGTGCTAAAACCATTATTTGGCCATTTTTTTTCAAAGAAGCCGAGACAGTTAATGGGAATCGATATCGGTGTGAATTTTGGCTCATTGTGTTGCACACGAATGTGTGAAAAAGGTCTGTACGGTTACTGTTTTAAAAAAATACTACAAAAAATGGAGAAAAAATAGCGACATTTACTAGCCACCGAGTTCTTCAGATTTCGGCTTGAAAGACTTATTTTTAGTGGTATATTTGAAAAGCATAGTATATGCTGATATAACTGAACTCAAGATAAACATTTGTGACATAACGCCTGAGAAGTGATAGAAAATGCAGCGAAAAAGGTAGTCAGCCACATCATTGATGTAATCTTCAAAAACTAGTCCAAACAATTTGTAAAGGATGTAATTCAAAGCAAAGAAATTTCTAATTTCCACTTGAAAGGTAAATGAACAGACCTAGCATTAAAAAGAAAAATGAAGACATTTTGTTGGTTGGTTTCTTTGCGCGTATCTGACCGGACCTCTGTAATAGTTCTCTTCAGTAAAGTAGGTACATGAACGCATTTACTAAAAGATTAATGTAAGGAATCCATGGAAAAGAAAGATTCTTACCTAACGACAAAGGCATAGGTAGGTGGTAATCAGATAGAACTCATCACTGAGTAGCATCAATTATTAACTCCGACAAATCATTGCTAACATTATTCCAGATAAGTGCCTAGAAGAACTTTTAAACAAGAAAAACAATTAAACTTCACGGAAGTCATTTGTTAATTTTTTTATTTCTTATAAAAAAAAATCCCTGATGCAATTAACAGCCACCTCCATTGCCTAATAATCATCTAGTGCAACAATCCGGCAATGGTAGGCCGACTGTTTTTGTCTGCTGTCGGATAGAAGGTATACCTAGCATTTATCATGAGTAGCCTTACGATATCCAAGTGTTTGGCCCACAACTGATTTTCCATAATTAAAATCATGCAAATTGGCATTGTACTTCGTATACTTAGTACTTAGTACTGGTACGCGTCTATCTCATTTGCTCCCTCCACCCGCTGCCGGTGCTCACATCACAATCTATCTATTGTTTTTAAATTGTTGTTGCTGAAGTGCTGTGGAATAATCAGTTCATGCTCACAGTTTCTACTCTTACACAATCTTTGCAGAATCACGCTATGGAAACACTGCGGTGTGGAGGCCACTCAATATGTAACTGCAGCACGCTATACCTAAGTGATAATGTGTTTCACAACCCGTCTAAAAAAATCCAGCTCTAGACAGAGACTCAGATTAAGTCTGGACTTCCCTTGAGGAGAAGCACACCTCTTACCACGACAAGTACGTAGGATGTAATTCTAATGTCATAGATTACAAAAGCTCATGATAGGAAACCAGCCACCTCCACCCATGGGCATTGTCTGTGACTGGGATTCAGAATAGTTTCCCACTGATATGGAACCGTTCAGTAAGCAATGCCGGGTAATTCAATGCTCGATTAGATTCTATTTGCTGTGACAACCGCAGAACGAATATATTCCGGAAGCCCCTACAAACTGGGACCGTATCGTGTAAGCCCAGCGCCAGCCGTGTCATTGCCACACACCATTGTGATCTATTATTGTTGTCGTAGACTCGAGTCTAACTGAATGAGGAGGAACTAAAGCCGGGAGGAGGGGAAGATGGAGGTGATCGCGTGGAGAGACTCTGAGACTGAGACATAGTCTTTGGAAACTGTTTACATAAAAATCGATGGCCTGCAAAGATTATGCCATGTGTGGTGATGGTGGTGGAGGTAGCAGCGGCAACTATAATAAAGTCGGCCTTACGACCGGCAATAAAAAGCGGGACTAAGAATTCTCAGAGTAAATTTATTTTTTCAATAATTCGCATTGAAACGTATAGGTACTCATTAAGGTGGCTAATAAATTATTTAGATGCCTACGTTTATATCTAGCGGCGGAGGAGGTAGGGAATGGAGTCGAAGCCCAGTCATTCTGCGGGTTGTGTTCTATTAAATTAAATTGGTTTTGGCGAACACACACACAAGTACCATGTTGAGGTGTAGGATTTACGGCTAAAATGTCTGTTGAACCAGAAGTGGAAGTGAAAAATGGAATTGAATGCAATCGATCGGTTGAGTTGTGAAAACGTGGTTTATACCTACGTGGTTTTCAACCGCAAACCGATGGGTTCTAGTACATTTTAGATAAGAAGATCAGTGATCTTTGGAGATGAAGATCAGCGATAAAATATAATGAAATCATAGGCTGAGTGGGGCACAGAGATCAGGTGAAGAAGAGATAGGAAACTTTCCAGGACTTTACGTTTTGCCTACAAGCTAAGTATGGAATTTTCCAGAATAAATTGACCACCACGGTCTGACCTCTGACCTTGTTTCAGACACACTTTTCTGCAGCCCAGCTAATTCATGTGTCAAAACGACACGTAAGAAATCAGGTGCTAAAAGGGAAGACGCAGGAAAATTTCCGATCTCTTCCTTACTTGATCTCCCGTGGGGAAAAAGATGCTCTGTGTGTGGATGTAATAAGGTCTGTTCGCTAACAGAATGATTATTACTGGATCTTACCAATTTGTACTGCTCTACTCTACTACTCTGAGAGAAAAAATATCCTACATGAAATTAAATAGAAAAAATTGTATGCTGAAACTTCTCCCAATAAGAATTGTTTACAACTGACAGTTTGGTATCTGAAATTGAAAAATCGTTGGTTTTGATGTGTTTTATGTCATTTGTTCCTTAAAAGACAAACGTAGCAAATGTTTTTACAGAATTTAACCGCGTTCCTCAAATCAGGAAAGTATGAAAGCTTATATAAATAAAAAAAAATATATTTGGCATTAACAGCCCATACAGGACATCAAACCTAGATTCTCCCTTCACTTGTGTGTGCGAAGTGATTTTTTTGCCCACAAAAAAGACGGCCTCATGTTAAACTCCGAACGGCAAATTTGAGAAGCTTCTCATGATAGTGTTACTCTTGGATGATTTGCAGACTTTCGCACGATGTGGAGCAGTGAAAAAACTTAGGGGTTGGCACTTTCCGGATTTCAACCACGGACTCGCAGTTCAACGCACTTACCACTAAACACCCAGTATTCTAAGTATGAAATGTTACTCATTTTAAATGATGGGAAATTACGGGATTGTTGGCTTTTGTTAAGCGAGGGCGAATACTAAACGGCGTTAACTTGTGCAACTCCCGATTGCTGTAAATTTGACTAGACATCAATTCAGCTTATTTTACCTCCCAGTGGCAACCATCGAATACTGGTCTCATCCAACTATATTTGACTTGCTAAACAATAAAAGAAGCCTGGTCGGAATGACTGACAAGGAATATCTGGCCTGCTATCCTCAGATGCTTTCTTCAATGCTCAATGATATTAATGCCATCAAGGAAATACAATGGGATGGATTGGGCAAAAGGAGGTTGAAAAAACGATGACATCTACTACGTTCCATGCTATGGTGCGCGCTGTTACAAATTCTGTTGTGGATTTGTTATAAGTACCGGGTTAAAGCAAGAATCGCTATGCTTAGAATAGCCCACATCAAGGCCAAATTCACCCTGATAAGTATTATATGCACTCAATTTCAGACGTTGGAAAAATATGGCATTGCGAAGGATTGTTACTTCGAGCTCCTCGACAAAACTTAATTGCGACTACCAAAGTAGGATGTTAAAATCGTGCTGGGAGATTTCAACACAAAGGTAGGATGAGAGGACATCCTTAGAGTATTGTCGGAAAATACCGCCTATTGACTTCGCTTCAAAGCAGACAGTTTTTTGACCTAGATATCCAGAAGGGGACTTGAGTGCCTACAGATTAACAAATAGTCAATCAAAATGATCATATTGTGATACACAAGTGGCACGGACCACTACCTTGATGCAGCCAAGGAAAGAAAACGGTTATCCACAAAGTCGCAACAAATGTAAGGCACTGTGAAAAAATGAAATGTTGAAACACTGCAATCGCAAGAGACCGCCAAGTCTTTACCCTCGATACCACCAATATCGCATGTCAAAGAACGTATGTTGCAACAAGCCCCAATTGATGTGCTTGATGTTGATCAATAAACCCAGGTTTGACAACAAATGCCTACAGATGCTCGCAATCAAAAATTATCCCTCCTAGCCAAAGCTGCAAGAAAAGGAGAGCCGCGCTTGAGCTTTATAGACAAAGAAGAAAGAGGAAGAAAAAATCTAAAGAATCGTGCGATAGAAGATACAGAGAGGTGCCGCTCCAGGAATTTTGTACGTACGAATGGAATCCAGTCAAGAAGAACAAGCAAGTAGTAGACTCACATCATAGGGGAAGAACCATTTCGGGAGACTGTTTAACAACAATGGCGAACCAGTGCCATTTAACCAACCGACCTAAATATGGTGAACTCAACAAGGCTGTCGGTATGACGGCCTTCCTGTCGAGGTAAAGCCTGTGCAGACGAATTGCAAAACAACATACACCAACTTATTAGCAAAAATTGATCGGAAGATGTCGTTTCAGCACCGGATCCACAAAAAAGCAGAATAAAGTGCCGCCAAGAATGCGTTATTGTAGCTGACGCTTGTAGCTGAGTCAAAAGTTACAAACAAGGCAAGCCGAAAGCGTTTACACAATAAAGTTGAATGAATGGCAACTTCATGTAAGAAATTTATCTCTCTTTTGACAGCGATACAAGATACCAGCTACGGATATACATTCTGGGCGGCCCTTAATTAAACTGTACTTACTACATCGCCTATGAAATCCTATCTGCAGTAAGATGCCTGAAACCGTTCGCAAACAACCTGGAAAGTCTACAACTGATGAAATCGTTACACTTTAACAGATTCTGGAACAACCTAAGAAGTCAAATCGATGCCAACCACTTATTTATCGATTTTAAAGCCGCATACGGCAGCGTCTGTGCAGATTTACGCCATTGTCACTTACATATTTTTGAAATTGAATGCTTCTGTCTCACTGCTCCAGCAGTTTCGCTCCAGCAGAAACATTCAATTCCAAATATAAGTGACTCATTGAGGACGGAAGGAAAGATTGGGATATTTAACACCAGGGGCACAATCTTCCTATGATGGACTCAACTTCATGCCATAGCCACGATTGCTAGTATTTATATAGAGAAGGAGTATGTGCTGTCAACATGAAACGCAACACAACATTGAAGAATGTAGCTAAGGTTGTCGAAGAATTGTGAACCCTGTAGAGCTGAGTTTTGTCTGGCCAGCTCCTCTTCACACTCGTTTCCCTCTATGTCACTGTGCCCTGGTACCCAGAGAAGTGTGACCCTGAAACGTTCGCTAAGGTGGGCACGTTCGTTCCGGCATTCCTATGAGGATAGCAATGTTTTCCTTTTTCGTTGTGTCAGCCCTAGTAGCGTGCAAGCCTTTTGGATAGCCAGTAGTTCCTCCTGGAATACGCTTGCAAAAACCGGGTAGGCGGTATGATACTGATATTTTAAGCTACTCCGAGTAGACTCAGTGTTTCCAGTTGAGTTTTGGGTCAAGCATAAAACCCAAATACCTAGCGCTGGTTGTCCATTTAGACAGGGGCGGTGAAATAGGGTATTTTGGTTTTGGTAATGAATAGCACCCACCGATTTCGTTTTGCTCGGGTTAACACCGAGGGCACAACTTGCAGCCCAGGTTCTAACATTGTCTGCCCTATTGATTTTACTTATCATTGAGGAGAATTCTGAGAATAGTATCACCACTACAACTTTGACCCGTTCCTCGTCTAATTTAACTAGAATTTTATTCGTAACCATTAGCTAGAGTATAGAAGAGATTACGACTTTTTTCCGAGCATAGAGACAATCCGTTGGCTAATATATTCCTCTGTACCCAGCTAGATCAGAGATTCAAGAAGAGCTGCAGTAAGCACCTTGTTGAAAGCTCTCTCTATGTCGAAGAAAGAGGCTAGAGTGTATTTTTTATAGTGTAAAGATCGGAACTGACTTTCGTTTCGAAAATTCTTTGAACGGATACCTAGATAGGGCTGTTGTATTTGGAATGCGATTGTTGAAATATAAATGTTACGTACAGGTAACGTAACAGGTAGTAAGGACTTAGTCTACCTCGGGTCCGCTATTAACTCTGAAAACGACATTTCGTCAGAAATAAAACGAAGAATTACTCTTGGCAGCCGGCGTTGTTTCTGACTAAGAAGGCAAATTAGTGTTAGAGGTCTCACTCCGACTTCTAAGTAGATCATATATAAAACCCTGATAATCCTAGTCCTGGTCTACGTGACCGAAAAAGTGATAAAAATCCTTGGTCAAACTGTACAAAAACATAGACGTGTTAAAAAAAAAACTCCGCATTGGAGGCTTAAGATGACTACGGCATGTTGGTGACAACCAACACTCTGGCAGTAGATGAAGACCCGTATCCATATGTGACGCGAAACCGATTCAACCAACATGAAGTACCAACATTGAGTACCTAAATTGTAATAAGTTAGCTAGTGACCGGCCTTGGTGAAACCCAGGTTTGTTCCGGACTGTAGCACCACTTAAGTATAAAAGTATTACGTTAGGTCCTTTAAAGCCTGAATTAAAGCAAATGGTGACGACATTAATTTATGTCAAATGATCCCAATAATCAATCATGCATGCCAACGCCCATCTTACTATAACCCATAATAATCTAGAGGGTTTCAACAAATGGTCCCCAAACAACGAATCACCAACCGTTGCCGAAAAGTAAAATTGGAAGATGTCTCCCAGTTATTAGCTTAGCAATTATTTTTCAATGTTTTTCCTTGAAAGTCTCTCACTTCATGTTGAGTAAACATTCAAACGCCATCATCTATGATTCCCCCAAAAATTTACGCAACCGAGATACAAACGTAACAATCGCACCAATTACCCTCAAATGAGAGAGACATTTTGCCCAAGTACCAGAAAATTGCAGCCTTCGCCTAAGCTTTATCTTCTTGCATAACTCAGCCAATTTCAATTTATACAAAAAAAAAATCGTGTGGTAGCTTCACATCACTCAATTTCCGCAGACAAACCAAAACACACGGATTTTTTCAAGCAGTTAGCATAAAAATTTAAAACAGAAACAGAATTGTTAACTCTGCGCAAAATGGTTTCGTTAACGTAATGTTACTTGTAACCTCGTTGTGATGCGCATCTGCCGTGAATTGGTAATATGACTGCAGTGGCGTGCAAAATGTAATACATGTTAACCAGGTGCGTAATTAAACAATTATGTGGCCACGCATTCAGCAGTGCGCATTAAAATATGAAATATTGCAAAATGTTTCTTTAGCGCGTTAGAATGGCGAAGAGAGGAGATCACTTTGCTTCTCTGGCCGTCTTGAAGGTCATTGAATCTTGCGAACGCTTAAGATGACTTTTGTTATTGTTGTGTGAATTAGATTTTTTGCCCATTCTTTTGCAATTCGCCTTCGAGCTGGCTTGGAATTAGAGCAACACAAAGAAATAACTCAAAAATGATATATGCGAGAATGACCAGGCTTGAGAGAATAGAACCATCCAAGAGGAATTAAGTGTTCTCCAGATCTGGGTTTAAAGAATCATATTGCGAAGAGTATTATCAAATTTAAATCTTTTATTCTTTGGGGTGTCTTGAAAATACTAGAGGAATGTTTTTGTTACGGTAGAACATCTAGATGTGGCATAAGAGGTGATACATGGTATTTCTTCAATCGTGAGTGGACGGATTGTGGTATTTGAAGTGGAACGATGTGAAATCATTTTGGGTTTTTAGAACAAGTGGGTTGAAACTGGTGAGGTGATTTTTCTAAATTAACAATGCTGTTGATAAAATAGCTTAGTTTTGCTTACATATATTCTGAGATCTAGATATGGAAACGTGATTCCTCACCTGAGGAAGCATGGACTTTTTTTCAATTTGCTGTCATTAAAATTTGTTGGATTCATCTCCTCACTCTTTTTGTTAAAAGTTGTAAATAAGTAACGTTTCCTGAAGTCATCAGTAAACAAATTTTTATTTCAGCTTCTACTGAAATGTTGTTCCATTTTATCAAAATATCTGAGAAAGAGGAAATTCTATGATGGATCCATATGTGGAAATCACCTGGTAATTTATTGTGCAGGAAATAACTTCACGGGCAATAACTTCACATGAAAAATAACATCACCTCGAGTGGGAAATAACTTTTTTTTTATGAATTTATTGGAGACTGAAGGCGAGTAACAAGTCCACCTAAAATTTTTTGAAGTTATTTCCTACCTATAGTTTGAGAATATCGAGCGATTTGTGTGTTTGCAAACTTTGACGAACCCTTATGCTTGGGCGTGCGATGTTGCATATATTGAAAGACAGGCCAGCGCCCACTGTGAGCCCAAGCGGGGAGTTGCATACATATTCAAACTTTGCATACATCCAAGTTCGCACGCAATTCTAATCTAACAGTGAGCCCAAGCAGGGGGTTCCAAACATATTCAAACTTCGCAAACACTCAAACTCGCACTTGTCAACAGTATGACATATGACTGTACTTTGTTTACGTTAATAGTGCTGGAGTGAATCAACTATTATGAGGTTCTTGAATTATCATGAAACGTTAAGAGATATTATTTCCAACAAAAAAGTGAAGTTAAGTGTGTAGGCGAAGTTATTTTCCACTTGAGGTGAAGTTATTTCCCATGTGAGGCAATAACTTCACATGAGCAATAAGTTTTAATAATAAGTGAAGTTATTTCCCTGCATCGTAAGTTAGAGCCCAAATCGGAACATACACCGAACGCAAGTGACCACACCGACTAATTTCATTGAAACTATGTATGAACCACATTTTTGTATTGACAAATAATCTCATTACGTTTCAGTTTTCTAAATGGAACTCAAATTAAGTTAATTTCTCATCTCGATTTATATTTCAAAATTCAAAGGTTAGACGAACCTATAACGCTTCAGAAGCGACCAGAGATGATATGTGCAGACGTTTATCGACTCTGCTCTTGATTAGGAAATACGTTCTCTGAAAGTTTGTTCCATTGTTCGCTTGTTCCGTAACAAATAGAATTTTGGCATTGTGTTGTTCGTGGCTTTGTTTGGTGGACAGTGTGACTGTGAGCTCTCTAGGGGTGATTTCCGTAAGCTCGTTGGAAAGATATTCGCTGTTCCAAAGGTTGCAAATATTCAGTGGAAATTTCAAATAATATTGCAAGTGTTTGAATTGTTTCTCTTAGTTCTGTTCCCGAAATTTTACAGAAAGAAAAATTTTCAAGTTCCATTGAGTGGGGAAAAATTCTTTTAAATAGAGATAAATTTACTAAAAAGTACGGAAACGCGTTTAAGCGAATTACAATCAAATCATTCGACGCTTCTATTAACGGGTGTTTTTTTTTTTAGAGGTATAGAACTTCGAATTGAAATAAAACACAAGAAAATCGTTTTAATGTCCATCAATTTGGCTTTATTGGAAGGATAATTTTATGCTTAAATATGATTTCGGGCATGTGGCCGCGCGACTGGTTCGAATAAAGCTAAGTCAAGAGGTCCAATTTTAAACCACTTTTTCGAGCATTTGGGGCCGTATGTCGGCAATAACGCCACGAATGTTGGCTTCCAAGTGCCCTAACGTTTCTGTTTTTTTTAGCGTAGACGAGCGACTTCACATATCCCCAAAGAAAATAATCCAATGGTGTCAAATCACACGATTTTGATGGCCAATTGACAGGTCCATTCCGCGAAATAATGCGCTCACCGAATTTTTCCTTCATTAAATCGAATGTGACATGTGCTGTGTGGCATGATTCGGAAACAAAATAGTCGGTCATCATAACTCTATACCGGTCTCCATTAACGGTAACTGACTCTCCAGCATCATTTCGGAAGAAGTATGGCGTTGTTGACGTAGCCATTCAACCAAAAGTGATCGAAAAATTTTGCGATGAAAATAACCATCGAGATCAATATGTTTGTCTCATATACCAAAATCACGACGCATCGCATGGTCTCGCGGCTTTAATTCTTGCACAAGCTGGATCTTGTAAGGTCGTCATCCCAGTCCTGCTCTACGGCGCTGAAGCATAGACCGTCTCAAAAGCGGATAAAGAAATCCTTCGTCGATTTGAGAGGAAAGTTGTTAGAAAAATCTTCGGTCCGGTTTATGTTGACGGGCTATGAGACGAAGATTCAACCAAGAACTAGACGAGCTGTACAGCGACAATTCCCAGTCAGACGTCGGACGCAGTAGAGGAAGACCTCGCATTAAGTGACGCGCACAAGTAGAAATAGACTCAAACAACCAACTAAGGACCGGGCTAATTGGAGAGGCATGTTGGTTGAGGCCCAGGTTCATTTCGGACTGAAGCGCCACTTGGGGGAATGGGGTGGATTTTGAAAACGTTTACACCTTGTACTGTAGACACTGACAAGGATCCTATATACCGAATTTCATTATTATAGCTCAAAATGTAAGGCCCAAAAATCGGTGACGAACAGACGGACAGACAGACGCACATGGCTAAATCGACTCAGCTTGCGATTGTGTCGATCCATATAATTTAAGGTATTTCTATACAAACTTTTAGCGCTCGTTAGTGCCCAGGGCCTAGCTTTCTCACAACGATGTTTGTATTCTTGCACGATGGCGGACCTCCTGTTTTATGCCAACTCCGAACGGCGAATTCGAGATAAGCTTTTCTTGACAGTTTATACTACACGGATGATTTGTTAGATCATCACTAGAAGAGGGTCAGTAAAAAAATCATTTAGGTGTTGCTACGGCTGTGAATCGAACCTTTTCCGCGGCAGGTCATCGCAGTTACCATCGTGCCACTCAGCCCGTCTGGTATATCTACCTTAATTATTTCTTTATGTTACAAACTATGTATCCAATTTAGTATACCCCTATGGGATAGGGTATAAACATTCGTGTATGCTTCTCGAGAAGTTCAATCATAATTGGAGTACACTAAATCATTTACATTTATTTAGTAAATAACTCCATTTTTCATGCTTACCTACTCATTTGCATATTCATTATTTGTGACTTAAAACAACGTTGTTGGAGATTAAGCGGTTAAGGGTTAATTAAGACACAAACTTCGTTATTAATGTGATTTTTACTTCCCCACTAATTAAAATGCTATTTAGTGAACAAGAACTCTTAGAAGTTCGATATGATTTACTCATGTAAATAATGCTAAATTTACTATATTTATAAAGTGTTAACTCAAAACATTTACAATGCAATAAACACTCTTTGATTATATATTACCACACTTCGTCATTGTTTGACAGCACGTACCAAATGCCATAATACTATCGCCTCAGTGGTTTTCCATTGTTTCCCTTCAGGAAACGTTTTCATAGAATTGCTTTTTTTACTCTAACAATTTTTAGTTGTAATTTGCTCACGTATTAGCTTGAGATACTTTGAACAGATAACGGCAACTATGTGTTTATTTTTTTTGGCACATAATTGGTTATCGCTGTCCCAAACGAACTGCAATTATCAAAGGAAGTTGAATTTGATGAGTGGAATTTTTTTTCAGATATTAATATATTTCAACCGGAAGTTAAGAAAATATTTTAAGAAAAACACCAAAATTGTCAAAATATTCTATTCTCTCATTAAAATGTAAAAAAATTCAACTTAAAACTTTTAGAAGAGGACAATCAACAGAACTAATATACAACTTTCTCTGACGCTTACAATTTTGCAAACTTTCACATCCTATGTAATTCAAATTTACGCTTGAACCTAAGTACGGAAATGGACCTATGGCTTATGACATTTATGATTGAAACAAATTATGTGTCTCTTTCTGTCAAACAAAACAAGTAAAGCGAAGCTATTTTTTTAATTTTCATACAACTTGGATTATCGGTTAAACTGCTTCCATAGTGGTAAACATGATAAGATGAACAAGAATACAATATAAATATAAAAAAAAGAAGATTAAAACCATAATAAAAAAAATAAAAAGAAATGAAGAACCTTGGGCTCGTCCGGGATTTGAACCCGGGACCTCCCGCACCCTAAGCGGAAATCATACCCCTAGACCAACGAGCCAGTTGAAAACTACCTGACCAATGTTACATTTCACTTTAGTCTTCATGTGATATGTGTTCATTCAGCTCAATCGAGGAATCCGTTGAAGGTGTTTGAGAGGCAGTGTCTGAGGAGCTGCCTTGGACTTCACAGAACACCAGTATCTGACTACACAAAATACTATTCCAACCAGGTCCTATACAACGGGGCCAACATAAACCGAATAGACAATTTTCTGGTGAAACTCATTCGGTTTCACGCTGCAAGAGCGATGGCTTCGAACAATAGTCTCATCTTTGGGGCCTTCTATCCCAATGATGAATATTTTGAGAGTGCGCGTTTGAGCGGCTTTATTCCGCCCGAAGCTTTCCTATATTTGGATAGTCGAGGGCTGATACAGGATAGATCGGCGCTTCCGCTAATCTACCACGTCTTCCGACGAACTGTGGATAGGCGGCTCCTGTACGACCGAGACGTCGTCACTCAGGGCGAAGGAGAGCGCCTGCGGTTCAGCAGGAGTGTGTCCGATTGGGACCGCCGGAGTAGGTTGCAACAGGAGAACCTGTTGTGGTTGTTAACGTAGTTATAGTTAGTTGACTTTTGAAAATATAGTTATGTAGTTGATAAGTAGGCTAGTTTTTTCATGAATTTTTGTCTAGCATGTAAGTTAGTTTTAAGATAAAGTAAAATAAAAATGAATACCTACCAAAAAAAAAAAAGGTATCCGTTGAAAAAATTTCCGAAACGAAAGTAAGTTCCGATCGAAACTCAGTTTACCATCAAAGTATCCGTTGCGGAACAAAATAAATGAAGCATACATTCGCGTACGCTTGTAAAAGTAAGTGAAAAAAAAATATTTTAACACATGTTCTCGTTGCGTTGTCGTCGTTTTTTTCTAGAGCATGATTTTGTAGTAATACACAAAATAATTTTATTTATTATTTTACTAACAATTTTGGGGTGGTTTCCATTTTCGTAAGAATTCCGCACAAATTTTCGTCGGAGAACTTCCGAAAAAAATTCAACGCGTACCTACTTACTTACTTAAGTGGCGCTACAGTCCGGAATGAACCTGAGCCTCAACCAACATGCCTCTCCAATTAGCCCGGTCCTTAGCTAACTGCCTGCAGTTGCGCACTCCAAGATGGTTGAGGTCGGTTTCTTCTTGTGCGCGCCACTTAAGGCGAGGTATTCCTCTACTGCGTCCGACGTCTGGCTGGGAATCGAAGACTCTGCGAGCCGGAGTTTTGGTGTCCATTTGTTCTACATGTCCTAACCATCTTAAACGTCCAATGCGGAGTTTTTTTTACCAGGGACATGTCGCTGAACAGCTCGTATAGTTCTTGGTTGAATCTTAGTCTCCATAGCCTGTCAACGCAAACGCGATCGAAGATTTTTCGAAGAATTTTCCTTTCGGATCGACCAAGGATAAAGCAGGACTGGGATGATCAGGGTCTTTTATAGGATCTCTTAAGTAGTACGAGTGAGGGCTTTAATAGTACATAGCCCGAAGAAACAACGGTTGGCAAGAGTAATTCTTCGTTTAGTTTCTGGCGAGATGTTGTTGTCAGAGATAATAGCGGAGCCGAGATAGACAAAGTCCCGTACTACCTCAAGGTAATATCTGTCAATGGTGTCGTTCTGTCCAATTCAACGATGTTGTGTGTCCTTTCGTGTTGACAGAATATATTTTGTCTTGCCCTCATTTACTGCTAAACCCATTTTAGCCGTTTCTTTCTCTATACTAGCAAACGTGGCTACGACATCACGTTGGGTCCGACCAATGCTAGTAGTTGTACCGATTTTTTGAAAATTGTGCCTCTGGTGTTGGCTCGTGAGTTTTGAACAATCCTCTCAATAATCAAATTAAAGAAGTCACATGAAAGCGCATCGCCTTGCCTAAATTCTTTTTTGGTATCGAATGTGTCGGTGAGATCGTTTCCGACCCGGCAGAAGCAGAGAGAATTCTCCTTCGTCATCCAGCACAAACGGACGAATTCGGGCGGTATACCATAACTAGACATGGCTCTGTATAGTTCGTCTATGTAAATGCTGTCGTATTCGGCTTTAAAATCGATGAATAGGTGGTGGGTATCGATTTGGATCGATTCCATTCTTCAGGCATACTTTCTTCCGACCAGATTCGGTTTATGAGTTGGTGGATGTTTCTTGACAAGTCATCTCCGCCGGCTTTATTAAGCTCGGCGGGAATGCCGTCAGCCTTATAAAGCTTGAGTTTAGAAACTGCTATCCTCACTTCACTCAGGTCGGGTGGTTGGCAGTTTTCGCTGTCGTTGCCAATACTGAATGGTTCGTTCTGCCTGACAGCGGAATGTTGTTAGTCATCGCCGTTTAATAGTCTGCAGATGTGGTTCTTCCATATGCTCAGCACCGACTGTGTCTCAACAACGATATTTCCTTGTTCATCTCGACAGGATTCTGTTCGAGCCTTGTATCCTTGGCTTTGACGTTTTACACTTTGGTAAGACTTGCGAACATTGTTCCTGGAGTGGCACCTGTCTATATCCTCGATCGCGAGCTTTTCTTGCTCCTTTTTCTTCTTCCTAAAAAGCCGGTGTTCCTTTCTTCTTCTCTGCCTATAGAGCTCAACGGCAGCTCTCGTCTTCACCTGCAGCTTAGCCTTGTAGGCCTCGTTCTTGGCTGCGAGCATCTGTCGGCATTCCTCATCAAACCCCTGGTTTGATGATGAGATGCGTGTCTCTTGTCTATCGCAATGTGATCGATTTGGTTGACCGTTCGTTGATGTGAAGACCACCATGGCCCCGCAGCAAAGTCAATTAGCGTAAGTCCGTTACCAGACGTGTTTTCGTGTAGGCTATGTTTTCCAAAAATACTGCTAAAGATGTCTTCAACGCGTAGCTGTCAAATTTTGTTGACTTAACACATTAAGCCGTCGCGCGATCATGTGTGATGCATTTTGCCGGAATATCCACTCGCAATGCCAATCCGAACGGATACCTCGGTACAGAATTCTCCGATATCGAACAAACGGAGAAAATTTTGTTCCTAACGGATACCTCGATGGGGGTGATAATCTTAATTTAGCCTATCCCATAAGGGTATGCATTTGCTTAACGAGTTATGAAATTTGCTGTATGTTTTGTTATGTACATATACCCCTTTAATAATTTATAAAAACGTACTACGTAAACTATGCTTACGCGTAAAACACTTTCTATTTTAAGGAACATATGCAAATGATATTTTGAAAAATATGTATGAAAGCCACTCGGTCGTATGCGTAACAAATTTAATTCTGGTTTACGCTTGAAACCCAGGTGCTGAATTTTTCCTACAGATTGAATACAACAAGGTTTTAATAGATGTAAATTCAACTTAAATCTGCATAAATCAGTTGTGCAAGTTGTTTCTGTTTTTAAATCCACAGAAAAAGCCAAGCCCTACCATTATACAGACAGTAGGACTATTCATGCAACATTGAAAAGTCGTCGTAAACGTTGTAAGCCTGGTAAACATTGTAAAGTCGTCGTAAGCGTGGTAAGCCAGGTAAACTTTAGGTAAATCAAATATTAACACTTGTATGGGAAATCCTTTACCCAAATATTGGAATGTTATCACACGATTTGGACATACAAACTGAGATGGGAAGCGTCGTAAGCTTTTAAAACTCTGCTGTGACCATTAATCCGATGTATCCGCAAATCGGATATATGTGGTAAATTAACGAAATTATTGAAAACCGAAAGAGGAGAAGATGAAAGAATTAATAATTAAAAAAAAAATTACTAAAATGAGATGGAATTGATTTTGGAGGAGTATAACTATGACGGAACCTGACCAAAAGTTAAAAAAAACATAAAATTTGTTAAAATCAAAAACAATTGTTACACACTTAAGCTAAAGGCCCATTACGTTATGTAACGAATATTTAAGTAGCGTTTCTTTGTAACTGTGGTACACAATCAATTGAAAGTCGGAAGTTTTGTGAATCATTTTGTGAATGTTAAAGCGACTAAGTGTAAAGCGCAACATTTGACTCGCGTTTTTTTTTTTTGTTTTTACTATGTAAAGATTTTTTTATCGACATAAATCTGTAAATAGAAGATGTGTACTTTGGAAGGCCGTGTAAATTTCTATATTTACTATTGATACAGCACCATTTTGCTTCGTTTTTACTTAGCAGCATAAAATAAACACGTTTTGTTAAAAATGCGTTTTTATGGCAAGCAAGATCTTTCCAAACTGACCCAAAAGTTCAAAATAAAATAAAAATCTTTCCACATTCATTAAATCTATTAATTTGCTATACATTACATGAACATGAATGAAGTTCCCTTTCTCTGGTGTAAAGCCTCATTTTCACTTACCTTGCCCTTGATTTAATGCAGCAGATAAAATCACATGGACATTGGCCTTCTTGTACTTTCGTCTTAACTAGATGCTGACTTGATATGCAACCTGTAAAGATTATTAATATGAATATTTAAGATATGACCATCATTAAGAGAAATTAGGTTAACTAGATGCTATAAAGTGATGAGCTACCGAAAATGATGCTCAACGCAAAGCCTTTCGCTCTTAATTACTGCTGTTGCTACGAAAGTGCAACACCATCTTGTGGATGAATAAAAAATGTGAAAATTTACTTTAATACAACTTTGTAGGTAATTATAAAACAACAAACCTATAAGATACGGACGAACTTCCTAAGACATTTAAAAAAAAAATCGAAAGTAGATATGCAAACAAATCGTGAATGACTGTTAATTTACATCAAACTGCAACTGGGGAAGTATTTGGAAAACTTGACTTTTGAGACAAGGGTTTATAATTTCCCTTTATATGTTTTAGCACAGTGCGGCTTTTGAGGGAATTTTGGATAATAAGACAGATGTACCGATTGGTTTAAAATAACTCAAAACTATAATGCGTATACCCAAAGCTATAATCCGTATACCCGAATATACACAAGGGTATATGAGATGAGTTAACCCAGAGTTAACTAACACCGGAATAAATTTAATCCAGGGTTAACTCGTGAAGCAGTTTTTCAGTGCAGGATTAAGGATAACTCCCTGTGTGGTAATTTTATTTGGTAGCACTCAAGATTCATCGATTCAGCTGCCAAAAAGTTATCAAAATGTATGGAATCTGCAACAGCTCAGCTATTAGCTGTTTGGTTTCTTTTTCCCTATACAAATGAAGTTGTATTTTGTCGCGATATTACAAGTCTTTTTCTTCCCAAAACAATCAAACTTAATATCTTTAACAGTTTCGAGTCACTAGGTGGATCTGAAATTGAATATATTGTACAGGTTTTTAGTTTCTTTTTTTTTTGATAAAATGTCCCAAAAAATGGAATTGAAAATAATTGTTTGTTTGGAATTTTATCATCTGTCAAAAACATCTGATCATTTAGTCTCAAGGTTAACTCACCAAACTTGTTGGGTTAACTCGAAGTTAACTCTGGAATTAAACGGACTGAAAAACCACTTTTTCGAGTTAACACGAGTTTAATCCAGAAACACACATGATCTCGCACTGAAAACCGATTTGTTACTTTATCCACTGACTATCAGTTAGAAAGAACCCCACAAGAAATAAGCAAGAGGCGTTAAATCGCATGGTCTTGGCGGCCAACTCACAGGGCCATTTCGAGAGATAAGCTGCTCATCAAAATCATCCTTTAACATTTCCGTTGTTTCACGACCTGTATGGCATGTGGCACCGTCTTGATCAAACCACATGTCAACCAAGTTCAACCCAGCCAACTGGGACAAGAAAAAGTCGCGTATCATGGCATGATATCGTTCGCCGTTGACGGTAACGTTACTTTTACGGTCGTCATTAAAGAAAAATGGGCCGATGACCAGCCCATAAAACACACGAAACTGTCGGTTTTTTTTTTTGGGATGCATCGGTAATTCTTATATGGCATGTGGCTGTTCATAACTTCAGATGCGAAAGTTTTGCTTATTTATGTATCCGTTAAGCCAGAAATGAGCCTCATCGCTGAACACAATTGTTCGATAAAACAGCGGATTTGCAAAATGTTCACAGAGCACGTATTTTGATAACAAATTTCAGTAATTTGCAATCGTTGCTCATTTGTAAGCCTTTCCATGATTATATGGCAGAGTATACTGAAAACGTTTCACTTTGACAGGTGACGTTTGAACGCCATTACTAACCAGTGATGCAGACGTTACTGCCATCCAGGATGTACGATGGGATGGGCCGGGCAAAAAGAGGATGAAAAAGTGTGACATCTACTGCGGACCGTGTTATAGTAAGCAGAAACAGCGACAATTCTGATGCGGATTTGTTATAAGTTCCAGACTTAGCAAGAAGGCATATGAAGGAGGAAAAATACGATATAACTTCAGATTGCTTCTATGAGCTCCTTGACAAAACCTATGAGCGACTAAGGTAGAAAGAGAAGACATTTTTAGCAGTATTGTCGGAAAACATAGCCTACACGACAACAGGTCTGGCAAAGGACTTAGGCTAATTTACTTCGCTACGGAACGATATGCCGCTATAGCTAGCACACGGTTTCCTCACCTCGATATTTCCATAAGGGGACATGGCGATCTCCAGATCAACGAACGATCAATCAAATTGACTACATTGCGATAGACAAGAGGCACGCATCCGAGGGGGTAACATCGACTCGTCCGAAATGAACCTGGTCCTCAACCAACAGGAGGGTCTAGGTCGGTTTCTACTTCTGCGCTCTACTTAAGGCGAGCTGTTTCCTCAGCTATGTCTGACTTCAGGCTGGGAATCGAAGACTCTACATTTAGACATTGTCCCCAAATCGTTCATATTTTACAGTCATAAACTGAATGATAAATGTCGGCTTTGGTAACATACCCCCTTGATGAATCATCTGTCATCTGAATATCTGTATCAATGATCACCTCGTCTACTTAATTGCATAGTGGAGTAAACAAAACTTAAAATCTAAACCCATAATTTGCATGAGGCTTAAGCCTATGTTTAACTAATTAGTAGCCACTGGTTTAATGGGATCTAAAACATTAGTGTGAGAAAATGCCAAAAATTTTTTTTATTTATGTACCCATCTTCCAAAAAAAAAGAAACCAAGCCGTCAGACACATACCCAGCCGATGGTAATTCGGTAGATTTATGAGATCCTATTTGCATTTCGATTGGATAGCTTTGTCACACATTTGAGATCGTATTGATGAGATGAAATTAATTTATGCAAATTATTTCCAAGTATGTTTATTCCATAGGTAAAGATAAACCTAAGACATTGGACAATAGAGCGGATGTCTAGATTGTTTTGCGAACAAGTAATTTGTATCCATCTACGAAGAGCAATTTAGATTCTATCAGAGAATAATATCGCCCAAAACAAGCGAATGTGTTTTGATGGATTTATTTTATATCTTGTCAATGCATTGTTTGCTTGTCAAGATTTGCTAATGTATACGCGGTTTTTGGCCATCCACTCAGCGTAAAATACGGAAATGTAAAATTGTAAATACGGAAAATGTAATATGGAGTGGCAACTGCTGTGAACTTGATGAGCCTAATGAGCGAGACGTGTAGTAAGAAAGAATAAAATCAAAATGAACTTCCCACTGTCAGGGACAAATATAGAGGCATGTAATCCAAGTTTATTGACTTTTTTTTATATAAAACAATTGTGTTCTTGATTTTGCTCTTCTGAAAGAAGAATAAAATGAATAAAAAAGTACGTTTCCACCGAACCGAAAATCGTAATTTCATTAACTAGATTCAGCATTCCAACTGTCAAGGAGACTTGATCAATTAGTGTTCCTAGATGCTCTGGGTGTCTTTGACAGATCGTTCAAGAGAAAATATCAGAGCAGTTCGTGAGAGTAATAGTAATAGTCTAGGAACATCAATTCGGCACCGTAGTCAAAAATTAGGCATTTCGAGAAGCTCTCTACAGCGAATTCTTACAAAAGATTAAAAAACCTTATGGCTTCCAAGGTTCAATTGACTTCAGAACTGAAGAATACTGACCATGCAGCGCGAAGAGAGAACGTTGAATAAATTTTAGAACAACAACAATTGGATGCTGACTTATCGAAAAAAAGTCGTCTTCAGTGATGAAGCTGATTTTCATCTTGATGGCTTCGTTAAACGTCAAAATGGAGTGGTAAGTCTCCACTACACACTAAATCTTTCCTATCACTATCTACCTCCCCGTTTCTAACGCTCGACACTTAAGGATATAGATAACCTCTTTAGTGCGCGCAAATTATAAAAAAAAAAAATGGTCGCATTTTAAAATGCAGCTGGTCAGGCAGTAACAATACATGGAGTTTGTTATCATGATATGAAAGTAACGTTTTTAGTGCCTTAATGAATGTGACCAACATGTGGTTTATACAAAACAGTCCAATACAGTCAGAGAAACAATTCAATGTCTGGTTGATTAAGAGAAGGCTTTCGACACCGTATGATTAGAGGGCCTCTATCTAAAGCTGACCAGACTTAGCATAAGTTAACCACTGCTATGGTAGAACGTTTGTTGTCAAAAGTGGCAATGTAACTTGTACCACCGATTTTTCATAAAATTGGTCTGCAACAGGGACCGGTAAACTCGCCGATTTTCTTCAGTATTTACATACACTAGTGATATAAAAGGTAGTCTTACTCAGGCAATTGTGTATGCGGACGATCTTATCGCGTACAGAACAGCCCCTACTGTCGAGGTCATTCGAACTCTTTTGCAGCGGGATTTCGACAAGATCCTGAGATAATGTAATGACTGGAAATCGAAAAACAACTTTAAGAAATCGGAAGCTATCCTGTTTAGGACACCGTTGTCAAGAGCTTCTAGGGATACGAGAAAGAACTGGCGCAAGCTAGTGATCGTTGGACCAAACCAAAGTAAACTACCTTGAGATCTGTCTGGATCGGTATCTATATTGCGGAAGACATGTAAATGCTGCTTTAGCGAGAGCTAAGGGAGCGTGGTGGGCTCAGTGGAGCGATGGTTAGTGCGTCGAACTGCCGCGCAGAAGGTCTGGGCTTGATTCCCAGCCGTATCAACAACTCTCCTCTCGTGATGATCTGACAAATCATCCAAGTAGTATCAATTGTAAAGAAAAGCTTATCTCTAATTTGCCGTTCGGAGTCGGCATAAAACTGGAGGTCCCACCATCGTGCAAGAAGTACAAACGCACACATGAATTGTTGTGAGAAAGCTCGAGTACCTGAAAGCCCTGGCTACTAACGAGCCTGTTGCGCCAACAATTTGTATTTTTTTTGTAAGGGAGCTTTTGCCTGACAAGGCGATTGTGTTATAGCAGTCGTCTTGACAGCAGGTTGAAGGTGATTTGCTACATGACCCTCATCAGGCCGATGATTGCCAATGGGTGTGGTTCAACGTACACCATCTCAAACGGTAAAGATACGGGTGTTTGAGAAGCAGTGTTTGACAAGCTGCCTTGGACTTAACAGAACATTAGTATCTTACTTAACAAAATATTATTCCAACCAGGTCCTACACGCTAACATAAACAGAATAGATAATTTTCTGGTAAAACTCATTCGCCTCAAGCAATAGTCTCGTCTTTAAGCCTTCTACCCCAATGATGAATATTTTGAAAGTGCGTGCTTAAGCGGCTTCATTCCGCCTGAAACTTTCCTATATTTTAATAGTCGAGGGCTGATACAGGACAGATCGGCGGGTCCGCTAATCTACCACGGCTTCCGACGAATTGTGGATAGGCTGCTCTTATACGACTGAGACTTCGTCGCGCAGGACGGAGGAGAGCGCCTTCAGTTCAGAAGGAGTAAGTTCGATAAGTAGGCTAGTTTTTCATGAATTTTTGTCCTTAGTTTACCGCCTCTAGTTGGTTGTGGTCGGTTTCTACTTGTACGCGACACGGATGGTGACTTCACCTTCCTCTACCACTGCATCCAACGTCTGGCTGAGAATCGAGGACCCTGCGAGCCGAAATATTGGTGTTAATTAGCTCTACATGTCCTAGCAATCTTAAATGATAGAGGCAGAGTTGTATTGATCTGTTCTTTGTCACTGTACACCTGGTACAGCTACATGGCCAGTCAATAAAAACGGGACCGAAGATAGATAGAGAAATTTTCGCTCAAAACGACCAAGGATTACTTCATCCGCTTTTAATATGATCCATGTTTCAGCGACGTAGAACAGGAATGGGATGATCATGGTCTTGTATAGGATCTCTAGTAGTTAGAATTTTTTCTACTAAATTGCCTTCTTAGCCCGAAGAAACAGTGGTTGGTAAGAGCAATTCTTTGTTTAATTTCTGACGAGTTGCTGTTGTCAGAGATAAAAGCGGATCTATTGTAGATAAAGTTCCCTCAAAGTTATATCTGTCAAACGTGATGTTATTCTTTTTTTCGTGTTGATAGCATTTACTTGGCCTAGACCTCATTAGGTATAAATCCGCATTTTAGCCGCTTCCTTCTCTATTCTAGTAAATGCGTGGCTGTGACATCACGTTAAGTTAAGTCCGACCTATGATGTTAATATCGTCGGCGTATGCTAGTAGTTGCATCGATTTTTGTAAGATTATGCCGACCCTGATGGACCTGGTACAATTCTCCATCGTCATACTGCACAGCCTAATTAGTTTGGGCGGTACACCAAAATTTGACATGGATTTGTATATTTTGTCTCTGTAAATGATGTCATAAAAAATCGATGAATGGTTGGTGGTTTCAATTTGGAAGTCTTGTGTTTTTCCCAGGATCAGACGAAGTGTGAAGATTTGATCAATTGTGGACTTTGCTGACCTAAAGCCGCACTGATAATGGACGCGCAACTAATTTTTTAAACGGTTTCAGGTGTTCACATATTACGCCAGATACGATCTAGTAGGTGATGTCGAAAAGACTTATGCCTCTGTAGTTGGCGCAAGTCAGAGATTCTTCTTTTTTGTGGACTCTGCTCCGACCAAATTTCGCTATAAGTTGGTGAATGTTACGTACCAAATTATCTCCACCGGTTTTACAAACCTCAGCAGGAAGGCCACCATTTCTTAGAGCCTTCTTTTGCTTATGTTTAGATATTGATATTTTGACTTTACTAAGGTCAGGTGGCTGGTAGTTTTCGCTGTCTTCAGGAATACTGAATGGTTCGTTTTGCCTGGCAGAAGATGATAATACTTCGTTATCGCCATTTAACAGTCTGTAGAAATCGTTCTTACACATTCTTATCAACTGTGTTTCAAATATGATCTTTCCTTGTTCATCTCGACATAATTTTGTTATCTCCTTGCTGGGTTTGAAGTCTTACACTTTAGTAAAACCAAAGATTATAAAGCTATAAAGATAATACACTGCAAAGAATAAAATTGGTTCTATGGCGGGTCGTACTGTCACAGCCCGCCATATATTCTTATCTCGATTCTCATATGTGCACGTGCAAACCGCCCGCCCGTACCAGAAGGCTGTTGAGAACAAGTTTCTGCTTTTTTTCTCAAAGTGTTATCTGTGTGGCTTTGTAATCTTTGGTAAAACATAGGAACATAGGAAGCGCGCTTTTCTTCCTAGTTTTTCTTCTTTCTCAAAGGCGGCTCTCGTTTTAACCCAAAGCTTCGCCTTGTAGGCCTTTTTTTTTGGCTGCGTTCTGCATTCTTCATTATTATTCACGTGTCCATCAATAAGGCAAAATGAGCTTCATCCGAAAATAAAATTTTGGTAAACGTTAACAAGTATTCACTTGCCTGGCTTATGAAGTAAAACCTCTGATTGACATTCTTAGGCTTAAATTTTTGTACCAATTAAAACATTTATGGAGCAGTTTATGGTATTTGTGCAAAACATAAATTAAAAGTTTGAGAGGCTGAACAACACTCTCCACGGTTTCTACCGTTCTTCATAATCTTGGTCAGCCGTATTTTGCGTTTTGCAGTTTAATGTTAGCCTCTTCAAGTCCTGTGATGCATTTTGGAATGGGAATGCTTGGCGCATCATTTCAGTGCCTACAGCCTAGAATATTGCAGAATCCTCTGTGCAATACCGTCGCCTAATCACTGTTTTTGTAAAACTCTTACACACTCAAACGCGCAGACCTCTGACGAGAAATGCTTTCCATCAACAGAATTCCCAAGAGATAGGCTTCTGATCAACAAAACCCCGGCGCCCTTAGATTCATTGATTTCACACAAAGCAAATATAATCTTTCTTTTGAGACACCCTGTAGATTTGCATTTTTGCACATTTTTTTTCAGCTTCACACAGTTTAACAACTTTAAGCTACTTTCGACATTTATAGCATTGACCTCTTACTTAATAATGAAACCTACTAACCTACCTGAACGACCCTTAGCGTCTTAACTTAGCCACTTGGCTCAAAACTTCTTACAGATCTAAACCGTTTAAAACGTGCATATCAACATCAATATCAGATATATGCAGACCTCTTAACTCGTATTCCATTCACTTAAGCTACCATACGATCACTTCATTTACGTTTTACTTCAATCTGCACCTCGCCTGGGTGCATTAACACCTCGAAACACCTTTCGCTAAAATACTTCCAAACAAAACCGATGCATCACTAAGTGACCAACACGATGGCTATCGGTTCCTGAACCCATTTTTTTTTCGTTTCGTTCATGTTTTTATTTTCACTTTTTAATGCAAATGAAATAATTTTCAGAGCATGAAGACAATGAGGTGCAGCGGTGGTAATGTACTGCTGAATGGTGGGTTAGAGTTCGGTCCGATGGACATGTGGACGATATCTGGGTTTTATTTTATTTTTTCGGTGCGATGATGGCAGAAAAAATGGTTTTTGGTATATTTTCCCGCTCCCACGAAAGCCCCTTATCAACAGAAAAGGGACGGGGAATACATGATGCAAACATAATTTTAACATATTATGGAACGGTAATTAATTTTAAATTTTCAACAATCCGAAATCCATTGGAAAGTGAAAACTATGCTAATTCACGATTCATTACTGTTTCCCTGGTTGGTTTCCTTGAAGAACGTAAAAACCAACAAAACAGCACAAAAATTTAATTTATTTCCTGCAAGCCCAATAAATTACCACTCACCTGTAGACGTGCTGATAGCCATCGTAGCTTCTTCGTAAGGTGGGTTTTCAAACACTCCACCACCTCGTAAACACCTCGTAGATACACCCTGGTAACGGGGTCATACCGAAGTTTTGTGGGTTGAAAATTAGATTTTCACTTTGTTCCTATTGTGGTGAATCATTGTAAAGCTGAATGCCGCCAAGCGGAAAAAAACCAACTTTGGCGAGCGCCTTTACAAGACGCAAACGAGGAAAATGATTGCAATCTCTGGCTGACCTTATCGTCGTCATTAGGAAACCGAAAATAATTTATTGCGATAAAGTTGCATTCGAATATATTTGCCAGTGGATATATATTGGATACGTATAGTGCAAATGCAATTTATTTACGATTTGTAAAGAAAAGAAATCGCTAAATGAAATACGAGGGGAGCCATGTCAGAGAGGACCTTTAACAGGGTTATAGCTCAGCATCAGCACGTAGGCAAAAACACATACATTTAGGTGGTACTTCTGAATGTTTTGATGGCCAAGATGAATAAATTCGTGTTGCATGTTGGGCTGTTGCGTCTGGTGGTTCCGCATCATCAGACACGAGGGACAGACAATGGCATGCAGTGTCGACGAGACCGACGCGACGACATGTATGCCATCATGACTTAGATGGATGATGATTCATCTTTAATGTGATTAGATGGAATATGCTACGTAAAACTTTCTTTCTAAATGGCCTGTGGCGAGCAGCAATTTTGAGTACAATGGTGAATTTTCAAAATTGTAGCCATGCACGGAATGTTTAAGAAAAGAGAAGACGATCCTAAAGATTTGGCTTGCGATAATTGCGTTGCTTGATGGGTTTTGGACAATTTAATTCGAAAGATGAAATATTTACATCGCTGTGCAGAGATACGTTAACGTTGTTGAGATATTTTTTGTTAGTTTTTGCAGCATTAGCTATATTTGTATATACTAGGGTGGACTAGGAGTGGGATGGTTTTAAGACCACATATCGAGGTTGTAAACTTGCAAATTTTGTATTTCCATATGGTAGATGGTAATTCGAAGAGCATACAATTGCAAAAGAATTATCCAGTGTGGAAAAGTAAGCAGAAAAGCTATTATTTCCTTGATACACTCACTTCTGCCAGACCTCAACAAAGGATTCAAATGTTTCGTTTTTTTTTAAAGAAACTTAAATAATCTACATACTGGGAGTGGGTATAGATAAAATTGACTCTCTGGGACCAATACTAACAACAAAAAAGGGACCCAAAACAGTCGAACATGTCATCAGACCCGTATCTTTATCTTTTGTTCTTCAATCGAATACTTCTCTATTGATATGATAGGCCGGCAGGATGCTAGTTCACTTGAATGACCTTAAGAACTAGGGGTTCATCCATCAGGTTCAATAAACGCTTAAAACACATGATATAAGAGCCTTTGGTCATGCGGATACCTTCAGAAAACCAATGGAAAGTGAAGTAAGCTTAGACTATGTTGCAAAATGTAATATTTGGATCTTCAACAGGTCATTCATCTATTCATATTCCATCAGTGAAGAATGAAATGCAAAACAGGTAATAGACGTAAGCTCCATGTGGTGTCCATAGAGCTTACTCCGTGTGGCACTTCCATCCGAAAGCATTGAGTTATCATAATAAATCAGGCTTCCATGCTATTCCATGTTTTCGGTGCCGTGAAATAACTCCGAGCGACCCCCCTGCTAGGGCTCACTGTTACATTTGGGACGCGTGCGGGGTTGGATAAATGAAAAAAATAGCCCACGCAAGTGAGCCCAAGCAATTAAGTTGCACACATTCTTTCTAACTTTGTATACATCCGCCATTAGATACAAACCCAAATCCAACAGTGAGCCCAAGCAGGGGGGTTGCAAATTCAAGCTTTGCGTACTTCTAAACGGATGTGCGCAAAGTATGAAATGCGCTCTCTCTCTCTCTGAATTCATAAACGTATTCAAATTTTACATATTCCTGAACTCGCGCTCGGAAATATGCAAAACATGAACCCTTCCACTTGGGCTCACTGTTGGATTTGGGATGGGTGCCAAACTGGATTTATGCGAAGAGAAATAAGGCCAAAGGATGAACATGGAAATAAGGCGTTATTTCGCTTTGGAAAGTGAAATAACGCCGAATTTCCGAATTCAATTTCGCTCGGCCTTATTTCATGGCACCGTGTTTACTAGCCTAACTGAATAGCAGTGACAAAATTACCAATATAACCATGCTATGGACATATACCAAATTGAGCCAACGAAACAGCTGGGTATAGCTTATCATGTTGACAACATTGTGAAAGCCTCACCTTCTAACAATAAACAAGACTATAAGGATATAAGCTACATGAAGCAACAAATGTAAGGTGAAATGATCTCCAAACCTAATTTATAACCAGAAAATAAAGCCACTGCGTGAGAACATATTACATTTTCTATGTCACTGTTGCAGCCCTGCAGAAAACGTCAATGACCTGTGAGTGAATGTAGGATACATGTGCTCTACATTTCAACTTTCTAACCTGGAAACAAAGTTAGGCCAATTGAATCTATTAGGAGCGAGTTGGTACCAAACCTTGCCTTGATAGCTGTTCGCTTTGGCCTAGAATTCAAATCTTACGTGAATCTTAGGAATCGTTTTAATTTCCATCAGTTTGGTTTTATCATTAATGTTTAAATATGATTTGGGGCATGTGGCCGTCACGGCTGGTTCGAATAAAGTCAAGTCTAGAGGTCCAATTTTCAACCACTTTTGCGACCATTTGGGGCCGTATGTCGGCAATAACGTCACGAATGTTGGTTTCAAATTCCCCATACGTTTGTGGTTTGTTGGCGTAGACGAGCGACGTCACATATCCCCAAAGAAAATAATCCAATGATGTCAATTCATACGATCTTGGTGGCCAATTGACGGGTACATTCCGCAAAATTATGCGCTTATCGAATGTTTCCTTCAATAAATCGACTGTGACGTGCGCTGTATGGCATGTAGCGCCGTCTTTTTGGAACCACTTCTCATCCACATTCATGCCATCCAATTCGGGAACAAAATAGTTGATTTTCATTGCTCTATACCGGTCTCCATTAACGGTAGCTGACTCTCCAGCATCATTTCGGAAGAAGTATAGCCCAATGACTTCACCAGCCCATAGAGCACACCAAACGGTCAGTTTTTGTGGATGTAATGGCGTCTCAAGGGTCTCATGTGGATTAACTTCACTCCAAATGCCGCAACTACAGAATTTTGCGATGAAAATCAGCATCGAGATCAATCTCATTTTTCGGGCCATACACCAAAATCACGTAGCATTGCATGCTCTCGCAGCTTAAATTCCTGCACAAGCTGGATCTTGTAGAGTCGTAAGCCAAGACCTTTGCGCAAAATCTTCCATAAAGTTGATGGACAAAGCTCCAATTGCTGTGCACGGTGGCTAATCGATTCATTCGGGTCCTCTTCAACACTTTGTTCTACAGCGGCAATTGCTTCTTCGGTGCGCACTGTTCAACGTCTCTGCGGATGCGTATTATCACGTAGAGTAAACGTAGTGCGAAAACGATCAATTGGTTATCGTATTTGACGATTATGTCGACCATAAAATGGATGGAGCTTGCGGTAAGCTTCGCGTTCTGAACCATTATTTTCGATATAAATTTGCATGATTTGCAAGTATTGTTCATTTGTCAACCTGTTCATGATGACAACAATGAAATGACAAACCAAATTGAACATAAATGACATTAAAGTTGCCCGATTTGACAATAATACGTCAGTTTTATCTCTATTCGAAAAACCAACCTCTAAAAAAAACACACGTTATATAGGCCGGTGCTTAATATTTTAGCCTCAGAAATTTTCTATTAACAACGTACAGAACTAAATGCAGAACTAACGACATCTGTACTTCATTAGACATCATCAGTGCTCCAATGACTACGTTTACACCATGGAGAGTAACCGGGAATAAGGGGCAAAGTAGAAAATCCTCGCTGTTATACCAGTTGTTATACCATTCCAGTTGAATTCATGGTGACATCTATACATGTTAAATTTATTATGGTCCAGCACATCTAAATAAGTTGACTGACCTTAACAATTTAGTCGTTGTTTGAAGTGTTTATACCGATGAGACTTACACCAAATGTAGACGGTATAAACGTAGCCTATAAGCGCTTCTAAGTTCTTCTACGTTCATGATAAAGTACATTTGGCCCATTTCACGAAAATTGTTCACCTAACTTCTACGACTACATATGCTGTTCCTATTATTGAAAACAAATACTTAATTCATGGTTCACTTGAAAAATAATTTTTTTCTTTAAATAAAAAAACGAATATTCGTCTATTTGATCGATAATTAGTTTGAAAGTAATAGTTCCTCTATCAGTTCCTCTACAAAAATGACAGTTTGTACAGAATAAAATGCAGGAAATACATTTTTCATTTATTTCCCCTCGCTTGGCACAATGGCTATTAAACGTAATAACACGCACAATTCGTTATAAATATGTTGTCTTCTTACTGAATAAAACGCTATTATGTGAATCTGACAGTTCTAGTCATCGCCATTACCATTTGGCAACAATTTGAAAACAAAATGGTTGGTATGATTGAGTGCTGATGATTTTGGGCATTCTAAATTTCTGTACCGTGAAGTGTGTCTTTTTTATATAACTTTAGGGAATTTTTCGTAAAAAGCATTTTGAAGCCCCGATGGGTTGTGTTTTGGCGGATCAAATGTCGATAAGCCTCGATAATGGCGCAGAAACGATTTGCTTAGGTACGACTGATGGTTTTTACGCTGATTGGCTATCTAGTAATCAACGATACAACATACAAACCAATTTGAATTATGCTTGGAGAAGGCTGTTCCCTTATTCAGTTTTATAACTCAAAAAACATCTTTCAGTAAAAGTCCATTTTGTATATTTGCTATAAGACTGATTCGTCATCGATCGAAGGGCACAGAAAGAATTGGTTTTTAGTTTCAATTATTTTATTACCGACTTTACTTTAGCATGAGTAAGCCCTGAACAGATTTAATTAGTCTGCAAAAAGAATTGATTATCCGATTATGATTCATAATGTAATCATTGACCTTCTAAAACTTGATTACCACGCGGCTGTGTCCAGTACTACAGCCATGTTTTTGTTTTCGTTTCTGATCTCACTTTTCCACCCTGTCGTTGAGATTGTTGTTGAATTACCTCAAGATTGAACGAAAATAAATCTTCAACCCACACTCACTTGACAGTTTGCAGTGAGTTGACTTAATTCACCTTCAATGAAGTCATTCGTTTATGAAAACATTTGTAATCCATCTATGACTCAATTCAGAGTCCACCCGGTCTCCACTTGTTGCCCCGCAAGGAGTAACAAAACAAAACACAGCCATCATAACACAATGTAGTCAGACTTCTAGTGGGAATTGCTTAAGCCTCATTCTCATTATAATTTTCTCTAACCCCAGCCTGAGATCGGAGTACAAAGCCATATGAGGGCCATCATCGTGCAATGCTTCTCATGTTGCAGGCTTTGGCGCAATATCCAGCAACAATTGTAATGAAAAAAAATGGAAGAAAGGAAAGCCATTAGAGTATTGAATTATACGCGTGTTGGCTGAAGAGCGCAGACGTGTCGCTACGGTCGGTCGGTTGTGGCGGCTTCGTCGTTGACGTTACATCGCAGACCGTCACGTTTTATACTAAAACATTGGACTCGGAGTCAGACTGTCAGACTGTCAGTTCTTCTTGTTGTTTTATTCTATTTATTTTTATTTCATTTTTTGTTCTTCCTTTTCATGAACCATGACGCAAGCGTGTGTTACGTCACTTTTTGTTGTGATTTTCCTTTTCTACTTTATATTCATCTGCAACTCGATTGGTGTTCTAAATAATTATTGAATCAAAAGTATTGTGAGATATTTTGAAATACTTGATCATACGCATGCGTGTGCAATGTTTCTCATTGCCATTTTAAATCATTGTGAGGTAAATTTAGTTATTTAAATAAGGACAATCGATTTTTTTTTTCACGTACCTACTTATTTTACTACCGCTTGCCTTCTTTACAGCTCGAGATTTATTTATTTATTTACAGATACAAGTGCTCATTCATTTTAATATAAATAAAATAGCGGTTGGATTGTTAAGCTGGCAACACTGTTTTTAAAGATTAATTTGACAGTTAGCAACTAATTTGTGGTTAGAACAGTTTTCCATTTTACGATATATGGGTCAATATTGCAACAGGCTCAGTGGGGCGATGGTTAGTGCGATGTACTGCCTTACAGAAGGTCTGGGTTCGATTCCCAGCCGTAGCAACCAATGAAGCGTTTTCACACCACGTACACCCTAGTAGGTAATACGCCTCGATACGCCATCGTGCGAGCAATTGGATCCACCTTGTGGCATTAACCCTCAGTATCTAAGAATCAGCCAGCTCAACTGCTGGAAAACGAACTCAGTAGGACATGCCCAAGTTCTACACAGATGTCTGGGCTCAGCTGTATCCTCTAACTACATGCTGCCTCACCATGACTTTCAAAGACGATTCTCCTGCATCTTTCCAAGCAGAGAGGAGTGGGAGAGGAATGAACTAGGCACCGAAACCATATCCATCTACACTTATAGTTCATAAATGGATGTATGCGTTGGAGCTGGAATCTTTTCAGAGACATTAAAGCTAAACAGCACTTTTCATCTCCCTTAGCACAGCAGAGTCTTCCAGGCTGAGATATTGGCAGTAGCAGCAGAGGCCGCCAAAGCTACAGGGGCAGCCAAAGCTACAGGGGCAGCCAAAGCTACAGGGGCAGCCAAAGCTATCTCAATGCTGTCGATACCAGCAGATGATATCACCATCTTTATTGATAGTCAGGCTGCAATAAAAGCCATCTCTAAGCTTTTGAAGCGTTGTCGTGAAGAGCTTAAGGTTCTTGGCGTTCAACATAATGTTAAGCTCTGCTGGGTCCCCGGACACAGAGGCATACAGGGCACGGAATTTGCTGATAAACTGGTGAGAAAGGGATCTGCCTCTAGCATTGACCAGGCATACCATTCTATCAAACCACCGCTGTGTGATCTCAAATGTAGGGTGGGACAGAAAACACTGAATATTGCCAAAAGCCAGTGGAACTCCCTCCCCTCCTGTGAAACATCCAAAAGGATGTGGCCTGAGTGTGACAAAGCCAGAACCCATAAACTTCCGGAATGAACCTGGGCCTCTGCCAACATGCCTTTCTAATTAGATCGGTCCTTAGATAACTGCCTCCAGTTGCGCACTCCAAGTTTGTTGATGCCGGTGGTTTCTACTTGTGCGCGCCACTTAAGGCGAGGTCTTTCTCTACTGCATGCGACGACGACGTATTGGTGTCTACATGTGCTACATGTCCTAGCCATCTTAAAAGTCCAATGCGGATTTTTTGACCAGGAGCATGTCGCTGTACAACTCGTATAGTTCTTGGTTGAACCTTCGTCTCCATAGTCCGCCAACCCAAATGGAACCGAAGATTTTTCGAAGAATTTCCCTCTCAAATCGACCAAGGATTTCTTCATCCGCTTTTGAGATGGTCCATGCTTCTGCGCCGTAGAGCAGAACTGGGATGATCAGGATCTTAAATAGGATCTCCTTAGTAGTTCGAGTGAGGTCTTTACTCCAGAATGGCCTTCTAGCTTGAAGAAACAGCGATGGCAAGAGTAATTCTTCGTTTGATTTTGTTGTCAGAGTTAATAGCGGAGTCGAGATAGACAAAGTCCCGTACTACCTTAAAGTTATATCTGCCAATGGTGACATTCTGTCCAATTCGTCGGTGTTGTGTGGCCTTTCTTGTTGACAGCATATACTTCGTCGTGCCCTCATTTACTGCTAAACCCATTTTTGACGCTTCCTTCTCTATACTAGCAAACGTGGCTATGACATCACGTTGGGTCCGACCAACGATGTCAGTATCGTCAGTGTTCGTTGTACCTCTGGTGTTGGCTCGTGAGTTTTGCACAATCCTCTCAAGAATCAAATTGAAGAAGTCTACTTCTAATAAGCAGAAAATCTGTCTCGATTCTAGTAAGGATTCTAACTGGACACAACCTACTAAAAAGCCACAAACTAAAAATGCATAAATGATGACCACTGTAGAGGCTGCGGTGATGAAGAAACACGCGAGGATACCCTCTACTTTCTGTTCTACTGTCCAGGCCTCAGCCAATTAAGAACGAGAACCTTAGGAAAATACTTTTTTGCATGACCTCACGGATCTATCCGAAATCCCTCTTACTAATCTTTTCAGGTTTGCAACAATATCTGTTTGGCTGGAAAGGGACTAATAACATTGGACAGTAATGGGATCATGAAGGAAACAACCATAGATAACGTACTGCAGCATAGTTGATAAATTTTGAACGACACTGTCGTAGATCCTGACGATTCTACTTCATACAATCGTCCCGATGAATATTTTTTATAGTTCCATGTGATGCTCTTGAAATTAAAATAACAGCTTGTCAGAAGGATCATGTAAGTAATTTCTTAAAAACCATTTATTATCGGTTACAATAAAAATTAATTTAAGTACTAACTCTTATATTGTTAAGTGGTTTAAATATTGCCCTACTCAGTTGTCTACAATAAAACTTTATAGCATATCCAAAACTAGCTTATTAATTTTATTACAGGTGCCCAACTATTTGAAATGCACTTCCAGTTGCGCAAAATTACGAGGTGATAACTCAATATTGTGCGCAAAAATACTGCATCATCATCGCAGAAAATCACAACTGAACAACAACTTCGATTGATCACCATGCGACCATGAAATAAGCGATTTATCATCAAACATCTAAATTTAGCTCTTCGACTTAATTGCTTCATACTATTACTCAAATGAAACAAGTTTTTGAATTTCCTGATCGGAAAATGGCCGGCAGCCATTGAAACAATAAAACAGTAAGCAATATAAAAATCTCATTTACAACCGCAACAAAAATAAATTTATGTAAACATTAATTGTTTTCTATATTGGTTGCAAAAAAAAGATTAAGAGGTGAAACAACAACTAAACATTGTTCAACTCAAAGATCTGTTTGTCATAAATCACGCCAACAGTGTACTGGTATTCCCGAAAAAGGTTATTTCACCATTTTTGTTGCATGCCAGCCACATACAAACGGTTTTATTGTGATTTTCAGATTTCATCGCATTTTATTTTCAATCATAATAAAAATTAATAAACACCAAAAATAAGTAACAAATAAAACGAACAAGCAAAAACTTCATAAATAACACGTAGGAGTGTTTTGAAATGTTTACGATGTGGTTGAATGCGACCATTATTTTCCCAGGAATCGTTCAGAGGTAGAGATAAATTTGTTTGTTGAGGAACCTTGATATTTACTGCTGATTGCATTGATGTTTGTATCATTGTGCTAAAGTGTAAAATAAGCTCTGGTGTGGTAAGGGAAGTATTAGCTAAGAGATTTGTCAGAAATTCAGCAAGATTCAGATCAGAAAAGAGTTTTTTTTTGGGTATACGTTCTCGTGTTTGTAATAACAGTTTGTCGAAACCAATGACATATTAAGTATGACCTGCAAGTAGTTAATTTCATATCGGGTACCAAAACCATTAGCTAGAATTTAGAATTAGGGCGACAGAGGTGTGAGCTAAGCTGACGCCATGTTATTCTTCTGATCATATGCTGAAATTCAAATAATAAGTTCTAGAGACCCGATTTGTGTTAGGGATTGTATCAAAGTCATAGTTAGTTCACTAGCGCTTCCTGTCCCAGTTATGTTGGACAATGTGGATAACCTACATGAGCCTGTACATACGACCAAGAAGTTATTTAGCTCTTTTAATGAGAGATAGTGACAGATAATCTAAAAAGTTCAAACTCAGCGCTCGATTCCGGAACAAATAAGAACGACCTCATGTACAAGTGGTATCTTAAAAATTGGCACTGAACCCTCTGCTTGAACATTGTACTTCGGGCTAAAAACCCAATAACGTAAGACTGATTTTATTTTTGATTGAACACTCAGGGAGCCGAAGTAAAGGGTCTTTCATCAAAAATTGAGCCTTAAAATGTTTGTCGCCGATTCACGCCTAAACACATTTACCGATTTTTATTAAACTTTCACACATATTGGTATTGGTCTATGCATGGTATTCGTGAAGTTTAGTTAAAATCGGAAAACGTATATGTGTGTGTTCAGAAAAACTTTTTTTCTAGTTAACTTACTTACTTAAGTGGCGCTACAGTCCGGAATGAACATGGGCCTCAACCAGTATACCTCTCTAATTACACCGGCCCTTAGCTTACTGCCTCAAGTTGCACACTCCAAGTTGGTTGAGGTCGGTTTATACTTGTACACACCACTTCAGCCGAGGTCTTCCTCTTCTGCTTCCGACGTCTGGCTGGGAATCGAAGACTCTGCGAGCCGGAGTATTGGTGTCCATTCGTTCTGCATGTCCTTGCCATCTTTAACGTCCAATGCCGACTTTTTTTGAATAGGGCCACTGTATAGCTCGTATAGTTCTTTGTTGAATCTTCGTCTCCATAGCATGTCAACGCAAACGGGCCGAAGATTTTCCTCTCGAATCGGACAAAAATGTCTTTATCCGCTTTGTATACGATCCATGCTTCAGAGTCGTAGAGGACTGGAATGACCAGGGTCTTATATAGGATCTCCTTAGTAGTTCGAGTGAGTGCTTTACTACTGAATTGCCTTCTTAGCCCTAAGAAACAGCGATTGCCAAGAGTAATTCTTCGTTTAATTTCTGACGAGATGTTGTTGTCAGAGTAAATAGCGGAGCCGAGATAGACAAAGTCCCGTACTACCTTAAAGTTATATCTGTCAATGGTGACGTTCTGTCCAACTCGTCGATGTTGTGTGCCCTTTCGTGTTGACAGCACATACTTCGTCTTGCCCTCATTTACTGCTAAACCCATTTTTGCCGCTTATTTATCTAGCAAACATGGCTATGACATCCCGTTGGGTCCTAGTAGTTATACCGATTTTTTGGGAAATCGTGCCTCTGGTGTGGGCTTGGGAATTTTGCACAATATTCTTAAAAATCAAATTGAAGAAGTCACATGACAGCGCATCGCCTTGCCTAAATCCTTTTTTTGGTTTCGAGTGTGTTGGTGATGTCGTTTCCGAACCTGATGGAGCAACGAAAAGTCTCCATCGTCATCCCACACAAACGAACAAGTTTGGGCGGTATTCCAAAACTAGACGTGGCTCTGTATAGTTCCTTTCTATAAATGCTGTCGTATGCGGCTTTAAAATCGATAAAGGTGGTGGGTATCGATTTGGACTTATTTTTTCAGGATCTGCCGAGGAGCAGATTGTGGACTTTCCTGGCCTAAAATCACACTGATAAGCTCCAATTAGGTTTTTGGCAAACGGTCTTAGGCGTTCACATATTACGGCAGATGGGATCTTGTAGGCGATGTTGAGGAGACTAATGCTTCTGTAATTGGCGTAGTTCAGAGGGACTCCTTTTTTGTGGATCAAGCAAACGACGCTGAGGTTCCATTTTTCAGACATACTTTCACCCGAACAGATCTGGGTAATGGGTTGGTGGATGTTTTTTACCAAGTTATCTCCGCCGGCTTTATAAAGCTCAGCGGGAAGGACGTCATTTCCGGCAGCTTTATTAACCTGGAGTTTAGATATTGCTATTCCTCACCTCACTCAGGTCGGGTGGTTGGCAGTTTTCGCTGTCGTTGCAAATATTGAATGTTTTTCGTCATCGCCGTTTAACATGTCCTCAGCATCGACTGTGTCTCAACTACAATATTTCCTTGATCATCTCGACAGGATTCTGTTCGAGCCATGTATCCTTGGCTTCGACACTTTGATAAAACTTTCGAGCATCGTTCCTGGAGAGGCACCTCTATTCTCGATCACCCGATTTTCTTCCTATTTTTTCTTCTTTCTGAAAAGCCGGTGTTCTTCACTTCTTCTCTGCCTGTAGAGCTCAATAGCAGCTCTCGTCTTCACTTGCAGCTAAGCCTTGTAGGCCTCGTTCTTGGCTGCGATCATTTGTCGCCATTCCTCATCAAACCAGGGGTTTCTTGCTGGCGGGCGCGAGAAACATAGCACAAAAGTTGCGGCTGATCTAATGGCTTGTTGGCATCGATGCTGGTTAAGGGATACGCGTTGCGCAGAGGTATTGGCGGTCTCTTGCGATTGCAGTCTTTCGACATTAAATTCTTTCACAGTATTTCTGGGTTGTTTTAGCGGAGTGGATATCCGCATTCTTACCTTGGCTACAACAACGTAGTGTTCCGAATCAATGTTAGCTCCTCGGTATCTTCGGACATCCAAAAAGAACGGTTTCTCGAAAATTTTAAAAATTCTGTCGATAAAATATATTTAAATCGTATTGTTGAACTCTAAGTCTGTTCATGGTGATTTAGCAAAACGGAATGAATAAATGACAGCCAGATGTAGCTTCAACTATCAAAATTCGGAAGTCCCTATTGGAAGACATTAAATAATTGTCCATTTACTCTCCAAGTCCATTATCTAGTTAATACTCTTTGTGATATGCTTTTTTTAAAGATTTTGGTCTTTGTGCACAAGTGTGTTTTGAAATAAAATCAGAGCACTCTAAGCGGAATTCTGAACAGAGCTCATTGCTAAAGCTCCCTTGTCTTTAGCAATGTGATCTACATATTTGAATGACCTGGAGACAACCATATCTCCTTATTCATATCAAATCAAGAACTGCTTATAGTAGCAATTCGTTCCGCAATGACCGCAGTAAGTATCAACGTTTTTGGTACCACTATTTCCAAACCCATTTCATAGTAGTTTCTGAATATTAGCTGCCTTTTATCAGTTGTGGGAAACCACTGAATTTTCCAACGATTTGTTTCAAACTGCTAGAGCTCGAAACCAACACGGTTGTGCTCAGTGGAGACGTATAGACGTAACTGGTATCCCCTGGCCCTACTTCAGACGAAAAAAAGAAGTTGCTCGACGGTATCCAAGCGATTCCACCACGTCCGATACATCCTACGCTAGAACCGAGGAGTGCGCCACGAGGTAAGGCCTGGTCTCCGATCGAGGAGCCGACACGCACATAGGCTACCTAAGCTACACGGTCCCTCATCGTACAAAAGTGAACGAGAACAAAAATTCTATTTGGCAAACCTGCGCCTGGTGTGATACAAGTGCACATGTGTCCGTGTCATTGTTCATACACTGGCAACGATATTGCGCATGTGCTTTCATCTCCAACCTAAGAGGGCCCAACAAGGCAACAACCGCCTAAAATCAAGCGGAAGACGCCTGTCCCTGTACGCTGTCAAATTTCGCCGGCTTCGAAGCTATCTCACCTGAACGCCGATCATCGCCGTAGCGGCCATTTTTAAATTTATGGTAGGGTCACTTATTGTTCTATCGGACCACAGAGGGCAGTAACGTAATTAAAAACGAAAAAAAAAAGATAAGTATATGTGGTCAGTTAAAATTTTGAATTTGTAAACTTGCTGTTCGTATGTATTTCTCATTAAAATTATAAAAAAAACTCTAGCGCGTACTACAAGTGTAGCAATATACACCTGAACGTAAACCTGAAACTAAAAGGATGGGTCCGATAGATTTTTGTTATATAGAAATAATTTAATTGAATAAAACTGATTTTAACCTAATGTTAAGGAATCGAGAACTCGTTAGTGTTTTTTCATAAAAATAATCAGTTGCTTCTCAACGGTTGTGAAGAACATGATATGTCGGGATAGTGTAGATAGTTCGCTATATTCGTTGCCGAAATAGTAAGTATGTTGAGTCGTTAGAATGCATATTGAGGATGTGTCAGACGTAAAAACGGGTGTGACGAAAGGGATGACCTTAGTTAAGGGAATGTATACGTAAGGTAACATACCTTTTCAATTAAGGTGTCGATGCTAGTTGTCGAAGCATTGACCAAGGCAGCTGAGTATAAATTTAGCTGGAGGGGTGGGAGAGCTCTAAGAGAGTATTCTATTCTTCTCTCTATTCCTTTTCCCACTATGGCGGCAACCCTTTGAATATTGTAGACTTTGCAAATTCGGGCCTCGTTATTTCGGTTTATTGTTCCGGTTACGATCACGGTCGTTTTGATTCACTTCCATATCGTGTTTCAGGCATTTGAAAAAAAAAATGTAACCAATGTTCAGATCTTGTAGCAAGATCCCGCGAATTCCACTGAGCTAGCGAGCGATGGCAATGCCTGAGCTGGAAGATGACTAAACAAACACTCCTTTTTCTAGTCTGCCCGGACTGGCTCAAGGGTCCTGTGACCTTGCGTCATAAGGGTGGAGAGCGATGGTAAAAGGGTTTAACCTAGATGCAACCCATAAAAGACTACATTCCGCGTCTTTCTAAATAGATTAGGCTTTCACCAGCATGGGTGATAGTGCCGGCTAAGTTTAGTTTATGAGCCCGGAATATATAGTTAGTCGAGGGCATACGAACATCGGCCTAGGGCATCCAGGGTCCGTTACACAGTTTAGGAATTCCACTGGTTGTTCGGTTGCACCTATTCTGTTATGTCTTCTAACATTACAGATGCAGATACCATATTTGCTATCTTTTTTTCGTTTAGCATGGTCTTCAACAGTAAAATCATTCTTTTTTATTGCAATTTGAAACTTAACTACCTAGGGTTATCAGAATTTCTTCGTCGTATAACCCAATCCAACATCGAATATTTACCAAATGTAAGTTCCTTAAGAAAGGATAGTTTTGAAAACATAACAACAAGGTTCCCTGCTAAGTTTGAATTTACTGGGTAAAAAAGTGATCATTAGAGAATGGAGTGTCTATGATTTTTTTTTACTGACCCTCTCCCGATGGCCTCACAAATGATCCCAATAGTAATAAAATCTGTCATGATAGGAATTCAGTATTCGTGAAAATATAGGAAAACTTTTGTGCCAAAAGAGTTTGCTCGAAAAAGTATGGAAAATGCAGGAAAACGCAGGAAAAGTTGATCACTCCTTATTTTTCACCACATCAGATAATTTCTATTCAAACTGCTTTTTATTGCAACTGAAATTTATCAATAATTATGATAAGGTGCTAAGTGATAAGTGATAAGGAATACGGGTCTCATTTATTTCCGAATCAGTTCCGAAATCAGCCAGCTCGATGCTTAAGATTTGAAACTATCGCATTGCCATTAGCAAGGGTAATGATGATGGATTGATGATACATAACAACAATCTAGAGTCTTGAAGGCTCCCTGCTAAGTTCGAATTTACTGGGTAAAAAAGTGATCATTAGAGAATTGAGTGTCTATGATTTTTTTTACTGACCCTCTCCCGATGGCCTCACAAATGATCCCAATAGTAATAAAAGCTGTCATGATAGGAATTCAGTATTCGTGAAAATATAGGAAAACTTTTGTGCCAAAATCATTGCTATAATCCCAGAGATGCTCGAAAAAGTATGGAAAATGCAGGAAAACGCAGGAAAAGTTGATCACTCCTTATTTTTCACCACATGAGACAATTTCTATTCAAACTGCTTTTATTGCAACTGAAATTTATCAAAAATTATGATAAGATGCTAAGTGATAAGTGATAAGGAATACGGGTCTCATTTATTTCCGAATCAGTTCCAAAATCAGCCAGCTCGATGCTTACAATTTGAAACTATCGCATTGTCATTAGCAAGGGTAATGATGATGAATTGATGATACATAACAACAATCTAGAGTCTTAAAGGCTCCCTGCTAAGTTTGAATTTACTGAGTAAAAAAGTGATCATTAGAGAATGGAGTGCCTATGATTTTTTTTACTGACCCTCTCCCGATGGCCTCACAAATTATCCCAATAGTAATAAAAGCTGTCATGATAGGAATTCAGTATTCGTGAAAATATAGGAAAACTTTTGTGCCAAAATCATTGCTATAATCCCAGAGATGCTCGAAAAAGTATGGAAAATGCAGGAAAACGCAGGAAAGGTTCATCACTCCTTAGTTTTCACCACATGAGACAATTTCTATTCAAACTGCTTTTTATTGCAACTGAAATTTATCAAAAATTATGATAAGATGCTAAGTGATAAGTTTTTGGAATACGGGTCTCATTTATTTCCGAATCAGTTCCGAAATCAGCCAGCTCGATGCTTAAAATTTGAAACTATCGCATTGCCATTAGCAAGGGTAATGATGATGGATTGATGATACATAACAACAATCTAGAGTCTTGAAGGCTCCCTGCTAAGTTTGATTTTACTGGGTAAAAATGTGATCATTAGAGAATGGAGTGTCTATGATTTTTTTTACTGACCCTCTCCCGATGGCCTCACAAATGATCCCAATAGTAATAAAAGCTGTCATGATAGGAATTCAGTATTCGTGAAAATATAGGAAAACTTTTGTGCCAAAATCATTGCTTTATCCCAGAGATGCTCGAAAAGTATGGAAAATGCAGGAAAACGCAGGAAAAGTTGATCGCTCCTTATTTTTCACCACATCAGATAATTTCTATTCAAACTGCTTTTTATTGCAACTGAAATTTATCAAAAATTATGATAAGATGCTAAGTGATAAGTTTTTGGAATACGGGTCTCATTTATTTCCGAATCAGTTCCGAAATCAGCCAGCTCGATGCTTAAAATTTGAAACTATCGCATTGCCATTACCAAGGGTAATGATGGTGAATTGATGATACTCAACATTACGTTGAAGGACTGTACGCATTAGGTGTCTAATCAGTTATAGTCATCGCTTTAGTGTGTGCAGGATTTTTTGGAAAACCCTTTCGGAGTTATTTCCTTGTGGTTCACTTTTGTTGATGTTGGATTTGCTTACATTACGGAAAACCATGTTAACCAGATGAATTTTAGGTTCAACCTGTGTTTAAAAAATTTCGACTGTTTGTAGAAAATAGTTTCTTTAAGTTTTTTTTTCACTCCAACAGAAAAGTCGTTCATTTCGGGATAACTTACTAGAGTGGTGAATAAAAATAATAACAATCCATGTTGTCTAATGAAACTATTGTAAGGGCTTATAAATCGGTTAAAGTCTCTATTTCTGTACGCATTGAATACAAAATTGCTCTTCTGTAAGCCACAATTACAATAGATAGATAACGTATCGATCTAATTCAGTTACGAATTTATTCCACCATAGTTATAGAGATAGTTCACAACCCGGATCCTCTTAAAAGAAATTGAAACCAGCTTACGAACAACAAAACGACAAGCCATTCACTTTGTGAGTGGATGTTGCACAAACTATCCAAACTCTCGTGAATGTAACTCTTTTACTTTATTAATAGGATCAGTTCCATACGGTGGATTTCAATACATATTCGACACTGGCAAAAAAAAAAAAAACACCAAAACCAAACCAACACAACACAATACTAACAGCGACAATAAAAAAAATCCACAAGCTTAACTGGAGATATGCATAATTGTGGATTTCTAGAAGCTATCGAAGAGTACTACTTCGCCGAAGACGCCAATATGATGACCAAACCGAATTGGAGGTGGTGGCATTAAAAGTTATCCACGCTAAAGAAACTCAAATACGTTCATGTGTCCGGACAACAATCGCGTTGGATGTTGATGCCGGCGGACTTTGGAGCCCGATGAGAAAATCCAAATTTCTACATAAATCATTCCGGACCCCAAACCAAAACATTCAGCGCGCTCAATGAAGTGCATTCGTATAGCGCATGCGCGCATGATACATGATTGTGGGAACTGGAATCTGGTTGTCTGACTCATGCGGTGACTCTACACAAGTTTGCCGGTTTCTTGAATAGGCCACATGTGAGTTGGCCCCAGCGGCAACTTTACAACGAAACGCATTGCTGCACAAAACGTTGGGGGTACAAGTAGTATTATATCCCTAGTATGGTAGGGTATGTTCATATTGAATACAATCGGTGGATTAATGCAGATAAACGAAGACAAGCTTGGTAGAGGTTGAATCTAATTTGCCTATGGAATAGTTTTTGAACATATAAAAAATTAATATCTGTTCAGCTGCTACTGGACTGGAGTTTTTAGCCGCGCCCTTTGACAGTACTGACATATGTTAACGCAATGTCTTGTCAAAACAACTTTTAGAAGTAGAACACGTATTCAGGTATTTATGCACCATGCTGCTGACCTTTCATAATGAGTTTTCGCTTCCAAGTGAAGTAAGATTTCACACCTACAATAAATGACTGGGAACTACTTTACCTTTTTATGTAAAGCCAGTTTGAGTTTTGCTCAGTTACGCGATGGTTATTGCGATGAACTGCCGCGCAGAAGGTCTGGTTTCGATTCCCAGCCGTAGCACCACCTAAGTGATTTTTCACTGGCCCTCCTCTTGTGATGATTTGACAAATCATCCGAGTAGTATAAGTCAAGAAAAGCTTATCTCAAATTCGCCGTTCGGAGTCGGCATAAAACAGGCAGTCCCACTATCGTGCAAGAAGTACGCACGCACATATGAATGGGTGGGCGAAAGCTCGGCCCTGGGTACTAACGAGCCTGTTGCGCCAAAAATTTGTATTTTTGTAAAATTGAGTTGGGATGTTACGTAGAACATACGATCGTTCTACGTAACATATGGGGCGCTGTGAACAACTTTTTGAGTTTCTGAGTTTGGTACCCCTTCCATAGATTGACATTTTTTTTGTATTTGGTTGAAAAAGAAATACGGACGACAGCAGTGGGCCAACTTTTTAAAATCCTTGGCAAAAATTATATTTAGCGTGTGCTTATTTATTTTCTTAGAGGTATAGAACTTCACATTGACATAAAATACAAGAATATCGTCCATCAATTTAGCTTTATTTGAAGGACAATTTTATGCCATTAATTATTAAATATGATTTCGGGCATGTGGCCGCCGCGGCTGGTTCGAATAAAGCCAAGTCTTGAGGGCCAATTTTCAACCAATTTTTTTGGGCGTTTGGGTCCGTATGTCGGCAATAACACCACGAATGTTGACTTCCAAATCCTCTAACGATTGTAGTTTGTTGGCGTAGATGAGCGACTTCACATATTCCCAAAGAAAAAAATCCAATGGTGTCAAATCACACGATCTTGGTGGCCAATTGAGAGGTCCATTCCGCGAAATTATGCGCTCATCGAATGTTTCCTTCAATAAACCGATTGTGACGTTCGCTGTGTGGCATGGAGTGCCGTCTTGTTGGAACCACATCTCATCCACATTCATGCCATCCAATTTGGGAACAAAATAGTCGGTTATCATGGCTCTGTAATGGTATCCATTAACGGCAACTGAGTGTCCTGCATCATTTCGGAAGAAGTACGGCCCAATGACTCCATCAGCCCATAGAGCACACCAAACGGTCAGTTTTTGTGGATGTAATGGCTTCTCAAGGGTCTCATGTGGCATTTTTGCTTGTTGACGTAGCCATTCAACCAAAATGAGCCTCATCACTGAACAAAATTTTGCGATGAAAATCAGCATTGAGATCAATCTCATTGCCGGCCTACATACCAAAATCACGACGCATTGCATGGTCTCGCGGCTTTAATTCTTGCACAAGCTGGATCTTGTAAGGTCGTAAGCCAAGATATTTGCGCAAAATCTTCCATGAAGTTGATGGACAAAGCCCGAATTGCTGTGCACGGTGGTTAATCGATTCATTCGGGTCCTCTTCAACACTTTGCTCTACACCGGCAATTTTTTCTTCGGTGCGCACCGTTCGATGTCTCTGCGCATGCGTATTATCACATAGAGTAAACGTAGTGCGAAAACGATCCATGGTAAACCGAATAAATTCCTCTGATGGACGATTATGTCGACTAAAAAATGGACGGAGCTTGCGGTAAACTTCGAGAACTGAACCAATATTTTCGAAATAAATTTGCAGGCAAGCATTGTCCATTTGTCAACCTCATTATTCTGAAAAAGGAAACCAAGCTGAACATAAATGACATTAGAGTTGTAGGATTTGACCACAAAATGTTAGTTTTATCTCTTTTCGAAAAACCAACCTCCAAAAAATACCCACCCATTTATTTACTGGATTAGGAAATATCGGAAGCTTCAAAACCCGAAAGAAATTTTTAAGTTGTTCGTAATATAACTTCAACTTATGAAAGGGACCATTTGTATTATCTTATAATCGATTTTTTTTTCAATGTTGCAAAATTTTAAGATTTTCGGAAAGCTGTTTTGACTCAATTGTTTGGCTTTGAGTTGAGTTATAAAAAACCCTTAAGAGTCTTTTGTCTCAACTCAAAAGAAATTAATTTAATATTTATTTCTGAAACATTTATTAAAAAAAAAAACAGACACCATTTTCTTCTAATTGCGATGTAGAAAGATTTAACGAAATTCAGCCACTAGAACCTCCCAAGAAAGAAATTTTTTCATACCAAAATCTTGCATTTTTTTAAAAAGCTTTGCATATTTTGGTCGTTTACTTTTTTTCACACAAAGTCAATTGATAAAAAAGTCGTATTTTCAACACATGATTCTGAAACACCCCGGTACCATTTTTTTAAAAAAAAACTCACAAAATTGGTAACTGTGGCTTACATCAAAATATCTTAGCTCGTTCAAAAGTTGTGTTTTTTTTTGCAACCAAAAACGGGCCCACTGTGTATTCTGAAAACTAACGTCATCTGGCTGCAAGTAGGCAAACCAATCTTCAAATATTAAATAGCAGATTGAGTTTGAATTGTCTTGTTGAGAATCTTTTACGTTGCTTGGCAAAATTCTCACGAAAACATTTCTATTGGCATATTACCTGCTCAAGGTTTGTCATGATTTTGTCAACACAAAGGCTCCATTCGGGAAATTTGCGTGAAGAAAAATTAAAGCTTTTAAATCTTCAATATCTAGCTTGAAATATTGTAATGAGATGGTCAAATGGTAGGCTCTGAGATTATATGAAACCTTGAGTTTTCATCTAGCTGATTCCTACCAACTCCGTCTCTGAGTGCCCAGTACCTTGTTGCTTGGCCGTAGATAGGGTCTTAGTACCTTAGTCTCGGAGAAAGCAGATGAGAGTGGGGCTGGATGTGTACAGTCCCAGTGAGGATGGCCAAGTTGAATAATCGAATGGTGTTTTCTATCTTTTTTTCTATATCTGTCGTATGCGGCTTTGAAATCGATGAATAGGTGGTGGGTATCGATTTTGACTTTTTGGGTTTTTTCCAAGCTCTGCCGAAGTGTGAAAATTTGATCGGTTGTGGACTTTCATGGCCTAAAACCACACTGATAAGGACCGATCAAGTTGTTGGAATACGGTTTCAGGCGTTTTTATATTACGGCAGTAAGGATCTTGTAGGTGATGTTGGGGAGACTTATGTCTCTATTGTTAGCGCAGTTTAGAGGGTCTCCTGTTTCGTGGATCGGGCAAACGATGATGAGGTTTCATTCTTCAGGCATACTTTCTTCCGGCCAGATTTGGCTTATGAGTTGGTGGATGTTACTTACCAAATCATCACCGCCGCCTTTATAAAGCTCGGGAGCCTTATTTAGCTTAGATATTGCCATCCTCACTTCACTCAGGTCGGGTGGTTGGCAGTTTTCGCTATCGTTGCCAATATTGAACGGTTCGTTCTGCCTGACAGCGGAATGTTGTTCGTCATAGCCGTTTGCAGAAGTGGTTCTTCCATATCCTCGGCATCGACTGTATCTTAACTACGATATTTCCTTGTGCATCTCAACAGGATTCTGTTCGAGCCTTGTATCGTTGGCTTTGACGTTTTACACTATGGTTAGACTTGTGATCATCGTTCCTGGAGTGGCACCTCTCTATATCCTCGATCACGCACTTTTCTTGCTCTTTTTCTTCTTTCTGAAAAGCCGGTGTTCTTCCCTTCTTCTCTGCCTATAGAGCCAAACGGCAGCTATCGTCTTCACCTGCAGCTTAGCCTTGTAGGCCTCGTTCTTGGCTGCAAGCATCTGTCGGCATTTCTCATCAAACCAGGGGTTTCTTGCTGGTGGGCGCGAGAAACCTAGCACATCAGTTGCGGCTGATCTAATGGCTTGTTGACATCGTTGCCATTGTTCTTCGTAATTCGATGCTGGTGGTATGGTGTTAATCGAGAGGTTTAGGGATACGCGTTGCGCGAAGGTCTTGGCGGTCTCTTGCGATTGCAGTCTTTCGACATTAAAATTTTTAAGAGTATTTCTGCATTTCTGTGCCTTGGTGGATATTCGCATTCTTACCTTGGCTGCAACAAGGTATTGGTCCGAGTCGATGTTAGCTCCTCGGAATGTTCGGACATCCAAAATACTGGATGCGTGCCACTTGTGAGCAATTTGGTTGACCATTCGTTAATCTGGAGACCGCCATATCCCCTTATGGATATTGAGATGAGGCTATAGTGGCGTTTCGTTCCGTAGCGAAGTCAATTAGCCTAAGTCCGTTATCAGCCATGTTGCCGTGTAGGCTTTATTTTCCGAAAATACTGCTAAAGATGCCTTCTCTTTCTAACTTTGCGTTAAAATCTCCCAGCACGATTTTAACATCGTACTTCGGTAGTCGCTCATAGGTTTTGTCAAGAAGCTCACAGAAGCAATCCTTAGATATTTAAGCTGTTAGCTGTTTAAGACATTATGCGAGAAAATTCATATGGACATAAGAAATAATTAAATTCAAAGCGAATTGGATTTAGAAAATGATTTTAAGGCATTCAAACTCTCAAAACTTTGCTTTTTTCTTTAGTAAAATCTGTTTTAGGCTACTGTTCTATTCTTTGATCATTTGCTTATCAGGTGCATACAAGCTTGGATTGTAAAAATAATAGCCGACTTTAAAAATAAACAAAGGGTAAAGGATCTATTTCGCTAATATACCCCCTATCTCAGCGGCTTCAAAACTTAGTTGATAAATACATTCTTAGCCAGCTTTTTGAGTATATAATGCAACAAAAGATTTTAAACAATATTGGGAATATTTAAATTAATTCCAAAAATTGTGAATTGTAACAGCTTGTCATCAAAAATATTTAACTTGAAGTTGGTTCCAATTATTTATTTCATCTGTGGCCTGTACCACAAAACAACAAGTATGTACAAGAAGTAATTTTTAACAAGAAGTAATTTAAGTTTTTAATTGTATGTTGAAAAATACTTTTTGTACAATACTTGTTGTTTTGTTGTACAGGCCCCTGGTTGACAAATAACGACTGAACGGTCGCTTCGTTACGGGCAAACTAAATACTTTTATTGGCTGATTGATGTTAAATATTATATTTAAGAAATTAAGTAAACAGAATGTAAGTAAGACCGCCATGTTTACCCTGCAGCGGAATTTTATAATTCCATTTAAAAAGGCAGAGCAATAAGGTACTTGACAGATGTTTTTGTGAGTGGTTCAGTACAAAAATTACCACCAGGCTAGGCATATGACCTATTCAATACGACAATACTTACTAGAACATTCAGCCCTAGCGAGGTATCCGTCGGAGCGGACAATTTTCCGTAACGCAAACTTCGTCGGAGGATTAAATTCCATTCGAGGTATGTGTCATCGTAACAAAAATCACTTCACTACGATTTGTAAATAAATTCCGCGAAGAATTTGTGTCGGAGGAAATCGTTTAGAAAAATCTAACTTAGCTGTCAAAAATTGTACGAAAAATGCACCTGAACACACTTCAACGCAATTCGCCGGGATGCGTTACAAAAATGTCGGAGAAGTATTCCGAGAAAATCTTTTCGGGAGAATACCTCAAAGCCAAAATCATCCGAATCGTATAAAATCGGAGAATTTCCCGGAGTAGGGCTGATTATGTCGGAGTTACCAATTTGTGATACGTCTGGATTGACACTTCTTGAAATTAAATTCAAGTGGCTGTTATAAATACGATAACAACTCACAATAAGCATCATTCTAAAAACTTTGAAAAACAAGTCATAATTTCAGAGTTCGGTTAACCGATTCGAGGAAGTAAAACTGAAAATTACTCAAGCTAATTAATTTGCCAAATGCGAGTAGACATTCTCTTTTTACTTGGATGTCAAATAAACCATCAACAAGTCATCAAATCCTCTTGAAAAGTAGCCGCGTTTATCGCACTAATACTCTCGGTTCTCGGTAACTTTTTGCTTTCAACTATAAATGCGTACTTTGATATTTTAAGACATGAATCATGATCGCACTGCCCAGTATTTATTGGTTCTCTAAAATCCATTACCGTTCGTTTTTTATTCATCTAACACGCAAACAAACATTAAATGGATGGATTTTTCATTGCTATATGCACGATCATAGAATCCAATTGCTCGGTATGATGGCAAATTGGATTAAACTGTCACGCTGGATTGACAATCTAGCACACATACAAGGAACTATACACATACGCTCATCATAAATGGCTACAACTGAGTAGGTCATCGGCTTTTAAGACCCAAAAGCAAGATTAAATTTACCAAGTGAATTTAAATAAAACTGCAAATTATGAATACTGTCAAAATGACATCCGCAGTTTTGATTTTTCGTTGTTCGATGAAAATCTCAGGAGACCTTAATTCAGACATAAACGGGAGTTTTATGAATAAACATTATTCGATTATGTTGATTTGACAGATCAAGTTGGCTCAACTGAAGTGAATAATAAATAAGTTGAATAAATATTTAAGTTCTCAGTGGGTATGTTAATCGGACGGTTAAACATTAAAGCTCTGGATGGCTTAATATTAATGTATTGTGTTTAGTCACATAAAATTTATTTGATTTTAAAATAAAATACACAGCATAATTAAGTAAGGCAAAAAGTTAAAAATAATATCAATAGGCGGATTCCCATGTTAGGTAAGTAAGCAATGTGCAAAATAGGATTTTGTTTATGTATGTAGTTCATATTTTATTATGGTATCAATATATTATCATATTAATCAGCAATTATCAACAAATTTGTCAAACATTTATTATTGGGATCAGTCATCAATATGTTTGTTTTATTAATTGTGAATGTGCACATTAAATTTGAATTGATTGTGAAAAGTTCTGTTGAGTCACAAATTCGTTGACGAAAACGGTTCCAATGAAAAATATTCATTTTTAAAATTGATAAAACTTGAGCTGGACCAAGGGTCAAAATGATAATATCAATTAATAGAACGCTTTTAGACAACTTTATTTGATTTATCATTATCAGCGCTCAGAGTTAAACAAGGATTAACTAAGTAAATAAAAATTAATCAAGATTTAACTCACGAAGCCGGGTAAATTATGACTCTACTAAGTCTTTACATAATTTGGGGGCAACGATAATATACTACTGTTAGTTTATCGATCGCTGTCAAATAATTATCTAAAGCTGTTGATACTGCATACAAAAACTTTTCCCATCCGCAATAGAGATATTGCTATTTGTATGCAATGGCGGCGATAAGCGTAGTATGAGTAAGTATCTTTGATGCTAGAGCTACAACAATGTACCGAAATTACTCCAATTTAAATTGAAAGTTTATTAAGTTTAATGGTCACCAATGAGTGCTGTCATCGGCTGTCACATGTTGTTACATATGGCACCATTGGCTCAAAACATTTGTTTCAGGTGTTATCTTTTTTGTTGTTGAATTAAAACCCCATGGATGGTGATTGAAGTGATTTCCAATAGGGACATTGACAGTCTGTGGCGGCCATGTTGTTTTTGTGGCATCTGTTAAATCGGTTGTTATTCAAATATATCAGTAAATGACATCTAGGAAATAATGGAACACAAACAACTTATCTCAGCTAAGTCAAGGCGCCAATACCCTGTACTTGTTTTAAACAGGCACGTTAGACCACTATGTCGTATGAGTAATTTATCGTAATCCAACCACATAGTTAGAGAAAAAGTCCTAAAAAAACTGTATGGCAATACGTGAAAGCCAACTCTAATGCTCTAAACTTTTTCTTTTTAACTGGACATTATGCTTATTATGCTTAACATGGATGCTACTGCTAAAGCGATAACAAACACCATTCTCCTGGGTATAAAATCCTTCATCTCTCACCGGGTAAAGTGTATCAAACCGAATGTAAACGGGTGGTATAACTCGAGCTGTAAATAGGCTGTTATGCTGAAAGAGCTATGTTTTCGGTCATATAAGTCCAACCCTACTAAGGAAAACCGTTTAAAAAATTCAAACGAGCCAGAAGTGACTACAATGCCCACATAAGGCGTGTCAAATTCTCCCACGGCCCAAAATTGAGGCAAAAAATTATAACATGTCCCAAAGGTAGTAAAAACTTTTGGTGATTTGTAAAACACATTAAGAATTCGAAACAGCACAGATCACAACATAAGCTTCACACTCACATTCTTTTCTGGTACTTTTCTCTCAACAAAGGGCATCGCTATGGGCCAACGTAGCCCTATGCGAGTTTTACGACTCACCTGAGCATTAACAGCCCATCAAACCTAACTTTACTTTAGCATAGCGAAATCCATAGATTCGCTCGAACATCGTAGAAATGTCTCCTGCCTTACACTCTTAGGCAAAAATCAAATATAAAGCATTTGTTGTAAACTTTGTAATTAATTCAGTTAAACAATTCTGTAGAACTAGACAACTTGTGGATGTTCTTTGGACTACCATTCGGTAAATCCCTGGTTCAAATCCCGTAAGTTACGACACCCATGTTTTTTCATTGCTTCACCTCATGCCAAATTCTGACAAACATCCTGGAGTTAAACTGTCATGAGAAGCTTCTCAAATGTGAGGCTCAAATCTGCGTTAAACAGTAGGTCCTCGTCTTCGTGGCAAAAATAATAATTTCGCACATACAAATAAAGGAAAAAGCCATGTCTGTGCCATAAACGCCGGATATTTAACCTTCATTTCATATAAGGAAATTTTACAAGTTTGGCCTGAATACAAAAAAATCGTTATTTGAGTTTTCTGCAAATAAATACGTACACAGTTTTGGTTTAAATATCGACGTTAATAACCGTTTTAACTTTGATGAAAACCAATGTAGCCGATTTTGAGAAATTTCGAATTAATAAAACCGCTTAGGCATTCCAATTCAAAAAAAAAACCTGTGGGTACCTTCATATCTTCGGATATCAAACTTAAAGTAAATACGTTTAGCCTCCAGGTGGATGCACATACCGATAGACGCACAGAAATGCCGGATGTCGTTTTTCGGGCTTCTCCAAAACATCGAGTTCGGATTTTTTTCACGAAACCTAATAAAAATATTGCACTCTGTTCATACAGATTAATGCAACCATTTAATCAAATTTAAAATCCCAAACTGCCAGTTAAAAATATCAACACGGCAATTTTCAGGAGAAAAATAAAATTTCCCAAATGCTGCTTTACCCAAATGTGTTATCACAGTTATTCATACATATTTAAAAAATGCTAAATACATACATTTCGAGTGTTTTACTATTTCGTTTTCAAGAAAGTAAAACGGAATTCCAAGAATAATTTAATTTTCAAGACAGCTTTGTTGTAGTGTAAGAAGCAGCTAGAAGTTTGAGTAAATTTTTTTTTTAATTTACACGTACTCAAGGGGTTATGAATACCCTTTATATGTAAATGTTAATATACGAGCGTTGAGAAGGGGAGGAAAGAGAGCGATAGGAAATATTTTGGATGTAGTGGAGACTTACTCCATTCGATGGTTGTTGTCCGAACTAACTTCGAGGTGTCACTTTTTCTTGTGTTCGTTAAATTTGAAGAAATTCAAGATGGTGTGCATACTTTTAGGTATAGCAACCGACCTTTTTTTATTTCTTTTAAATAAAACTTAAATGGATTTTTGGGATTGAACACGCAACCTTCCACTCAACAGGCGAACACATTACCACTACACTGCTGCCACCCACAGAACCAGCATCCTAAACTGTTGATCCTTTTTGGTACACAAGTCTAAGTCTGAAAAACCCTGATTTTCCGTTGGACTCTTGAGTATGTAAGCATTCGTGAAAGTTGGAAGTGTGACATACATGTACTTATAAGTTCTGACATTGTTAACATCAGTTGTTCTTTTTGTGTCATTTAACAACCCTGCTGTCACATTATTCGCTGACCAACTTGTCAAATGTTTTCTTATTCGCTTTATTGCAATACAATGACCTGACACAACTCTTTGCTGTCAATTTTTTTTTCTCCTTCTCTGTAATGACGGTATCAATAAGCTTACAGCTGAGAAAGTCATAATTAATTTGAAAACAACCTCAAAATGTAATAACAAATAAACAAAAAAAAATAATCACGTATCGTTAACTCAACTCATCTCTGTCGTCGTCTCTGTCTCGATGGGAATTTCACTTTTCTTTGTCCTCAAAAATGAAAACAAAAAAAAAAACAATAATAACAACAAAATGAGCGAAAAAAAAATACCAACTTAAAATTCATTTTCGAGCAGTCTTCTCGAAAGGTAATTTATGAGAAGACTTCGTGAGTCACAAGTCACATGTTCATCGACGGCGCGGCGGTCGCCAGTGTTACAGAAGCGGTGCGACAACGATTTTGCAAGTTAGGTTTGTAACGTAAAAAAATTAAAAGAAACCAACAAAAATAAACAACACAAATCTCGAGTTCACAAGACGAATAATGTGATCTTGTTCGGATGATTACATCTTGAAAGGTTACTTACGACCACGCGTATATAAGACAGACTGACTGACAGACTGTAATTGTACAACAACAGTAAACGTGGGACACTTACGGATGCAAAATGCATCTTATGTCTACATTTGGATGACTTTCGTTTTTGTCAACGAATTTTGTCTGTCTCAACTGCCTTTTATTTAGTGCTGCTATTTTTCCATGTCGTACATTTTGGACATGGTAAAATTAAATAACAAAAAGAAAATATAAATTGTCTAGTTAAGAGGTTCAATTTGATGTTGGTAACTTACCGTTCGCCAGACTCTTTTAAACTTAAAAGTGTTGCAAGATCTGGAATGAAAAGAAAGTGGGGTTAGTATATCGATGATAAAAAGAATCCTTGAAAAATATGATTGTGTCATACAAAATTGATGGTGTTTTCTATTGGTAAAAAAAACATCTAGATCTATCAAAATACCAATTTTGACAGTTGTTATGACAGCTGTTGATCATTATGACATAGTTGATCACATGGACATTAACAGTATGCGATTCTTGACGCGTTTCCAAACAAGGTGGCTATTCTGGAAATGAAACATCCCACTGATGCCTTAGGAACTCTGGACCTTCCCACCACAGCTTGTTATCGATGATCATCGTAGGTAAAAATCCACGTGATGCCATGTCTACAGGGTTCTGTTCGGATGGAATGTGTTTCTTAATTGCGTTGCGAGTTTTTGTATCTGAGATACTCCATTCCTGATGAATGTTTTCCATTTTGACGGAGGAGCACTACTCTAACACAGCAGAACTCGCATGAATCGGTCAACGCGTAAACATCCACTGTACTTGGCTTCAAAATTTGGACTGATCCATGTAGCAACTTTGCAAGAAGTAAGACCGCGCACAGTTCTAAACTCGGTAGTGTAATGGTATCTAATGGGGCGAATTTCGTCTTGGATATTAATTAGTGCATATGTACTTGTCCATATCCGTCAAGAACTCGCAAATATATCGCAGCAGCGTAAGCTTTCTCCAAAGCATCACTAAAGCCGTGGATCTCGAGCCCCCTTCTATTTTTGGCGGTGTGAATCCAACGCTGTATTTGGATCTCTTCGATGGTTGGATCATGAAGAAAAACTACCCATTCTCTTTCCAGTTCTGGCAAAATTGGCTTGTACAGATCTAAACCTTTCCCCCATAGCTGCTCCATTATTATCTTTGCCTTAATAATACATGGTGATATACATCCCATTGCTATTGAGGTAAGGATGAATCGTTTGGTAACTCAGGATACGGCAGCCACTTAATGCGTCTTTACATCGTTGGTTTCTAAATATGTAACTGAGAAATCTACTCCTCATTCTTCGGGTTCAATGTTTTGCAAAGCTTCTTCCGAAAAGCTCAATTGCTTACGAAGATGAAATACTGCGGTTGCTAACATCTGCCTTAGGTACCTACCTCATGCCAAAGAGTATTGAACTACATATAGTGCGCATCTTATACAACGAATATTTTCTATGTGGGGTACTGATATTGATACCGCAGTATTCACATTGCTACCCCAACATCAAACAACAGCCTTGCCGACGGATACGATCTACAAAATTTTTAGCTGTGATGCGTACTCTATGTAGTTCTATACTCTTTGTTACTGCTTACAATTTGTGTTGCGGATCTGACGATGCTCCTTCTCGACGTCACCGATGAAGGTAAACTTCCATTTGCTCCTTTTCAAAATAATCACCCCTATCGAGGTATGCCTCGGTACAAAATTCTCTGATATCGAACAAATCGGAGAAAATTTTGTTCGGAACAAAAATACAACGAACAAAATTTTCTCCGATTTGTTCGATATTAAAGAATTTTGTACCGAGGTATCCGTTCGGATTTGCATTTCGAGCAGATCATCCAACGAAATGCATCGCACATGATCGCACGACGGCTTAATGCGTTAAGTTAACGATTTTCGATAGCTACGCGTTAAATTTATTTGGGAATTCTCCGATCAAAAATTTTTGCGGAACTCTTACGAAAATGGAAACCACCTCAAAGCTGTGAGTAAAATTATAAATAAAATTATTTTGTGTGTCCGCCGGGAAGGTATACTACTTTGTTTTGCCGCCATTTTGGTAAACATTAGTCTTGACAGTTCATATTTGGCAGTCGTGAAGTAGACACGTTTCAAATTTATTATGGAAAAATATTCGATAAACCAACGTGTTTTAATCGTTAAAACATTTTATCAAAACCAATTATCTATTACTGTGACGATGAGAAAGTTACATGAAATTTTATTTGAGAAACAACGTGCCAACAAAACGCCCTATTTATCGTGTAGTGAATGATTTCGAAGAAAGAGGGTCTATAGGTGATAGGCCCAAGCATGGACCACAACGCACTGTAAGATCGGCTGAAAACATAACTGCTGCTCAAGGAAGTGTTCAAAACAATCCATCAAACTCATTTCGACGCCGTCGTGCTCAGGAGCTTGGTCTTCAAAGAACAACTTTGGCCACAATTTTGCACAAGAACTTGCGTTTGTTTCCATTTAAGATTCAGTTGACACAAGAGCTTCTTCGACAAGACCATTTAAGCCGCCGTACATATGCCAATAGGATGTTACAGCTAGCCCATGACAACCCCGATTTTCAATAAAAAAAATCATAATGAGTGACGAGGCACATTTTCATTTGAATGGATATATGAATAATCAGAATAGTCGGTTCTGGGCAATGGAAAACCCTCAAATCATTCATCAGTCACCTTTGCATCCAATCATATTTACAGTCTGGTGTGCAATTTGGTCAGGAGGAATCATTGGACCTTACTTCTTTGAAAATGAAAACGGCGTATCGGTAACTGCGACATCGTGATATGATTAAAAACTTTTTAACGCCACAACTGCATGTTTTGGGCTTGATTAACATGTGGTATCAACAAGACGGTGTCACATCGCATACAGCCGGGATTACAATGGAATTACTGCGAGACCTCTTTCCACAACAAGTTATTTCAAGAAATGGTTATGTTGATGGGCCTCCACGGTCGCCTGATTTGACTGCTCCGGACTTCTCTTTGTGGGGATATCTGAAAAGCAAGGTTTATGCAAACAAACCAGAAACGCTTGAGCAACTCAAACAAAATATTCGTGATGAAATTAATGAAATACCGCGTGAAATGTGTGAGAATCTAATGGAAAATGTGCTCAAAAGGGCTCGCATTTGTGAGACTAACAGAGGCGGACATTTACCTGATATTGTATTCCATACATAATTGCCGACATTAAATAAAACATTTATCAATACAAAATCCATTCTCTTTCATTTAATTAAAAATTATAAACAAACAAAGTAGTATACCTTCCCCGCAGACACCCTGTATTTATTTGAATACAATTTTGTTTGTCACTCACTTTTCATATTCGGCCCTAGCGGAGTAACCGTCGGAGCGGAAAATTCTCCGATCTTTTACGATTCGGAAGATTTTAGCTTCGAGGTATTCTTCCGACATTTTGTAACGCACACCGACGAATTGCGTTGAAGTGCGTCCAGGTACATTTTTCGTGCAATTTTTGACAGCAAAGTGCAATTCTTTTTCCGATTTCCTCCGACACAAATTCTTCGCGGAATTTATTTACGAATTGTAGTGAAGTGATTTTTTCTCCGATGACACATACCTCGAATGGAATTTGAATCTCCGACAAAGTATGCGTTGCTGAAAATTGTCCGCTACGATGGATAACTCGCTAGGGCAGATTTATAAAATTACACAGCTGATAGATTGTCAAACATACACGAATGTATGCTTCATTTATTTTGTTTCGCAACGAATAGTTCGATGGTAAACTGAGTTGCGACCGAAACTGACTTTCGTTTCGGAAATTTTTTGAACGGATACTTCGATAGGGCTGAATATCAATAACATTTGTAGGTATGTCATACCTACAGTCTGTTCAACAACTAAATTACATTCTTCATGTGCCGTCCATAGCCAACCCTGAATTTGACTAAACTACGTCTCGAAAGCTAGTTGTAAAGCATTATAATCAGATTTTAAGAGAGATAAGAAGAAATAAAATCCAATATGTCAGGTCATGAGTTCAATATAACAAATTTTCTGGTCTATAGAACATTCAACTTTCCCGCATCTAACATCTGCCGAAAAAAAAAAAATACAGAAAACAACAACAACCCGGAAATCATGCATCACGCGTCGCACTCGCTAATACTCGTCTCGTCTATGCACTTCCTCCTTGGAATCTTCAACAGTAAAACAACAATTTACTTCATAAATATTAAAAGCCATGTGGCTCCTTTTTTTCTCTCTCTGTTCCGTCCCACACCCCTGCAAAGTGCGACCTTAAATTCAATTAGAAATATTATTATCCACTCTACAGTGTATACGATTACTTTCAAAGCAACAAACTGGTCACATGCACAATAGATTACAGAGCACAAATCGTACAACAATTAGGTACCTCTGCTGCATTTAGAAATACGAGAATCATCCACAGGCGCAGCGCAAGACAAAAAAATAATAAAACCTTCATCTGCAGTGAGTGTATCTGCAGCAAAAACCAGCACAGACAATCTTGAGTCGCTGCGCTAAACGGTTTGCTTTGTATCTCGTGTGCAGCTTCAAAGTCGATCGTCCGGACGATCCAATCCGTCCACCATCTCCCTCTGTCTCTCTTTCTCCCGGTCATTAATCATTTTTTCATCTGAGCGCGATCTATTATACACTTTCTACCTGCATCTTTGTATCTATTCATAGACGGTATCTAACTCATTCATAAAAAAAAATTAAATAAAAATAAAATGTTCCGCCGAAGTTGCCATTTAAGCTTCCCTCGATCTGCCGGCTGTATCAAGACCGATCGTAGACTTTTCCACCGCTCACTCTGCAGCCTGTGATGTTTCATAGCTGGGGATGGCAAAGTCAGTTACCTCGTTGGCTTTCCTTCATCTTTCCTTGGCGTTTTTTTTTTTTTTTTATTTATTTTATCGTAAAGGTTGGTGGAAAATGTTCACTTTTTTTGTATAGTTTACTGTTATTTTAATTGCTTCAGAGAATTGCATCCAGTGTACTTGTTACAGGCTAGAGCTCTGGATACCATAGAATACCTTGAAGTGGAAACGGTGATGTTGCTAGATCGACAAGACCAAGTCTAGGTTGTAATGGTGTGTACCTATTTTTTTTTGTTGCGTGTGTTAGTTTTGTGGTTTTTTTTCTCGGTCACGATTGTTAACACAACAACAATGGTGATAGGATGGAATAGCGATTGGTTAGCAGAGGATTGGTTAGGGTTTGGCACTTGCATAGTTTTTGGAGTCGAGTGTTTCCTTGATATTTATTGCAGCGAAATTGGTTTGGCGAAAATTACCCCCAAGTTGGAACTGGACTCTTTAAACGAAAATCAAAAGTTGTTACGTGTTTGTTGGAGCTTGGAGCATTGTTTGCGGTTTCTCTTTATTTCAATAAAATAGAGGAAGTTAGTTGTGCAATGTTTTATTAAATAACACTAAATTACACGATTGAAACCATTTAGACCATAAATTGCTAGTCGTACGATCTTGAAAATATTAAGGCCGTGTGTCAATTGCGTTAAAAAAGGGTTAAATTTTATCCACTGTTGAATTTTTGACTTTTCTGCACCATACTATTGTAAAAATTTACCCACTGGCTAAAATTATAACGCAATTGACACACGGCCTAAGAAGATAAATCACATCTGAATTACACGATTTGAAAAAAGTGGTACAAATGAAAGTTCGTTGCCACGAGTGTGCTAAGTTTGACGCCAAAAATTGATAACAGTTTTTTGTCAAAAACAAGCATTTTTTATCATGGGGGGAGGTCTATCTCCCTCCCTTTGGACGGGAGGAGCAATTTCATACAAAAGTTTTAAAAATGAAAAAAATAATTAAAAAATAAGGGTAATACCTACAATTAAAGCCAATACTTTGCTCTATTAGCAAATTAGAAAGTCAAAATAAAACTATGAACAGTTTTTGAAAAAACTGTTACCATACTCAAAATTTAGGAAAAAAGAAATAAAAAAAAGTTGTAAGTGAGACTTTTCAAAACTGTAAAATTATATTTTATTATATAAAATTACAAACTAAATGAATTTGTTGTTGTTTGTTTTGTTGTTTTGTTTTTGAAAAAAAATTAAAATTAATATTATTAATTCGGCGTATAAACAGTGATATTCGTATGCAACCCCCGTGGTTGGGCTCACGGTAGGATTTGAGATGGGTGCGAGTATTTATTGTGTGTTGTTGTAAAATGTAATGCACATCATTCGTCTTCTGATCATTTAGTCCCAGGGTAACTCACCAAACATCCTGCTTTAACTCGAACTTAACTCACGATTTAAACTGACTGAAAAACAACTTTCTCGAGCTAACTCGAAACTAGGATCATTTCGTGCTGAAAAGCCTTGACTAAGTAAACCGGAGATGGCCAGAGTCTACAAAGAAACAACTGATTAAGAGGCTTAAGGCTGTACCCTGATCCACCACCATATAAATGGATCGATTAAGTTGTAGCTATGTAGCTTAACAAAAACTAGCCGATGGCCTCAGTCGCCAGTGCTGTTATGTGTCTGTAGTTTGATGCATTCATGTGCGAATTACTGTAATGTCAATGTCAATGTCAAAAAAAAGCGATAAGGAAAAAGCAGACGTTTTCGCCGCACATCTTGAAGAAACATTTAAACTATTTCATGGTTCAGAAAACATTTATTTATTCGAGACTACAACCGATAGTAATCTAGTTAGATATGCAAATATTGCCGAGCTTAAACGGGAAATACAGAAACTAAAGCTTAAAAAAGCTCCGCGTTATGACCTGACTACAGGAGAATTTCTTAAAATGTTGCCTGGGAAAGCATTAACTTAACTCCTTTACATTGTAAATGCAGCAATTAGATTAGAATACACACCAAGACAGTGGAAAATCGCGGAAGTGATTATTGTTCTCAAACCAGAAAAATCTTACAGACATATTTCACTTCTTCCAATAGTTTCAAAAGTTTTTGAAAGGATATTACTAGGTTGCTTGCACCTCGTTATTGATCACAAACGCCTTTTACCTGACCATCAATTTGGGTTAAGAAGTAAATATTCGACTGTGGACCAAGTTCATCGAATTACTGATGTAATTGAGAAAGCTTTCGAAGAAAATAAATTTTTCTCAGCCGTATTTCTTGCTTTGTCGCAAGCTTTTGACAAGGTCTGGCATACAAGGCTACAATACAAACTAAGACAAGTTCTGCCTGAAAAATTATATAAAATCCTCGTGTCGTATCTTGAGCATATATACGAATATTTGGAGCTCAAAGAAATATTGGCAGGAGTACCCCAAGGAAGCGTCATTGGACCACTCTTGTACCTCCTATTTACACGTGACATAGTTGCTACGTTTGCTGACGATACAGTTTTACTAGCAGTTGGCACAACAATAGAGGAAACAAAAATGAAATTACAAAACGCTGTTAACGAGGTTAATGAATGGACAAAATCCTGGCGGATTGCACTTAACGAGAGCAATTCGATTCATGTAGATTTTTCGTATAAACTGATAAGCAATTTACCATTATTTCTCAATACGGTTCGAATCTCTTTTCCAAATGAAGCGAAATATCTCGGAATGACACTCGATGCAAAATTAAAATGGAAGTCAAGTGTAAAAAAGAAATGCGAAGAACTTAAAAATAAATACAGACAACTGTACTGGTTACTCGGAAAATATTCGAAGCTTAACCTTAATAACAAGCTGCTGTTATACAAGCAAGTGCTAAAGCCGGTCTGGACATATGGTATACAACTATTGGGTTGGACCAGATCATTCGTCAATGCGCCGTGGTATATAAGGAATGAAGATCTACGCAGAGATCTGGATATTCCCGCGGTTAAAGGTGAAACGAACAATTTTTCACGCAAATATAAAAAAACGTTTATTGGGACACGTTAACACAACGGTCCCCCAAATTCTTGACGAAACAAAATTTATTGCAGAGTCTTTAAAGAACTAAGCCCTTAGATTTGGCCCGATAATAACAAACCGCGCTATAAATTGCATAATAAGCAGGAACTCTTAAAGGAAAGTTACCTGCCAAACAATCATCACTCGTGATAATAGAATTACTAGAGAAGTCGAATAATTAGTTGCAATACAAATACAAAAAGGGTGGTGGGTTCTATCCTGAGCTATTCATGAACTTAAAAACAGAAGTCAAAGTCATGGAAAGTGCTGAAAGTTAGATCTTTGTGAAATACTATAAAATTTCTCACAGATGGCGGCAGTACTGAGAGCGCATTTTAAGAGATATTTGGGTCAGACAAGATAACCTTTGAGTTCTGCCTAAAAGCTACAAAGAAGCAGTTCAAGTCCATAATTTCTTCGTTTTTTTTATCTGCCCTGATGCTGTTCTAAAATTAGCTTGGCGTAGGTTTCTTTTAAAATGTTTTGCATTCCCCTGCGTTCTGACTTGCGTTTTATGTATTACCGAGCATAAATGTCATTTTTAACTATTAAATATTAAAGTATTTCCTATGAATATATGTAATGTAATAAGGAGAACTGTAAGTCGGTCATTGACGAAAAAGTCTGTTGAAAAGCGGAATTTGTTGGAACATTTGTGTTCAGATTTACGACTCTCTTTTGATCAATTATCGGTAGATGGTTGTATTTGTAGTGAGAATAATCCTGAAGTCTTTCTTTAGAAGCCGTTACATTGTAAGCAAAAATGTAATTTATATGTTCAAAAGAGGCAGGTGCACAGTTAGATGTTCAACAAACCCATAAATTCGCATAGTTTATTTTAATACGAATATATTAGTAAGTGATTTTAAGATTAGGATCTGTAAATTGGACTTAAAATCTTTCGGTCAAATGTCGCTCAGTTGTTTTCTTTTAATGATCATGAAATTTCATTCAGTTGCTGGAAAATATTATCAAACGAAACGACATGATTCGATTTCTAATCATCAGCTGCGGTGCTTATATGCGAAAAATACACTTTTTCGCATAAATGGAGTTTTTCATTCCTTATATAAGTACCAAGCAACAACAAACTCTTAAGAAATATTTCCACCCAATTTGGCATCACCAGAAAAAAGTATCTCCAAACATGTATTAAAAAAAAAAAAACAATAAACGAAAAATGAACTCTCAACGATTAATTCAAATAACAGCTAGTAATTGTACCACTTCATGTCATTTGAAGCCCACCACGCAGTTAAACATGCGACGCATGCGTTAAACTCACTCATTTCGTGATCACATTAATCAACATCACCTGTCATATTATTAACTAATCAAGTATGAAATAATCCAGATCACAGATGGTACAAACAAATTAATATTTTCGCATTAAGACCCCATCACTCAAAGTGTACACTCTTTATTCATAGGTAATTATTACCAATGAGTTTTGTTTTCGCTTTTACTTTTGCTGAGCTGTGTACACCTTAAGGCGCTTTTGTTGGCCGATTACGTCTATTTTTTTGTAAGGTCATCACTATGGATGTGTAACCCCAAACTAAGTTAAGTTCAGATGAAGGTCATGTATTACGGATGTAGACACCTTCCCACATTTTATTCGTGTGATTCGATTTGTATTTTGTTTCAGATTCATTTGTCCTAAGGCTGTGAAATTTAAACTCTCAAGGCTTTGGTCAATGATCTGTATAATATATAACTACTTACATCTTGTTATAACATCTAATTGACAATTTGACAATACACTTGAGGTAATTTGACAGCACTTAATGTAAACGACATTACCGACACCTGACTTTGTTTTACTTGAATTAGTAGATAGCGCTTGCGTTGAAGGAAGGAATACACAATAGGCGAATTCCGCATTCCCCTTTTCGAAATGAAATTGTATTTATTTTGGTAATATATTATTATTCCTTAAAATAACTGTTTTTACCGTAGAATAACAGTGGACTAACAAAACATGCAGAATGGGTAGTTTAAGTTGCGTGTAACTTTTCATTTATCAAAAATCGGTTGTTTATCATTATTTTACAACACAATTTTCGACAGGGAAAAATTGTCTGCGCTCCCTGGTGGTAATATTTGAATTCAATAACTTAGAAAACCATCTGTCAAGTCACCATCTGTCAAGTACCCACTTGTTCTGCCTTGTCAACAATATTTACGAATATATAATTCAAGGTAAACGCTGCAATCTTACTTGTTTTATGTTCAAAATTGAATATTTAGTAGGTCCGAAAAAAACAAAACTTTTTAGATAACAGTTTTTTTCTACAGCCACAGCTGAATCTATTTGTTCGTCCGTCTGTATGTCAGCAGTTTTGGGGTCTTTAAATTTTTCAAATGCCTGTTCGATTTCAAGCTGTAGACTGGAACTCCTCTCGTGATGATCTGACAAATCATCCGAGTAATGTCAATTGTTAAGGGAAACAGCTTATCTCAATTCAGTCGTTCGGACTCGACATAAAACAGGAGGTCCTGCCATCGTGCAAGAAGTACACAAGCACACATGAATGGTTGTCAGAAACTAAATTTGTCAACATAATCGTCCATCAGAGCCATTAATTCGGTTAACCATGGATCGTTTTCGCACTGCGTTTACTCCATGTGATAATACGCATCCGCAGAGACGTCGAACAGTGCGCACCGAAGAAACAATTGCCACTGTAGAGCAAAGTGTTGAAGATGACCCGAATGAATCGATTCGCCACCGTGCACAGCAATTGGAGCTCTGTCCATCAACTTTATGGAAGATTTTGCGCAAAGATCTTGGCTGAGGACCTTACAAGATCCAGCTTGTGCAAGAATTAAAGCCGCGAGACCATGCAATGCGTCGAGATTTTGGTGTATGGGCCGAAAACACAATTGAACTCGGTGCTGATTTCCATCTCAAGACTTTGTTCAGTGATGAGGCTCATTTTTGGTTGAATGGTTTCGTCAACAAACAAAATTGCCGCATTTGGAGTGAAGAGAATCCACATGAGACCCTTGACACGCCATTACATCCACAAAAGCTCTATGGGCTGGTAGAGTCATTGGGCCATACTTCTTGCGAAATGATGCTGGCGAGTCAGTTACCGTTAATGGCGACTGGTATAAACCATGACTTACTTACTTACTTAAGTGGCGCTACAGTCCGGAATGAACCTGGGCCTCAACCAACATGCCTCTCCAATTAGCCGGGTCCTTGGCTAACTTAAGACGAGGTCTTCCTCTACTGCGTCCGACGTCGGGCTGGGAATCGAAGACTCTGCGAGCCGGAGTATTGGTGTCCCTTCGTTCTACATTTCCTAGCCATCTTAAACGTTCAATGCGGAGTGTTCTTTTGACCAGGGGTATGTCGCTGTACAGCTCGTATAGTTCTGGGCTGAATCTTCATCTCCATAGCCCGTCAACGCAACCGGGACCGAAGATTTTTCGAAGAATTTTCCTCTCAAATCGACCAAAGATTTCTTCATCCGCTTTTGAGACGGTCCATGCTTCAGCGCCGTAGAGCAGGACTGGGATGATCAGGGTGAGGGCCTTACTACTGAATTGCCTCCTCAGCCCAAAGAAACAGCGGTTGGCAAGAGTAATTCTTCGCTTAATTTCTGACGAGATATTGTTGTCAGAGTTAATAGCGGAGCCGAGATAGACAAAATCCCGTACTACCTCAAAGTTATATCTGTCAATGGTGACGTTCTGTCCAATTCGTCAATGTTGTGTGTCCTTTCGTGTTCACAGCATATACTTCCTCTTGCTCTTATTTACTGCTAAACTCATTTTTAGCTGCTTCCTTCTCTATACTAGCAAACGAGGCTATGACATCACGTTGGATGCTACCAATGATGTCAATATCGTCGACGTATGCTAGTAGTTGTACCTCTGGTGTTTGCTCGTGAGTTTTGCACAGTCCTCTCAAGAATCAGATTGAAGAAGTCACACGACAGCGCATCGCCTAGCCTAAATTTTTTTTTTGGTATCGAATGTGTCGGTGAGGTCGTTTCCGACCCTGATGGAGCAGCGAGAATTCTCCATCGTCATCCTACACAAACGGACGAGTTTGCGCTCTGTATAGTTCGTCTTTATAAATGCTGTCGCATGCGGCTATGAAATCGATGAGTAGGTGGTGACTTGGATTTGGACTTCTTGGCTTTTTTTCCAGGATCTGTCGAAGTGTGAAGATTTGATCGTTTGTGGATTTTCCTGGCCTAAAACCACACTAATAAGGGCCGATCAGGTTGTTGGTAAACTATTTCAGGCATTCACGTATTACGGCAGATAGGAACTTGTAGGCGATGTTGAGGAGACTTATGCCTCTGTAGTTGGCGCAGTTTAGGGGGTCTCTTTTTTTGTGGATCGGGCAAACAATGCTGAGGTTCCATTCTTCAGGCATACTTTCATCGGAATAGATTTGGTTATGAGTTGGAGGATGTTATTTACCAAGTCATCTCCGCCGGATTTATAAAGCTGAGCGGGAAGGCCTTCATTCCGACAGCCCGATAAAGCTTGAGTTTATGTTGTTATGTTGTTATGTTGCGATGTTGTCCGTCGTCGCCGTTTAACAGTCTGTAGAAGTGGTTCTTCCATACCCTCAGCATCGACTGTGTCTCAACTACGATATTTCCTTGTTTATCTTAACAGGATTCTGTTCGAGCCTTGTATCCTTGGCTTTGACGTTTTATACTTTTGTAAAACCTGCGAACATCGTTCCTCTCTATATCCTCGATCGCGCGCTTTTATTGCTCTTTTTTCTTCTTTCTGAAAAGCCGATGTTCTTCCCTTCTTCTCTGTCTATAGAGCTCAACGGCAGCGCTCGTCTACATCTGCAACTTAACCTTGTAGGCCTCGTTTTTGGCTGCGAGCATCTGTCGGCATTCCTTATCAGACCAGGGGTTTCTTGCTGGTGGGCGCGAGAAACCTATCACATCAGTTGCGGCTGATCTAATGGCTTATTGGCATCGTTGCCATTGTTCTTCGACATTCGATGCTGGTGATATGGTGTTAATCGAGAGGTTAAGGGATACGCGTTGCGGAAAATTCATGGCCGTCTCTTGCGATTGCAGTCTTTCGACAATAAATTTTTTTACAGTAATTCTGGATTGTTGTGGCGTGGTGAATATCCGCATTCTTACCTTGGCTGCAACAAGGTAGTGGTCCGAGTCGATTTTAGCTCCTCGGAATGTTCGGACATTCAAAATACTGGATGCGTGCCTCTTGTCTACCGCTATGTGATCAATTTGGTTGACCGTTCGATGATCTGGATACCGCCATGTCCCCTTATGGATATAGAGGTGAGGAAACCGTATGCTGGCTATAGTGGCATTTCGTTCCGTAGCGAAGTCAATTAGCCTAAGTCCGTTACCAGACGTGTTATCGTATATGCTATGTTTTCCGACAATACTGCTAAAGATGTCTTCTCTTCCTACCTTTGCATTATAATCTCCCAGCACGATTTTAGCATCGTACTTCGGTAGTCGCTCATAGGTTTTGTCCAGGAGCTCATAGAAGCAGTCCTTAGCTACATCATCTTTTTCCTCCGTTGGGGCGTTAGCGCATATGATTCGTATTTGGTCTTGATACAGATTGTTACAATAAAAAATCCCATCCAATCGTATTTCCTGGATGGCAGAAATGTCTGCTTTGTAGTAGCTTAAGGCTTCCGCTACTTGTTCACTTGCACCTCTCCTGTTTAATGTTCTCACAATCCAGGTGCAGATACGAACGTCGTTGTCCTTTTTTCGTTTAGCCGTGTCGTCAACAATAAAATCAGTCCTTTCCGAGCCTATTGGTTGCTTCGTAACCCTTTTTTTTCACTGTTGGGTAGTTAACCCTAAGCAGAACCCCCAACCTGGAAGGCCAGTTCCAATTTATTAGATACCCCTAGGACACGGGGCCATCAGTATCCACTACGGGATTGAGCGCTGCCGTTGGCCTTTCGGTGCATCCGCCATCATCTCTGTTCAAGGGGCCTGACTAAACCTTGGAATTCCTAGACAACCTGTTGTCCGAATATATCGAAGCAGATTGTCTAGGTTCGCCTGGGACAGCAGGCCGGGTATTCATTCCGTGCCAGTCTGACCTGGATGTTTATAGTGTTGCTGTTTTCCGTCGTGTTATCAACACTCGCGCTTATCGTTTAGCAAGTCAAATCCGATTGGATGACACAAGTACCCGATGGTTACCACTTGGAGGTAAAAAATAAGCACTTGATGTGTAGTCAGAGTGACAACCACTGGACATTGCCGAGTTTAAGCCAATCAGAGTCTACCCTCGTTCTACAACACCCAACCATCTAGAGCCATGATAACCGACTATTTTGTTCCCGAATTGGATGGCATGAACGTGGATGACATGTGGGTACAACAAGACGGCTCTACATGCCAAACAGTCACAATCGATTTATTGAAGGAAAAATTCGATGAGCGCATAATTTCGCGGAATGGACCTGTCAATTTGCCACCAAAATCGTGTGATATTACTCCATTGGATTATTTTCTTTGGCGATATGTAAAGTCGCTCGTCAACGCCAACAAACCAGAAACTTTAGGGGACTTGGAAGCCAAAATTCGTGGCGTTATGACGACATTCGGCCCCAAATGCTCGAAAAAGTGGTTGAAAATTGGACCTCTAGATTTGGCATTATTCGAACCAGCCGCGGCGTAAAATTTATGGACATTAAATTGTTTATATAGAACATTTTGATCAGAACCTCCTTTTTGGATGATTATTATACGAATGAAATGGGGTAAGGCTTAACATGATTCGCATAGCAAACTGTAGTTTTCTCATATGTTTTTTTAAAATTAATTTCGTCTTACGTGAACAATAACCTAATTCTCGTTTCGCTGTATCAATTGGCAGTTGTAAAACTAAAAAAAAAATTGTCATATCAATTAAGGCTAGCTTGTCGCAATTATAACTGGCAGTTTATAACTGGTAGCAGAACTTTTGTTTTTTTTTTGTTTACTACTGTTGTAAAATTTTAAATAAAGAAACATATTTTTATTTGAAAAAGAAAAGAATAGAAAACGGTATATCGATGAAGAATCTCGTTTACTGACGTCTGCTAACCGAACAGCGAAAGCTTTCCCATTTGATCTTATTTCATCGTTTTTTTTTATCCGTAAAACCGCACTCTAGAATTATTTTCTTTATGTTTGATGTACGCTACTAGAACCATCTTATAACGTTCATCTGCTTGGCATGAATTTCAGTTTATTTTTTATAACCCGACTTTAACACTGCCAGTCTGGTGGCACTATAATCGTACCTCCACAAACCATCGAGTAGCTGATGCTGCTACTTGAAGGCATCGAACAAAAACAAACACCGCTTATCGATGATAGGGCAAACCAGTTTGTTCTTAACCTAGTTTTGCTTTCTTTAGCTTCTCAGTGCGTCATATTGTATCGGTACCTATTGCTTTTGCAAGCATTGACTGCGGTACTATAAGACCACACTTCTTTATGGAAGTCTAGAGTACCTACACTCTGTGTGTGCACTGGAGGTTCCGTTCCCATACGGCATACGCCATGCGGTGGATTTCTATGGAAGATTCGAAATTGTTTTCGTTTTACGACCAGCGCAGTGCGGTGAAAGATTAATGAAACGCCAATTACCACACTTTGGTGGTGGATCATTGTAAGAGAATTCAAATGGAGTAGCATGAATCTTGATTGAAATTTAATTTTCAATCAGTAGAACATTTTAGTTTCCAAAGTTTGGTTTGATTCGATGGTCCACGAACAGAAATTACGAAATCATGATTTGAGAGATAAATTTCTCCTCTGGTGTTGATGTTCTTTATTTGAAATAAAATCAAAGCTGAAGCAGCAGATAGAAGTCTCTGAATCTGGTATAAATAAAAGAGTCCTGCCTTATTCATTCGAATTCGCTAAAACACCTTTACTCGCTTGTACAGTGCATAAGTATTTATGCAGCCTTTAATCAGGGTCGCATTCATAAAACATGTCCGCAGCCGCATTCATGTCAGATATACAGGAATTGTGTCAAATAAAGTACGAAAATGACATAAATGTATGACAATTAGCAACTCCACAACTCAGCAGCACAACTCCAATGGGCTTGGTTTTCTACACTTTTATAACATTTTGCTGACTTATGTTGACCCAATAAAATAACATCGTCTACAATGTCCGGTCTGAATTAAAAAAAAAATTGGATTTCAATAAATTAGACAGCGAAATACAAACTGCAAAAATATTTTTTTTGTTTTGCGACATAAAAATGTGTCATTGGCATCCACAAATCTCAGACATTTGTCACAAACAGTGGAAAATACATAAAACACCCTTATAAAGGCACTATTTAGCCATCATACGCGTTAAGGTTATACAGTCTCTACTTTTTGGGTTTAAAGCCATTTTTAGGTTTCCTATCATTTAGGAGGTTGCCTTACTTTAGGACACCTCTAAGTAACATGTGTCATTCCAAGATATTTCGCTCCATTTGCAAAAGGGATTCGAATCGTATTTAGAAATACAGGCAAATTTTTTGTCCGTTTATACGAAAAATCTACATGAATCGATTTGCTCTCGTTATATACAATCCGCCAGGATTTTGTTCATTCATTAAACTTTTTAAGAGCGTTTTTTAATTTCATATTTGTTTCCTGTAATGTTGTGTCAACTGCTAACTGTTGATTGTTTAGGAGTTAAGTTTTTCAGGTTGGCAGCACTGGTCAGTAATGGTATCCAAACGTCATCTGTCAAAGTGAAAAGTCTTCAGTATACTCTGCCATTTAATCATGCAAAGCCTTACAAACGAGCAACGATAGCAAATTATTGAAATTTATTATCTAAATTCGTGCTCTGTGAAAAATTTGCACCGTTTGTTACGACCATATAGTGGTGGTTATAATCGACGTGGTGAATCAACAATTAACAAATTATACCTTTTTTTGGACTCGCATGCGCAGTCGTAGCGTCCAATGTTAATGAAGATCGTGAAATGTCAGCAATTGGGCGTGTGTTACTCAACCACAAAGAAAATTTTACGTGTCGATTTAGGTTTGAAAGCCTATAAAATTCAACTTGTGCTAGAATTGAAGCCGAATGTCCTACCACAACGTCTAATTTTTGTTGAATGGGCCTTAGAACAGCTCCATGAAAATCCGCTGTTTTATCGAAAAATTGTGTTCAGCGATGAGGCTTATTTTTGTCTCAACGAATACGTAAATAAGCAAAACTGTCCCATCTGAAGTGATGAACAGCCACATGCCATACACGAATTACCGATGCATTCCGAAAAAACGACCATTTAGTGTGGTTTATGGGCTGGTGGCATCATCGGTCCATTTTTCTTCAAAGACGACCGTGGAAGAAACGTTACCGTCAACGGCGAACGATATCGAGCCATGATACGCGACTTTTTTTGCGCCAGTTGGCTGAGTTGAATTTGGTTGACACGTGGTTTTATCAAGACGGTGCCACATGCCACACAGCTCGTGAAACAATGGAAATGTTGAAGGATGAATTTGGTGAGGAGCTTATCTCTCAAAATGGCCCTGTGAGTTGGCCGCCAAGATCATGCGATTTAACGCCTCTTGATTATTTCTTGTGGGGTTATGTAAAGTCGTTAGTCTATGTGGACAAGCCAAACACGATTGAAGCTTTAGAGGATAACATAACACGCGTGATTCGTGGAATGCAATCCAAAATGCTCGAAAAAGTGACGCAAAATTAGATTTTCCGAATGTACCATTTGAAAAGTTGCCGCGGACAACATTTACATGAAGTTGTTTTTAAAACGTAAATGGCAAAGGCCTGTTTATCGATTACTATCAAAATTTTGAATATTTGATTCAAATTTGAGTGTTTAATTTGATAAAAAAAATTCGCTTAAAAAATCAACTTTTAGTATAGAAGTATCGTCAGCAAACGTTGCAACCATTGTATCGTTTGTTTTTTGGGATATCACGTTTAAGTAAGAGGTACAAGAGTGGTCCAAGGACGCTTCCTTGGAGGACTCTTGCCATTATTTCTTTGAACTCTGAATATTTGTCTCCAAGAGTCTATTCTCAAGATACGACACGAGCATTTCATATAATTGTTCAGGCAGAACTTGTCAGAAGCTTGCACCATGTCAAGAAATACGGCTGAGCGGGGCACGAGTTTTACCAAATCTTTTACTTCCCGGGGGTACTTTATTTACTTTTTTGTTTTGTTGAAAAGTATTATCCTACGCTGCTTTTTGAACTGAAAGGAGTCAACAGCGACTTCGAGTTCCAATGGGGTTCTGAGCGATACACCCAGTCGGATATTATTTTCAATATGGTTTTTGAACCCTTCCCAGTTGGTTTTCCCGTTTGTTAGTCTGGGTGGTTTTTCATTGTAATGAGTGACTCGCTCGTTGTAAAATGACCGGAGAATGATCAGAAAATATATCAAAGCATTTTTCAACATTAATTCGATTGTATGGCAGACCTTTTACGAATAAAAAGTCCATAAAATTTGGTATTTTTGTAACATCAGTTGGCCAGTAAGTTGGTTTTCCCAATTTTCAATTTTCTCAACCTTGCATCATGGTGGGCAGTAAATAGAAAATATCTTTAGAATGGATTGTCTGCTTCTGACTTCTATAGAGCTGGCCTGCAATTTTTCAATTTCTAATTTGAAATCAATCGAATGTTCGATACACTCTTTCATGAGTATATAGTGAGACTATACCTCTATAGTCGATCCTTCAATCTTTAAGTTCGAATTACACTTTGCGTGAGTTTCGGATATTGAACAGATGTCGATATCTTTTTCTTGCAAAAACAATTCAAGTTCTCCAAGTTTTTTTCCAAAGTTCATTGACATTCCACGTTAGGATTTTAAGCAATCTATTCATGTTGAAGGTGGAGTTCGTCTGTTGCGAATACTATTTTCAAGATTGACTAACCCGTTGAAAATAATTTTATTTCGTTTGCTTTGTTCCTCAGGTTTTGAAAGAATAATTGAAAATACGTTTGAAACTGGGTAAGGTGAGATATTTTTTTTAACGGTATCGTATGCTGTAGGTATCTTGGATATACGTTTGTACATTTGGTTTTGGGTGTACACGATCCAAATGGATTTCTAATGGCCTCGTAGTTTGTGAAAATTTGTTTTTTTTTATTGTAGGATGAATGCCATTACTGTTGATGCAGATAGCAGGAGTTTTCTCATCTGACCTACAATCTACCCTTAGATGATTTCCCGCACATTTTCAACACCTTGGTTTTTCTTTGCAGCGCTTGCATTAATTAGAAATCCTTACGCACAGGTTAAATTTTTACAACAATATTAAGCATTATTTTTATTTTATAAATTTTGTTCAAACTTTCTGATTTATCGAATGTTAGTATAAATAAAGGAAGACTGCGTTTTATCACATTTACTTTGCCATCTTTTGGTATTAGTCCCGCTTGACAATGTTAACAGCATCTATAACTTTATATTGTCTGTTTTTCAGATCGTTCACAAAAAGTAAAAGTAGTCGATACCGATCACATCAATTGGCGGTGGGGCGGTTGTTTAAGCTGGTTCGCTTTGTTAACGTTCTCTTTGTCTCAGTTTAATATTTCAGGAGAAGATACAGCTTACCTTTTTTACCGGTTTCTTTTTTAGAATCCAATTGGTTTCGCGACTGAGTTCTTCTTCATACGTGTGGCATTCGGGCAGTTTGCACTCGATTTTGGTTCATTAGATCATTTTAATTTATTATTCAGAGTCATATTTTGATCCGTAAGGTGGAGAATTTCTTCACAAAGCTCTTCTATGATCAGTTCGACTTTGTTTAACCTTGTTTTAAGAACGTCGTTTATGTCATTAAGGCTTTTATTTTTTGTTGAGTCTCATTTTTCGTGAGCCGACAACTATCCCTATGGCGTTGTCGAGCTCCTGGAGACGCATATATTTTCTGAGGTCCAGATGTAGGTGACCTCGTTACCCTTGAATTTTTCCAAAAAGGGTTACACAATTGCAATAATTGACTCTTCCCAGAACTTATAGAACCGACTTCTGAAAAGGGTGAATTTTCCATTGAAAATGAATTTCCACCTGGGGTATTTAATCTTTTTGTTATATTCATTGCATTTTTGTTATATTGTATACGCTTTACACTAGGTATACGGCGAGTGGATTTTAGTCGCCTTCTACGACAGTCATAAGAATATTACCTCGGGTATATTCTGACCGTTATTTGTGAATTCTAGTATACGCATGTTAAGTTTTTTTTATCTCTCGTTTATAAAAAAAACTTATGTATTTTTTAAAGTCACCAAAGCGTGTAAAGTATTATTTCAGTTCAAAATGTTATTACAAAAACTGGCGTTCCAAAATGCCCCAGATTAGTCAAAAGCTTCCCCACTTGTGGTGTACTTTTGAACATAGGAATCTGCTTCATTCAAAAAATAATAATAAATCAAAATTAAGAAGAAGTGTGCTAAAGCTTAATTCCATTTCTAAAAGTAAAAATAAGTTCCAGATCAATAACTGAAATAATTTTTTTAAGGAGACTTGGAAGCAAAAAGTGTTTTAAGGTGCCCCCTAACCCCTACTACTTAAACAAAAAATCGGTTTTCGATAAAACAACGGATTTTCATGAAGCTGTTCTAAGGCCAATTCACAAAGAAATTAGAAGTTGTGGTTGGTCATTCGGCTTCAACTCTTGCACAAGTTGAATTTTACGGGCTTTCAAAGCCAAATCGACATGTAAAATTTTCCATGTGGTTGAGTAACACGTGCCCAATTGCTGAGAACGGCGAAGAATTGACATTTCGCGATCGTCATTAACAATGGACGCTACGACTGCAATATTCTCTTCGGTACGCACTGTAAGCATGCGAGTCGGTGGTTTAATGTCCAACAAAGTAAATTTGGTGCGAAATTTTGGGATAACAGCACGAATTGTTGATTCACCAGGTCGATTATGAGGACCATAATATGGTCGTAACAAACGGTGCACATTTTTCAAAGAGCACGAATTTTGATAATGAATTTCAATAATTCGCAATCGTTGTTCGTTTGTAAGTCTTTCCATGATTAAATGTCACAGTGTACTGAAAACTTTTCACTTTGACATATAACGTTTAGACGCCATTACCAACCAGTGCTACCAACCTGAAAAACTGAACTCTTAAAAAATCACCCGTTATATATTCAACTTTGACATATAAAATGGATGTAAGTAAAATGCAGAACATTTTTCTGTCTAAATCGAGCAGGCTCCGAAATAATTCCTGTAATAAGTTCTCTTAATAACTTTAAACACAAACTCCCATAAATCAAGCAACTTGGCAGCACTTATCATCCAAACAAAAATCCCAAATAAACATAAAGCAAATTAATTCTCTCTAATATCTATTAAATGGATAATTTGATTTAATTTCATTGCTTGCCATTTCTGTTTATATCTTCAAAGGAAAATCCCCATCAAATCAACATCTTTCGCATTTCTTATGATTTTTTTTTTATAATTTTGCTAATTTAAATCGCTAACAGTTTGTACAAACTGTTTGCTTGTGGCTAACAAAAGTCGGTGCCGCCACCGCGCTGGCAAATTATTCGTTGTGGTCCATGCATCCGTATCCGTATGAGCACCTTTTATGATTACTTCCTCGTTGCACATGCTGTCAGAGGCAAGGCTCACTGTTCACATCTTGCATCTAATCAAATATATTCGCGCATGCCGGGTATAGCCAAATGAAATCGCATGCGATTTTCATTTTCATCCATGAGAACGACAGCCAGTGTTTCAGGTGATGATGGAATAACCCGTCTTTGAATATACAGCCCGAGCCCCCATGGAAAACTGTACAGTGTTTGCTGGTAATTTGCAACAATTTCCCTAATTAACGCTATCTTTTGGCGAAGATGCGAATCGCAGCGAACGGTTTGTGATGCGATGACGCAAACCGCTGTATGTTCGCGCGGACATACATATACAGCAGCGTAATAATTTTCTTTGTTTTGATGAAAATTGATGACAAAACTGGTTTCGAAATTTTCCAACAATTATTATTAGAAAAAAGAAGCTTTTGAGGTTGATTACTTTTCAGTCAGAATATAATAGTGAGATTGAGATGTTAATGTGCATGGTGTAGATGCGAAAAGGGGGTAAAATACCAATTATAGGTATTAATCCATGTGCCCAAAGAAGTTTAAGGGCCTGTGAATACCTTCTGTTTGAAAATAACTTTTCTGTTATATGTCAATTTGAGGGGTTGTATTTTTTTACTCCGGTTACGGTCTTCAATATGAGAGGTTTCTCGTGTCAGTGAATTTCTGGATGTTTGTCAAAAATTCGCAACGTGTGGTTCTGTAATCAAAAACGTTTGTTAGATACTAGTTATATATGAACCATCGATCCATTAACCACTGATTCCCTCAGAATCATTTTTTTAGAAGGAGATAATTCTAGTTTCGTGGAACACCAAATTATCTTTTAAAAAATTGCATAATTTTCGGTCAAATAAAATCCTAAGGCAATTCGCAGTTATCCCAACAACTTTGGTGAGTGAAATGTAAATTATGTAGATAGTCTTGGGAAAAATTATGTCAGACGGAATGAGAAATGGAAACAAAATAGAAATGTCAGAACGAAATATCAGTATTTCATTTGCAGAAGAGAGAAAAATTTCAAAAAGAAGACGGTTTTCTACAATATGCCTACTCTAAAATTTGTTGGATTTGTCTTCTCATCATTCCTGTTAGTTTTTGTATGGATCAAGTAGAAAATTAATCACAATTATAAGCTCAGAAGTAATAAAGAGTGATCCATTTCGAGGTTCCCTACTTTTTTAAAGAAAAAAACACAGAAAATTCAAATTTAATAGAGAATGTTTATTATCATTTGAAAGAACATTCTTTGGCATTTACTTTTTGAAGATTATATCTATCAAATGTTGGCCGTTGCTAGGTCGCAGATGGTCCATCCGTTGAGTCCAATTTTCGATCACTCGTTCGAGCATTTCAAATGCTAACTGGCGAATGACACGCGTGATGTTTTCCTCCAAGGCCTGAATCGAAGCGGGTTTGTCGGCAAAAGCTTTTGACTTTACATATCCCCACAGGAAAAAGTCTAACGGTGTGATATCACACGATCTTGGTGGCCAATCGACCGGCCGGTGATGGTGTTGCGAATAGTACGCTCAGTAGGCCGATTATGTTGACCATAAGTTGAGCGAAGTGCACGAAACACATTCCTCACAGAACGTGAATTTTCATAATAAAGTTGAACAATTTGTAAACGTTGTTCACGCGTAAGTCTTTCCATTATGAAATGCCAAACAATACTAAACAAAAATAACATGACAGCATGACACGACTCACACGTGATCTGTCAAAAAAAGCTATTGAAAAAAGTATCTCTACTTGGATCACCCATTACAAGAAACCGTAAGAAAATGTAGAATGTTGTTTCAAAAATTCTTAGCTGAGGAACGGAAATCTTAGAGGAAGGCTTACACGCTTAATATTTCAATCATTCATATTTTTGAGTGCGGAAACCATTTTTAATTTGTTTATTGTCGTATGACATCACAAAAATGCAAATTTATGGCGCTACAGGCTCTTTACTTCCCATGGCTGAGCTTTCTCATGTGTGCGTGTGGCGGGACCTCCCTTTTTTGCCGAATCCGAACGTTGAATTCGAGAAAAGCTTTTCTTGACAATTCACACTACTCGGATGATTTGTCAAATCATCACGAAAGGAGGGCCAGTGAGAAATCATTTAGGTGTTACTACGGCGTAGGATCGAACCCAGACCTTCTGCGAGTCAGTTCATCTCACTAACCATTGCGTTACTGATCCCGTTCGACGTAGGACATCGATTACCAAAAATTAGGAAATAGAAACTAAATAGTGATTTTTTAAGAGTTAAGTTTTTTTTCAATTTGGCAGCACTGGTTAGTATTGGCGCCCAAACGTCATCTGTTAAAGTGAAAAGTTTTCAGTATACTCTGCCATTTAATCATGGAAAGACTTAAAAACGAACAGGGATTGCAAATTATTGAAATTTATTATCAAAATTCGTGCTCTGTGAAAAATCCGCAAATACGCTGTTTTAACCAAAAAATTGTGTTCAGCGATAAAGCTCATTTCTGGCTCAACGGTTAAGTAAATAAGCATTTGGAGTTATGAACAGCCACATGCTATACCGATGCAGTTTGGTGTGGTCATGGGCTGGTGGCATCATCAATCCATTTTTTGTTTAAAGACAACGGTGGAATTAAAGTTACCGTCAACGGCGAACGATACCGAGCCATGATACTCGATTCCTTTTTGCCCCAGTTGGCTGAGTTGAGCTTGGTTGACATGTGGTTTCATCAAGACGGTCCACATGCCACACAGCTCGTTAAACAATTGAAATGTCGATTATCAATTTGGTGAGCAGCTTATGTCTCGAAATGGTCCTGTGAGTTAACGCCTCTTGATTATTTCTTGTGGGGTTATGTAAAGTCGTTAGTCTATGTGGACGATTGAAGCCTTACAGGAAAACATAACACGCGTAAATCGTGGAATACAGGCCGAAATGCTCGAAAAAGTGACGCGAAATTGCGCCTTCCGGATGGACCATTTGAAACGGAGCTCCGGACAACATTAACACGAAGTTGTCTATAAAACGTAAATGGCAAACGCCAATTTATCGATTACAATAAAAATTTGAATATTTAATGCAAATTTGAGTGTTTTATTCGATTAAAAAAAACAACGCTTAAATAATCACCCTTGATATGAAATTCCAACAAAAAATACAACCAGATCCATATGCGTGACAACACTGTCAACCACTAGTGTTGTAGGAATATCTAAACAGCAAACCCCGCGACGGGAAACTCTACAAAGCAGTGTATATAGTTCAAGAGCGCTGCTGCAATACTCAAAAAGCGAGATAAACTACGTGAAGCTGAGCTCCCACGACAAAGTCGATCATGGACCAGAATCGATCTCAGGAAAGCGGCGTTAAATTTTTGCGGTTACTTGTCGCGATTTAAAATTTTGAAAATTAACGACCTGCTCCAATCGTATAGACAACTTTCCGTCACTAGCTGAGCCAGCGGAATCACTTTTAATTAATGTGGCTGGAGCCGCCCCGAAGTCCAAAGAGTTTCTAGAGTATATTCGGAAATGCAAATCAGTACCTAGTTGAATTAAACTCAAAAAAAGCAGTATGCAGCAATTATAAGAAAGAAAAAGTACATAGTTCCGCAAATCCAAATGGTGATTGCAGTCGTCAAATTAGAAGAATCCATGCACCTGCTGGTCATCACGATTGGGTCAATTATATCAACGCAACAATATATAACCTCTATTTTATCTTTACAGAGATAAGAGATATTTTGTATCTGCCCAAACTCTTCTTTCGTATTGAACCCAAGATCGACCAGGTCTTGAATACTGTTCTCATGTTCGAAGTCGGCCCTGAAACATATACTCACAATGAACTTACTGGACTTTATCCAAAGACGTGCGTTTGGCCTTATAGACGATTCTTCCCTTACCTCAAATCTGCAACTTTTGGGATAATGAAGACTTGGTGATCTGGAGATCTATTTTGGAGATCTGTTATTATAATGGCAGATGTTCACAAGAAATCATTGCTTTACGCGTTCCATTTCAACAATCGACAAAACATGCAGTTTTAGCTTACAGACACACTGTCCATTTAACAACTAAATACTACGCAGAACCAAAATTATTTCTGTTACAAAACAATCAAACAATGGAACGAACTCCCAGGAGACGTATTTCACCAATTTACATCTACAACAACTCAAGATCATCCCATATAAGAGAGCTCCTGCTAAATTGTAGGTTCGGTTAACCTGAAAAATGGAGACTCCAATCCCTGAGACATAACTAGTCTGCGGACTGTTTGACTCAGGTTGTTTAGGAGGTAGGCCCTAGCGGGAAATCGTGGTGGTTATGGTTACCATAAATGAGGTGAATATATTTATTAAATTCGTATCCATCTATATTGATCGGTAAAACTTTATCCAATGGCTTATTTTCAACGTTTGTTTGCCTATAGAACACTGAGGACGTGCGTCAATAGCGTTAAGATTTTAGGAAGTGGGTAATTTTTGACATTAGTATGGTGCAGAAAAGTCAAAAATTAACAGTGGATAAAATTTAACCCTCTTTTTAACGCAATTGACACAATGCCTGAGAAACTCATAAAAAGTACGATGATCGACGGATCCCTCTGAAATGTCAGTTAAGACAGCGATGGAAAAGCCCGGACAGATCCATAACTGGTACACGCCTGTTAAAGTAATGTCGACGTTTAAATGTGATAATTTGTAAGGCTCGTTGTCTTGATTTGTCTTTCAGAATTCAAAGCACAAAATCTGCTAACAATTCAAGTCACGTTCTTACCATCGCGAAACATTAAAGCCTCAGTTTACTTGGAAGAATCACAAAAGACAAGATCACAGTGGTATATCTCATTGTAAGATATGATGCCAGTGCATCTTAATGTTTACCTTGACAATTTAACCGGATACCTTCCGTACGAAACCTGAGATTGAAAATATGTTTTGTCGGATTAAAGTGGTTCTTAGACTAAACGTAAGTCTGTAGGCTATTGGGCTTCTCCTAAAAACAAAATTTAGTTCTCAAAATTCGGTGTAGTAGTAGTTACAGGGAGAGTGGGTTTGTTTATCGTTGAAATGAACGTATCTACAACTTTCGCCCAAGGTAGGTCAAAATTAATGTCGTAATGTGAATATGCCACAATTTGTTTAAATGGCGTTAAATGTCATTGACATGTAGGTGGTTTCGCAGATACAAAAATTAACAATGAATCGATTCACACATGAAGAACGCACGAATATTTTTGTTTCTTTTTTGAACAATATCCAGACTGTTGTTTTAACTGAGCGCCAAACTTCATTCTTTGGGTCTTTCTGATGATCTGATGTTTACCAAAAACCTTTAAAGCCTTAAAAGGGCTACATCAATTTCGAAACAAATGTTTTAAGAGAAACAATTCAAAAATACGTAAAACTAGCACAAATAAATGTACAAGGTGGCGCAAAAGTAATCCTCCTATCAGAAAATGCTATAAATTTTGTGATTGGCCCCTAATGTCAGTTCTGTTTCGACATTTGTGTAGTAAACACATGCGAAATACACGTTTATAAACAATGTTACGCTACACTGCTCCAGAACGCGGAATATTGGTGACTATTTATTTGAGCAATAATCGGTCGGTGACTTTGGCACAACGTGAATTTCGTCGCAGATTTCCTAGCCGTCAAACGCCTACTGGTGAAACACTGCGACGTTTAGCCGCTTGCCTCGAAGAGACTGGCACAACACGAGATGCTGCCAGGCGTGGCAGACCCCGGAGTAGCCGTTCTGCAGAGAATACTGCTGCTGTAGCCGAAGATGTCATTGAAGCGCCGTCGACCAGACGACGTGCCACGCAAATGGGTATCAGTCGACGGTCTTTACAGCGAATTTTGGTACAAGATTTGAAGATGTTTCCGCACAAAGTCCATACGGTGCATCAGCTGTTAGCTGCTGACCGTCAATCGCGTCTAACATACGCTCAAGCCATCCTTAATTACCACCAAGAGGAAGATGATTTTTCATCAAAAATAATCATGAGTGATGAGGCCCATTTCCATCTTAGCGGGTACGTAAATAAGTAAAATTTACGCTTCTGGGGCACTGAAAATCCGCGTGTAACCCACGAAGAGCCATTACAGTATTACACCCTCTCGAAGTCACTGTATGGTGTGCTGTTTTCGCTGGAGAAGTCATCGGACCTTTTTTCTTCGAAGACGTCGCGGGCCAAACGGTTACTGTGAATGGTGAGCGCTACAGAGCAATGATCAACGAGTTCTTTTTGCCGCAACTTGATGAATTGGGATTGGAAAACATGTGGTTCCAACAGGACGGTGCAACGGCACACACTGCACGTGCCACAACCGATATGCTGAAGGATGCATTTCCCGGGCGCCTAATCTCCCGTTTTGGCGATTTGCACTGGCCAGCAAGATCGCCTGATTTGACCGCTCCAGACTTCTTTTTGTGGGGCTTTATGAAGTCAACAAGCCTCAGACTATTGCAGCTCTTAAAGACAATATCCGTCAAGAATGTGAGGACCTATCGTCGGAAGTTTTGGCCAAAGTGATGGAAAATGCCATAAAAAGGGCTCAAATGATATCTAATCAACTGTGGCGGCGGCCATTTACATGACATCATATTCTCGACTTAATGTAAAAAAAATTAAAAGACCAAATAAAAATAATCCACAAGAAGAATCAAAGTTTTTCTTTTTTTTAAATTACAGCCAAAAAACATCGGAAGGTTATTTTTGCGCCACCTTGTATATGAGGAGGTTGTCGATTGACATTCTATTTTTTTTTTTAAATAGATGTTTTTAATTTCACACCTTTAAATAGACAGAGTAAAATTTTAAAAATCGCTTTATGACATGACATTTCTTTGACATATCTTGGATTTCAGCGACAAAAATGTGAACTAAACTGACGTTATGGTTAATAGGAACGAAAATGGTTTTCTTTTTCTTTATTTCTACATAGATGAGGCTGTGAACTATTCAGAGGGGTCGAAAACCTCTCATTTTACTACAACCCAACGATAGTGTTATTGCCTTAATTTAATTTGTTTGCTGATCTATTCGACGAGTGTTTGATATATACATCATGTTCGTAACAGCATGGTCTGTTTTTCATTCGGCAAATGGCTCTTACATGTCTAATATCACCGAGTTCTAAATGAAAATTCAGGGTTTTGATTACCGAGCATGTCTGATGGCAGGTATTTGTACTCAAATATCGTTAGGTTAGCACCCGGCTGGACGTGGACTATTTCCACGAAATGAATTTTGAACCATTTAATGGTCCAATTGTTGCCGCAAGACATTTACCTAGAAACCCTTGTATTGTAACGTTTTTCTAAAGATTTTCGGTCATTTTGCGGAACAGTTGCCAGAGAAGTGCTGAGCCGCAGCAAACAATTACTGTGCAGCAGACGCCATTGCACCTCATTCCGGGTTCTCCTAGCTCTCGGATAAGCGGCTTATCTTGTCTTCATCTTGGGTATCAAAACCACTGATGACTACACAGTTTATTCAACTAATCAACAGTTAGCAAGAAGGGGGGACCCAACTGATGTGCTTGACTCGTGTCGCCCTATATGTGAAATAATATGCAAACAACTGAAACCGTTTATCAACATCCTAGCCCTTGTCATGTTAAGTCTTTGTGCTGGTTGAGACCTTCTTCGCCGGCATGCGTACAATGTTTGATTGGTATGGTGGATCCTGGATCATTAGTAGTTCGGTGAGCAAGCACAGCGATTACACGTTTTTACCTGAAATCTAGCCCTTACCCTGGTCTTAGGCCAGAAAAGTACCCAACTGATGAAGTTTTTGCATTTCGACAGATTCTAGAAAAAAAAACCCAACAATTCCAAATCGATACTCACCACCATTGATTCCAAAGCCTCATAACACAGCATTTATAGTGAAGAACTATACAGAGCCAAGACTATTTTAGGTATACTAACCAAACTTGTCCGTTGGTATAAGATGACAATGAAGCATTATCGCTGCTAACCTCATCGATATTTTCCATGCCAAAGAAAGGACTTAGACAAAGTGATTCATTGTCGTTTCTTTTTGTAATTAAGCATTTATTCGAACAACTAAGGATATCTTACCTACATGATCATCCTAGTCCAGCTCTAAGGTCTGAAGTGTGGCTTATATCAAAAGCGGATAAAGAAATCGTTGGTCGTTTTGAGCGAAAAGTTATTTGGAAAATCTTTGGACCCATTTGCGTTGATGGCTATGGAGACGAAGATTACATCAACAACTTTACGAGCGGTACAGGGACATTTACCTGCTCTGTAATATATTGTACAATCGTAAGCAAATTATTTATTTGTTTAATTTAAATTAAACTTTTCTTACTACTATGCCATAACACTATCATAAAGACGTTAAACTAAGCTGTGGTTATGTGACCACTGTCAATGTGAAGGCTGCAATTAAACTGGCAACCTTGTCTTTGATTGCACCTATGTACAGCTTGGATAGCTTCCATTTAAAGAGTAGTTACATTATACACGAGACAAGTGTGTCTGTCACGCGTCACACACAAACATGGCATGTAGTTGTCATAGTTATCGATATTGACGTATGATTTTCGTTTATAAATATTAAGCCCCGTATTAATAACTGCTAAATAAAAAAACAAATTTTTGGCGCAACATGCTCGTTAGTACCAGGGCCGAGCTTTCTAACAACCAACCACGACGCACGGCGGTGGGACCTCCTGTTTTATGCCGACTCCGAATGTCGAGTTTGAGATAAGTTTTTCGTGACAATTGATACTAGTCGGATGATTTGTCAAATCATTACGAGAGGAGGGCCAGTGAAAAATCATTTCGATGTCGCTACGGCTGGGAATCGAACCCAGACCTTCTGCGTGGCAGTTCATCGCACCAACCATCGCGCTGATTAGCTTGTCAATGACTAACACAACAATTTCTCTCATAAGAAACACTCGCGCTAATGTCAAAAGTAAGTCACTTACGCTTATTGCGAAGATCAACTGTCAACCGATTGACGATTGATAAACTTTGTCAAGTGAAACAGATTTCGGTATTGTGAACATCAATTGATAAAATCTAGTACTATTTTATTATTGTGAACTTGGATATGCGTTTGACAGAAGTTTGTTTTTTTTTACATGCCAACAAATTGGTTTTTGAAGAAGCAATTTTTTTTATAGTTAGCACGCGCTAAGGGTTTATAAAGACTATTAGGTATTGTGTTTGAGCGACTGCATTAAGGAAATTGGGGCGAAGTTTTGCTGCAACTGACCAGATGTGCGCGGTAAAATCGATTTTGGGAAGTGTTATATTATATAAGTATTATGTATGGAAGCCAGATCAGAAGGAGTGAAATATTTCTTTCATTAATTAAAGAAACATACACATTCGGTGCATTTTAAGCGATTCTGAATATGTGATAGTTTCAACGAATGTCGTTAATAACACACATACCGAGCATGGAAAGTTTTTCGGTTTCGACGATGCAATAAATAATAGCTGCAAATTTTGGTTTCGCTTTTATGACAAAGCATTAAATTCCACTAAATTATGCTGTAGTGATCGATATATATGAAAAGCTAAGAAGATTGTCATCAGCAAGGAAATGTATTAGATCAGAAGTTGCAAATAAGAGGTAGATAGATTGGTTCCACTTTTGGTGAGATATGTCATCACATCACCAGTGGACCTGCGAAAGCCGTATTGCCGGCCATTAAGGAGTTTTCTTTATTCAAGATATTTGACGGTTTATCAGCATTACCATGACCTTAGAAAGTTTTTTTAGGGACAGACTGGACAAATGATGTTTTTCGGGAAGAGTCCTTATGAAAAGACAGATAGAAAAGCAGTTGTAAAATGCTGCTATTTTTGAAATAGCAAGAAACAGATTAAAGCTCTGTAAAAACATTTGAGCAGTGCCGAACATTTCAAAACTTGCGACAGTGCACAAGGTAGCTACTGTTGAGCCTATAAACGACATAAAACGATAAATAATATGAAATATCACTTAAAACCTTTCAAACTAAAAATGTTGTTGCTTTTCAAATAATCGCCCACTTGTCAACTGCAAATCTACGATTGATAGAAAAATTGATAGTTGACAAGAATGTCGATGATTATAGTTTTTTACAATACCGATTTTTTCATTCGTTTCACAATATGGATCTGTAATATTGCCAGTTGAAAGTCACAATACTATTTGATTAAATTAATTGATAAACTGATAGTTGATCTTCACAATTAGGGCTAGCAAATTAACGTTTATTAATACGGGGTAAAGAATCTTAGAGTCTAACCAGTTCTGAGTATCTTATGTCTGAAACACACGTGCATTCTCCTTGCAGAAAAGATATATATGAGAAGCACCACAACCCAAAAGAAAAAAAAAGTAATCTTAAGAAATTTGGCATCATTGAATTATTCCGCATAAAAAAAAAAAATAAACGCCAAAACAAAACGAAATATCAAAAATGATAGAACGTGTTTTATCAACTCAACCAAATCTTTTACTTTGCGGACCACGAATGTGGACAGTAAACACCACCACAGTAACCTGTAATGACTGGAGGCACTGCACAGCTGCATGTATGTCGAACTAAAAAATTATGCACGTGTGTCTTGCTTGCTGCACTGCGTGCCGCACTGCATGCAGAACCACTGCACGTGAGTTTCAGGCATTAAGGTTTAGTAAAAGCAACCACACATTCAAAACAAATATATTGAATACCAATTTAAAATGCGCATCTTCGGGAACAGCAACTCATAACGGGTGATCCAAGTAGAGATACTTTTTTCAATAGCCTTTTTTGACAGATCACGTGTGAGTCGTGTCATGCTGTCATGTTATTTTTGTTTAGTATTGTTTGGCATTTCATAATGGAAAGACTTACTCGTGAACAACGTTTACAAATTGTTCAACTTTATTATGAAAATTCACGTTCTGTGAGGAATGTGTTTCGTGCACTTCGCTCAACTTATGGTCAACATAATCGGCCTACTGAGCGTACTATTCGCAACACCATCACCCATTTTGAGACCCAGCATTCATTATTGGATAATATTCGACCGAATAGACTAATTCCAGCACGCTGTGAAGAAAATATAGCGGCCGTAGCTGAGAGTGTACACGAAGACCGTAGAGAGTCGATTCGGCGCCGTTCGCAGCAACTCGGACTGACGTATGGAACGACTTGGCGCATTTTACGTCAAGATCTTAAATTGAAAGCGTACAAAATACAGCTTGTGCAACAACTGAAGCCGCTCGACCTTCCCAAGCGACATCGCAGAGATTGAAGAACTGCCACTTCATCCAGAAAAAACAACGGTTTGGTGTGGTTTGTGGGCCGGTGGAATCATCGGTCCATATTTCTTTAAAAATTATGCCGGTGCGAACGTAACCGTCAATGGCGACCGTTATCGTGCCATGATAACCGACTATTTGATGCCTGAAATTGAAGCTCGTCATCTCGGCGACATTTGGTTTCAGCAAGACTTCCCACACATCGCATCAATCAATGGATTTATTGAGAGAACATTTCGGTGAGCACATAATATCACGTTTTGGGCCGGTCGATTGGCCACCAAGATCGTGTGATATCACACCGTTAGACTTTTTCCTGTGGGGATATCAAAAAAGCTTATGCCGACAAACCCGCTTCGATCCAATCCTTGGAGGAAAACATCACGCGTGTCATTCGCCAGTTACCAGTCGAAATGCTCGAACGAGTAATCGAAAATTGGACTCAACGGATGGACCATCTGCGACGTAGCAACGGCCAACATTTGATAGACATAATCTTCATAAAATAAATGCCAAAGAATGTTCTTTCGAATGATAATAAACATTCTCCATTAAATTTGAATTTTCTGTGTTTTTTTCTTTAAAAAAGTAGGGAACCTCGAAATGGATCACCCTTTATTAAGTTAATACTTTCAAAAATTATATAGACCTATACAACACCCTCAAATTACTTCGTTTCCATATTACATCCACTTGTTCAAATGCACAATCAACATTTTGACACTTCTCTGCTTCTTCCATACTCTTTAATTGGTGACCAAGAGTCGCATTTCAGATTGTTGACGAATTATCACATAATTATTATGTTTGCTCAACCAAACAACTATCCAAACAAACGAGAATCATAAAAAAGGGCTAAGCACGATGTAGCTGTTCCCTTACCTTGTCAGCTTGTCAAGAGTGGTATGTATGCCTACCTTAAACGCCGTTTCTTGTTTGTTGAATGCATTTTCATTTCCATTAACAAGACACGAGGTCAAGAACCCCCAAAACGTTTCTAATGTCATTTAGTATTTCGTTTTTGTTTGTTTGTGTATTTTTCTTTCTAAATTTTGTTGTTTTCTTCACATAACATGTCTCATGATTCTAAATTTGCTTAGGTTGTTAAAAATAATGTAAACTTAACGTTTCTCTTTGACTTTTCGCTGTATCATCTGTCAGTTGTTTAGAATGAATTCACTTCTCATGTGTTGTCCGTCAAAAAGTATAGGTAACGTGTTTCAAATTAATAGCTCACAACACGTCGTCTTTTTTTATGAAAATTTATAAAGACGATGCCCAGTCTCGTTTTTAAATTAAACAAATCACATAATTAATGTTTGTGCATAAATAAAACTGAATTAAATGCAAATTTTAATAAAAACGATATGCCGTTCAGGTGACTAGTGTGCAATGCATGTGATCCGCTTGATACTGCAAATTATACGGTTGGAAAGAGGTAAACGATTTGCACCGTGTGCTTGTGCATAAATCTTTTTAACTGCAATAAAAAAAAAAGTATTTTATTATCAGCAATTGTTGTAAAGCTGTATTAAGGTTTTAAGTGGTACAACTTTTTTCAGGTTTTAAATTATCTTTTTTGTGTGCGGTTCAGATAATGTGACCTATAGCGGTGGGAGATGGAGAAACTAGTTTCAAGCTGTTTGTGAATGATTCACGTAGGTTTCAAGTTGATAATCTCAATTAGTTAAAAGTAAATAATTTCAATTTGAACTGTCATCGTTAGTGAGTTAGTATTTACAAGGTGACATTTTGTTTGGTTAAAAATAAAAACAACGAATGCATTTGAAACAGATAAATAATGCTAACATTTTCAGGATAATCTCACATGGCGTCTCCAATGGCAATTTAAAAATTAGGCGGGCATTTCATTGCCGGCAGTATCCAAATGTCGAATGTAATTAAGTCATTCAACATCAAACGTGTGTAGAAACAATTTCAAATATGGGAAAAGAAAAAAATAACGTAGATTTTGGATAAACCCATTTTTCCTTTTTTTATTTTTATTTTAATTTTTAATTTTAATTTTTAGTGAATAATAATTTTCCGCTCAAAGTTTTCACACACTTTCTTTTTAGTTTCCGTCATTTTGAAAAGTTCGAAACGTCAAATTCATTACCTTTGCGATGTAAAGCAATCATTGCCTTCCATCTGGCGGGCAATATTGCCATTGCCATTGCTTGAGCGTCTACACTACCAAATTTTAAGGCAATGGCAGTGGCAATTTATTTATCTCCACGGATATTGCCTGTGGAGAAGATGTGTCAGGCAGATTGTGTCCCGAAGTGTTTAATTCTGTACGAAGTAAGAAAATTGTCATACGTTAATTGAGCAAAAACATACCAAATTGAAGAGAGTGCTTCACAGTTGACCGTTTTCCTGTGCTGAGGAAAATCTTCGACTTAGGCGTGTTCTAGTTCTAACATCTACATTCGCCATTAACGGCAAGATGTTTTGTTTTGTGTGTGGTGAATGACATTTGACATGATTTAGAGAGATTCTTTGAATAAAATATTTGGCGCTCCAATTTAGACAATTCGATTATATGAAACCTTGAGTTTTCACCTAGCTGATGACTACCAGCTTCGATTCTCATTTGTCTCGGGCGGACTGCTGAGTGCATGGTACCTTTAAATAAACCAAAAAAAAAATGTTCCATGGCAGGTCGTACTGGCACAGACCGCCATATATTTGGATCTCGTTTCTCATGTATACACGTGCACACCGCCCGCCCGTATCATGAAGCTGGTGAGCAATAGTTTCAGTTTTTAGTTGTCAATGCGTCATTTGTATGGCTTTATAATCTTATCTTAAAGTTGATGGTTTTTTATCCTGTATATGGTCTTGGTGTCAACAGATGAGAGCAGGGAGAAGACGTGGTACATATTCATTTCAGCGGAATAATTCCCAAGATGGAGTCAATGGTGGCTTCTGCAGTTCTGGTTAAAATGTACAAAGTAAACAATTTGCTTGAGTTGTTTCGACATATTCGGACAAGAGCTCATTTAATAATCTCAAGGATTAGTCAGGCCCCTTACTCAGAAATGTTGGCGGATGAGACAAAAGCCCAAGAACATCACTCATTAGTGGATATTGATGGTCCAGTGTCCTAGAGGTACCTATTAAATTGGAACTGACCCTCCAGGTTGGGGATGTGTCGTCAGGGTAACTTCAATATAATATTATGAGAGAGAAAACAGAATCAGATAACGGATCACATCAAATATCAATCGCACACAAACCGACCACGATGTTGGACAGGATGAGGAATATGGAAACGAAAAACATGCGAAATTTATAACAGCGGCATTTATTACATTTGTTGTGAGTCTAAGTTGGCCACGGTGGCATCTTCGATACCTGAGAGAAGTTCTCGGCAAGCTCGCTATTGCTCGTCAAAACTCGTCGGACGGGGTTAGTTTTTGCCCTCTCCACTAACATCCCAACTCAACAAACATTTTTGTTTCGTGCAAGAAAATACAAAATGCACATATGGGGATGTGGAGCCGACCTAATTCAATCGACTTTAAGCCCGTTAGTGATCGATTGGTATGGCCGCATGGAAGCGCAGAGCCAGACAGTCCAAAGAGAAGAAGATAGGAAGGCATAAAAAGAGAGACTTAACGTTGATCCTCTTAGTAAGCCGGAGATCGCTAGATTCTACAAGCAACAATTGAGTGAGAGAGTCCACACTGATGATAAAAACAGTGCGGCAATATCATCAAAGAAGTTTCATGGCATGAAAATATTTGCAAGTATCAAAAAGAGATGACAGAAGACGCACATATCAAGGCGCTGCTTTATAAAATACACGCCGCGTGAAAAAATCCTGCGAAAGTTAGAAAACAGAAATAAAAAGTTAGTGCAATATGACAGTCGATTCTGATGGATAGACAGGATAATTTTCATATACGGGGTCTGCATGGATCATAATATGCGCAATGAGTAGAATATCAGCTATCAGATTATGTCCCATCTAGAAAAATGCGATCCTTTGTCTGGCACCAACTACCGAGGTATATCCCTGCTAAATGCCTTGCGCTTTCTGCCACACACTTATCGAGTAGCACGCGTCGATAAGTGTTTACTGTTGACACTTAGAAAAATTCTGGAAAGAAGTAAACAATTTCAAATCGAGCAGCATTAACGGAAGATGGAAAAAAAACAATGAAACCGCTCTATCGGGATGTAGAGAGCTGCCCCTCCTGTAATGGTTTTCGCAAGTTTTAACAAAGTGTAAAACGTCTAACCTAGCGCTTCTAGGCTCAAACAGAATCCTGTCGAGATGAACTAGGAAATATCGCAGTTGACACACAGTCGATGCTGAGGATATGGAAGAACCACTTCTGCAGACTGTTAAGCGGCGATGACGAAAAAAATTCCGCTGTCAGGCAGAACGAACCATTCAATATTGGCAACGGCAGCGAAAACTGCAAACCACCCTACCTGTGCGAAATGAGGGTAGCAATATCTAAACTCAAGCTTTTTAAGGCTGTCGAAAATGACGGCCTTCCCACTGTGCTTTATAAAGCCGGCGGAGATGACTTGGTAAGAAACATCCACCAACTCATCAGCCAAATCTGTTCGGCTGAAAGTATGCCTGAAGAATGGAACCTCAGCATCGTTTGCCCGATCCTAAAAAAAAGGAGACTTTTTAAACTGCGCCAACTACGGAGGCATAAGTCTCCTCGACATCCCCTACAAGATCCTATCTGCCGTGATATGTGAACGCCTGAAACATTTTACCAACAACATTATCAGCGTGGTTTAAGGACAGGAAATTCCACAACCGATCATATTTTCACACTTCGGCAGATCCTGGAAAAACCCAATAAGTCCAAATCGATACCCATTACCTATTCATCGAATTCAAAGCCGCATACGACAGCATTTATAGAGATGAACTATACAGAGCCATGTCTAGTTTTGGTATACCGCCAAAACACATCCGTCTATGTATGATGACGAGGGAGAATTCTCGCTGCTCCATCAGGGTCGGAAACGACCTCACCGACATATTCGATACCAAAAAAGATTTAACCAAGGCGATGCGCTGTCATGTGACTTCTTCAATTTGATTCTTGAGAGGATTGTGCAAAATTCCCGAGCCAACACAAGAGGTACAAATTCCCAAAAATCGGTGCAACTACTAGCATAGACCGACGATATTCACATCAATTGTAGGACTCAACAGCGGCGCAACTGGAGCAGTTAGCTAAGGATCGGGCTAATTGGAGAGGCATGTCGGTTAAGGCCCAGGTTCATTCCGGACCGTAGCGCCACTTAAGTAAGTAAGTAAGTGAGCAAATTTATAAGCTTTCAACACGGAAGAACACACTACATCGACGAATTGGACTCAATTGACAGATATAACCTCGGGTTCGCTATTAACTCTGACAACATCTCGTCAGATATTAATCGAAGAATTACTATTGCCATTCGCACTTTCTTCGGTCTCAAAAGGCAATTTATTATAAATCCCCCGCTCAAACTACTTAGGAGATCCTATACAAGTCCCTGGGCATCCCTAAACTGCGCTGAAGTATGGACCGCATCAAAAGTGGATGGAGAAATCCTAGATGGTTTTGAGAGAAAAATTATTCGAAATTCTGGGTCCCGGTTGCTTTGACGGACTTTGGAGACAAAAATTCTATGCGAGCTGTACAGACCTACTCCTAGTCAAAAAAAAACTCCGCATTTGACGTTTAAGATGAGTAGGACATGTATTGGCTCATTATATCAACCAGCAATAGTTCTGTTCAAATAATGCAAGAAACCATAATCCTAACGAAGATGTTTCACTTATCTAGAGGACAGTTAAGGACGTGTAATTTCAATGGTGTCCGTGTTGTAAACATTAAGGATCAGATTGGATGGTTTCTAGAATGTCACTTTGGCTATTAATTTTCTTTCAGAAAGTGTTGTAGTAATTAGTCAAGAGTTACATTAAACATGACATAACGTGCAAAATGTTCATCCAACTCCTGAATACCGAGCATTGAAATAATTGTCCTTTCACATAAAAGTTCACATACAAACATTTACAAGGAGAATAAGTTGCTGACCTAATTTGCCTTGCATGTACACCAATCGCGTTCCATTGGGAATTCTTGTTATCCTTAACAAAGCACTGATGATACTGTCCTGAAATAATTATCCATAGTGTAGGCAGTCAACACAACATACTATCCCTTATTGCCTCACATAGTTCAGTGCCTTTGCATCGATTTATGGTCTTGTATGTCTATATTTCGTAGTATTATCAACGTCCTGGTTAACGCCCTTTCCCATTAAAATTTGTTTTATTAGAGAACTGGAATTCCAGGCCACCCATTGAGGACGACACTCCTTAGGCGAGTTATATTTTCTCCTTCCAAATTAAGGTGGCAACTCATTCATATATAAAAATAGACCACCTGACGTTGCTGGATGAACCCTCTATAATGATTTAAATAAAAGTAAAAAATAAAATTGAAGTAGATTGCAAAACACTTAAAATTTGCACACAACGATGACGCCGTTTTCAGTTTCAATTTCAATTTCATTACACCTAAGTGTATCACTTTTACGATTTTATATATAAAAATAAAAAAAAAAAAAACTTATATAGGTAGATACTTGTATAATTGCCCAGTCTCTAGCCCCAGCCAGCATCAGCAGTCGCAGCAGCAACAACGGCAGCTTAAAGGTGAAGTTTAAAGAGTTACGATTCAGTTACCAGAGATTGAATTTCATAGGCACACTGGAAAGCTGGAGGTGTTGGCACCATGCCTACTTATAGGTTAGGTATATGCACCTTTTTAACATTTGTATCTTATATCCACTTGGGTAGCTATATCGTGTGGGTTTTGCTTTTAGTATGTGCAAGTAGTGGCCTTCTTTCTTCAAATGGCAAACAATTTATTATTATCTTAGCGGTGCTGGTTTTGTTTTTGCGTCTTTTCAGATGAGATATAGAGATTATCTAGAGATGGGGTATATATCTCTGTTTTGTTTTTTTTTTTTTTTTGTTGTTGCATTTTCCAAAAGACTTAGTTCTGTGGTATCGAATTGCAAATTAATTTTTTTAGTGAAACCTAAGCTCTTGGATTAATTGGGCAATACGTTTGGTTAAGTAGAACGAAAAGATATTCGAATCGTTGGGGTTGCGTTCTTACGCAAATCTCGGGGAGATTAATGTTTCCAATTTGGATTGCATCCATACTGATAGGGTTTTGAAAGCATAATTATATAACTTGTATTATAATTCTGGCTACAATTACAGGACCGTTAATTTTGCTTAAGAATGATATGTTTGGATATATAAAGGGCTGATGTTGAATGTAAAACACACCTAAACGTCAAGTTTTTTTCTTCATTTCATTTGACATTTCTCAATTTCAGACTATAACTCAATTTGAACCATGGAAAGATACACAATCGAGCAACGCGTTAAAGTTATTCAGGCTTATTATGAAAACGGGCATTCAAATCAAAATGCATATCGTGAACTTCGTGATTTTCTCGGTCAATTTAATCTTCCAAATGTGCGTACAATCCAAAAAAAAATCGTGCAAAATTTTGAGCAAACCAGGTCTGTAGGAGATGTGAGAACACCAGTGCTTGCTCGTAAAGCTCGTACTGCAGAAAATACTGCTGCTGTTCGCGATAGTGTGGCTGAAGAGCCGTCCACCTCAACTCGACGTCGTGCCCAACAATTGCACCTCTCACGCTCGTCGTTGATGAACATTATGCATAAAGACTTGCATTTACGCGCTTACAAGGTGCAATTGACTCAAGAACTAAAGCCTCTTGACCATTTCAAGCGTCGTCAAGGGTCAGAATGGTGGCAAGAAATGGCAACAGTGGATGATCAATTTTCGAAGAAAATCATTTTCAGTGATGAGGCACATTTTCACCTCAGTGGATTCGTCAACAAGCAGAATTTCCGCATTTGGGCGAATGATAATCCAAGAGTGATTGTCGAAAAACCAATGCACCCGCATAGAGTTACTATTTGCTGCGGTTTATGGGCTGGCGGCATCATCGGGCCGTATTTTTTTCCAAAATGAGTTACTGTGAATGGTGTTCGCTATCGTGAGATGATAAAGAACTTTTGATGCGGTTTCCACGGGAACGATATGTGTTTTCAACAGGACGGTGCCACTTGCCACACAGCTAACGAAACTAGGGCTCTTTTGCGCGACAAATTCAATCGCCTTGCTATCTCACGTGGTGGCGATGTCAGTTGGCCGCCAAGATCATGTGATTTGACACCGTTGGACTTCTTTCTTTGGGGTTACTTGAAAGAAAAGGGTGTACGTCGATAAGCCAGCAACAATTCAAGAGCTAAAGAATGAGATAATTCGGCACATTAACTGCATAGAACCTCAATTATGCCTCAGCGTCATCGAAAATTTGGACCATCGGATGGAGGTGTACGGCCGAGGTCGCGTCGGCAATTTGGCCGATATTTTCTTCCATACATAATTATACAAAATCAACATCGGCCCTTAAAGTGAACCACCCTTTATTAGGATAATTTCACTTAACCGCTGATAAGTGATAAGTGAAACAATTTCCGTATTACACAGCACATAAGGATAAAATTCTTTCACGAAATATAGAAAACATACAGCTCTACTGGTTAACGCGTTAATTATACCAGCAAGATACCCCGGTTTGATCAAAAATGCATACAGATGCTCAAAGCCAAGAACGAGGCATACACGACAAAGCTGCATGTGTTTCAGAAAGAAAAAAGCATGAAGCCATAAAGAGGTTCGAATTTACGAAAGATGTTCTAAAGTTTTACCAAATTGTAAGATGTCCGATTCAGGGATATATGGCGTGAAGAGAATCCTGTTGAGACAAACAAGGAATGATCGAAGTTAAGACACAATCAATGCTGAGAATATTGAAAAAGAAGAAGAATATTGGACGGCGTTGACAAAGAATCTCCCAATGTCAGGCCGAACGAACCATTCAATATTGACGACGACAGCGAAAACTACCAACCACCCGAATCATGTGAAGTGAGGATAGTAATATCTAAACTTAAGCTTAACAATGTTGCTGGATGACTGCCTTTCAGCCGAGCTTTATAAAGCCGGTGGAGATACTTACTTACTTACTAACTTAAGTGGCGCTTCATTCCGGAATGTACCTGAGCCGCAACCAACATGCCTTTCCAATTGGCCCGGTCCCTAGCTAACTGCCTCCAGTTGCACACTCCAAGTTGGTTGAGGTCGGTTTCTACTTGTGCGCTCCACTTAAGGTGAGTTCTTCCTCTACTGCGTCCGACGTCTGGCTGGGAATCGAAGACTCTGCGAGCAAGAGCGCAGTTTTTTGACCAGGAGCATGTCGCTGTACAGCTCGTATAGTTCTTGGTTGAATCTTAAAAAATCTTAAATAAGGCCGGTGGAGATCAGTTGATAAATAACATTCATCAACTCATAAGCAAAATTTGATCGTTTGCCTGAAGAATGGAACCTCAACATAGTTTACCGGATCCACTAAAGAGGAGACGATTTGAACTGCGTGAAATGTTCAGGAATAAATCTTTTCAATATCGCCTACAAGATCGTATTTGCTATAATATGTGAACAACTGAGAAAATTTACCAACAATTTGATTGGCCTATATCAGTGTGGTTTTAGGCCAGGAAAATCCATCAAGATGTCTAAATCGATACCCACCACCTATTCATCGATTTCAAAACCGCATACGACAGCATTTATAGATGAACTAACCAGAGCCATGTCTTGTTTTCGTATACAGCCCAAACTCTTCAATCTGTGCAGGATGACGATGGAGAATTCTCTCTGCTCCATCAGGTCAGGATTGGAAACGACCTCACCGAAACATTCGACACCAAAAAAGATTTAGACAAGGCGATACACTGTTACGTGCCTTCTTTAATCTCATTCTTAAGAGGCTTGAGTAAAACTCCTCAGCCAACACCAGAAGCACAATCTTCCATAAATCGGTGCACTTACTAACATACGCCAGCGATATTGACATCATTAGTCGGACTCAACCTGATGAAAGTGGCGAAAATGGGTTTAGCTATTGATGAGTGTAAGACCATGTATAAGCTGTCAACACGAAAGGACACACAACATCGACGAAATGGACAGAACGGCGCCATTAACAAATATAACGTTGAAGTAGTACGGAACAGTGTCAACCTCGGTTCCGCTTTTAACTCCGACAACAACATTTCGTCAAAAATGAAACGAACAATTACTACAAGGTGGCGCAAAAGTAATCCTCCTATCAGAAAATACTATAAATTTTGCGATTGGCCCCTAATGTCAGTTCTGTTTTGACATTTGTGTAGTAAACACATGCGAAATACACGTATGAAAACGCCTCCAAAAAGTGGACGTGGGCTAAAATGATATTTGGAAAAAATGTTTATATTGCCATAACCAATGATTTTGCATCAAACATTTTTTCGAAATGTTTAAAATTTTACTGAAAAAGGTTTTTTTGCTGAAAACGCCCCCCAAAAGTGGGCATGACAAAAAATTTGTATAGGCGAAAAACACTAGGATTGTCTACATATTATGTTTAGATACATTCATTATTAAAAAGGAGACATGACTGTGGGATGGTTGGGTGTAGCATAACAAGGGTAGACCCTGATTGGCCTTGAACAGAGATGGTGACAGATGAACCGAACGGCCAACGGCAGCGCTTAATCATGTAGTGTATACTGATCGCCCCGTGTCCTAGGGGTATTTACTATAATGGAACTGGCCCTCCAGGTTGAGGGTTGTGCTTGGGTTAACTACCCAACCATAAAAAAATTAATTGTTACGAAGCAAGCAATAGCCTCGGAAAGGACTGATTTTAATGTTGACGACCCGGCTGAACGAAAAAAGGACAAGGACGTTCGTATCTGCACTTGGAACATGAGAACATAAAACAGTAGAGGTGCAAGCGAACAACTAGCGGAAGCCCTAAACTGCTACAAAGCAGACATTACTGCCATCCTTGAAATACGATGGGATGGGCCGGGCAAAAAGAGGATGAAAAACTATGACATCTACTACGGATCGTGTTAAAGTGAGCAGAAACAGTGACAATTTGGATGCGGATTTGTTATAAGTGATAGACTTAGGCAAGAAGTCTTATGTTTCCAAGAAATTAGCGAACGCATTGTAACAATCCGCATCAAGGCCAAATTCGCCAACATAAGCCTTATATGCGCTCACGCCCCAACGGAAGAAAACGAAGATACAGCTAAGGGTTGTTTCTACGAGCTCCTTGACAAACCTATTAGCGACTACCGAATAACGATGTTAAAGTCGTGCTGGGAGATTTTAACGCAAATGTAGGAAGAAAATATATCTTAAGCAGTATTGTCGGAAAACATAGCCTACACGACAACACGTCTGGTAACGGACTAAGGCTAACTGACTTCGCTACGGAACGAAATGCCACTATAGCCAGCACACGGTTTCCTCACCTCGATATCCATAAGTGTACATGGCGGTCTTCAGATCAATGAACGGTCAACCAAATTAATCACATTGCCATAGACAAGAGATACGCATCCAGTATTTTGGATGTCCGAACTTTCCGAGGGGCTAATATCGACTCGGACCACTACCTGGTTGCAGCCAAGGTAAGAATGTGGATATCCACCACGCCACAAAAATACAGAAATACTGTAAAAAAAAAATTAATGTCGAAAGACTGCAATCGCAAGACCTTCGCGCAAGGCGTATCCCTTAACCTCTCGATTAACACCATACCACCAACATCGAATGTCGAAGAACAATGGCAACGATGCGAACAAGCAATTTATGTGCTAGGTTTCTCTCGCCCACCAGCGAGAAACTCCTGGTTTGATGAGGAATGCTCGCAGCCAAGAAAAATTCTTCGAAAAATCTTCGGTCCCGCTTACGCTAACGGGCTAATGAGGCGAAGATTCAACCAAGAACTATACGAGCTGTACAGCGACATGCCCCTGGTCAAAAAAACATTGGACTTTTAAGATGGCTGGGACATGTAGAACTAATGGACTCCAATACTCCGGCTCGCAGAGTCTTCGATTCCCAGCCAGACGTCGGACGCAGTAGAGGAAGAACTCGCCTTAAGTGGCGCCCTTAACTAACTGAAGGGGCTAATTGTAGTGGCATATTGGTTGAGGCCCAGGTTCATTCCGGACTGTAGCGCCACATAAGCACGTAAGTAGATGGTGTTCAAGGGTTATTCACGTTGAACTGAAAAAATTGCACGCATTATTCTGGCTAAACGTACTATACGCAAATAAACTTTTAACTGTTAAATTAACAATCCGTAAAAATAGGGTTGTCATTTAATAAAAAAAAAACACCCTGTGTTTAACGGTATTTTACAAAATCGGTCGTTACTCGAAAGTTAACATAGTGGTAACTCATAAGTGTAAAACGTTCTAATCAGGACTTTCAGACATGTAAATGAATATAATATACAATTACCTACACAAATTTCGTGTCTTTGTTTTACAATAAACAGAAAAAATAAACAAATCAATATAAACCCCTTAATTTATCCATTAAATAATACCTTCATCATATCAACCAATGTTTACTGATTTAAATATAACAATAGGAGTAGCATAATGCTAAGTTATATAATTTTAAAAACAAATATCGATTTTAAAATTATGAACGGTCTTATGACTGAAATTCATTTCTAATTTGTATGGTTGCTAATGCAATTAAGTTTTCGAGTTTGAGCGTTTGTTTTTTTAGCAAACATTTCATTTTGTAGATGAAGATGAGCGATCTCGCATCATCTCGATATGTGTGCGAAGATAAATAAATTATAATGTCAACTCGATGCGATATTTGCATGAAACATTTCCTACTGATAAAAGGTTTCGGTTCATTTTGTAAATACGCGCTACCAAACTGGTTTCTTGTTTTTATTTCTTTACTTATGCGTCATTGGAGCAAGTTTGATTTTTTTATTTGACATAATAATTGATTTAACATAAACAAAACCAAGTAATTAAATGACCACCGATTGACCTTGTATAAGGCGTCAAATTTTAAGTGGAGAGTGTTGGCATGAGTTGAGCTGCTAATTGAACTGGGTATTGGATAAAGTCATTGCAGTTGTCAATTTAGTCAAGAAGCTGGGTATACTTTTGACTGAATTTTGGCATTGTTATGGCAAGTGAATCGATATTTAAGGACGTCAGAAGTTTTTTGTTTATGTCTAAAGGGATTGTCTTAAAACTATGTTTGCAATATTGTTACAAAATGAACAATTCGTCTAATTTTCCAATACATCAGTAATTTGGAAAAAATGCAAAATGCAAAAAGACAACTTCATGTAAATGTTGTCCGCGGCTACTTTTCAAATGGTCCATTCGGAAAATCTAATTTTGCGTTACTTTTTCGAGCATTTTGGATTGTATTCCACGAATCACTCGTGTTATGTTATCCTCTAAGGCTTCAATCGTGTTCGGCTTGTCCACATAGACTAACGACTTTACATAACCCCACAAGAAATAATCAAGAGGCGTTAAGTCGCATGATCTTGGCGGCTAACTCACAGGGCCATTTTGAGAGATAAGCTCCTCACCAAATTCATCCTTCAACATTTCCATTGTTTCACGAGCTGTGTGGCATGTGGCACCGTCTTAATGAAACCACATGTCAACCAAATTCAACTCAGCCAGCTGGGGCAAACAAAAATCCGTATCATGGCTCGATATCGTTCGCCGTTCACGGTAACTTTTTTTCCACGTTCGTCTTTGAAGAAAAACGGACCGATGATGATGCCACCAGACCATAACACCCACCAAACTGTCGTTTTTTCGGGATGCATCGGTAGTTCTTGCTTGACTTGTGGCTGTTCATCACTCCAGATGGGACAGTTTTGCTTATTTACGTATCCGTTGAGCCAGAAATGAGCCTCATCGCTGGTCGCCATAATATGGTCGTAACAAACGGTGCACATTTTAACAGAGCACGAATTTTGATAACAAATTTCTATAATTTGCAATCGTGGCTCAAAATGTTGTGTTTCCGAGTAAAAATCCACAAAAAAAGGTTAAATAAAAACATTAAACGTAAACTTACTCCATAGTTGGATAAGGCCATCGAAACACCACAATAATTTATAATAATGCAGAATTATTGTTGAGGGTTGCCACAAAATTTATTTGTAACTGTTGGTTACAGATAAAAAAAACTCTAAATAAAATCAATTTCCATGATCGAATTTTAGTCACTTAACAAAAAAAAAGTTTTCAAACGAACAAAAACAACCTTCTTCAGCCCTATCATGGTATCGGTTCCGAAAGAAAAATTAAAAAGCACAACGCACATCGTCAATCAATGTTTCATTGCGATTGGTTGAATTTTTATCTGTTTTTGGCAGCCGCAAGTCTGTTTCACTCCGATGGTCACCGACATCTGTTCGTCTCGGAAATATTTTTAAGTGAGCGAAATAAAAGCAATAAATTAATTTTAGTTGACTTTTTGTTGATTTTTTTGTTGAAAACTGGTGTTTTACGCAAAATCCAACATAAAACAAGCACCAAACAATATTAGCGCTTGATTGAAACCCGACGTAGCTCGGAATTTCATCAAGAGGACATCAGAAACATCAGGACATACCAGACGTAGCAATACCTAATCGATTTTTCAATGGGCCTACTCTCGTGATGATCTGACAAATCATCCAAGTTGTATCAATTTTCATGAAAAGCCTCCTCCTAGACTCCGAAAGGCGGCATAAAACAGAAGTCCCGTCTTCGTGCTAGAAGTACACACGCACACATGGTTGTGAGAAAGCTCGGACCTGGGTACTAACAATTCTGTTGCGCCAAAAAAAAATTTTTTTTTTTGATTGCTTTGATTGAAAAGATTGCTGATTTGAATGCGGTAATGCATTTTCGGAAAAAATATTTGAGTTGCGTAGAAAATTACTCTCCGAACGGATACCATAATAGGGCGATAAAGTTTATAGTTGAGGACTTGAAAATTTTATAAGCGATGCCACCTCCATTCTTTGGTATTAATGTCACCGATGATTCTGCGTAAATTTGTAATACGTCATCATTTTGATTCCATCAATTATTGTTATATTGTTATATTTTTACTCCCACGCTTACATACTGCCAGTGATCGGTCATAATTTTGCGTCACGCCCACTTTTTAAGGGTATTTTCTTTAACATTTCTGAATGAACTTCAAAGAAATTCTCAAATGAAACATGTAGGCAGAGCTGTCTTTAAACTTTGCCTCAAGAAAATCATAAGCCACGACAACTTTTTAAAGAATTTTTCTTAAAAAAAAAATTATTTTCGGAAACGTTCAAAGAAATTTGATAAAATATTTGCCAATAGGCAAGCTAAATTTACTGCCTCAGTTGAGATTTTCAAATGAAACAACAATCCCAACAGCGGCGAACTTGATTACTTAATCAGTTAAACAATAATTTTCTTATGTCCTTCCACATAATGGCCACGTTCCGAAATTTTGAACCCAAAATAATTCCTTAATAGTGAGGCAAACGTCAAACTACGCCGATTCTCATTTTGCAAGTTTATTTTCCAATAATTATTGCAAAAATAAAAATTGGGTTGATTTAACCCAAATTATCGGCACTTATTAATGCCATCAAAAAGACTTTCATGACATGTGGACACAAAATCAGTTGTTTTAGGGCCCAGTTATAGCTATCAACCCTCATTGGAAATTTTCTTTTACTTCTTGCGGTTTTTTTTTAAATGCAACCATTGGCGAGTTGGTTTCAAATCAGAGCTTATGAATTTTAGAACATGATTATCTAAGAATATTTTTATTTCTAATTATATTTTTCGCAGAAAATCATTTCTGATTTTTCAATGATAAACATTTATTTTAATGAAGTAATGATTGCCTTTCCACCGAACTGAAATGGAATTTTCCAATAATTCCTATAAGAAGCTGTCGGGGTGACATTTCAATTCCATCATGTGTTGTGTTCCAATGAAGTTGTTCAATGATAGATATAACTGGGTCCTTAGGCCGCTCCCTCACTTGTCGGTCCGGTATCGATTCGTTCGGTACGCTCGGTATACATGCGGTACCGAACACACGTATATTAATGTCTTCCTCCTGATTCGCTCGGTATGTGCAGGAACGGGGCAATATACAATCGATATACTGAGCCGCGGTACGAACAATCAGTAAAAAATCGGTATGTACCGCGTGTGTTGTCAAAATATTGTCTGCAGAAAGTCATGGTTATATGAATTTAGTTCTTGAAATTGAAATGAATGCCAATTGTTTTACTGCCTCGGTCGAACAGAGCTTCTTCTTACTAAATCCGATTTTCGGAATGAGGCCAATAATCATGAATTTTTTTTTCATGAGATTCAAAAATAGCCAGCTGTTGTCTTTTTAGCAGAAAGGGTCATAAGATGAAACCAAACAATTTTCGTCTCAGCAATTTCCCTCTAATTCCTCAGATAAAGAGTTACACGTCCTACTTTCGGATATTTCGTACATCGCAGAAGAATCTGTAAGTGAGATTGAGCTAATTAATGTAAGAAGACAGTAATGTCTTCTTTATAAGACGTCTTAAGAAGACGCACAACGAAGACTTTTTTGAGTTTAAGATTTTATGGTTGGCGTTTTAGATTAAACTGACAACTCTGCAGTCTGCACACGTTACAAAATATTATTTTCGACATCTTTCCGAGCTATTGGTTCGTAGAGAGACAAAAATACGAAAGTTGTTGTCCATCCTTTGTGCAAAAAAAAAAAAAATTAAAATTATCACAAAAAAAGCCGCTTATCGCCCAGTGCATTTTATTGATTATTTCTCATAAGAAAGAATTGTGATAATAACTCCATTTTTCAATGTCCTAGTTTCACTATAAATTCATACCTAGGTGGGTTTTGGAAACATTTGAAGCTCTAGCTATAACAAGTGCTAGAAACCGAATTGAGAATGCATATAACCTAATCATTATACAACTGTAAACAAAATCTAATCTTATCCCATCTTTTCAATACCCTTTTGTAATAGTTACACGGACCAACACTTCAATTTGACCAGAGTGCACGCGTATTACGCAAACGGCATGCGTAATTAGGTTAAAATGAGCTTTGCTACACCTCAGATTCATCAACAGGAAAACAAAAATTCAATCATAAACCTTTCTGCTCCCACTCTAGTAGCGGATACATTTTCATCGGCATCATTTGAGCCAGCTCTACTCAGACCCACGCCGACGATATTACACACAGAGTGCGCCGCACTTAAGTCGGTTATACCTTAATCCTTCCCCCTCAAAGTCGCCCCCATCACTATACAAAAAAAAAAACTGTGAGTAGTATAATGCACCTTTCACTTTGCACTCAATATTCAAGCAGACAAACCACCCGTACATACATAAATGTGCATTATACAACCAATACCCGATTCAACGAACAAGAGTTCAACTTATGAATACAAAGATACAAGATACTTGTACCCCCAAGCCATACCTTTTTAGTGGGCCGCCAAAAGAATTAATTCTGCCAAAATGTGGTCCTAAGTATCTCAGGAATATCGTGATGATCTAAAGCTGCCGCGCGGTTCTTGTCAATTTTTTTTTTCTCTTTTTTACTTCAGTGTCAGCCTTGGTATAAAGATGACAACGATTAAGTTCAGTTTCGGTTCTTTTCCCAACGAATCAAGAACACCTAAATTAAAGAGAGATGAAGTATAAGTAACAAGGAGAAAAAAAAACGGCGAATAAACCGACCACTCGAAAACAAAACGAAAATCGGAACAGGTCGTGCTGCGGTCCTAATTAAATGATTTCGAAGGTGATGAGATAGATTCAAATGCTGCACTGTTCGAATATATCTCTTGGATACATAACACAACACCGACAACACAACAACAACAACAACAAAAAAAGCACACACACCGCACAACTTGTTGTTGAATTCAAATTTCAATCACGGACCACTTTTACTCCACTTCTTTAAAATTTTATATCTTTTGGTTTTTTTGTTGGGCCTTCCGAATGACGACAATTGCTATGGAACGATCACCACCGCGACCGTTTTTTTCTTTTTGAAAGTTGTGTTAAAGGGCGATAAGTTTTATCTCTGGTTTGTAATTTCTTTTTTATCTCAAAGGTGTAACTGAAAAATTCAAATCACATACGATGGACACTTGAAAGCCTTTAGATACGTTTTTGTTTGATCCGATTTATTGCACTTTTCTTCTTTTGGATTTTTTTTAAATGTTTTTGATTTTACTCTCCACCACCCACACTTGGTAGTTGGTCAACAGATTTTTATGTATTAAAGGTCACCTAGGGCGAATTGACTGCGATATTAAAACTGGGGTGCTTCACACGAGAACAACTCAAGACGTCGCGAGTTACCTGTAAAGCTCTTCGGAAAGAACTGATCGGTTACTGTGATGCGGTAGTTGGGTTAACCTCTCAAAGCAAAAAAACAGACAGCCCGACCAGATGTTGCGTGTTGGTATGGTTTGGTAGTAGATACACCAGAGCAGCACATTCTCTAACATATCGGCGAAACAGGTAAGATAAACCTTGCAGTAGTCTCGAGCATTCAACAACCAAATCCAGTTGATTGCCATTGCACAGTGCATGAGTTTGGTGGTGGTGGTTTGATGGATAGATACAAAATTTTAAAGAGTGTTAAGTTGGCGTTTTCGGGAGGGCTCTCACTTTGTACATAATATTTGGTACCTTTTGGTACAGTGGTCAAATATATTATCCCGATATGAGATGGTAAAATGGCGTTATGTCAATTTTGGTACGACTGTTGAGAGACAAATCAATACTGTTAAATTGGATCTTTTCTCTTAGGCCGTGTGTCAATTGCGTTCAAATAACGGTTACATATTATCCACTAGATAATTTTTGACATTTTTGCAGAGATAAAAACAAACTGGCTTTTTGCTGTGTCAATTGGATTACATATATGGGATTTTATTTGAATACTGTTTTCAATTATTTCCCAACAGAATTGAAACGAAATTCCTTTCTTTATATTTTCTTGCTTAAAATAAACGGAATAGATTTCAGAGAAATCATCGAAATTCCAGTAAGGCCGTGTGTCAATTGCGTTAAAATGTTATCCAGTGGGTAATTTTTGACATTAGTATGGTGCAGAAAGGTCAAAAATTAAACATTGGATAAACCGTAACCCTCTTTTTAACGCAATTGACACACGGCCTAAATAATAATAAAATAATAAAAAAATAATGTTGTTTGCTTTTTAGTTTTTAATCAGAATGATGTGCTTTTTTCTCGGCACATGTGAAAACAGGTAATGATGATTAATCCAAAAGTGTGCTTTCCATCTGTCTCACTCCCTAGCAGGTATTCTTTTTGTCAAAAATTAGCTACTGGATAAATTTTAGCAAGCTGTTGAACGGGTAAAGATTTTGAAGTCTCGATGTACCATACTTATGTCAAAAATTATCCACTGGCTAAAATGTTAACGCAATTGACACATGGCCTAAATAAGAAAAATAAGTTTTTTTAAGGTCTTAAAAAGGAAAACAGGCTTTAAAATTAAAATCCGAAAGAGATACCAAAATAAAAACTTTTTATATATGTTTTTACTTACTCTCGGTTCGGAATAAACTGATCCCCCATCATCATACCTCTCCAACTAGACCGGTTATTAGCTAACTCCCTCCACTTTAAGCGGGTTGATGTCTGATTTGGAATCACGTCCAAGCATTCTTAAAAAAAAATGCCAATGCTAATTATAATGCTAGCTTCAACCATAGCCCGCTGTCAATGGGTGCAGTGGTCTACAGTGTTTATTGCTCTTGCTAAGGTCAATCTCAAACATCCAAGAGTATCACTGTGATGAGAAGGTTCTCAAATCTCCTATTTAATACCAAATCCGTATAAGGCATGGATTTGCTCATTAAATAGTAGATCTTCTTATTTGTGGCATTTTTATTAACTCTGCACACGGAAATGAAGGCCTAAGCTTGGTTGCAGCTTGTAGGATCTTTATGGGGTCGTCAATGCCAAATATTTCATTTTGCCATAGCACGCCAAAACAAACGCTACTGAAATGGTCAATGCAACATTTTTGGCGCAACATACTCGTTAGTATCCAGGGCTTAGCTTTCTCATAACCATTGCACGATGGTGGCAGTGGACATCCTGTTTTGATACTGTTCGGATGATTTGTCAGATCATCGCTAGAGGAAGAGCAGTAAAAAATCATGTTGGTGTTGCTATGGCTAGGAATCGAACTGGAATAGTTTGGAGTTGTAAGTTCTCTTATTCTTCCCGGCAACAGATATGAGGCCGTATCGATATAACCACTAGGAATGTTTAGACATCCAAAATACTGGATTCGGCCCACTTCTTTGCCGCTTTCCGTATTAAATCAGAAGAATCCATGCATCTCTTAAGAAGCACATTTGGGATGTATCGTGGCTAAAACCTGAAACCTCTATTGTCAAATCAGCGGCGTTCAAACTATCTATGTTATCTTTTTAGAGCTAAGAGATATCTCACACCAGTCCAGCTTCTCCTTCTCTAGAAGATGGGCAGGTTTTTAATGCTACTCTCCTATTTGAAGTTTTGTGCCGACTCTATTCGAAAACGAGCAATCTCCAACCATTGTCCCAGCGAAGACTTCTTTTGAGTCTGTCTATTTATTACAGGTAATAAAATGGCAGATGTTCCGAATAGCTTAGAAAAATCATGGGAATCACTGGTGTACAATGTATCACAAGCAGATTCTACAAGCATCTTCAAGCATCATCTTTAAGTGCTCTTTAAGCGTTTTATTAACTTGAGAAACTCCTGAAACCTGAGAAAAGCTTATGAAAAAAGGTGCATAGTAGCATTGCATTCCGCCACGACGTCAAGTAGCATATAAGTCCGTACCCTGACGTGGTGTCGTTTAGGCTGTTTTTTCCGACAAAACTACTAAAGATGTTCCCTCTTCATAACACTGCGTTAAAATCTTCAAGCAAGATTTTAACATCGTACTTCGGTTACCGCTAATAGGTATTGTGCAGAAGCTTCTCCACCCTCGCGTAGGATTATTCGCTTTGTTGGCGAATTCGGCACTGGTAAGGATTGTTTTAATGCGTTCGCTGTTGCCACCGAAACATTATACTTCTTGCCTGAATCTTTCGCTCAAAAAAAAACAGAATGGTCAATGATTTCGCTCACTGTACACTGACCTTAGTAAATTTAACAGTTTTAAGTAGCTTACCCAAATCACGACCCACAAACTTGCGAACCAACTATTCATGGGATCCCCATGCAGGGTTGCTTTTTTATCTTCAAATCTTCTGAGGTTAACATTCGCACTAATAAGATCAGCAAACCAGTTCACTGAGATGTGAACTAAGTATAATAGATGTCTTTCCTTATTTACAACGACTAGGCTTTGCCCCAGTTAATACCGCTTAATGCCTAAATTCGTTTTATAATATAACACCCAACCATCTCCTGATATTCGCCCCTATCGAGGTATCCCTTGGAATAATTTCCGAAACGCAATTTGCTTTTAAAATATATTATACCGAAAAATTCCGCATCAATTATTTGTCGGACAACTTCGGAAGAAATTCAACACAAAGCTGTCAAAAAAAAAATTTTTAGTGGGCCGCCAAAAGAATTAATTCTGCCAAAATGTGGTCCTAAGTATCTCAGGAATATCGTGATGATCTAAAGCTGCCGCGCGGTTCTTGTCAATTTTTTTTTTCTCTTTTTTACTTCAGTGTCAGCCTTGGTATAAAGATGACAACGATTAAGTTCAGTTTCGGTTCTTTTCCCAACGAATCAAGAACACCTAAATTAAAGAGAGATGAAGTATAAGTAACAAGGAGAAAAAAAAACGGCGAATAAACCGACCACTCGAAAACAAAACGAAAATCGGAACAGGTCGTGCTGCGGTCCTAATTAAATGATTTCGAAGGTGATGAGATAGATTCAAATGCTGCACTGTTCGAATATATCTCTTGGATACATAACACAACACCGACAACACAACAACAACAACAACAAAAAAAGCACACACACCGCACAACTTGTTGTTGAATTCAAATTTCAATCACGGACCACTTTTACTCCACTTCTTTAAAATTTTATATCTTTTGGTTTTTTTGTTGGGCCTTCCGAATGACGACAATTGCTATGGAACGATCACCACCGCGACCGTTTTTTTCTTTTTGAAAGTTGTGTTAAAGGGCGATAAGTTTTATCTCTGGTTTGTAATTTCTTTTTTATCTCAAAGGTGTAACTGAAAAATTCAAATCACATACGATGGACACTTGAAAGCCTTTAGATACGTTTTTGTTTGATCCGATTTATTGCACTTTTCTTCTTTTGGATTTTTTTTAAATGTTTTTGATTTTACTCTCCACCACCCACACTTGGTAGTTGGTCAACAGATTTTTATGTATTAAAGGTCACCTAGGGCGAATTGACTGCGATATTAAAACTGGGGTGCTTCACACGAGAACAACTCAAGACGTCGCGAGTTACCTGTAAAGCTCTTCGGAAAGAACTGATCGGTTACTGTGATGCGGTAGTTGGGTTAACCTCTCAAAGCAAAAAAACAGACAGCCCGACCAGATGTTGCGTGTTGGTATGGTTTGGTAGTAGATACACCAGAGCAGCACATTCTCTAACATATCGGCGAAACAGGTAAGATAAACCTTGCAGTAGTCTCGAGCATTCAACAACCAAATCCAGTTGATTGCCATTGCACAGTGCATGAGTTTGGTGGTGGTGGTTTGATGGATAGATACAAAATTTTAAAGAGTGTTAAGTTGGCGTTTTCGGGAGGGCTCTCACTTTGTACATAATATTTGGTACCTTTTGGTACAGTGGTCAAATATATTATCCCGATATGAGATGGTAAAATGGCGTTATGTCAATTTTGGTACGACTGTTGAGAGACAAATCAATACTGTTAAATTGGATCTTTTCTCTTAGGCCGTGTGTCAATTGCGTTCAAATAACGGTTACATATTATCCACTAGATAATTTTTGACATTTTTGCAGAGATAAAAACAAACTGGCTTTTTGCTGTGTCAATTGGATTACATATATGGGATTTTATTTGAATACTGTTTTCAATTATTTCCCAACAGAATTGAAACGAAATTCCTTTCTTTATATTTTCTTGCTTAAAATAAACGGAATAGATTTCAGAGAAATCATCGAAATTCCAGTAAGGCCGTGTGTCAATTGCGTTAAAATGTTATCCAGTGGGTAATTTTTGACATTAGTATGGTGCAGAAAGGTCAAAAATTAAACATTGGATAAACCGTAACCCTCTTTTTAACGCAATTGACACACGGCCTAAATAATAATAAAATAATAAAAAAATAATGTTGTTTGCTTTTTAGTTTTTAATCAGAATGATGTGCTTTTTTCTCGGCACATGTGAAAACAGGTAATGATGATTAATCCAAAAGTGTGCTTTCCATCTGTCTCACTCCCTAGCAGGTATTCTTTTTGTCAAAAATTAGCTACTGGATAAATTTTAGCAAGCTGTTGAACGGGTAAAGATTTTGAAGTCTCGATGTACCATACTTATGTCAAAAATTATCCACTGGCTAAAATGTTAACGCAATTGACACATGGCCTAAATAAGAAAAATAAGTTTTTTTAAGGTCTTAAAAAGGAAAACAGGCTTTAAAATTAAAATCCGAAAGAGATACCAAAATAAAAACTTTTTATATATGTTTTTACTTACTCTCGGTTCGGAATAAACTGATCCCCCATCATCATACCTCTCCAACTAGACCGGTTATTAGCTAACTCCCTCCACTTTAAGCGGGTTGATGTCTGATTTGGAATCACGTCCAAGCATTCTTAAAAAAAAATGCCAATGCTAATTATAATGCTAGCTTCAACCATAGCCCGCTGTCAATGGGTGCAGTGGTCTACAGTGTTTATTGCTCTTGCTAAGGTCAATCTCAAACATCCAAGAGTATCACTGTGATGAGAAGGTTCTCAAATCTCCTATTTAATACCAAATCCGTATAAGGCATGGATTTGCTCATTAAATAGTAGATCTTCTTATTTGTGGCATTTTTATTAACTCTGCACACGGAAATGAAGGCCTAAGCTTGGTTGCAGCTTGTAGGATCTTTATGGGGTCGTCAATGCCAAATATTTCATTTTGCCATAGCACGCCAAAACAAACGCTACTGAAATGGTCAATGCAACATTTTTGGCGCAACATACTCGTTAGTATCCAGGGCTTAGCTTTCTCATAACCATTGCACGATGGTGGCAGTGGACATCCTGGATTCGGCCCACTTCTTTGCCGCTTTCCGTATTAAATCAGAAGAATCCATGCATCTCTTAAGAAGCACATTTGGGATGTATCGTGGCTAAAACCTGAAACCTCTATTGTCAAATCAGCGGCGTTCAAACTATCTATGTTATCTTTTTAGAGCTAAGAGATATCTCACACCAGTCCAGCTTCTCCTTCTCTAGAAGATGGGCAGGTTTTTAATGCTACTCTCCTATTTGAAGTTTTGTGCCGACTCTATTCGAAAACGAGCAATCTCCAACCATTGTCCCAGCGAAGACTTCTTTTGAGTCTGTCTATTTATTACAGGTAATAAAATGGCAGATGTTCCGAATAGCTTAGAAAAATCATGGGAATCACTGGTGTACAATGTATCACAAGCAGATTCTACAAGCATCTTCAAGCATCATCTTTAAGTGCTCTTTAAGCGTTTTATTAACTTGAGAAACTCCTGAAACCTGAGAAAAGCTTATGAAAAAAGGTGCATAGTAGCATTGCATTCCGCCACGACGTCAAGTAGCATATAAGTCCGTACCCTGACGTGGTGTCGTTTAGGCTGTTTTTTCCGACAAAACTACTAAAGATGTTCCCTCTTCATAACACTGCGTTAAAATCTTCAAGCAAGATTTTAACATCGTACTTCGGTTACCGCTAATAGGTATTGTGCAGAAGCTTCTCCACCCTCGCGTAGGATTATTCGCTTTGTTGGCGAATTCGGCACTGGTAAGGATTGTTTTAATGCGTTCGCTGTTGCCACCGAAACATTATACTTCTTGCCTGAATCTTTCGCTCAAAAAAAAACAGAATGGTCAATGATTTCGCTCACTGTACACTGACCTTAGTAAATTTAACAGTTTTAAGTAGCTTACCCAAATCACGACCCACAAACTTGCGAACCAACTATTCATGGGATCCCCATGCAGGGTTGCTTTTTTATCTTCAAATCTTCTGAGGTTAACATTCGCACTAATAAGATCAGCAAACCAGTTCACTGAGATGTGAACTAAGTATAATAGATGTCTTTCCTTATTTACAACGACTAGGCTTTGCCCCAGTTAATACCGCTTAATGCCTAAATTCGTTTTATAATATAACACCCAACCATCTCCTGATATTCGCCCCTATCGAGGTATCCCTTGGAATAATTTCCGAAACGCAATTTGCTTTTAAAATATATTATACCGAAAAATTCCGCATCAATTATTTGTCGGACAACTTCGGAAGAAATTCAACACAAAGCTGTCAAAAATTGTTGTTGACACAATTCTGTCAAAAATTGTTTATTGTTGATATCGCTGATTCTCGATCATGTGCATCAAATTTCGTCGGATGATCTTTTCAAGACACTAATTGAAACGTTTACCTCGGTGGGAAATTCTCCGATTTTGAACAAATGTGAGAAAGTTTTTTTCCGCAGGTATACCTCGATAGGGGTGATTGTACCCTGCGTCAAAATTGCCCATTCTGATATTAGCAACATCTATATATAATTCAACTGTGTTCTCTATCGAATTAATTCGAGTATTTCGTTGCAGTAAAAATTTAAAATGGGAACGCTAGTTCTTCGTTAATGCTTGCTACGGAAATAATTAAGAGACTCAACTTAAGAGAGCAATTTTAACGTCTAATTGAGAGCAAATGCGCATGTGGGATTATATGGATAGCAACTTTTAAGATGAAACAAAATGTGCTTCATGTAAAGTTTTTTATGGGAAGTAGTTATCGAGTATGTATTTGATTTAGAGAATTCATTTTAAACAAAAACCTAAAAGTACAGCACATTGGCCTGGAGAAAACATGTGTCTACCTATATTTCGATATTATGCGAATTAATCTGGATGTAGTTATCTAAAGAATTACGTTCCTTGAACAAGAGTGTACATTTGATTTGATAAAAGCAATTAACGATTTTCGGTCAATTCGAAATGAACTTCAAATTAAAAAATAGGTAAAGCTGTTGTAGCAACAGCACTCGGTGCCGTAAATTAGGACCTGTAGGATAAGGTTCCGGCAGTGCAAACATTTGGACTCTCGGGTTAAGTGATTTGATCCCATTTGTTTCGCTAAATTGAAATAGCATCGCTTTCCTAGGGGTATTCTTAGTCGTATCTCCACTAAGGTGTCAACATTCGTTGACTAAGAGGTAGATAACTCCTTAACTGCGTCGTTATCTTGCCCTCGTTAACTACAAGACCAAAGCGTTTCGCCTCTTCCTCAATGGGCGTAATTGCTTCTACAAGGGGGTGATGGTTTCGCTCGCTAGACCATATCTACTGTTGCACTTTTTTATGGGTATGCACGCAAAAATGTTAGACCTTCACTCAAACGCTTTCTGCAGCAGCTAGATGGACGAAGAAAAAACAGAAATGATACTTCTAGGCCTATAGCGAATTAATTTTCCCGGAAAAGTGTTCACATTCAGCAATCTGATTTACACTGCTGACAATGGACAATTTATTAGCGATAGGCCTGTTCATTTTGTTTGTAACTGCCTGCACTAACAGACAAAACCAAGCTTCATCTTGGAGCTTACCTCCTTCAAAATCTCAGCGATTGGACTACGACAGAAGTGAGAAGTCTTCTCCGTTTGATTAAAAACTCATAATGGTTTCCTCACAGGTAAGAGGAGATTAAAGACTGCTTTAACCTTTTGGCGACCATAGGCAAACTTGCTAGCTCAGGGGTTTTTGGCTCATATGATTGTCCACCTAAGAGATAGAGAAAATGTAAATATATCCAGAACTGTTGGGGCAACAAAAACGTCGCAGGCTTGCAGATATCATGCCGAGTCTTTGGTCTGAAGAAATAGCTTTTAATTTGCACTTTTGCGAAAATGATCAGGCTGATGTCAGCGACCGTGGATACAAAAAACCATCAATTGACCAACATATGGTTAACGCCATGAAGCAGCTTATGATGAACAAGCCCCTGTCATGGGGCTTCAAGATTTGGTGTTTGTGTGAGTCGGACACCAGAAACTTGTATAATTTTGTTAAGCATGGTCTTGGAGAGTCTGTGGTTTTGTAGTTATGTGAACCGCAAGCAAAAAAGGGGTTGAAGTTTACTTCGATATCTTTTTCACTAGCGTTAACTTGCTGTATGAGTGGGTGTTGTAGAACAAGGGTAGACTCTGATTGGCTTTAACTTGGTAATTCCCAGTGCTTATAACTCTGACTATACATTAAAAGTACTTTTTTTTACCTCATAGTGGTAACCATCTTTTACTGGTCTCATCTAACCGGATTTGACTTGCTAAACGATACGTGCGAGTGTTGATCACAAGGCGTAAGAACAGCAACACTATAAACAGCCTGGTCAGAATGGCAAGGAATGTATACCCGGCCTGCTTTCCCAGGCGAACCTAGATGAGCTGCTTCGAGATATTCGTACAACAGGTTGTCCGGAATTTCAAGGGTAAGTCAGACCCTTGAACAGTGTTGGTGGCGTATGAACCGAAAGGCCAGTGGCAGCGCTCAATCCCGTAGTGGATACTAATGGCCCCGGTGTCCTAGGGGCATCTCATTAACTGAAACTGGCCCTCCAGGTGGGTGGTTGTGCTTTGAGTTAACTACCCGCCCATGGAATAACTATATGTTACGAAGCAACCAATAGCCTCGGAAGGGACTGATTTTATTGTTGACGGCCCTGCTAAACGAAATGTGGAATGTGATAACCTTAAGCAGGAGAGGTGCAAGCGAACAACTAGCGGAAGCCCTAAACTGCTACAATGCAAGGATTACTGTCATCCAGGAAATACGATTGGATTCGCAGGGCAAGAAGAGGATGAAAAACTGACATCTACTACGGATCGTGTTATAGTGAGCAGAAATATCGACTCTTCGGAAGCGGATTTGTTATGAGTGCCAGAATTTAGGCAAGAAGTCTTATGTTTCCTAGATATAAGCGAACGCATTGCAACAATCCGCATCAAGGCCAAATTGGACAATATAAGCCCTTTATGCGCTCACTATCGAAGTACGATATTTAGATCGTACTGGGAGATTTTAACTCAAAGGTAGGAAGAGAAGGCATATTTAGCAGTATTGTCCGAAAACACAGCCTACACGACAACACGTCTGGTAACGGACTTAGGCTAATTGACTTCGCTACAGACGAAAGGCCACTATAGCCAGCACACGGTTTCCTCACCTCGATATCCATAAGGGGACATGGCGGTCTGCAGATCAAAGAAAGGTCAACCAAATTGATCATATTGCGATAGATAAGAGGCACGCATCCAGTAGTTCAGATGTCCGAACATTCCGAGGAGCTAACATCGACTCGGACCACTACTTTGTTGCAGCCAGGGTAAGAATGCGGATATCCAACACGCCACAACAATCCAGAAATACTGTGAAAAAAATTTAATGTTGAAAGACTGCAATCGCAAAAGGCCGCCAAGACCTTCGCGCAAAGCGTATCCCTTAACCTCTCGATTAACACCATACCACCAGAATCGAATGTCGAAGAACAAGGGCAATTATGCCAACAAGATTTAGATCAGCGGCAGCTGATGTGATAGGTTTCTCGCGCCCACTAGGTGGTGAGGAATGCCGACAGATGCTCGCAGCCAAGAACGAGGCCTACAAGGCTAAGCTGCAAGTGAAGACGAGAGCTGACGTTGAGCTCTATAGGCAGAGAAGAAGGGAAGAACACCGGCTTTTCAGAAAGAAGAAAATATAGCAAGAAAAGCTGGCGATCGAGGATACAGAGAGGTGTAAAACGTCAAAGCCATGTGTACAAGGCTCGAACAGAATACTGTCGAGATGAACAATGAAATATGTTAGTTGAGCCATAGTCGATGATTAGGATATGGTATAACCACTTCTGCAGACTGTAAAACGGCGATGACGAACAATATTCCGCTGTCAGCAGAACCAACCATTCAATATTGGCTACACAGTTAAAACTGTCAAACACCCAATCTGAGTGAGGTGAGGATAGAAATATCTTAGCTCATGCTTAATAAGGCGGCGGAAATGACGGCCTTCTCGCTGAGCTTTAGCCAGCGGAGATGACTTGGTAAATAACATCCACCAACTCACAAGGCAAATCTGGTCGGAAGAAAGTATCCCGGAAGAATGGAAACTAAGCATTGTTTGCCCGATCCACAGAAAAAGAAACCCCTCTAAGCTGCGCCAACTACAGAAGCATAAGTTTCTTCAACATCGCCTACAAGATCCTATCCGACGTAATATGTGAACGCCTGTCTCGGTTTACCAACAAGTTGATGGCCCCTTTTAAGTGTGGTTTTAGGCCAGGAAAGTCCACAACCGATCAAATTTTCACACTTCGGCAGATCCTGGAAAAACCCAAGAAGTCCATATCGATGCTCATCACCTAATTCATCGATTTCAAACCCGCATACAACATTTACAGGGACGAACTGGACAGAGCCATGTCTAGTTTTGGTATACCGCCCAAACTCGTCCGTTTGTGTAGGATGACGATGGAGAATTCTCGCTGCGCCATCAGGGTCGGAAACGACCTCATCGACACATTTGATACCAAAAAAGGATTTAGGCAAAGCGATGCTCTGTCATGTGACTTCTTCAATTTGATTCTTGAGAGGATTGTGCAAAACTCACGAGCCAACACCTACTATTAGCATACGCCTACGATATTGACATCTTTGGTAGGACTCAACGTGATGTCATAGCCACGTTTGCTAGTATAGAGAAGGAAGCGCCAAAAATGGGTTTAGCAGTAAATGAGGGCAACTGCTGTCAACACTAAAGGACACATAGCATCGGCAACCTCACCATTGACAGATATAACTTTGAGATAGTACGGGACTTTATCTATTATCTATCTATCTTTATCGGCTCCGCTATTAATTCTGACAACAACACCTCATCAGAAATTAAACGACGAATTACTCATGCCTACCGCTGTTTCTTCGGGCTAAGAATGTAATTCAGCATCAAGGACCTCACTCGAACACTACTGCGGACCTACATAAGACCCTGATCATTACAGTCCTGCTGTACGGCGCTGAAGCATTGACCTTATCCAACGCGGATGAAGAAATCCTTGGTCGATTCGATGGGAAAGTTCTTCGGTTCCGTTTGCATTGACGGCTATGTAGACGAAGGTTCAACCAAGAATTAAACGAGCTGTACGGCGACATGCCTCTAGTCAAAAAAAAAACTTCGCATTGGACAAATAAGATGGCTAGGACATGTAGAACGAATGGACACCAATACTCCGGCTCGCAAAGTCGTCGGCAAGGAGAAGACATGGGGGCCAATTTTAACTACTATTGTGTCGTATATCGCAACAGGCTGCTTTTTTTCTCATAACCATTCATGTGTTCGTGTGTACTTCTTAGCACGATGGCGGGACCTCCTGTTTTATGCCGTTCATGACAATTGATACTACCCTGATGATTTGTCAGATCATCACGAGAGGAGTTCCAGTGAAAAATCATTTAGGTGTTGCTACGGCTGGGAATCGAACCCAGACCTTCTGCGCGGCAGTTCATCGCGCCACTGACCCCGTCTGGTTGTACATCATGAAAAAAATCGCTTCGGCAGAAGTTGTATGTTCCTCAAAGGGTTAAGTGTGCTGACGAACTCGCTGCCAGCCACTTTAACCTAACTCTGCACACGATCAAGTAAAGCGACTTTTTACCTGCAAGAATAGTTGGTTGCTCTGCTCATCATCCTCTACCTGAAAAACATTGACACAGCAATTCAACAGCAGCACCAACGTAAGGAATCCTTTTTTAATTTTCTACTGCAGCCCACTTTTATAAAAATTATTCTGTTACTAGCGATGGGGCGGCCTTGGGTGTTGCTTGGGTTTCTAACACTCAAACTAAATAACAAATCAAACGTTTATGTTGGTTTTACGTACTTTTTCTCTTTTTATTTGTGATTTTTCGTTTATTCGCGTTTTATCAAAAAGAGTTCTATACATTGTTGATTCTTTTTTTTTAAATTATTCACATCATAGCTCATATACAAAAATGTATATAAATATTTAATTCAATATAAGCAATTTATATATATTATTACTTATCGAGAACATTGTATGGATTGGGCGGGGGACGGGGATTCAACGTAATGTGCGAGGGAGAGAAAACAAAGAGATGATGGATGCTCTGAAGGATGGCGTTCTCAGGCCAATTCTTTTTTAACTAAATTATAAATTACAAAATAAAGTCTTTGCGTTTTGTTTTTTGTTTGTTGTTTTTGTTTATCAAGAGAAATCGTGTAACTGAAAGCAACTAAACAAAACAAAAGTGGAACGCACACTCGTATGATACACGTTCAGGTGGTGGAAATGTTTCTCAGTGTAGCTTACAACTCATCGTGTTCGTTTGATGTGTCTTCTTCTACTTCTGGTACTCCTTCCTCTTTGTCATCGTCATCTTCATCTTCATCATCTTCCTTGGTGTCGGCGGCGTTCTTCTTTGATTCCTCTTCGTCCAATTTGCGTTGTTCCTCGTCTTGGGCATCCTTGACCTTCTTTTCACCAGCTTGGGTGTCGGTTACTTTGGCGGCCAATTTCGAGGCATACTCCAAATCGTCAGTGATGAGAACATTATCAAAAATTGTGCCAGACTTGACTTGCCACAGATCGAAACCGAGAGTGCACACTTCTTTGCGTAGGTATAGGTTCTCGTCGGCGTTGTATTCTGGGTTATCGATTTCTGGGTGCTGCCATGCTCCCTTGTAGTTGGGGTTGTCCAACTGCTTGGGTTGCCATTCGCCCTTGTATTCTGGATTGTCAACCATTGGTGGTTCCCATTCGCCGTCCATTTCATCGTCCCAATCTTCTGGCTTTGTGGCATCTGGGTCTGGAATGTGTTCTGGTTTATCCCAGTCTTCTGGTTTAGTGTCACTTGGATCGGGAATAGTTGGCTAAAATTAAAACAAAAAGCGTCATAAAATACGTGATTAGATGTTTTTTTGTTTAAAACTTACCTTATCATCCCAATCTTCGGGTTTCTTTGCTTCGGGATCCTTGATCTTCTTTGGTGGCAAAAAGTCCCAGTCGTCTTCCAAGTTTCCTGACTCAGCCTTAACATTGTCGATAAGTACTTCGTAGGTGTTATCTGGCTTCACGATCAACGTGTAGAAATGGGTGTATACATCATCCTTGCAACGGATATCCTTGTTGATCAAGTAGTTCTTGCCCTTGTAGCTGAAGATCACATGGACTTTCTTAGTGCCAGGTCCGCAAATATCAGGTCCGAACATAATTTCATAGGGAGATTCACCGTGCATTTCGGTTTGTTCCAGAGAGCAGTCAAACAATTTGACGTAACCACCACCACAATCGATGTTCTGTTCGTGTTTGACAGAGAATTGGATGACCAATGGTTTGCCTTCATTGCTGAATGGTGGGAATTTCGTCGACAGAGCATAGAATCGAGCATCTTGTGATGTTTGAATACCTGAAGAGAAGAAATGGTAAAAAACAAATAAGTTGTAGGGTCATTGAACTTGGCTCGACTTAAATGTGTATAGCCGGGCAGATTGTGGAATTATGTAAATTTAATTATCGACTTGAACGCAAGCAATAATAAAGGTTTGCTAAGTAGCTGGTTGTTGGTTCATGATGGCAAATGTGTGCGTATACGGTGACATGGTACGCGATCAGTTTAGTATGTAAGTAACACAAAAATATTTGGTAGGACACGTTTACAAAGCGGCCCTTCAAAATCGAGAACTAAATTCTTTTCGAAAATAATCAAAAACCGTGTTAGAAATTCCAGAAAAAACAGCGGCTATTACAGGAATATGGTTATATAGTGAACCTCTTTATAGTTTGGTGCTAACGTTTGCAAGATAAGTCGGTCCTTATGTGTCTTGCAATAGATTTCTAAAGAAAACTTCTATGACATGATAAAAAGAGACTTGTCTCATGGAATATTCATCTACTCTAGCAGAATTTAATGCAGAGTAGTCTGGAGGCCTAATAATTTGTACGACCCTCATAAAACTATCGTTATCATGTTAATGACCGTTTTGTCAGAATACCGGTTTCTCTAAAAAAAAAAAATGTGTTTTGCCTGTAAGAAGTTGACTCACTCATTAACCTGTTTACTTCGAACTCGGTTAAGTCTATAGTCACCTACTTAGATAACTTTACCGACTAGAAAGTTTCGAAAAACTGACAAAAACCATAGCCGATTAGTTTCAACACTTATCCCCTTATCAGTATGTTATGCTGGATATTTAAAAAAATAAACTAGATTACCAGCCAAAAAAAAGCAGATACCATTGCAGCACTTATCTTGCCAAATGTATCTCTCTATCGCGGTGGTATGACTCAAAAAACAATGGACTCAAGCGTGCTGATAAACAAAATCAATACCACCCATCTAAATGTCGTGGTTGTAGGTGCCCGTTGAATGGCAATTACTATAATTATGCACACTCAATTGCTTCGCAACTAGCATTGGAGCAGTAAAAAGCTTCCAAGTTCAATTAACACATCACGTCAACTGAAACAAACGATAAAACCAAAACGAACATAGTTTTGATTTTAATGGAAATTGAGTTGGACGACAAAGTCGTGTAGAACAGGTGTAACCCCCAACGTATCTGATGATGAAAGGTGTGATTAATATCTAGTTAACCGGAATTTCGATAACATTTGCATAGCATTTTAATGTGTGCCAACTTAGCTGTAGTTTTGGCGATGGGAGAAGTGACGAAAATTTGGAAAGTATGCAAATTTTTGCAAATTTTATTATTTGTATGCAAGCGGTGGTAGAACTTGTTATCCAATGCGGGAGAGGTGACGCTGTTGCTGAGAAGATGGTGCATACGTGGAGGAGGATATGATACAAGCGATAAATTTGTGTTATCTACCACATGTGTGGTGTGTTGTAACCAATTCGACAGCAAGTTGTTTTGATTTTATCAAGAAAAACACGTTTATTGCTTTATTGACTGCGATTGTAGGTAATTAATGAATCTTCGTTGTGCAGGCCAATAGATGAAGTACACGTCAGGTGGAACAGGTTATCTACTTAACATAAAATAAGACAAACAGCGATTCTTCAGAGAGTGGATGTTACTATCCCTTAATATGGGTTTCGTATAGATCCCGGAATAGTGCAAACGTTGCTCGAATTGATGGTAATCAACTCACGGCAGGAGGAGCATTGTTAGGTGTTTATCAAAGTCGAACAAGCTGTTTAAACAAGACCTGGCCTTGTTCTACGAGTCTCCATTTAAGATCGACATGACGTGAGTGGTGCAAACCACTCTAAGGCAATCAGGGTTACCGGGAATTCTTTTCCCAAGGAATTTACAATTAAATTGATAACTGAATGGAAAAAAATTTTTGGGAAAAAGAATTCCCGATAAACCTAAATGAATTGTAATTATGTTGAGAAATCGCATGCCTTCTGTTTGAATGATTTTGGAAGATGGCATTGAGAGGATGAACCAAGTGTGAAATGGGATAAGTTGACGTAGAACATCTCCAACATCGATATCTTGATATACACGGTGTCAAGATGTCAAGAGAGACCTTGAATGATCAACAAAAAAAAAAAGGAAAATAAAGATGAAAGCCCAACCTTAACCCAGACAAATTGCGATCGCAACAAAACAAAATCCACACCGACTCACGACTCTATGCGGGTGCCATTGTTTCAGATAACAAACTCAAGTGCATTGACTCTGACAAGTCCAAGTCAAAAAGCAAATACATCAACAAACTCGAACGTGGCACAGCAAACCAAATCGATTGGCCCACAGAAAAATGCCGGTCCAACCTTAATTATCGTAAATTAGCACTTCCCCTGGCCACCAAAAAAGGCACTTGAGACAAGCGCTGGTGACACGAAAAAAAAAGTTCATCGGCTTGGTTTTCCACGTCATCGTACTCATATAAAAGAAACATCAATGGGGCTATTTTTAAATCCTCTTCCTTCACAATAGATTAAATGAAAATCATATTCTGGATCTTTGTTTAGTTGAATTGCGTTGTGTCGTTCGAAAATATACACACACCCACCCAAAAAAATAAGTTCAAATTCAATTGGACTTACCTTTGTCGGCTACCTCGTCGTTGAAGAATTTTCCAGAACTTCTGATGAATTTGCCAAATTCTTTACCCGGATGTTTGCTATAGACCCACGAGTCCTTCCATGCATCTAAAATGAAAAAAAAAACATTTGTAATTAGTTACCACGTCAGCAGGATTTTTTTTTTCTGTTCGATTGATATCCCATTTGGGGATTGGAAAACTTACCATCATTGAAATTTTCTTCAAAGTACACTTCGCCGCTAATTTGCTGACAAATAGCGAGTACAACTAATAATAATGCACTCGCGCGCTGCATTTTGTTATTATTGTCCTTCTTAACTGTTTGTAGAAAATAAGTTAATTATTTTTCTCTTTTAGAGAAGACAAAAAATTGGGAAGAAGCACCCACTTAGTTCACGATTCAAGGGATTGACGACGAATAAATGCAGGAAAAAATTTTCAGTTTAAATAAAATGTCATATGCGGTGCGGTGTATATTTGTCGGTTTTGGAATAGTGCGAAGGCGAGTGCGATGTCAGCACCACGATTTGTGTACGTTAATTGCGTGTGTTTGAATGAGATGGAGTTATGGAGTGGTTGTCGTTTGCTGGTTCGCATTAATATTAATGAGAAGGTTGAATAGAGTATGTAAATAGCGGCTTTGGACGGGAATGAAAGAGATGGAAATGGGAGCGTAGGACAATTTGGCCGCGGATGCATAGCAGACAGATGGAATACTCGGATTGGATTGAAGTGGACCAATCAGAAGCAACCAACACAAAGTAGTTTGCAACTTTGACCGTAACATAACAATGGCGCTGTCTAGCTGATTATAGGGGACATCTATGCGGGAGTTTGAGCAACAGAGAAATAGTTCGTCTAATGTGACCAAATCTGTTTTGCATTGATTGTTAATGGAAGTCGGCGTTACGAAAACGAAAAATAAAACGCAAATATCGACAGTAGTTAGTTATCTAGTAAGCTTGTAATGTACAGCTTTATTAAAACTCTACCAATAATCAAAGCGAATAACTAACTAAGTAAACTCGACTTTTCGGCTTAATAGTATGTTTACACCGAACTTAAATTCGTGATTTCAGCCGAGATGCTATACATTTCGCCATACAATTTCACATTCCAGAATACTTTACTTTTTTCCCCGATAAGAAGAGTGAATCTCATTCATAAACAAAATGTAAAAAACAATGAATTTTTTTTTTTGACAGTTGGAATGCGAATGTCGGTTCGGTCGAAACGTACTATGTACTACACTGGTACTACACTGGCATTCATTAAACTGATAAATCTTTTTTTTTTAATTTTTTTTTTCAATTTCCGTTGCCACTTGAAACTATTTATTTAAATTTAATGCGCAAACACACACACACATATGTTCGCAGTATTATTCGATACTGGCGCCTACTGCACAATTGTATTACTACTTTATGACTTAGATGCGGCTTTCTGTACATTAAATAATATTCTCTGCACTAGCACTATTCTGTGGTATAAATTTATTTATTGGTAAAGGATATTTCAAAAGTGTGGAGGTTATCATTTAAGTTGTAGCTAAAAATGATTATTAGTAACTGCAAATGGGAGTAAAGGGCCCAAACCACATAATCGACACTGTAGATGCTAGAACAATTCGTCAGCCTGCAAGGCGGCTGCTATTAGCCAAGCAGGCTGTAGTTGCAGAAATGCTTGCGACAATGGAAAGGGACGGACTGATAGAAAACTCCAATAGTCCGTGGGTATCGCTAGTGGTACCGGTAAAGAAGAAATATAACAGCACCCCGTTCTGCGTTGACTAATCTCCAAGTGGTAACCATCGGGTACTGGTCTCTCAAACCGGATTTTACTTGCTAAACGATAGGCGAGAGTGTTGATAACACGAAAAACAGCAACACTATAAACAGCCAGGTCAGAATGGCACGGAATGAATACCCGGCCTGCTGTCGCAAGCGAACCTAGACAAGCTGCTTCGACATATTCGGACAACAGGTTGTCTAGGAATTTCAAGGGTTATTCAGGCCCTTTCAACAGAGCTGGTGGCGGTTGAACCGAAAGGCCAACGGCAGCGCTCAATCCCGTAGTGGGTTCTGGGTTGCGTTTTGGGTTAACTACCCAACCACGGAAAAAACTAACGGTTACGAAGAAAACAATAACCTCGGAATGGACTGATTTTATTGTTGCCGATCATGCTAAACGAAAAAAGGACAACGACGTTCGCATCTGCACCTGGAATGTGAGAACTTTAAACAGGAGGCTTCTAAGGAAGCCTAAACTGCTAAAAGCAGACATTACTGCCATCCAGGAAATACGCTGGGATGGGCCGGGCAAAAAAAAGATGAAAAACTGTGACATATACTACGGACCGTGTTATAGTGAGCAGAAACAGGGACTATTTGGATGCGGATTTGTTATAAGTGCCAGACTTAGGAACATAAGTCTTATGTTCCCAAGACATTAGCGAACGCATTGTAACAATCCGCATCAAAACAAAATTCGCCAACATAAGCCTTATATGCGCTCACGCTACAACGGAGGAAAATATGATATACCTATGGATTGCTTCTATGAGATACTTGATCAAACCTATGAGCGACTACCGAAGTACCGTGCTGGGAGTTTTTGACGCAAAGGTAGGAAAATCTTTAGCAGTATTGTCGGAAAACATAGCCTAGACGACAACACTTTTGGTAACGGACTAAAGCTAATTGGCTTCACGACGGAACGGAAAGCTACTATAGTCAGCACACGGTTTCCTCACCTCGATATCCATAAGGGGACATGGCGGTCAACCAAATGGATCATATTGCGATAGACAAGAGGCACGACCCAGTATTTTGAGTATCCGAACATCCCGAGGAGCTAACATCGACTCGGACAACTACCTTGTTGCCGCCAAGGTAAGAATGCGGATATCCACCACGCCACAACAATCCAGAAATACTGTGAAAAAATGTAATGTCAAAAACTGCAATCGCAAGAGATCGCCAAGACCTTCGCGCAACGCGTTTCCCTTAACCTCTCGATTAGCACCATACCACCAGCATCGAATGTCGAAGAACAATGGCAACGATGGCAACGAATGCAACGCGCCCACCAGCAAGAAACCCCTGGTTTGATGAGGAATGCCGACAGACGCTTGCAGCCAAGAACGAGGCCTACAAGGCAAAGCTGCAGGTGAAGACGAGAACTGCCGTTGAGCTTTATTGGCAGACATTGACATTGACATTGACATCACAGTAATTCGCACATGAATGCATCGAACTACAGACACATAACAGCACTGGCGACTGAGGCCATCGGCTGGGACAGATCAAGACAATAATACAACAGAGAGAGACAGATAGACACATAGAAGGAAAGACATATAACATAAACCTAAGTTGCACAGAGGAGGAGACATAGATTTATATTGTCTCATATTATCGCACAGGTGGCCTCAGATAAGCTGGAAATTCTCGTAGAAAACAAATGCTGCCGAAGCTGGGGCTTGAACCCGCAGCGTTTGGCTTAGCAGTCAACTACGCATTCCTCTGAGCCATGGCCACCTGCTTCATTGGCAGAGAAGAAGGGAAGAACACCAGCTTTTCTGAAAGAAGAAAATAGAGCAAGAAAAGCGCGCGATCGAGGATATAGAGAGGTGCCACACCACGAACGATCTTCGCAAGTCCTATCAATATTTTAAACGTCAAAGCCAAGGATACAAGGCTGTCGAGATGAACAAGGAAATGTCGCAGTTGAGTCGATGCTGAGGATATGGAAGAACCACTTCTGCAGACTGCCGTAATGTGAGAACGCCTGAAACCATGTTTCTTCAGGCTAAGAAGGCAATGCAGTAGTAAAGTCCTCACTCGAACTACTAAGGAGATCCTATACAAGACCCTGATCATTCCAGTCCAGCTCTACGGCTCTGAAGCATAGACCGTCTTAAAAACGGATGAAGAAATCTTTGGTCATTTTGAAAGAAAAATTCAACGAAAATCCTTCGGTCCCGCTTGCGTTAGCAGACTATGGAGACGAAGATTCAACAAAAAACTATAGCTCTACAGGGACATACCCTGGTAAAAAAAAACTCCGCATTGGACATTTAAGATGGCTAGGACAAGTAGAACAAATCCTTCAACTCGTAGAAAGATTTCGGACGCACTAAGAGGAAGGACTGGTCTTAAGTGGCGAAACCGACTTCAAACAACTTGAAGTTCGCAACTGCGTTAGCTAAGAACGCTTTCTAATAGGCATATTGGCTGAGGGCGAGAACCAGTTTCATTCCGGACTTTACACCACTTAAGAAAGAGAAGATAAAAATGAATACGTGGGTGCAAATTAGCTTTATTTGTGAAAATTAATAAACTGTCTATTAACACGCTGATATAAAGAAAACAAAATTGCTTTCGTTTATTCCGAGATCAAAATCTGAAAACTTCAATCGATTTTTGGTAGCAATTATTAAAAATTTTACAAATATTGCCCCTTCGTCAGCTTCACAATGATAAAAAAGTTGAACTTGATTGATAAAAGATAAAATTTTAAGGGTGCAGTTAAATAGGTTTTGTTTCCTTACGGAAATTGTGTTCGGGAACGGTTTGAAGTAAAACTTATTAAAAATATATTTTCCGGGAACAGATCCATTATTTTCATATCGAAAAACCCTTCACTGTCGCAAATAATACATTTACCATTAGCTAAATCCAGCCAGATAAGAGCTTCTGACAAATGAAATCTCAGCATTTCCGAGGCACAAAAACTGGACTTGGACATAACTGATACTCATAAAATATAGCAAAATCTTTTCTTAATTGTCTTCCTATCCTATCCCATATCGCATAGTTTTAAATTTCCCTGTCCTTTATTCTGGACAGGGGTCATTGACATTAACTCGTTATACCTTTGACACACTGGCGGTGTAAATAAAATGTGATTGGTACCATTGTATTCGCAAAACCTTGGGTGGTGACACACGTTTCATGTGAAAGAGTTGAGAAATGGCAATACAAAATTTAGTTCTTCAACGTACCGAAGAATGGCGCTGCATTCTTCACAAATCCATGTGTACTACAGTAAAAATGCTGTATTAACCCACGCGAATACCATGCTCCTCGCTTGGCATTAGCGTGGTACATCCGTATGGAAACCTTAATGTGAAATTAAAAACTAAATAAATGAAAACAAATTTCATTGTAAATTTTACAATAATTTAATTAAGAATTTTCACACACTTAATTAATGACTCTGATTTCGATTTATTTTCAAATTTTTCAATCAATGAAACAAATTTACGAACCAAAAGCTACCGATCACTGCATACAATCAATCGTTCACCATCACTGTAGTATTGCAACATTGTTCACTGATGAGTGAGAAAGAAAATGTTATTTCAGACATATTTTGTATTCTTCTGACAAATTAATTAATACTTTGCTTTACATTATTTTTTAAATAATTTATGTAGATTTTTGTTTTTACTTAATGAACTGTGTTTTGTTACGGTTAAGTTTAATTATATAAATTTCGTATTACATCGGAATTATGTAGAATTGTAATCTATTCATCAGAGTTGGATTCGTTCTCTTCGTCCTCGTTGTCTTCATCTTCTTCATTTTCTTCGGTTTCCTCGTCGGTGGAGTCGTCCTTCTTTTTCGATGGTCGACCACGTCCTTTAGCGCTGTTAGACTTCTTCGATTGGGTCTTGTTGCCATTCTTTTTGGTCGTACCCTTAGGACGTCCTCGGCCACGTTTCGCTGGTGTCTCGCCATCGGCATTGGCAGCAGGTTTATCTTCTTTCTTTGAATTGGATGAAACATGAGATCGCTGTTAGAAAAATAGGATTATTAACATTTCTACTTTTTATTCAAGAATTTAAATTGAGAATTATTACAATACAAACAATTACTAATAAATAATTTAAAAGCTTGCTTACCTTCTCAGCGGCTGCCGAGCGTCCACGCTTTTTAACTTCAACGTTTTCCGAATCCGACATGATTGATATAGGGGTTATTTATATTACTAGGGAATAAATGAATATAAAATAAATTTATATTAACAACTTGTTGCACAAGGATACGCTACAAATTTATGTTTTAAACTAAAATTGAGAAAACAATATTAGATTAAACAACTTGTTTTGATATATGAAAATGTGTTCAGCTTTTCTGTAGTTTATTTTGTGTTAATTGTAGAAACCTGAAACCAAGATCAATACGTGGCGCTTGCATAAATTGTAAGGGCAATCCAAAAAGTAATTTCCTTTTAAATTGTCGCTTAGTACATTTTTCCGGGATTGGGTGTTTTCATAAACGTCTGCCTAACTAAGATTTGCGTTAGATGTGTTCATAAAGTCAGATTTTTGATCAAACAGACCCAGATGAAGTGCAAAAGATATGTTCATAAACGTCATAAGTGTCATTAGCATCTGGCAGAATGTGCATCCATATTTGTTTTACTGCAGAAAGCGCAGGAGATAAAGTAAACAAATTTTAAGTGCAAAAATGAAAGCTTTATTGACAATTTCTTAATAAATTGTGTATTTACAATAGCATTTACCTTTTTTTAGGGGAAGACTAAGTGTGGAATGTGGCGAAACCTAAAAACCAAGCTAATAATTCATAAAAGAATTCTGATGGTTAAATCGAAGCGAAAGTCCACATTTAAAGTAGAAGGGACTTGCTCTGTGTCATATTGTATGAAAATTGGCAATTATATAATTTGTTACTTTAGGCTATAACAACAGTTATCTAACAAAACTGCCATTTCACATGTAATGCTTCATACCCTTTTTGTATTTAATATGTTTAGAATATCTTTTGACCTAAAAACTGAATTACCATACCTATACTGTATGTGTTCTTATCACATTATGCATATAAAATTACTTAAAATAGACATTTGCCTTCATTAAAAAGCAGTGCTTCCCATACTAATTAAATTCCGCGCCAAATTATTTTATCAATATAAAAACAAATGAAATGTCTTCTAGTTCACCTACTACCACCTACTTGTCTACAGGAGGCAGCTAGACGGTCAGACAGTGATCGCTGTTTAAGCATTTAAGCGTCAATTCACCACACATTCATGCATGCGCAATCCCGCTTTCTCCACACACTATTCATGCAAACTGTGCAGTAATCATTCATGTGTTTATATCTGATTTACACACATCGCCATTATTAACGTGAAATTTTACTCTCTGTTGGATTTTTTTTGAAAGTAACTGCGCAAATTCAAACACACACTACACATCCATGCATGTGCAAACAAGAAAATATCAAATTTTTCTTAAATCACATGCGGCTTGTGCAATCGTACAGTCAATACCCTACAACCACCAGTTTGCATGCACAATCACTATATAGCGCATACATTCATGTGTAGTGTATCGACGCTGTTAGTCGTGTTCCACTTGCGGATCCCTATGATCCTTCTCCGCTGTCTAAGCTCAGATGAGATAAGTAAACCAATATGTTCAGAGGAGAATAACTCTTCCTGCCAAAATTAATTTCCTCGCTTCGCAGCTTATAATAATGATGAATTCAATTCATGATACATGCGAAATAACCGCTGTACACTATTAGCAGGCAGAATGAGGAAATAATTTCAACAAATTTTAGTCCCATATTAAGTGTTCCACTTACTATTTTTTGAAGATCTCGGAAGCATCCGTGGGTGCAACGGTCTAGTGGTTGGTGCCTTGGACTACAAAGCGAGGGTTCCATACTTAAAATCCTAAAGTTACAACATTTTAGTTTTTTCACCTCAACACATATTGCGTATTTCTGACAAGCTTAAAACTGTCATGAGAAGCTTCTCAAATTTATATTTTAGAATCTGCATTAAAATGGAGGTCCCATTCTTTGTGAAAAAAAAACTTTTCACAAGCAAATGAAGAGAGATGCTAGGCTTTTAAAACAGTTAAAACAGATTTTTTTTCCAATGAATTCTTAAGCGGAAAACGCCTACTTATAAATATCTTATAAATAGAAGCGGTAGTTATGATTATTAGGACATTGTCTAACCCTTTTATTTGTGAAATATAATATGGGCACTTAAAATATTTTTGAAAATTAAATTTCCTAAAAATTTAGTTTGTTCAATATATTTTTTTATTTTCTACTATGAGATTTTATGCGATGTCCATGTTTTTAACAATCCGACACTTTATGTAAACAGCGCATGTTGAAAAGCGATATATATATATAGTGACAGGTCGATAAAGGCTTTTACGTTTTAGTTAATTTGGGAAATATGTCGGACGATCCAGTAAAAAATGACATGACAGCTAGATATTCTGGCAACACTGTTGCTTCACTGGGAGAATAGCAAATTAATATAAAAGTTGTGTATTGCTTATTACTAGTTGATTATTTCTTGTTGCCTCAATGGGAGAGCTGGATAAAACAATAATCGTCAAATCACAGACGATTAAGAGCGATTGCTCATGAGGTCTCGACTACCGTCTGAGTAATAATCGTTTTCCAAGTTACGGAAAAACCCGCTGGATTTTTCGGCAGATTTATACCTTCATGCACTAACCCTAATACAAATGACAGCTGTCAGTTTGACTAGAGTAATTATCGTTCTGATTTATTATTATTTCGGTTTTGAAAAATGTAGGTATTTAAATATTTCTGTAGATGTAAAAATTAATGATATTTGAATAATTTTCCAAGTGAATTTCAACGGAATTCATTTCTTTATATTTTCTTGTATTAAACAAAATTAAACACATTTCACAAAGATCATACAAAACTCATTAATTTTTATTATTGTTAATAAATCACATTTTGTTATTCTTTTTATGTTTATTATTGAAGACACCATCCTAAATTATTTAATTTAAACAACTTCTTATAATAAAGCAGCCAAACCTACGCAATCATAACATTTTTATGACCGTTCTTTTACAAAAACTAAATTTTCGTGTATTGTTCATTTACGTTTTCTGAAACAAATTACATGTTCCTTGCTTTTGTTTAAATAACGGGCCTGCGCACACGAGTATGCTTCAACCGTAGTCATTATGGTTACTTTTCAAACACACAGAAATATGTTCAACCGGTTGAATTTTGTTATATATAACAAACTTAACATCTTGTGTACTGCCATTGTTTGTTTTCAATTGTGTTTTTTTTTCCGCGATAATATACAACACAAACCATTAAAACTGAGTGGTACCGATTTTTATTTTTTATTTATTTAATTCAATTATCACAGAATTAGCCGCCGTCTTTTTCTTAATTTCACAACTGTCAGAAATACATGCATATGTTAGTAGATAACACCCCTTCAAGCATTTTTTTTTTTTTAAAAATTGCTCTCAAACTGATCTCCCTCCTTACCGGTCCAATCAACAAACATGAGGTTCAACCGGTTGAAGCATACTCGTGTGCAAAAGCCCATTTGGTTCAACCAAACCCGTGTGCAAAGGCCCAATGATGTGCTGTTTTCCCGGTACATGGGAACACTGGTAATGGGGAATTGGGGAATAATCCTCGACTATGCTTTCCATATTTCTTTAACCTCAGTATAAGTAGGCAAGATACGACTATTAGATATATGGCAATGGCTTCGCACATATTGGGTTTTCGCCATCGTCGATGTCTTAGGACCATATCTGCTTATTCCGCTTAGTTGTACTATCAAACGTCAATAATAAGCCACTGAATATTTTTTATGGCCGAGTGTCAATTGCGTTAACATTTTATCCATTGGCTAATTTTAACATTTCTGCATGGGTAAACAAAAAATTGGCTGTTTGCTGTGTCAATTGGATTAAACGGGATTTTATTTTAATACTATTATGAATTATTTCCCAAAAAAAGTGGAACAAAATTCATTTCTTTATAATTTCTTGTAATAAAAAAATACCAAATATAATTCAGAAAGAACATCAAAAATTCTTAATTTTTAATTATTCTCAGCAAAAGAAATATTGTTCATTTGAAACATATTTCACATACAGCGAAACTGATGTTATTCAGAGTTTTAGAAACTTAAAGAATTAAAAATCGTGTTTTCTGGTCGGTAGGTACAAAACGAAGAACAATTTATTTCAATTGTCAACCGTACATGCCATAAAAAACAGTGATTTGCTACTTTTCAATATGAATTACATTCTGTTCTTGTTTCCAACAGAAACAAATGCAGGTAATCCTTACATTTTTGAAACTATATTTTTATTTAAACATCCAATTTTATTACATTTTCTGATATAATAAAATACATGCTTTTTGGTTTTTATTTGATAATCTGAATGATGTACTATTTTCCCACCTCATGTGTACACTGGTTACGAGGAATAATCAATGACCGTGCCTTCCATCATAGGCAAACTCCTCAATAGGTAAACTAAATGTCAAAAATTAGCCACTGGATAAATTTTAGCAAGCTGTTGAGCAGGTTAAAATTTTTAAGTCTCTATTCACCATACTAATGTCAAAAATTATCCACTGGCTGATATTTTAACGCAATTAACCCACGGCCTATGTTAACATTAAAAGTGTATTTTCACCACGCTAATGTCAAAAACTAACCTCTGACTAAAATTTGAACGAAATTTCATGCGGCGTAAAACAATATAAATGTCGGACATCTATCTAATGTTATGCCCTTAGTCTGTACAAAACGAGTGGTGGGTCCTCGACTGGGTCGTATGCAACTTTCTCTTTCACAGCGAGTTGTGCGTAAGATCAAATCCCAAATCCGTGAATCAGTGTCTATGTGAATAATAAAGATTTTACGTTGTTAGCCAAAACTGAAATTCCGTTTAGGGCGGTAGTTTGGCGAAAACTAAATTCGTGGAATTGTTGCACACAGGAATAGTAGAATATAGATTCAATTTTATTCAATTTTACCAAATACTTAGCGAGAAATTCACAATTTTTCATATATGGCCTAAATAAAAAAAACCGTTTAGTTGGTTTTTGTTCAAAAAACTGGGTATGCACTTTGATTGAAACTAATATCCTATTAGCACATATAAAGTTTAATCAAAATCGTTAGAGCCCTTTTCGAGAATTGTGTTTATGTATGACAGCTACCTTTAATGAAATGGCAAAAAGTAAAAAAAAATGGCCTAGAATTATGATTAAAAGAACTCTGGATACGAAGTTTGAAGAAAATCGGTCAAGCCATTTAGGCTAAAGAGACCATTACGGACAGACGGACCGAAGGCCGGAGTTCCAAAACCCGCTTTTTTAAGTTGTGCTTACATTGTAATGTTAGAATAAATCAAAATATCGGCGTTGAAAATTTTCACGAAAACGATACCTCCATTTCTGTGTTGTAAGTGCAATATTACACGGTGCATGTATTTGATGCGCATGTTTGGTTATTTTCTTTTCAATTGTCATTTCGTAATGCGTGCATTATTACACGAAGTTGGTGTTCAATATAAACAATCAGAAACAAGATTGTCTTTTGAAGAACTAAAATATTTTTTGGACCCTGCAGAAACAATTATTGACTGCATGGATACCGACTGCAGTTCGGACCAAGAAATATTCGTTGATCTTCAATGCTTGAAATGGATGTTCTTGACTTGCAGTGAGTTCTTAAAAAACAAAACTGGTCACAGCACCAGGCGCGTAAACATCATCGGCACCAGCTCCACTTTTTTTTGTCTTGGAAAATTGAGTCCGCAGTGTGTGCAATTTCCTTTTGAAATTGGTTCAAAATCGTTAAGTGAAGCCAAAACAATTTCGAATGCATTATCTATATAATCGGGGTGGCGGGGATCATATAAGATAGGGTACATTTCGTAATCGAAGATCAATTCATTGGTTATTTCCTTCGTCCATTTAAATTCGTCCGCCATATTTGCATGTTGTGCTCATAACAACAGCAAATGAGTAACAATTAAAGCAAATTCGGAAAACAAAGAAGAAGGAGAAAAGGAAATGTCAAAAAGATGCAAGGAACATTTTGCCGGCAGACACCGGGCAGGCGTATTTTTTGTTTCATTATCCCTCTCTTTTGCACTCATTTGAATCTCTCTAAACATGCACCGTGTAATAGTGCACTAATGGCGTTTTCCATTGGTATAAAAATAAGTCTTTTTTTTTATTTAGATGTGTCAAAAGTCCGAATTGGGCAAACAATTTGATTTTTGTATTGATCGCGGATTAATTTTGCAGATCTCGATTTTTCGGCAGATTTACAACTCCTTGTACTAACCCTCACAAATGATAGCTGTCAGTTTCACTAGAGTTATTTTTGCTTTGATTTAATACTATTTCGGTTTGGAAAAACTATTAATAGCTAATAAACTGCAGCAGCTCGATGTGAAATATAAATTAAATCAAAAACGAAAACGAACAACTTGTGTTACTGGAAAATTGACAGCTACACCGACAATGACTTCAAAGACACGAAATTACAATACAAAACCTCAACAAAATTAATCTGAAATCGTGTTCTATTGGTAACAAAACTTATCAAATTACAGATCAAAATCCAGATTTAGGGCCAGTTATAGATATCATTGAAAACCCTCATTGGAAATTTTCTGTTACTTCTTGCGGCTTTTTAATAAATTCAATCAATGGCGAGTTGGTGTCAAAACAATGCTTATGAATTTTAGAACATGATTATCCAAAAATATTTAATTTTTGAATTATAGTTTTCGCATGAGAGAAAGTTTAAACCTATCGATAAAATATTTTTTTTTACCAACAAAAATAGGAATAATCTAATTTCAGAATGTATTTTCGGTATTTTAATTTGACGGATATGCTCATTTCAGAGAAATCATTACAATTTTCACATCGAATTATTTTAGTAATTGAGTTGCAAGGTAAATATTCTTCGATTTCAATAATTGATGATTGATTATTCATGATAGATATCCTTTGTGTTTCTTATAGTCAAAAAATTCGTCATTATAGTCACCCTGTTTGGCATAGAAACTAAACAAATGTGCACTCGACCTATGATGTACTTGTATAGGAATCATACGAGTTGTCTATTGGGTGTAATGTGTGTGTAGAAGTGTTGGTATGGTATTATAGGCAGCGTTAGTAGTGGGTGTTCACCCGTAAAACCACGGTAAGTTGGTAGAGTTGTGAATGAATTCATGCTGGTTATCTCGTTTCCACTCAGCTCACACCTTCTTTTTAACGACAAATAAGAACTGCAAACAAATAAAAACCCCAAACAGGCAATTGGAGAAAAAATTCTGTTTATAGACAGTTTTACCCGCGCGTTCTCCAGGCGCATGACCTGGTCCTCATGTATCTACAACAAGTATCTCGCACCAAAGAGGAGCCCACTAATTACATTTTATGAATAAAAACTTTAAGTCTTTATTGTGCACAGATAAGAAAAAAAAGAAAAAAAAAGGTAAATATTAAATCAAAAGCTTTGTTAGTCTCTTTGGAGAGAGCTAGAACGTTCTAGGCTCTTAAAATTGTGTGCAACAAACTTTCGTCTTGCACGTTTTGATTGGAATTCGATTGCATAGATGGGACACTGTTTTGCTTAAGCGTTTCTTTTCTTTTTCCCTTCTTGTCTATATAGAGGGTATACGAAATGCGATTGCAGATACAAGTAGGCATAACATTCTAGTATCCAGAATCTTGTTTACTGGTTTTGTGGATGATGGAGGATGTTATGGTGGTTGTAGGAGCAGTAGCAGCAGCGGCAATGGTGGTGCTTGCAATCTCCACTTCGAACGTAGTGGGTACAGTTTTCACAAGAAATTCAAATCGATATCGAAATTTCCTTTCTCATGTCAGGGAGTACGTACATATATGTATCTTTTAGATGGATTTTTATATTCGTTTTTTTTTTTACCTACACTTGTAACAATTTTAAGATTTTTTTGTTTGATTTATTATCCTGACAAGATGGTCACATATCACAAAAAAAAATATCTACACTGAAATATATACGTTCGTATACTCAATAATTCATAAATAAATAATTTGATGCTTTACATATGTAATTCGATGTTGTTTTTTTTTATTTTCTTTAAACAAAAAGCAAAAAAAAAATTTTTTTAACTCACCGATAAAAAATATTTATCTCAATTTTTTTATTTTCACTTAGTACTTTATACTGAAGCCGAAGTGTACTTCCTCGTATCGCGCTTTTATCTTTTGTGTCTGTATACTATCTACTCTAGCCACGAAGAGAACAGAACCAACTCTATTCTATGGGTACGAAATATTCGTTTAGATGCACTCCCGAATATAACGGAATACACACCGCCACCTTTTTATACGCAGATGTGCAGATGTATACCCAAGGCATAAGGATACGTACGTAGTGTATCTACACAAAAAGGGAGTAATAACCAAAATGTATATATGGGCTAGGCGCATTTTGTGTGCACAATTACAGTGCATTGGGGTGGGTTTTTATTAATTTTTTTTAGGTTGGCATGTTCCTTTCGAAAAGTTGCGATATGCTTCACGGGTTATGTGTCCTTGCTTGGGTTCTATAACTTTTGTTACCAGTGGAAAGCAACATATCTACATACATAGATAGAAAAACTGGAGTTGGCGCTGGTAGGTATCCCAATTAGACCCTAATACTGATGCTGTGCAGTGTGCAGGCGCACACAAATCGTGAACGTGATGTTGTTTCTGTTTTACTTTAAGGAATTTACAGGAGTAGGTACGAGTTGGCAGCATTCTCATCTCTTTGCATAGATTTGCAAAATCTTCGTGATTTGGATGCGTATACAGTTTTTCACTTCTGGGAACAAATTGTTGAAGCAACACAAACCAATATGAAAGAGTATAGGAACCTACTATACCCCTAAGATTTTAAGCAGGTTGAAGCACTTTGTTGCTTGTATTGTTATATACAGTCACCTATATATTGAGACACATACGTAGTTACCTTTCAATATTTTATAGCACATTTGAAACTCAATATACACTCCGGTTCACTTGATTAGACGCATCAGAACTACTTTTTAGATTTACAATGATAAAGGCGTTCTTTTCGAAGATGTCGAACTCGACAATTTAATTATACAGGGAAATCTAAAAAAAATGGTTTCCCCAGTCCGTCTGTCCGTAATGGCTTCTTAAGCCTAAACGGCTAGACCTAACTTCGTTGTGACAGCTTTTTTTGTCCCAATACTAGGATTTTTTTTTCCGTGGGCTAGTCGAAATCTCAAAAGAAACGATGAGCACGTGCCCAAAGTAGTGTGGGACTTTAACCCACTAAAGCCCACATTTTCGTAATTGTATTGCAACTAAGTATGCGACTTATCTAGTAATTCTTTTTACCACGAGTAATGAATGTTTGGCAGGTAACTTTCCTTTGAGAGTTCCTGCTTTTTCCGCAATTTATAGCGCGGTTTGTTATTATAGGGCCAAATCTAAGGCCTTAGTTCTTTGAAGACGCCGCAATAAGTTTGTTTCGTCAAGAATTTAGAGGACCGTTGTGCTAACGTATCCCAATAAACGTTTTTTATGTTTGCGTGTACAATTTTTCGTTTCATCTTTAACCGCGGGAATAGGCAGATCTCATTCCTTATATACCACGGCGCATTGACGAATGATCTTTACATTTTGTTTTCAAAAGTTTGTAAAATATTTAGATTCGTTTCACTGGAACAACCCCATAGCTATATACAATATGTCCAGACCGGCTTTAGCACTTGCTTTTATAATAGCAGCTTGATATCAAGGTTAAGCTTCGAATATTTTCCGAGTAACCACTACAGTTCTTTGTATTTATTTTTAAGTTTTTCGCATTTATTTTTTACATGCGACTTCCATTTTAATTTTGCATATAGTGTCATTCCGAGATATTTCGCTTCATTGTTTGCAAAACTTAGCAAATTGTTTGCCCGTTTATACGAAAAATCTATACGCCAAAATACGCCAAGATTTTGTGCATTCATTAACCACGCTGAGAGTGTTTTGTAATTTCATATTTGTTTCCTCTATTGTTGTGCCAACTGCTAGTATAGCGGTATCGTCAGCAAACATGGCAACTATTGTATCGTTTGTTTGTGGGATATCACGTGTAAATAGGAGGTACAATAGTGGTCCAAGGACGCTTCCTTGGGGTACTCCTACCAATATTTCTTTGAACTCCGAATATTCGTTTCCAAGTTTTACTCGGAAGAGTCTATGCTCAAGATACGACACGAAGATTTTATATAATTTTTCAGGCAGAACTTGTCTTAGTTTGTATTTTAGGCTCGTATGCCAGACCTTGTCAAAAGCTTGCGACAAGTCAAGAAATAGGGCTAAGGAAAATTTATTTTCTTCGAAAGGTTTCTCAACTACATAAGTAATTCGATGGCATTGGTCCATAGTCGAAGGTTTACTTCTAAACCTAAATTGATGGTCAGGTAAAAGGCGTTTCTGATCAATAATGGGGTGTAAGCGACCGAGTAATATCCTTTCAAAAACTTTTGAAATTATTGAAAGAAGTGAAATAGGTCTGTAAGATTTTATTTCATTCGGTGATCTTGATGGTTTGAGAACCATAATCACTTCCGCGACATTTCACTGTCTTGGTATGTATTCTAATCTAATTTCTTCATTTACAATGTAGAGAAGTTTAGTTAATGCTTTTACGGGCAACATTTTAAGAAGTTCTCCTCTAATTAGGTCAAAACCCGGGTCATCCAAAAATTTAATGCACTTAACATGTACTATGATTTATGAATATAGTAGTTGCAACAAAACTCCATTTAAAAAAAAAACATTCGTACCTATAACAAATTCTCGGAAACGATTTCATTTGTTAAAGCCCTAATAAGGGCGAATCTTCTACTCTCTCAAAAAAGGAAATGGAAACGCTTATCAACCATCAGCTTAGTAGTGTGGTTTTACACGTTGACTCATAAGTCAAGACTTTTTTCGAAGTTGGCTTTGTTAAAAAAGAGTCGATGAAAAATGTAGGTATAAACGGCTAAACAGGCAAAATATTTTACCTCTCAACTTTTCGAATTTTCCTTCTCTTTTGCACTCATGTGAGTCTAGATTCAAAAGTCTACGCGTAAAAGCACGGGGAAGGGTAATTTTATAAAAAAAATACAAAAATAGAAAAAAAAATTTAAAAAATAACGGTAATACTTGCAACTATGTACTATACCCTTTTTTAAAGCCAATGTGTTTTTTCTATTAGCAAAGTTTTAAGATAAGTGACATTGTTGCATACATCCATACATACATTTTTGGAGCAACAGGCTCGTTAGTACCCAGGTAATAGCTTTCTCACAACCATTCATGTGTGCGTGTGTATGTACTTCTTGCACGATGGCGGGACCTCCTGTTTTATGCCGACTCCCAGCGGCGAAGTTGAAATAAGCTATTCTTGACAATTGATACTGCTCGGATGATTTCTCAGCTCATCACGAGAGGACGGCCAGTGAAAAATCATTTAAGGATTTGCTACCAGACCTTCTGCGAGCCAATTCATCGCATTAACCATCGCTCCACTGAGCCCGTCTATGCATAGTTTTTGAAAATAGCATAGTTTTAAACTTAAAATTTGGGCAAAAAACAATGTGGCAAAGTTTAAAGTGTAATTTTTCAAAAATCTAAAATTATTCATTCGTTGCTCTTATTAAATTTAAACAAAAACTGAAAACTAGATGACTTTATGTCTTCTAGTTACTGAGAAAATTGAAAATTACCAAACCTAATTTCATTGAGGATTTTGAAAAAAAAGTTCATTCTAATAAGTACAGTACAGTTAGTCATATAGCTTGACCCAGAAGGCACCACGAGGAGGTAGACTTACATTGTATTCCACGCCCAAGTCAATCAGTTAGTCTCAGTTAATTATGTCTAAAAAATTTGTGTTATTTTTTGTCAATGAAGTCTTCGTCTGTAGTTTAGTTTCTTTCAAGATCGTAGAGTTCGTTAATTTTGTCGTTGATGGTGAGTAGCCTAGGTTGTTTAAGTGGGATAGCAGTTTTCACTTTTAAAGGTGCGCTAATATGCGAAATTAGGTCCCAGGAAATAAGGCCGCAAAATCAGAATTGAAAGAAAGCCCCAAAAATGAGGGAATACATATTTCGTAATGAAATAATGCCCCAAATCAAGTATGGAAATTAAGCCTCAAAAAAATGCAAATAGGACCCAAACCAATAAATAAAATAAAGCCCCAAAAATTATTTTTTATATATGTCAAAAAAATGAAATTACACACCAACTTTTTTATGAACACTTTTATTGTATCTTGTACAATTTACCTACAATAAGGACACTGAAAATATAAAAATTATAAAAAAAACTGTTGACTAAGGCGCCTGCCTTACGACTTTACATACCCTGAGCGAAGCAACGAAGTTGTGTGAGCGTGGACTGTCCCCCAGAAAGAGAGTTAAAATCCTTACCACAGTTAACAAAAAGGCTATTGACTTGGCTACCCGCCTGACGACTTTACATACTCTGAGCGCAGCGGCGTTTATTTTTGTGTTTTCGTATTTTATACTGTTCGTTATACGAACGCAAGCAAAAAAAAAAACAAATATCCCATAAAAAAGCTGTGTTAGTAATTTTTAATTTTCTCAAAAATTAGGGGACATAAAACCATCTAGTTTTCTAATTTTCGATAAAGAATTAATTAGAGCAACGAATATTAGAAATAAGAATAATATATAATTTAAAGTTTTGAAAAATTACACTTTAAACATTTTTTTAAACTGTTTTGCCTAGATTTTGAGTTTAAGCCATTTTGTTCAAAAACTATGCATAGATTTTACTATATTGAAAAAAAAACTAATAGAACAATGTATTGGCTTTAAAAAAATGTATAATACTTAATTGTTGCTATTACCGTAATTTTTTTCATTTTTAGTACTTTTTTTATAAAATTGGCCAAACGGGGGAATTTAGACCCCCCCCCCAAATGCTTGTATTAAACTGTTACTGTTACAAAAACCTTTATTATTTCTTGGTGCCTAGGTTATCGTACTCTTCCTGACATTTTATAACCAAGCTACAAAAAAAAAACAATTAACATTATCATTCTCAATTCTCAATTCTCAAATGACAAACTGTCATCGATTAAAAAAAAAACAACATATGAGAAGGCTACAATCCGTTGTGCGGAATTAATATCCCCAAAATGTGAGCTGTATGGCGATGAAATATAGAAAATGAGATTGTCACTACATATTTTTCTTTTATGGTTCGACAGAAATCAACGTTTTTTGTCTGGTTATTCTAGGGTAGAGTATACAAATGGTTTTTGTATGAAAACGCACCCATATGAACGAAATGTTTATATTATGATAACCCATGATTATGCATCAAACATTTTTTCGTATATTCTAAAATTTTACCGGAAAAGGTTTATTACTGAAAACGCTGAAAATCGTTGTATAGACGAAATATAGACATTCGAATTGTCTAGATATGTTGTTCAGACACTTTTCCAAAATGTTTCTTCATTTTTCTAAAAAGGGAGCGTAGTAGTGAGCGGATTTAAAAAATAATTCCACTTGTTCTGCTGGGAGCAACAATGAGCACATCTACCAAATTTCATCACTCTAGCTCAAAATTTAAGGCCCAAAATTTTGTGACGTACGGACGGATGGACAGACATGGCTAAATCGACTTAGCTATTGATTCTGATTCTATTTAAGGTATATCTAGCTTAATTAATTCTCTATGTTACAAAATACCTAATTGGATGGGGTATAAAAAGTTTGCATGCCCGTCAATTGTGTATGGTGTTTGGCATTCAATTTTTTCTGCTGTGAAAAAACGGATGTAAATTTAAAATTTGAAGTATATTAAACGATGAATCTGAATCTGCGCCGATGAATACAAACACCGCAGCAACTCTTGCAATAAGTCGAGAGCGCAAGCTGTAGAAAAAATGGACCACAGAGGAAGACAGGGGCATACAGCTATTACCAGTCTCAACTTATATTAAAGCAACAGCAAAATAAGCTCTAGCTACTATTTTGTTTTTCATTTTCACTGCGCCGCAGAAATGTGTACTATTTATATTTTTTGTGTTGACAAAACAAACTAGATCAACGTGAAATGTCAAACGCCAATAAAAAATTGTTGACAGATGTACTTGATTGTCATTATTTGACATTATATAAAATCCTCGTGTCGTATGTTGAGCATAGACTCTTCCGCATGAAACTTGGAAACGAACATTCGTATTTCAATTCAAAGAAATATTGGCAAGCACTCTTGTACCTCCTGTTTACACGTGATATTCCACAAACAAACGATACAATAGTTTAGTTACCACGTTTGCTGACGATACAGCTATACTAGCTGTTGGCACAACAATAGATGAAACATATATGAAGTTACAAAACGCTCCTAACGGGGTTAATAAATGGGCAAAATTCTATCGGATTACAATTAACCAGAGCAAATCGATTCATGTAGATTTTTCGTATAAACGGACCAACAATTTGCCAATATTTCTCAATACGGTTCGAGTCCCTTTTGCAAATGAGGCGAAATATCTCGGAATGACACTCTATGCAAAATTAAAATACTTAAAAATAAATACAGAGAACTTCTGGTTACTCGGAAAATATTCGAAGCTTACCTTGATAACAAGCTGCTTTTATACAAGCAAGTGCTAAAGCCGGTCTGGACATATGGTATATTATTCAATCTTGGTGTCAAAACAAAGCTTATAATTTTTAAACAATATTTATCCAAAAATATTGAAATTTCTAATTATAGTTTTCACATAAAATCACTTATTTTTCACTGATCCACATTTATTTTTAAGAAGTAGTGATTGTCATTCCACTGAACTGAAACGGAAATTTTCTTTAATTCTTATATGAAGCAGTGGGGTGACATTTCACTTCCATCATGTGTTGTGTTCCAATAAAGTTGTTCAATGATAGCTATAACTGTGCCATATAACTGCTTGAATTCTGCTTTCAACATTTCATTTATCACAAATGTGCTCATCGCCTGAACGAACTAAAATACCCAATAGATGGCGACTCTAATATGCAACGCTCACTTTGAGCGTCCTCTTGAAAACTATAGTTATCCCTTTTTAGTCTGTTTGTCGCTGCTTGCATTTTCAACTCGAAATTAAATTTCTGTGTTTACCGGCCACAATACTTCTATCAGTGTCGCCTTCTCTGTTGATTCTATAAGTTGTGTTGCTTGGCTTTGCTTGGCTAAAAAGTGTTTGAAAGAAGATTATATTTACCGAGAAAAATCCCAAGATTATATTTTTTTTCTGCAGCAAATTAACTTGCAAGTAAGTATTTTTTTATTCAATTTATTTGCTTTTTAATTTTCTTTCATGAATATACATATTTTTTGTCATTTATTCGCCGAGTAGGTAAGATATTTGCAAATTCCTTGATATGTTCGCACTAGTTATTAAAAATGATAATGGCGTGTATTTTCGAAACGGCGTCACATTTTTGCATTTTTCACACATCTTTCCTCTGACTAGTGATTTTTTCATAATTTTTATATATTTTGTAATTTTTTTGTTTTTATTGTCAAATTTTTTGTTCAATTTTTTGTGAAAAATATTTTTTTCACCGAAATTGGCGCCAATTTTTACATAAATTTCCCATTTTTCTTTTTCCATCCTAAAACAAAACAAAAAAATTAAAAAAACAAATAAAAATAAGATGCCTACCATTATAAATATTAAAAAAAAAAAGTAAAATATATTGAATTGTTTGGGGGGCATTCGCGAAAATATTTATGATTAGTATATTTTTTTTTTCTGTGGTAGTCCAATTATTAAATTTAATTAGAAGGGAAGAACGCAAGCACAAAGAAAAGAGGTTAATTTTTTTTTTCGTTTCATTTGGAGGGTGAATAGGGTGCATTGGCTGGCTGTTTGCCTGCTGCGTCGGTTCTTGTTTTCCCGCTTTTATGCGCTTTGCGTCTTCCATTTTCGTGTTTAGTCGTGTATATTTTTAAATTATAACTGCCGCTTTGAATTTGTGTTTCTGAGTTTTGTTTACACAAGCACATTCAAACGTTGGCTGGTTTGTATGCATATACAGGGTGCTCGGTTTCAGCTTTTCTGATATGTGCTTAAACTAATGTTAGTATGTATAAAATGTTTTTCCAATTTTTTAAATAAAAAAATATGTTACTGTCAAGTCTCCCAATGGCATTTTTTTTGCCACGAATCATTTCTAGAGGTGTTCCCTAAAAAATACAAGTTTTTGCAAACATTTTAAAGAAATTCTATATGTGGGAATGACGATTGGTCCACGAGTGTGCTTTCTATCTCTCTCACTCCTAAGTAGGTATCCCAATTACAAAAATTAGTCGCTGGATCCATTTTAGCGAGCTATTGAGCAGGCTAACATTTTGAAGTCTGTATTTACCATACTAATGACAAAAACTATCCACTGGCTAAAATTTTAATGCATTTGTTGATACCTTAGTTACTTATTTCTGGCGATTGTGTTGTAGCGTCAATACCCCTACACATGCATGCATGCGCAATACTGCTTCCTCCACACACTATTCACGTAAACTGTATGTTTATTTAGGCTATTAATTAAGTAAACAAATTTTTTTGTGAATAAATAAACGTTAAAAAAAAATATATAGGTATATATATGATTGACACACATCGTTATTATTAATGTAAAACTACTCTCTGCTGGAATTTTTTTGTCAGAAACTGCGCAATTTCAAATGCACACTGCAAACAAGAAAATATGAAAATTTTCTGAAATCACTCTTGGTACAGTCAATAGTTCAATACCATACACTCTCAGTTTGCACGCGTAATCACTATATTGCGCATGCATGCATGTGTAATGTGTGGACGCTATTGTACATAACTATAACTCAGTTTATTTGGCTTGTAAACTTCTTTACGCCTTTAGCATATGTATGTGTAAACATTTTCGAAATTCGCCCACTTTCAGGAGAAACATAGTTTTTTTTTTTCGAAAATACATAAATTAACGCATTATATCGCCTCGCAAAACCGAGTGCGATTTTTTTGGAAGATCTGCAATAAATGCTATTTGGAACGCTGTAGAGATTTCCCCCAATTTTAAACATATTGCAAAAAAAAAAAATTTCTCCGAAACGATACCTTGCTAGATATGTTATTGTTCCAAATCAAAAAAGTTTTTGCCAGACAATTCTTCATAATGTGACTCGACTTATGCTCTTTGTTCACCAGCCTTTGTTAAAATCAGACCCCTGATAAGGGACAATTTCATGAATAGGGTATTTTCCGGCGTTACAAGGATTAGCCTTACTTACTTAATTAAGTGACTATACAGCCCGTAATGAACCTTGCCCTCAATCTGCATGCCAATTAGCCCGGTGCTTAGCTAACTGCCTCCAGTTGCGCCACTCGCAAGTTGTTTGAAGTCGGTTTCTACTTGTGCGCACCACTTCAGGCGAGGTCTTCGTCCATTGCGTTCGACGTCTGGCTGGGAATCGAAGACTGCGAGCCGGAGTATTGGTATCCATTAGTTCTACATGTCCTAGCCATCTTAAACGTCCAAGGCTGATTTTTTTTTGACTAGAGGCATGTCGGTGTGCAGGTCGTACAGTTCTTCTTCGTTTCCATAGCCCGTCAACGCAAACGGGACCGAAGAATTTTCCTCTTGAATCGACCAAGGGTTACTTCATTCATTTTTGCTACGGACCATGCTTCAGTGCCGTAGAGAAGGACTGGGATGATCAGGGTTATATAGGATCTCTTTAGTAGTTCGAGTGAGGGCTTTACTACTGAACTGCCTTCTTAATCCGAAAAAAACAGCGATTGGCAAGAGTAATTCTTCGTTTAATTTCTGTCGAGATGTTGTTGTTTGAGATAATAGCGGAGCTGACTTAGATAAAGTCTCTTACCCTCAAAGTCATATCTGTCATAGGTTACATAATGTCCAATTCGTAGATGTTGTGTGTCCTTTCGTGTTGACAGCATATACTGATGTCAATATCGTCGGCATATGGTAGTCACCGATTTTGATAGGCTGTGCCTCTGGTGTTAGCTCGGGAGTTTTGCACATTCCTCACAAGAATCAAATTAAGGAAGTTGCCTTACCTTAATCCTTTTTCCGTATCGAATATGTCGGTGAGATCGTTTCCAACCTTGATGGAGCAGCGAGAATTGTCCATCGTCATTCTACACAGACGGATGAGTTTGGGCGGTATACCTAGACATGGCTATGTATAGTTTGTCTCTATTAATGATGTCGTATGCGGCTTTGAAATCGATGAATAGGTCGTGGGTATCGATTTGGACTTCTCATATTGTCAGCATCGACTGTGTCTCAAATACCACATTTGCTGTTTATCTCGGTGGGATTATCTTTGCGCGTTGTATCGATGGCTTGATGTTGTACACTTTGGTAAAACTGACGTAACATCTTTCCAGGACTGGCACCGCTCTATGTCTTCGATCGCGGTTTTTCTTCTTCTTTCTGAGATGTCGGTGTCCTTCCCTCATTCTTTGTCTATATGCTCTGCCCCTTTATCAATGAGCTCGCTAGTTAGTAAGCAGAGCCTAGTTTTTCTCAAAACCATTCATTTGGGAGTGTGTACTTCTTGTACGATGGCGGGACTTCCTATTATATTTTGCCGAATCCAAACGATTAAGTTGAGATAAGCTTTTCTTAGCAATTGATACTACTCGGGTGTCTTGTTAGACCATCGCGAGAGGATGGCCAGTAAAAAAATCATTTATGCTGGGATACGAACCCAAAACTCCAGTTCATCACACTAACAATTGCGTCACTGAGTCCGTCATATCTATCAATAAATTTACAACAATGTTAACATAAATCTTTTGTTTCTGATTATTCTAGATTTAATTAAAAAAAATGGCTGATACTGAAGTTAAAAGGTCGAAAGGTCGCCCAAAGAAGAGGGATTCAGAAGTTGCCGTCGAGGTTAGTATAATATCCCAATTTCTTTAAATCTTCTTAACAAAAATTTCCCCTATTAGACATCGCCATCAAAAAAGTCCGTAAGCAACGGCGATGAAGCATCACCGGCTGTCAAACGTGGTAGAGGGCGCCCCCCAAAAGGCTCCTCCGCATTAAAAAAGAAGGGAGCAGTAGCAGCAGTTCCATCAGGCAGAGGTCGTGGTCGTCCACCGAAAAACGCCCCCCCAAAGAAGAAAGAATCCGAAGATGAAGAAGAAGAAGATGAAGAGGAGGAAGAGGAAAAGAAGGAGTCATCTGAGGAGGAATAAGCTTAAAAAAATATCATTCGCTAACTGACCCATAAAAAAGCAATGTAAAAAAAAAAAAAATAAAAAAGCACCACATTTACATCAAACATACACCAGATCACAACAAATATAAAAACACAAATGATTCAATTCAAAATATTATCCTTTTTATATGCAAATATTCGTTCAAAAGTGTAAATGATTGTATTATTTTTGTCTGTGTGCCGCACACCTCCTTTTGAAATAAACCAGAGGTGTGGTTGGTTTTATGATTTCTTTCTTAACAAATTTCATTATCTTTAAAAGAAATAATAAAATTAAACCGTAAATGTGTTAAACTTATATAATTAGATAACATAAAATATATGTAAGAGTATGTATTAAATAATCAAACTTCATTGCAAGAATAAAGTTCGATATACTTAAAAATATGTTTATCTATGTATTTAATTATTTGGATTGATGCTACGAACTCGGCCGAGTTCAAAAGTAGAAGAAGGGACGCTACAAAAGTTGAGCGACAGGGACAGCAAACGACGCCATATTTCTTGCCGCTCTTTTGACATTTCTTCAGTAAGGTTTGCCATATTATGATGGAAAGATATACCATCCAACGAGTTGAAATTATTAAAATTTACAACCGAAATTCGGAGTCAGTGTGGCCTCAACGTTAAGAGTGCTAAGTCCAATTTTTATGGTCTTCAGTGGCCTCAACGTTAAGAGCGCTACGTCCAATTTATGGTCGTCATTATCGTCCTAGCAGATCAACAATTGGGTGTCTAGTGGAAAAATTTGAATCCACAGGCACAGTACAAAATGTTCCCGTGCCAGTGAGACAGACAAAGAAGTGCCCTTAGTGTCGAGAATATTGCTGCCGCTGAGGCTTCAGTTGAAGAAAGCCCAAATGTGTATCTCACACGTCGGTCTCAAGCGTTGGGCATCTCTGTGACGTCGTTGTGGCGAATTTTGCGAAAAGATCTTGGCCTACATCCTTACAAGATTAAATTGACGCAAGAACTGAAGCCGCTTGACCACCAGAAGCGTCGTATGTTCGTGAACTGGGCTGAGCAACAACTTGAAAATGATTCGGATTTTCATCGAAAAATCATCTTTAGCGATGAGGCTCATTTCTGGCTAAATTGCTTCGTCAATAAGCAAAATATTCGGTATTGGTCAAACAGCAATCCACACGTGCTCCATGAGTCATCATTGCATCCCGAAAAAATTACGGTTTGGTGTGGTTTATGGGCCGGCGGCGTCATCGGGCCGTACTTCTTCCGTGATGATCAAGACCGGCACGTTACTGTGAATGGGAATCCGCTACCGTTCAATGATAACCGAATATTTTTGGCCCCAATTGGATGATATGGACTTGGAGGACATGGGGTTCCAACAGGACGGCGCCACACAACGAATGCCACAACCAATTTTTTGGAAACCAATTGGGGCTGCGTCAAGTCTATGGTCTATGCCAACAAGCCAGCGACGATTGATGAACTTCGTACGAATATCGAACGTGAAATTGCGCAGTATCGGCCGATTTATGCTTGAAAACCGTCGAAAATTGGGTTCAGCGTCTGGACTTCTGCAAACTTGCCCGTGGTGGCCATGCAAAAGAAATAGAGCTCCATACATAATGGCATCGAACGTACTTTCACAGGAATAAAGAATTTCATTGATATCCAAAACCGTTTTTGTTTTGTTAAAAAAAAACTTTTGTAGCGCTCTTATTGAAAAACCATCTATAAGCAAACTGACAGTCAAACTGCGTCAACTCTGCCTTGAATTTTAAGTAAAACTAATAAAATTTAATAGATTCAGCCAAAATAAACGTTTTTTTATTAAAAAGTTAAAACATATGTTGAATTGCAATGAAAGTGACTAAAAATTGTGGTCGGATGCTGACACCAAACTGGTTTAAGATACGCATTCTGCCCTTTAGAAATGGAGTTATCATTTATATCAGTGTCGAACCGCGTCCCCCGAGAACGGATCGGTAATCGTACGAACACCAATTACGTGATTCGTCATACGAACGAACGTATTGAGATGAGATTGTGTCACACGAATGCTCACGGAACGTAATTTTTTGATTTGACGTAGGTAGTAGTATTTATAAAATAAAATGGTAATAGTCGTAACGTCAAATGAATGTCATTTAGAAGAAACAATTCCATTTTATATTTTAAATAAGAAAATCAAAGTTTTCATATATTAAAAAGAAACTTTTAGAGGCTGTAACGGACCCGAATTTTCTATTTTACTTAAGTTCTTCGGACGAAAGTATAATGAAAATTTTTTTTTCGCAAACAGCTACAAATGTTAAATTGAAATATATTTGTAAATTTGTGTATACTGTGTATTTTATATACTGATGGCCCCGTGTCCTAGGGGTATCTAATAAATTAGAACCGGCCCTCCAGGTTGGGGGTTGTGCTTTGGGCTAACTACCCAACCATGGAAAAATTAATGGTTACGAAGCAACCAATAGCCTTGGAAAGGACTGATTTTATTGTTTACGACCCTGCTTAACGAAAAAAGGACCACGACGCTCGTATCCGCACCTGGAATGTGAGAGCATAAAACAGGAGAGGTTCAAGTGGAAGCCCTAAACTGCTAGAAAGCAACGGAGTAAAAAGATGATGTAGGTAGCTAAGAATTGCTTCTACGAGCTAATTGATAAAACCTATGAGCGACTTCCGACGTCCGATGTTAAAATAGTGCTCGGAGATTTAAACGCAAAGGTAGGAAGATAAGACATCTTTAGCAGTATTGTCGGAAAACATAGCCTACACGACAACACGTCTGGTAACGGACTTATGCTAAATGTCTTCGCTAATGAGCTATATGAGCTAATGCCACTATAGCCAAACACGGCTTCCTCACCTTGATATCCATAAGGAGACATGGCGGTCTTCAGATCAACGAGCGGTCGGTCAAAGAAATTGATCACATTGCGATAGACAAGAGGCACGCATCCAGTATTTTCGATGTCCGAACATTCATAAGAGCTAACATCGACTCGGACCACTACCTTGTTTTAGCCAAGGTAAGAATGCGGATATCCACCACGCCACAACAATCCAGAAACACTGTGAACAAATTTAATGTGGAAAGACTTTGCGATCGAGGATATAGAGAGGTGCCACTCCAGGAACGATGTTCGCAAGTTTTACCAAAGTGTGAAACGTAAAAGCCAAGGATACAAGGCTCGAAAAGAAGCCTGTCGAGATGAACAAGGAAATATCGTAGTTGAGACAAAGTAGATGCTGAGGATATGGAAGAACCACTTCTGCAGACTGTTAAACGGCGATGGTGGACAACATTCCGCGTCCGTTGTCAGGCAACGACAGCGAAAACTGTCAGGCAACGACAGCGAAAACTGTCAACCACCCGGCCTGAGTAAGGTGAGGATAGAAATATCTAAACTCAAGCTTAATAAGGCTGCCGGAAATGACGGCCTTCCCGCTGAGTTTTATAATGCCGGCTTGGTAAGTAACATCCACTAAATCATAAGCCAAATTTAGTCAGAAGAAAGTATGCCTGAAGAATGGAACCTCAGCATCGTTTGCCCGATTCACAAAAAACTGCCCCAATTACAAAGGCATTAGTCTTCTCAACATGACCTACAAGATCCTATCTGAAACCGTTCACCAACAACCGGTCCTTATCAGTGTGGTTTTTGGCAAAAAAAAGTCCACAACCGATCAAATTTTCACACTTCGGCAGATCATGTACAAAAACCCAAGAAGTCTAAATCGATACTCAACACCTATTTATCGATATCAAAGCGGCATACGATATACGCAAGGACTTCTAGTTCGTATGAATGGTATTTACCATCATCCGCCGTCAGCTTCCTATTGAAGTAGATCACCGGTCGAAAAGACGTATTATTGCCATCTCCCTGGAACAGTGTCCCGGCGAGAGCCGCAGACGAAGCATCCGTATGCACCTCATGTTCACACTTTTCATCATAAAGCGCCAATACCAGAGGTTTTGTCAGAATCTCTTTCAACTTCCGAAAAGCGTTCTCCTAATCAGCCCTAAACTGAAATTCCCGATCTGCTCTAGTTAAGTCTGTGAGTGGAATAACCCTCACGGAGTAGTCTTTCACGAACTTTGTAAAGAAACCTGTCAGCTCCAAGAATTGACGTGCCTCGTGCACATTCCTCGGCTAGGCTGTAATCAATCCTTGTTGACTCTGTACCCCAAAAACTCCCGATTCTGTTGGAAGAACGAACATTGGCCGATGGTTTTGCAGCCTCCGCCTCCAAATCCCTTGAGCACACTTCCGCTTGGCGAGTACTTTAAGCCAAGTACCTCTGTAGTTGCGTGCGTTATCTTAACACAGTCGCTTCCCAAATCAATGAAAGCATTCACCGACTTTCCATTGACTTCTGCTACCTTCTCTTACACACTTTGCGTTTCCTCGATAAGCCTGACGTTTGATGCTTCTTGCATAAGTTGTCCTTGCCTCCGTCCGCTGCCAAACGCTTGGTCACGGGATGCTGGACAGTCTATACGGTAATGTCCGATTTGGTGGCATCCAAAACATTTGATCTCCTTTTTGGTATTTACCACAGGGATCGGCTGTTCGATACGCTTCGGTTTTTCAGACTACCTTCCCGCTTTGGTCCTTAAGCCGATGATCCAGCACATCTTGCACCGACTCTGGCCTTACCGCTCTGAACGCCTCCTGACATTCGACATCCGCTATTCCTTGGACGATGTATTTTTCCAGTGTTCTGTCTGAGATAGTTCCCCTTGAGGCGATACTTTTCATTTCAAAAATGAATTCCTCCAAGTCTTCCCTCGGCTTCTGTTTTCGCTCTAGAAGGATGTCGTTAATATCTGCATCGTCTTCTGTAGGCGTCAACTCGCTGAAAAACAGAGATTGCGATGAGTGCGATGAACTTGTACTGCACAGCTTTGCGGCTCCAGCAAGTTTCAGCACTGCAGCCATAAGTTCAGATTCTTCCACTGTGTACTTAACACAATCCGGTTTCGACATAGTAAGCAACAACAACAAAACTTTATATTTAACTAAGTCACCGCCGATCAGACGCGACACAAAATAAATTCTCACAGCAACCACGATTCACAACGAAGTCTCTCTACCAGCTGCAAAAACGAACACCGGCCACAATTTTTTTTAGCTTTGACGCCACGCATACAAGAACCAACAACAAAACCCGACGATCTCCGGTCAACCGATTTGCTTCGATCCCGCAAAATACACTAAACAGACGAAATGGTTTTTTTTTCTTGTCTCGGCGCGACACACTCATAATGGTAAAGACAAACCAAAACAGGGGTTGATTTAGTTTTTCGCACGACGCAATCGTATGTCTGGGTATCTTTATCCCACTTCTGAACTGTTACATCTGCTTAGGCTTACACGAACACTCAACGTGTCCACTAAAAAATCTCTAGAAAGAAATACGTACAACACGACTTGGTCGATTCGAGAGGAAAATTCTTCGAAAAATCTTCGGTCTCGTTTGCTTTGACGGGCTATGGAGAGGAAGATTCAACCAAGAACTATACGAGATGTACAGCGAAATGCTCTGATCAAAAAACTCCGCATCGGACTTAAGATGGCTAGGACATGTAGAACGAATGGACACCAATACTCCGGCTCGCAGAGTCTTCGATTCCCAGCCAGACATCGGACCAGTAGAAGAAGTTCTCGCCTTAAGTGGCGCGCACAAGTAGAAACCGACATCAACCAACCTGGAGTGCGCAACTGGAGCAGTTAGCTAAGGACTGGGCTGGACTATAGCGCCACTTATGTAAGTAAGTAAGTAAGTTAGCTATTTAGCTCGTTTGATATTGAACAAGAAATTGAGTTAGAGGCCGTTTTGGATGATGATTACGCGAAGGAATTGTAAAATGGAGCACCAACTTCATCATCATACAGTGTTTTTGCTCTCTACTACGAGGCTCCTCCTGTTTACGAGGCTCCTCCTGTAGAGGCTAACCGTTCGAAAGATGGCAAGTCATGAATGCGAATGCACAACCTTCTTGAAGGCCACGTTCGCAAAATGTGGCAACAATTATCCGTATAGGGCCATTACAAGGAACATTGCCGCATCACAAAGGCATCTTCCTATAGTTGTTATCCCCTGAAATCGTAAATATTATCGTGCGGGAAACTAATCGAAAAGCCATCGAATCCTTCCAACTATGGAACGAGGCGCATCCCAGTAAAAAAAAATAGCGAGTTTGGACGATGATCAACGAGAACGATTTGGGATATTGCTGTTCCACTCAAATTCGCAGGCAGCAACATAATTGTGGGCTAGGTTAGGTTGTATTGGCTGCACGCGATGCGCGTGCACACTTAGACCATAAAGATCCGTTGTGGTAGGTACCACGTGGATCTGTCGACTTTCCTATATTCTATCGCCTAATTGAACCATTCGGAGCTAACTATGTAGCGAAGTAGGTTTCTGACATTGATGTTAGCCAGCTCACCTAGATTGTCGAAGGAGTACTCTCCCAATTGAAGTTTACTTTTTACTGAAAAGCAGGACAGGAGCATAGAAGGTGAGTAACACTTTCCCCATCTTCTAAGCAGCTTCTGTAGAAGTCATTGCTGAAGGGGCCTAGTCTTCTTGGGTGTAGGCCTATCCGACAGTGTCCTGTAAAAACACCGATAATGATGCTGATGTTTGATCTGTTCATCATTGTCAAGCAGATTGAGCGTTTCTGGTTAAAGTTAGGCCAGAGTTGGATATTTAACACGTTGTGCCGTTTATCCATCTGCGGTTTGCTTTCTTGATTTCATCCAGTTTGATCTGGAAATTACATGTAGCGATGAGCATGCCGATCATGTCTACTGGCGGTAGTATATCGAGGGTTGTGCCCTGTCTGGCAAGCTCATCTGCCTTGCAATTCCCTGTATGCTAATGGCTAACTTCTAGAAAGCATACAACTCGGGCGGTCAAGTAATCGTCGATGAGCAGTTATTTCCGCATAGCAGACGAACTAGTTGTACTCAATATATTCCTAGTACGCCCGCAAAATGTGGAATAAAGGTTTAGGAGACTTCCGAATCCGTTTCAAATTATTCCCTTATATGAAAAATGTATGATGGAAAACCACCAGAATGCCAAGGAGAGAAAAACCATGAAACTATGTCATGAAATTGATGAGGAAATAAATATATGGCCAGCGGTAGAACAGTTCACGACAAGTACATTTTGTCATATAATTTGGCAGAGATTTTGATGAATTGAAATGCGATGTTTTTGGGTACCGTTGGAAAATAAACAAGATCTTCAACATTCCTCAATTTCTAAACCCAAAACGTGCACTCAACAGTATCATCTTTTGCTTTCACGGTAATAATGTTGCTTCTCGTTCCTATGGCAAAGCTAAAGAGGACAGTAGTCATGTTGCCCATGCTCACTACCGTCGGTCGTGACACTGATCCATTGAAAGCATCAAAGCCGAAATCTAGGTTCAAATCGACTAAACTATTCGTTTTATTATATTTTCACACCCTTACGATGCATTTATCGCCTTATATCCAACGATCATCGTAGGGTTCGAATCACTTAAAAGATCCTGTGTACAGAGATACGATTTAACTTTTAATAGTGAATTTATTGATTAATATATAACTGTTGTTACTAGTAGGATAAACTGAACAAAAACACACATTACACACTTTGTAATGCCTTTTCAAAGTAGCTCGACAAATGCGGATAAACCGGGTCGTACTGTGTGCTATTCTTTCGCCTAACAATGTCTCTGTAACGTTGCAATGCTCCTGAAATCAGTTCCAATCTACAATAACAAAAAAAAAATACTCGTGTTAAAAGAAGTTTTATTGAGGAGACTATTTCAGAGATTACTCACTTTTCCCTTTCCGAGGTGTGGCCCTCTAGCCACTGTATCAATCTTTCATTAGACCAATTCGCTGTTGTATGAGGGCTCTGCAACTCTACACCACCGTGACTAAACAACAAAAACAAAATGATGTACGAGGGCACAGGTGATTCTTTTTCAATAGACTGTTCAACCAGTTCTTCGGGTTTTTGTAAAATCAACGATGACATTGCACGAAGGAGTCTGCAAAATAAATGAATAATCCTCTGTGTTTGTGGAAATCACAAAAATGATACCTAAATGGTTTTCCCAATTCCGCCAGATTTGGGGAAATCATTTTCAATGCGTTCTCCAAATATATACAATCGTTCTTCAAACGATTCCTGCCCGCAGTCGATAGAGGACGCAGTATACTCAAGTTGTTGACGAAAAATTCGATACACCTGATGGCTAACTGTTCACCGCTGGTTACAAGGAAGAGAATCAATTAAGTTTTGGAATTGATTTTTCCATTTCTATTACCATTTGCGAATTGTTGCCTTGTCGTCGAATGGAGCGGCATGATTATTCCACGCACGCTGAATGAATTCCTGTAGTTCCTTCATGTACATTGATGGACCAGTTGTGGAGATCTTTTCAGAATTTAGTCCCGGTTCACGATGCATGCTTAGGAGAATGATGCCAATTGTCGATATCATTGAGTCTGGAAATGGTGAAAATATTTTATTTAAGAGGAAAGAAATAACAATCATAAAATTTAATTTTCCCGGGAAAATATATTCGCGATAGGAATAAATATCGTCGGCGTATGCTATTTGGAAAATTTTTCCTCCGGTTTTGGCTCGTGAGTTTTGCACGATCCTCTCAAGAATCAAATCGAAGAAGTCACACAACAGCGCATTGTTTTGCCTAAATCTTTTTTGGTATCGAATTTGTCGGTGAGGTCGTTTCCGACCCTGATGGAGCAGCGAGAATTCTCCATCATCATCCTACACAAACGGACGAGTTTGGGCGGTATACCAAAACTAGACATGGCTCTGTATAGTTCGTCTACATAAATGCTGTCTTGCGAAGTGGGAAAATTCGATCGGTTGTGGACTTTCCAGGCCTAAAACCACACTGACAAGGGCCGATCAGGTTGTTGTGTAAACGGTTTTAGGATGTTACCAAATATTATAAAGTCATACATATGAAGCACTGCATACAAGAAAAATTGTTCTATGGCCGGTCATACTGGAAAAGCCCGCCAAATGTTTTGATCTTGTTTTTCATGTGTGCACGTGCACACCGCCCGCTCGTACCATGAAAGCCGGTGAGCGATCTTCGATGTTACTTACCAAGTCATCTCCGCCGGCTTTTTAAAGCTCAGCGGGAAGGCCGTCATTTCCGGCAGCCTTATTAAGCTTGAGTTTAGATATTGCTGTCCTCACTTCACTAAGGTCGGTTGGTTGGCAGTTTTCGCTGTTGTCGCCAATTGGTTCTTTCTGCCTGACAGCGGAATGTTGTTCCTCATCGCCGTTTAACAGTCTACAGAAGTGGTTCTTTCATATCCCCAACATCGACTGTGTCTTAACTACGATATTGCCTTGTTCATCTCGACAGTATTCTGTTCCAGCCTTGTATCCTTGGCTTTGACGTTTTACACTTTGGTAAGACTTTTGAACATCGTTCCTGGAGTGGTACCTCTATCCTCGATGGCGCACTTTTCTTGCTCTTTTTTCTTCTTTCTGAAAAGCCGGTGTTCTTCCCTTCTTCTTTGCCTCTATAGCTCAATGGCAGCTCTCGTCTTCACCTGCGGCTTAGCCTTGTAAGCCTCGTTCTTGGCTGCGAGCATCTGTCGGCATTCCTCATCAAACCAGGTGTTTCCTGCTTGTTGGCATCGTTGCCAATGTGTCTTAAGTTGGCCAATTTGTCCCTGATGCGAATTGTTACTATGCGTTCCGTAATATCTCGGAAACATACGACTTCTTGCTAAGTCTGGCACTTATAACAAATCCGCATCCGAACAGTCGGTTTTGCTGCTCACTAAAACACGGTCCGTAGTAGATGTCACAGTTTTTCATCCTCTTTTTGGCCGGCCCATCCCATCGTATTTGCTGGATGGCAGTAATGTCTGCTTTTTAGCAGTTTAGGGTTTCCGCTAGTTGCTCGCAGGAACCTTCTGTTAAAAGTTCTCACATTCCAGGTGCAGATACGAACGTCGTTTTCATTTTTTCGTTTAGCAGGTCTTCAACAATAAAATCAGTCTTATCCGAGGCATTGGTTGCTCCGTAACATATAGTTTTTTTTAAATGAGTGGTTAATTAACCCAAAGTACAACCTCCAACCTGGAGGGTCAGTTCCAATTTATTAGATGCCCCGAGGACACGGGCAATCAGTTTCCACTTGGGGATTGTGCGTTGATATGGACCTTTCGACTCCGCCACCATTTCCAGAAAATTGGCCTAACATACCCTTGAGATTCCTAACATGTTGTCCAAATATGTCGAAGTAGCTCATCTGGGTTCAAGCGAGGACATCATCCAGATATTATATGTCTATAGTGTTTCTGCCTTTCTCTTGTTATCAAAACTCGCACTTGGATGGGATTAGTATCCGATGATTACCACTTGGAGGTAAAATCTGCACGATTGATGTTTAGTCAAAGTTATAACGACTGGGCTTCGCAAAGTTAAAGTCAATCAGAGTTTGCCTTCGTTCTACAGCATATTGAACCTATTTGTCCATGTGTTGCTATTATACGCCTTTAAACACAGAAAAGGGACAAATCCCTTGAGGAAGCACCTAAATGTTTTTTTAAACCTCATAATCGAATTCAGAACACCCAACATCTATGGACAGTGGAAATGTAACAAAGCGACCGTATCTAGTGCAGCTGTAAGAGTAAGAGGATCATCAATATGGAAACCCTCTCAGGATGGGCACACAAATATTCACACAATTCTACAACAACTCAACATTACAGAAACACCGACCGCCCCACCAATTAACTCCGATTTGATTGTCGCCTTAGATAGGAAACAAATATGAAATTACAAAACGCTCTCAACGAGGTTAATGAATGGACAAAATCCTGGCGGATTACCCTTAACGAGAGTAAATCGACTCATGTAGATTTTTCGGATAAACGGAAAACCATTTGCCTGTTTTTTTTTTAAATACTCGATGCGAAATTATAATGGAAGTTGCATGTGAAAAAGAAATGCGAAGAACTCAAAAATAAATACTGGTTGCTCGGAAAATATTCGAAGCTTACCCTTGATAACAAGCTGCTATTATACAAGCAATTGCTAAAGCCGGTTACAAATATGCGGTCGTACCAGAGAAACGAATCTAAATATTTTACAAACTTTTGAAAACAAAATGTAAAGACCATTCGTCTTAACGAATGGGTGTTGTAAAACGAGGGTAGACTCTGGTGGGCCTTAACTTGGCAATGCCCTGTGGTTGTAACTCTGACTACACATCAAGTGCTTATTTTTAACCTCCAAGTGGTAACCATCAGGTACTGGTCTCTTCCAAACAGATTTGACTTGCTAAACGATAAGCGCGAGTGTTGATAATACGACGAAAAACAGCAACACCACGGAATGAATACCCGGCCTGCTGTCCCAGGCGAACCTAGACAAGATGCTTCGACATATTTGGACAAGCGGTTGTCTAGGAACTTCAAGGGTTAGTCAATCCCCTTGAACAATGATGGTGGCGGATAAACCAAAAGGCCAACGGCAGCGCTTAATCCCGTAGTGGATACTTATGGCCCCGTGTCCTAGGGTATCTAATAAATACCCACTTGTGCAAAAACTATATCTTACGAAGCAAACAATAGCCTCAGAAAGGACTGAATTTATTGTTGACGACCCTGCTAAACGAAAAAAGGACATCGACGTTCGTATCTGCACCTGGAATGTGAGAACATTAAACAGGAGAAGTGCAGGCGAACAACTAGCGGAAGCCATAAATTGCCACAAAGCAGACATTACTGCCATCCAAGTAATACGATGGGATTGCCCAGGCAAAAAGAGGATGAAAAACAGTGACATCTTCTACGGACCGTGTTATAGTGAGCAGAAACAGCGACTATTCGGATGCGGGTTTGTTATAAGTGCCAGACTTAGGGAAGAAGTCTTATGTTTCCAAGCGAACGCATTGCAACAATCCGCATCAAGGCCAAATTCGAAAACGTAAGCCTTATGTGCGCTCACGCCCCAACGGAGGAAAAAGTTGATATAGCTAAGGATTGCTTATATGAGCTCCTGGACAAAACCTATGACCGACTACCGAAGTACGATGTTAAAATCGTGCTGGGAGAAAGTTCACAGCCGATCAAATTTTCACACTTCGGCAGATCGTGGAAAAAAGCCCATGAAGTACAAATCGATACCCACCACCTATTCATCGATTTCAAAGCCACATACGACAGCTTTTATAGAGACGAACTATACAGAGCCATTTCTAGTTTTGATATACCGCCCAAACTCGCCCGTTTGGATGAAGATGGAGAATTATCTCTGGTCCATCAGGGTCGGAAAAGACCTCACTGACACATACCAAAAAAGGATTAAGGCAAGGCGATGCTCTGTCACCTGACTTCTCACGAGCCAAAATTAGAGGCACAATTTTCAAAAAATCGGTGCTACTACTAGCATACGCCGACGAAATTGACATCATTGGTAGGACTCAACGTTTGCTAGTATAGAGAAGGAAGCGGCAAAATTGGGTTTAGCAGTAAATGAGGGCAAGACGAAGCATATGCTGTCAACAAGAAAGGACACCCAACATCGACGAATTGGACAGAACATCACCGTTGACAGATATAACTTTGAGGTAGTACGGGACTTTCTCTATCTCGGCTCCGCTATTAATGCTGACAACAACATTTCGTCAGAAATTAACCGAAGAATTACTCTTGCCAAACGCTGGAACTACTAAGGGAATCCAGTCCTGCTCTACGACGCCGAAGCCTGGACCGTCTCAAAAGCGGATGAGGAAATCATTGGTCGATTTGGGAGGAAAATTCATCGAAAAATCTTCGGTCCAGTTTGCGTTGACGGGCTTTGGAGACGAAGATTCAACCAAGAACTATACGAGCTGTACAGCGACATACCCCTGGTCAAAAAACTCCGCATTGGACGTATAAGATGGATTGGGCATCCCGAACGAATGGAAACCAATTCTCCGTCTCTCAGAGTCTTCGATTCCCAGCCAGACGTCGGACAGAGTAAAGGAAGACCTCGCCTTAAGTGGCGCACACAAGTAGAAACCGGAGTGCGCAACTAGAGGCAGTTAGCTAAGGATCATTCTAATTTGAGAGACCTGCAAGTTGAAGTGTAGGTTCATTCCGGACTGTAGCGCCACTAAGTAAGTAAGACCATTCGTCAATGCTTCGTGGTGTATAAGGAACGAAGATCTATGCAGAAATTTAGGTATTCCCGCGGATAAAGATGAAACGAAAAATGTTGGACGAAAACAAAGAAAAACTTTTATTAGAACATGTAAACACAACGGTCCTCCAAATTCTTGACGAAACGAATTTGTTGCGGCGTCTTCAAAGAACTAAACCCTTGAATTTAGCCCGATAAGCACAAACCGCGCTATAAATTGCGGGTAAAGCAGGAGCTCTCAAAGGAAAGTTACCTAGGCTCAACAAACTCAAATGTTGAATGTTTTACCATCCTCAACTGTGCTTAAAACCTATAAGCAAATTCATAAGCCCATTAGCGCTTGCCAATACGAAACCCGAATACACAGGACATTAGTCTAAAATTCCATCGAAATGATAAGAGTTCCATCTTACCCATTAGCTGCTGCAGAATGGCTTGAACCAAACGTTCACCCTGCTGTAAGGACTTTAAAATAGTCTCTGCCGGGCCGGACTTGCAAAAGTTTTCACCCAAATTCCAAATCATTCTCTTCACCGAGTCCGAATGATAGTACAGAATATTCGCCAAGTTAATGTTTTGCGATTGTGGAATGTTCGGAATGTCTAAAAGTTCGAAACAACAATTAAGTCATCCTGTTTTATTTTAATGAGCAATCTTACCGACTACTTGCTTTGAATCGGTCCCGAGTTTAATTTGCCCCTCCATCTTAGACCAAAATTCCTTGCTGCATGCGTTAAAAACCCCGGCAACCAAATTGGACAAGTGATTGTCCACCATGGCCGCACTTAATTCAGTTGAAGAGACACGTATAAAAGTGTCTACTGTTTCGGTAGATGGCAGATCTACCCCAGCCAGACATGCTTTCAAATTTGCAGCACACTTTGTCAAATAACCGGCTTCGAGTGGTTCAAAGATGCTGTCATCAAAGGCAAATGTTGAGTTAAGTCGCGCCTGCAAACCGCGTGCGGAGGAGAGCAACTTGGATAGCCCCTCCTGTAGGGCTTGCGAAATGTGTGCGGAGCACTCTTTAAATGATTTTCGAAACAGATCCTCTACAGATGTCCAGAATTTATTGTGAATGGCAGTCTCACTGTCCGCTACTCGAGACACTTGATTAACCTCTTCAAGACACTTCCGAAGGAGAACTATTTGCTCACAATACTCATACAGCTCGTCATAGATCAGCCAGTGCAGCGACTTCCACAGCTTGGCTCGGAAATTTTGTGTTGTCGTAAGTAGTGGGGTTTTACCGGGACCACGATGAGAAGCTGATGCACCTCCGCCAGGAGATCGACTGCTGGACGAAACTTTAGAGGGATCATTCGTACTTAAAGTGGATATATCTGTGCCGGCAAAACATTCCCTTAGAGACTGTTCTATTTCAGCGATAAATGTCACGACAAGATTGTCGAGAGACATGTCCAGAGTTTGAAAGTTTATGAAGATCTAAAAAGAGTTGTGTTAGTCGACTTTTACAACATAATCTATGTAAATATCACCTTTAGTGTGTTGACAACTTGAACTTCGTTACGTTCTTTCAGTCCATTGACAAGTTGCATCTGAGCAAGGTTTTTAATCTTCTGTCGACTAGTGATTACATAAGCACGTTCTTCTTGAACAAACTCGATCTTTTTCAAATCGCTGTCTTCAATCAATGGCTCTGCAATATACCATAAGGATTATTTGATTATATTTGATTTTTGAGGTATAAAGTCCTACCTAATTCAAAGTGTATACTCGCTTGTTTCAGAACATCCTTTGTGGTCTTTAACTTTTGTGTCAGATTGAGTAAGTTGCCACATGATCGCAGTATGTGAGATGCTTCGTGTAGATGTCCAAGCACCCTAGTCTGATTCTCGATCAAGGAATACTGAGTGTCTACTTGATTCTTTAGACGATGGGAAGTCGCTTGAATACGTTCTACATCACCCGACACCGTGTTCAGGGCTACATCTAATCGACCTGCGTGTGTAGCTTGGGACAGAAGAGCACCATGCTCCTCTCTAACCTGTGACTGCAGTTCAAAGGATATTGCTTCTAATCCTTTGGAGAGTTCCTGGATTTGAGTAGAAATTGTCATGTTGGCAATTGGCGATTTGTCGGCCTTTTCGTCGATGAAAACTTTGTAAAAATCTGTGAAGAACGGGAAATGTTTTTAATTAATTCGTTTTGATTGACTTTTTGATTTACCATTTTGCTCGATTTCGTTGCAAATATTTTTATTTGCCATTGGGATTTGCAAAATAGGTTTTGGTTTATTTTTCCCGTGAAGAGAAGGCGAAAATACGTAAACAAATAATGGAGTGACAGCTGTCTGAGTACAGGTATGCGTTCTGTTCAACGGAGGCTGACGTTATAAGGCCTCAGTTATATTGCATTGGCAATAGCTTGGATGGTGACACTACATGTGCACGCCGACTCTTATAAATCAAGATATTTTTCGAAGTTTTCTTGGTTAACTAAGGCCTTTTCTCGATTGCGCTAAAACGGGGGTTAAACTTTATCCACTGGCTAATTTTGCCATTTCCGCAGTTGCTTTCCTGTCACCCCTCAGTAGGTATATAAAATGTCAAAAATTAGCCACTGGATACATTTTAGCGAGCTGTTTGAGCAGGTTAAAATTTGGAAGTCTCTAGTCACCATACTAATATCAAAATGTATCCACTTGCTAAAATGTTAGCCCAATTGACACACGGCCTAAGAGTCGTTAAAAATGTATCCACGACTATCACAGGGCGAAATACTTTTCCTTTCAACTTTTCGAATTTTCTTACTCTATTACACCCATGTGAGTCTAGACTCATGATGGTCGCGTGGCATTACATTGGTATTTTTGATACCATACGTATCATAGTACTAATACCACACAGCACAGTTTGGTTTCCTTTCCCGCAAACAAATGAAAATGATTTTCTTCTGACAACAATTAAGATCAATATTTCACACAACTTCCAGTCGCTGGGATCTGAACCTAACTGAATAGTACACGTATTTACTTTTTCAAAATTTAATTAAGTGTTATCTGTCAAAAAACATCTAATCATTTAATCTAGGGTTAACTTACCAAACAAGCTGTGTTAACTCGAAGCTAATTTTGGATTTATATTGACTGAAAAATTATTTTCTGGAATAAATTCGAGTTTAATCCCGAAACAAGGAACTAAATCCCAAAGAACTAAAATCATCTTATTGAATAGAATTCACTAAAACACATCTCAACTATATGTATAGTTATACGCAGTGCAGAAGTATTTAACCAGCCCTTATAGAGAGTCATACAAATTCTTATTTATAAAATTTTTCCCCACAAATAAATGTATACGGGGTTTGTGTCGAATAAATTACCAAAAAGGGGGAAATCTATTACAATTGGCTGTTCCACAACTCGGCAGAGTTAACAAGGGAAAAATACCGTGGACGATTTTTTTCAGCTTATCATTGAACCTTTGGTAGCCCTGATGCTCAACCATATCGGTTTATACAGAAACAAAATACGCAATATACATATGTATGTATTCAACCCTTGGTTAGGGCCCAGTTATAACTATCATTGGAAACCCTAATTGGAAATTTTCTTTTACTTCTTGGGGCATTTTTATAAATTCAATCATTTGCGAGATGATATCAAAGTAAAGCTTATGAATTTTAGAACATGATTATCCAAAAATATTTAAATTTGGATGTATAGTTTTCGCAGAAAATCACTTATTATTTTTCACTGAACAAGATTTATTTAAGTGAAGTAATAATTGCCATTCCACCGAAATGAAACGGAAATTTCCAATAATTCCTGTAAGAAGCTATGGGGTTGGCATTTCAATTCCATCATGTGTTGTGTTCCAATGAAGAGAATGAAGGGTTCAGTTATAGCTATCATTGAACAACTTCATTAAAACGCAACACATGATGGAATGAAATGTCAACCAGGTTCTTATTGGAATTATAGGAGCCTGTGCTGGTTTGGAACATTTTTTTTCCGCAGAAGTGTATGAGAATGATATTTCACTAGCAGTCCATATTTAATAAGTCAATGTGTTCAATGATAGCTATAACTGGACCCTTATAGCTGTCATTGAACAACTTCATTAAAACACAACACATGATAGAATTGAAATCAACCCCATAGCTTCTTATAGGAATTATTTAAAAAAAAAAATTGTTTTGATCTCAGATCAATTTTGCAGATCTGGATTTTTCAGCAGATTTACCACTCCTTGCAACTAACACTAATAAAAATGATAGCTGTCAGTTTGACTAGAGTGAAAGATTATATCGGTTGTGAAAAAATATTATTAACCATTAAAACTGTAGCAGTACGATGTGAAATAAAAATTAAATCAAAAACAAACACCCTGTGTTACTGGAATATTGACAGCTGCACCGACACTAAGTGTCAATTGCGTTAAAAATATGGTTACATTTTATCCACTGTTTAATTTTTGACTTTTCTGTACCGAAGTAATGTTAAAAATTACCCAATGGCTAAAATTTTAACGCAATTCACACACGGCCTAGCTTCACAGACACGAAAGTAGTAAAATTACGACGGTGAATGAATATCCTTCAGTCAATAAAAAAAACACGAGAAGTAAATGAAAATTTCCATGACAAATACATGTGTAACGCGAGCATCAATTCCATTTCCATATGCTCGCTGATAATGCGATGGTAACGCATCAATGAAAATACCGACGAAAACAGAAACAACACGGAATTGAAACAAATGCCCAGATGTATGAAAGGTACAGTTTTAAATAAAAATAAAATACAATTCGTCAACATAACATTTTCAACTTCGTGGATCGCAGTTCTTTTAATATAAAGTTTAATAAAAAATAATATGGGTCGTCGCAAGTCAAAAAGAAAGCCACCACCAAAACGTAAAAATATCGAGCCACTCGATTTGCAATTCAATTGTCCATTCTGTAATCACGAGAAATCCTGTGAAGTAAAAATGTAAATTAAAAAAAAATTCCATAGTGTTCATTCACAAAGTTATATTTGCATATATTAATTTTCTTTTATTTAGGGATAAAAGTAGGAATACCGCGCGAATAACCTGTCGCGTCTGCATGGAGGACTACCAAACAAGCATCAATTTTCTATCAGAGCCGATAGATGTGTACAACGACTGGGTTGACGCGTGTGAGACTGCAAACTAGATTATCCTCATCTTAACATTTATAGCTTTGATCACAGCATTATTTTTTTAATTAAGTACAACCAACGAAAAAACAATTTCGTTGTTTTCAATTCAGAAACATGTGTGCATTATACTTATTACACTTTTTATTTGATGAAAATGTATCAATTTTTACAATAATAAAACGGGTTCCATTTTTTCTATTGACGTTGCATGTTATTATTCGGGGAAACGCCTCAGTAGGGTTGGGATGCGGAATACGATTTGGGAAGCTAAGAGTACTTGGTTGTTTTACAAGGGTTGTCCCAACACATTTTGGTGTTCGAAAACATTATTTTGCATTAAGTTAGACTACTATTCCATTCCCGTGTTATTATTAATTAGTTTTAACTTTTGTTTTACGCCATTTTGGTTTGTGCAGGTACATTCAGTTATAATAGACAATTCTCCATCTAATCAGTGTTTGAACTTGTCTAAAAAGTTGCCACCCTCGTCATGCTTGATGTACGAAATGAAGACGTTGTAGATTGCGGTCATTACGTTGACAAATATCACACGATATCTGGTGTCTAGGTACTGGAAATTAACATATTGTGCTGCTGGCCATACACACCAATCCGTCTGAAATGGAGAATCATATCGATAGAGTAGAATTCGCATTAAGAAGAAACTCAACTTACAATGTAAATATAAGGGAACTTCGTTATGACTTCGTCGTTTGTTTCGTGCAGAGTTTTATTCTCCAAATAGCAAGCGGGATAAAAAAACAGCAGTATGCATATCGGTGACATTACAAACTACAAAAAGGGTCCAAACAATAAGATTATCACTAAAAGACTAATCTTTTTGTACTTACCTGATCAATTAGAATTTTCTTAATTGTGTTTCTCGTTGTCACAGCGGGCATGACTTTGTCCATCCAGCCGTAGGAGTAATGATGCAAGGGACCCTGTAGAGAGCCAACAACAAACATTCGCCCTATAATGACAAATTCAATAAACTTGTGTCATTAACCGCTGCTGCACACCTTATCACGTATATTCCTATCATATCGAGAGTGTCAGTGCTGTTTGATCTTTTACGAACTTTGGATGTTTTGTTGTTAATTTGAAATTTAATGATCGGGTTCACTTACACATTCTTGCCAAGTCGTAACGTTCTTTCAGAATACCGCGTCGGTACTCCAACTCTTGTGCAACAACATCACCTACTACCATGAGAATTCCAGAGCTAATGATATTTGTGGCGAGTAAGTACTTTCCAAATAGTTTGTTCCAAACTGATTTAACCAGAGTTGGTGGTTGTTTTCCTGTATTTGGGAGGTTTCTTGTCCCACGGGTAGCTCCATAAACAGTTGACCTTTTTAAGGGAGAAATGAGGAGGCAGTGGGTAAAGGCCTTGCTACGCGCAAAGTTACGGAAGGTGTGTTGTACTAGCATGACGCAATATTGGAAATTGTTATGGTTGACAAATTCTGACGGATGAGTTGGAATAGGTATTTTGTAGCACGTAGGTAATGCACATTACTAGAGTTTGTAAATTTTAATTCAACTATTGATTTGTTTCTGCAAGCACGAATCAAAGCTTCGAATTTTGACTGATACCACCAAGGCACCAACACGTTGATATACCACCCCCCACAAATGAATTTATCAGCTGAGCTTGACGTTTCATTGTGATGGTTATTAGGGTGACAATACAATGGGTAGGAACATGTTTGTTTGAAGTTTTTATTGCAAGCTTCGATTATATTTGACAAGTGACATTTAATTGAAATTTTTTATTAGGTGTGACGACCCGGGGTCTTACTTGGGTTTTAGGTTTGTAAGTATAAAATTCAACTTTCATGTTATTTTTTATGTGTAGATCTGTAATTATGGTTGAGTGTTGTAGAAAGAGGGTAGACTCTGATTGGCTTTAACTTGGCAATGCCCAGTGGTTATAACTCTGACTACACATCAAGTGCTTATTTTTAACCTCCAAGTGGTAACCATCGGGTGCTGATCTTATCCAACCGGATTTGACCTGCTAAACGATAACTTTATAACGATAAGGATAACGACGTTCGTATCTGCACTTGGAATGTGAGAACATTAAACATGAGAGGTACAAGCGAACAACTAGCGGAAGCCCTAAACTGCTACAAAGCGGAAACAGCGACTATTCGAATGCGGATTTGCTATAAGTGCTAGACTTACGCAAGAAGTCGTATGCGTCCAAGACATGAGCAAACGTATTGTAACAATCCGCATCAAGGCCAAATTCGCCAAAATAAGCCTTATATGCGCTCACGCCTCAACGGAGGAAAAAGATGATACAGCTAAGGATTGCTTCTACGAGCTCCTTGACGAAACCTATGAGCGACTACCGAGCACGATGTTAAAGTCGTGCTACGAGACTTCAACGCAAAAATAGGAAGGGAAGAAAGATATTTTCTCTTCCTACCTGTGTGTATGTTTGCAGTATTGTCAAACATAGTCTGCACGACAACACGTCTGGTAGCGGACTTAGACTAATTGACTTCGCTACGGAACGAAATGCCACTAAAGCCAGCACACGGTTTTCTCACCTCGATATCCATAAGGGGACATGGCGGTCTTCAGATCAACGAACGGTCAACCAAATCGATCACATTCCGAGGAGCTAACATCGACTCGGACGACTACCTTGTTACAGCCAAAGTAAAAATGGGATGTCTACCAAGCCACAACAATCCAGAAATACTTTGAAAACATTTTAGGTCGAAAGACTGCAATCGGAAGAGACCGCCAAGACCTTCGCGCAACGCGTACCCTACAACCTCTGGATTAACACCATACCACCAGCATGGAATGTCGAAGAACAATGGCAACGATGCCAACAAGCTATTAGATCAGCCAACTGAGGTGCTAGGTTTCTTGCACTTACCAACAAGAAATCCCTGGTTTAATGAAAAATGCCGCAGCCAAAAACGAGGCCTACAAGGCTTAGCTGCAGGTGAAGACGAGAGCTGCCATTAAGCTATATAGGCAAAGAAGAAGGAATGAACACCGGCTTTTCAGAAAGAAGAAAAAAGAGCAAGAGAAGCACGCGATGGAGGATATAGAGAGGTGCCACTCCAAATTTTACCAAAGTGTAAAAAGTCAAAGTCAAGCATACAAGGCTCGAACAGAATCCTGTCGAGATGAACAAGGATGTATCATAGTTGAGACACAGTCGATGCTGAGGATATGGAAGAACCACTTCTGCAGACTGTTAAACGACGATGACGAACAACATTCCGCTGTCAGGCTGTCAGGCAGAAAACTGCCAACCACCCGACCTGAGTGTAGTGAGAATAGCAATATCTAAACTCAGGCTTAATAAGGCTGCCGGAAATGACGGCCTTCCCGCTGAGTCGGCGGGGATGACTTGATAAGTAACATCCACCAACTCATAAGCCAAATCTGGTCGGAAGAAAGTATGCCTAAAAAATGGAACTTCAGCATCGTTTTCCTGATCCACACAAAAGGGAGACCTTCTAAGCTGCGTCAACTATAGAGGCATAAGTCTCCTCAACATCGCCTAAAAGATCATATCTGCCGTAATATGTGAACGCCTGAAACCATTTACCAACAACCTGATCGGCCCTTATTAGTTTCGTTTTAGGACAGGAAAGTTAACAACCAATCAAATTTTCACACTACGGCAGATCCTGGAAAATCAATACCCACCACCTATTCATCGATTTCAAAGCCGATACAGAGCCATGTCTAGTTTTGGTATACCTCCCAAACTCGTCCGTTTGTCCAGGATGATGTAGGAGAATTCTCGCTGCTCAATCAGGGTCGGAATGACCTCTCAGGAACATCCAAACAAAAAAGGAAAGAAAAGGATTAATGCAAGGTGCCGTCTTGCTTCTTGATCTATCTACCTATCATTCTTGAGAGGATTGTGCAAAACTCACGTGCCAGCACCAGGGGCACAATCTTCGATAAATCGGCGCAACTATGTAAGAGCTACGACGATTATATAGACATCCTTGCTATTATAGAGAAGGGAGCCGCAAAAGTGGGTTCCATAGTAAGTTAGGACATACATCGACAAACTGGATCACAGCTATTACTAACTGTGCTTCGAACTCTGACAACGGCATCTCGCTCGGTAAAGTAAGATATAGAGGAGGGAGCCGCAAAAGTGGGTTCAATATCATCACATTTCTGCTCTGTGGAATTCAATAGTGGTTGAACAAATCCTTGGTCTATTGGAGCGATAGATGACGGGCTATGGAGGTGAAGATTTATTCAATAAAATTACGATCTGTACAGCGACATAAATCTGGTAACAATCCGACTCGTATAGTGTTCGTTTCACAGCTAGATGTCGGCAGCGGTAGAATAGCAACTCGCATTGACCTCAACCAACTTGAAGTGCTCAACTGGAGTTAGATAAGTAGACATTTAACTTGTCTGATTACATTCGTCTTCAATGGAGTCATGCTAAACTTAACTCACGTAAAAATAACTTGAGGTCATCCTAGATTGGAAGTTTTTTTCGGACCAAACATATATAGGCCTACCGCGAATAAATTTTCCCGTAAAAAGTTCCCTTTTGAGAACTGTAAATCAGATTGTGAAATGGAAAGTTTTCCCGGAAAATTTATTCGCGATATGTCTGATAGACATAGCCAACTAAGTTTCTAGCAATGCAAATACCCCTTTGACGTCCTCAATCATCTATGTTGCAGCTTTTCCTTCAATAATTCAAAGAAAGGGGTGCCTAGCTGGGCGTATGTCTTCAAATGATGCTCAATGTCATCTTTGCCTTCGTACAGTGAAGCAGACTAAAAGCAAAGAGTATAGAACTACATAGAGTACGCATCATAGCTAAAAAACTTTCAGCTATGAAGGCGCGGGCGGTAAGAGCGAAAGAGAAATTTCGTCTATTGTATGCATCGGCTATGATGTTGTTTGATGCTGGGGTAATACCGTGAACACTGGAGTATCAATATTAGAACCCCACATAGAAAATTTTCGTTCTATGAGATGCGCATTCTATGTAGTTCTAAAAGCAAAGAGTATAGAACTACATAGAGTACGCATCATAGCTAAAAAACTTTCAACCGTTTCAGGCGCGGGCGGTAAGTGCGAAGGAGAAATTTCGTCTATTGTATGCATCGGCTATGATGTTGTTTGATGCTGGGGTAACAACGTGAACACTGGAGTATCAATATTAGTACCCCACATAGAATATTTCGTTCTATGAGATGCGCATTCTATGTAGTTCTATACTGTTTGCTAAAAGCCACTTTTCGATTTAAGAATCCTCACATGTTTTGAATCAACTCAACAACTACCAACGACTCTTCCTATTGAAATATCCGGCCTCGAGGACAAGCTTCAGAGATCCTAAACCGGTGTTAGCTCAGTCTGAGGGTTTCAATAGCTTTTCAAAACTTTCAGATAAACAAATCATTAAAAGAAACAAGGCGAGGCACTTGAGGTGGATTCGATTGACAATTCGTTTTTAAAAGCCTTCAAACCACAATTCGTCTAAAAGGAGACGAACTTTACTTTACTCCAGCAATTGTTTGGACTAGATGGCTTGTCCCGCATTTCCATGATCGATATAAGCAAATCCACGTAAAACCCAACTGCGGGAACAATATAACACCCATAAAGCAGTTCATTTAAAAAAAACCTTCTTTGCACTCCGCATACAACACCAGTCTAATATTTTCCAGCAAATACCGTCTGATTTGTGTATTTTATCACTTGAATAACAATAAGCCTACAGAGACACTTTTTCTAAAAGTAGATTATTTCTCTACTCGGCACTATCTGGAGGAATACCTAGTTCAGCATTTGTCCATGACTCGGGATCGGGATATTCAAATTCACCCTGGAACAAAAAGGTTCGAAATCAATTGCTATGGCAATTCTGGTTCAATAAACTTACGGTAATGTGTTCGTGTTCTGTGATGAGATGGTACAAAATCCATGTCCACATTAGGCCAGCTACGACTTCGGCGCCGATTCTGGTAGCTCTAGATGGTGGAGGTGGACCCACACGGTAGTTGAAACTATAAATAATGAAATATATCAAAATCTGAACAATGGACGAAGGACCCGAATCACTGGAGCAACTTTTATTATATAATTTATGTTAACCTCAATGGGGTTTTGTTTTCATCGAGTAAACTACTGAATTCGGACAGAATTTACTTACGCATGACTCTGGCGTGTTGCTTGGACTGTGGTAGATTTAATTGGCTGACGGGCAACTAACCCACGAATAGCTTTACCAAGCAGAATACCTCGTGAGGATAACATAATTCCGATTGGTTTTATTGTATTATTTAAACTACACTGCAAAAAGTATTTGCTAGTTATTTTCTGACGAACTGACAAACGTCAAAAGTGACAATCGTGGTGGTTGACGTTTAACAAGATATGGTGGCGCCATCTATGATGAAATAGAAACAAGTTAAATGATGGAATTGAAATATCACCCCCATAACTTCATATAGGAATTATTGAAAAATTCCGTTTCAATTCGGTGGAATGGCAATCATTAATTCACTAAAATAAATCTTGATCAGTGAAAAATAAGAACTGATTTTCCTCGAAAACTATAACTAAAAATTTAAATATTTTTGGATAATCATGTTCTCAAATCCATAAGCTTTGTTTTAACACCAAAATGATTAAATTTACAAAAAAAAACCGCAAGAAGTAAAAGAAAATTTTTAGTGAGGGTTTTCAATGATAGCTATATTTGGGCCCTTACTGAAGCCGCAGAGATTTTTTAGTTGAGAATTCAGTGGAACAATTTTTTCGTTTGTTTTTGGAACAACATTCTGAACAAATTTACTTTAGCACAAACTACTTGTCACTTTTTTTTTGATTACAAAATTTGCCTCTGCCTGCTGATTATTTATCTATTTTTGAAAATGATCACTCACATTTACTTTAAAAAGTAATGATGAAAATAAAATTTCACGTTTGATTTAATATCCATACCAATTCCAATTCCAATTCCTTATTCATTAGAATTCACTTAAATATCTCATATAATCTGTTGTTTAGTTATACAGTGCATAAGTATTTATACATTCTTTATTCAGGATAGCACAAATTCTTATTCAAAAAGTATTTCTCCACCCATAATAGTTATACAGGGTTTGTGTCAAATAAATTACCAAAAGGGGGAAATCTATTACAATTGGATGTTTCACAACTCGGCAGGGTTACCAAAAGATCGTTTTTATGGCTGCGAAATAAATAGCGACAAATTTGTTTTCAACACATTAATAACATTTTGTTGGCTCATATTGACTCACTAACATAGTTTTAATTGTTGGGTCTGTAGGTAAAGAAGAATTACCATTTGAATAACTTAAACCGTGAAACACAACTGCTAAAATACAGTACACTTGACAATTTTTTTCAACTAACAATTGAACTTTTGGTAGCCCTGCTACTCAGCCGCCTGTGTCTACAGAAATAAAAAATATATAATGCGCTTATACAGGCACTATGAAACCATCAGACGCGTTTAGGGTATCCAGCCTCTATTCAACGTTGTATAAGTTTTATGAATAAGGTTCTGTAATGAATTTATTAGCGCCATCTATTGACCAATTTTAAATGTTTAACTTTAGGTCTGAATTCAACCATTTATAAAATGTAACCAACTTCACACAGTTGAGATATAGTTTTAAGTATGGCGTTCACTTCCTACTGGGCATTTGCAAGAAGCTGACGCAAGAAAGTAAATAAAGGAAAATTAAAAATTAAAAATCAGCTTACATCTCAGAAGTGGGATCACCACGCATACAGTTTTTATAAATCGCGTGTAAAAAAAAAATTCGTAATAAGTACGAAAATAATTTTATTTTGTAAATTGACCACCGGAGTTTTAATCGAACATGGTACAAACACGCGCGGAATTGATGAGGAGGTTGGATACTCTAGGAGTGGAATTTCCGCCAACAGCCACACCCCAACAGCTGCGCAGCCTCATTGTTTCGGCCGAAAATATACCAAGTAACGATCTTCCGCCTCCAGACAACAGCACTCCGCTTCAGGAAAATATTCCGTTTCAAGACAACTTTCCGCTACAAATCAATCTTCAGCTTCAGGATAACCTTCCGCTTCAGAAAAATCTTCAGCTTCAGGATAACCTTCCGCCTCAGAAAAATCTTCAGCTTCAGGATAACCTTCCGCCTCAGAAAAATCTTCAGCTTCAAGACGACTCTTCGCTCGAGAATGAAAAGTACACCAATTCAGATGACGATGTAATCGCTCAACTTGAGAAGAAAAAGAAAATCCTCCTCCTCCGCCAGGAACTTCAGGCTCTTGAAGATAGAAGTCTTACCAACCAACTGCATAAACTAAGCATGGCTGACATCGAAGGATTAGTTCAACCATTCACCGGCGACGACGCATACACAATCGAAAAGTGGGTAAAAGACTTGGAAAACGTCTTCCAGACAAGTGTAACTACCCAACACTTCAAATTCATGTCTATGCGACGGCTGCTAAAAGGGACGGCTGCGGTCTATCTTCGCACAACTAATGCATCGACATACGAGGAACTAAAGAGAGGCCTGCTGAAGCAATTCGAACGGAACATATCCATTACGGACATTTATCGTCAACTCCAGGCACGTAGCAGACAAAAAGGGGAAAACATCATTTTGTACATGCTATCGATGCAAGAAATTGCGTCGCAAGGTGACATAGAAGAGGATGAAATTATTGGTTTCATCATTGAAGGATTGCGCGACCGGACGGCCTACACGTCGATGTTGTATACCGCAACTTCACTGCAACAGCTGAAAGATCTTCTTCTCAAATATGAGAGGAAGCGCCTAATGGACCGACAAGAATGTACTCAAAAGTCCACCAACCCAATGGCAGCACAACCCTCTGGCAGGACCCGATGTTTCAACTGCTCCCAGTATGGACATTTATCAGCAGAATGCACACAAAAACGGCGTTCACCTGGCTCATGTTTTCGATGCGGAAGCACCTCACATCTTCTGAAGGAATGTAAGGCTCCAGCGAAGGTACACATAGTAAACAACATTAGCAACGAGGACGCCGAACCAGATGTAGATGTAGAATCTAAAACTAAGATTACGCCTTACCAGAATGTAAGTATTGCTTTTCTAAATAATATTTCGAGTCAAACGCGATTTTCTAATTGTAATTCCTTAATCGACAGTGGTAGTCCAGCTAGTTTCGCTTCCAAAGAAATCGTTCCGTTTTTCATCAATCAACTTAATATAAACGAAGAGTCAAAATTTTCCGGCATTTCTGGTACAAAGTTTAATACATTCGGTAAATTAGAGTGCATTATATCATTACTTAATAAAGCTAAAAGAATGTCATTGTTTATAGTTGAACGTGATATCCTTCCAAAACCGCTTCTACTCGGACGTGATTTTCTCAAGATATTCAACATTGACTTTTTCATGGACACCACAGAAACATCAGATTCCGACGGAAAATCTGCAGATTTATTAAGTACCAATAGTTGTCAAACGTTAAACAGTATTAAGACTCGAAATATTTTGAATTATAACAAATGCTCTGATACGAATTTCAATACATTAAATAAATCAAAAAATAATTTAAATAGCAATTTCTTAAATAACAACAACGCGACAAGAAACGAAATAGGCATTGATTGTTCTTTAGGTGATGATGGTTCTATGAGTAATGACATTTCCTTCAGTGTTGAAACTTCCGACAGCGAATTCCCTTCCGATTGCCTTTTGAACGCCCAGCGCTCCTCTAGGTCACAAAACTTCCGAACAGTAGCGCTTTCAAGTAATTGCCCTGAAGATAGTGTTTCAAATAGTATTAGTGTTGGAAAAGAAATAGACGTGGTTTTAGATATTTTTTGCATAGATACCGATGGAGTTGTGTGTGATAGGTCAGAAGAGCCTGATATAAATTCTATATTAAGTCAGGATATTAGAGACTCTATTATTACTATTGTATCAGATTACTTGTCTAATTATCCAAATCAGATAAATGTCAACAATCAGTTCGCAATGAACATCCGGTTGACCTCAAACGTTCCAGTGTTTAGTCACCCGAGAAGGCTGTCTTATAGTGATAAGATTGAAGTTCAAAGAATTACTAACACCTTGCTTGAAAAAGGGATTATCAGACATAGTGATTCTCCTTACGCTTCACCGATCGTTTTAGTGAAAAAAAATCTGGCGAGACTCGAATGTGCATCGACTATAGAAGCTTAAACAAAATCACTCTGAGAGACAACTATCCTTTGCCATTAATCGAAGATTGCCTTGATTATTTGAGGGAGAAAAAATATTTCAGCCTATTGGATTTGAAAAGTGGATTCCACCAAGTGAAAGTAGCTGAGAGTTCAGTGGAATTTACTTCGTTTGTGACCCCAAATGGACAATTCGAATACGTCAGAATGCCTTTTGGATTAAAGAATAGTCCATCTGTATTTCAACGCTTTATCTCGTTTATATTTAGAGATTTAATTCAGAGTGGACTCATTATAATTTATATGGATGACATTCTTATAGCATCCCAAACTATAGAAGACCACCTTGGAATATTAAAGGAAGTTTTCCACTGCCTTGCCAAGAACGGTCTTGAGCTAAGGCTTAGTAAATGTAAAATCTGCCATACTCAGCTAGATTATTTGGGGTATAGTGTCAGTGACAAAGGAATTCAACCTAATGAATCCCATAAATATTCAATATTGAACTACCCCGTACCTAAGACAATGAAACAGCTTCACTCTTTTGTAGGGCTTTGCGCATATTTTAGAAAGTTTATTCCCCAGTTTTCCCGTATTGCCGAACCTTTATACAGCTTGCTTAAGAAGAACGTTCAGTTTAATTTTGACGAAAAATGCCTACATGCCTACGATAAACTAAAATATCTACTAACTAACCCACCTGTATTGGCGATTTATGACCCTCAGAAAGAAACTGAGCTCCACTGCGACGCTAGTATTACAGGATTCGGTGCCACTTTATTACAACGACAGATGGACGGGAAATTGCACCCAGTGTTTTATTTTTCAAAGCGAACTACCGACCCTGAAACAAGATATCACAGTTTCGAGTTAGAAACTCTTGCCATCATTTATGCCCTCAGGCGGTTTCGGGTATACTTAGAAGGTATAACCTTCAAAATAATTACTGATTGTAATTCTCTTACGTTGACCTTAAATAAAAGAAATCTTAACCCACGAATAGCGCGATGGGCTCTGGAACTTCAAAACTTTGATTACTCGATTCAACATCGCGGGGGTTCTAGTATGAGTCATGTCGACGCACTTAGTCGCAGCGAAGCTATCTGCGCTATTAATGAGGACGACATCGAATTCCAACTAGAAGCTACTCAGAATAGAGATCCTAATATCTTAGGCCTACGTGAAAAATTAGAGAATGGAAGCAGAAAACCATTCGAATTGAAGAATGGCTTAGTATACAGGAAGAGTAGAGACAAAAGTTTATGTCTATATGTACCCAGTGAAATGGAATCAAATATAATTAGACTCACTCATGAAAAAGTTGGTCACTTAGGCACGGTCAAATGTTACGACCAGATCAAGAGTCACTATTGGTTCCCTGGAATGCGAGGAAAGATAGAGAAGTTTATTAAGAACTGTCTTAAATGTATTATGTATTCTGGCCCAGTCAAATCAAACGAACAGTCCATCTATAACATCCCGAAACAACCGGTTCCATTTGACACCCTCCATATCGATCATTTAGGGCCACTACCTTCAATTAAGTCTAAGCGAAGGCATTTGTTAGTAGTAATCGATGCCTTCACTAAGTTCGTTAAGCTTTTTCCAGTCAATTCCACTAATTCGAAAGAAGTGATTTGTTCACTCAAAAAATACTTCTCGTGCTACAGTAGACCCAGAAGGATCGTCTCCGATAGAGGAACCTGTTTCACGTCCCTCGAATTCAGTGAATTTCTTCTTAGTAACAATATTGTTCATGTAAAGGTGGCAGTCGGGTCTCCACAAGCCAACGGCCAAGTAGAACGCGTTAACCGAGTTCTGACCCCAATGTTGAGTAAGTTGAGTGAGCCAATACAACATTCCGATTGGTACAACAAACTTAATGAAATTGAATTTGCTATAAACAATACTATTCATAGCACAACGCGGGCAAGTCCATCAATGTTATTGTTCGGCATTAATCAAAGAGGCACAATTATAGATTGGTTAACTGAATATTTAGAAGAACAGGTCGCTAATGAGCGCAATTTGGGTGACATAAGATCAAAAGCATCAGAAGCTATAGCACACTCTCAACAATACAACCAGCATCACTTCGAGAACAATCATAAGCCAGCTAAATTATTTGCGCCGGGTGATTATGTTGTTATAAAAAATGTCGATGTCTCTCCCGGTAACAAGAAACTTATACCAAAATTTAAGGGACCTTACGTAATTTACAAAAAACTCCCCAACGACCGATATGTCATCAGGGACATCGAAAACTGTCAGGTCACGCAACTTCCCTACGATGGGATAATAGAAGCTTGTTATATCCGCCTATGGAAAGAACAGGGTGATGAGGTTATTTAGATTCGTATCAGAACAACATTTTAGAAAAGGAATATCTAGTTATTAAGATATATTTAAGATACTTAGTAATGTTAATATAATTATTGTAATGACCGAGGTCGATCATTCTGTCAGGATGGCCGAACTGTAATGAATTTATTAGCGCCATCTATTGACCAATTTTAAATGTTTAACTTTAGGTCTGAATTCAACCATTTATAAAATGTAACCAACTTCACACAGTTGAGATATAGTTTTAAGTATGGCGTTCACTTCCTACTGGGCATTTGCAAGAAGCTGACGCAAGAAAGTAAATAAAGGAAAATTAAAAATTAAAAATCAGCTTACAGTTCTTACGTTCAGAGGCATTATAAGAAGTGCGTAACTTTATGAAAAATAATGAGTTTATGAATAAGTCTGATTGTGTGTAGATTTAAATTTCTGTTGTTTTTACTACCTTGGTCTACGCAGCTCTACCAGATCAATAATCAGCACGCAGAAACAAATTGTTTAATAAAAAACAAGGATTTGCAAATGTATGCCTAACATTCAAAACGGCGAGCTAAGGCCGTGCGTCAATTGCGTTAAAATGCGGGTTAGATTTTATCCGCTAGCTAATTTTTGACATTTCTTTGAATACTAATGTCAAAAATTTCCCAAAACAATTGAAACAAAACTGCTTTCTATGTATTTTCTTGTTTTCAAATAATACGGAATAGATTTTAGAGAAATTATCAAAAATCCTTGAATTATTTATTATTATCAGTAACAAATATGTTTTTGTATGATTTGTGTTCATGATTAAGGTTATCCATTCCACTTTGTCTCAGTTAAACACATTTCGCAAGTATAGCGAAACGATTGAAATCATAACATTTTTGTAACCATCCATTTTCGAAAAACCATTTTTATTTTAAAACGATAATTACATATTCTTGTAAAAAATTAATGTTTTTTGATTTTAATTTTTTAATTGAATGATGTGCTTTTTTCCCACCACATGTTAACACTTGTAAAGACGATTAATCCACGAGTGTGCCTTGCATCTCTCTCACTCCTCAGTAGGTATACCAAATGTCAAAAAATTAGCCACTGGATAAATTTTAGCGAGTTGTTGAGCAAGTTAAAATTTTGAAGTCTCTATTCACCATACTTATGTCAAATTGTATACACTGGCTAAAATTTTAACGCAATTAATTGGCCTAACTTGTTCTTTCAAGAATAAAAAAAACAGTTTCCTTACTTTGCAGTTTTTTAAAATGACGAATTCCTTACATGATTTTACATAGAAAACAACCAGCTGTACTCTATAAGCAGAATGGGTGAAATTTAGTCTGAGAATATTACAGAAAATCTCCGCTTTGTCAAGTGAAGAATCGTGCTTGAATTATGGAGATCTCCGATATATCCTTAGTCTGTATACGGATCCATAAGTGGAACGAGTCTACTGCGTTTACAATTGATAAACATATCTTTCGAAAGGTAAGAAATTTATGGCGTTTTCCATTGGTAAAAAAATCAATTTTTTTATACCCTATCCCATAGGGGTTTATTAGTTTTGATACATAGTTTGTAACATAGAGAAATAATTGAGCTAGGTATAGCTCAAAGTATATGGATCGACTCAGAATCGATAGCTGAGTCGATTAAGCCATGTTTGTCCGTCCGTCCGTCCGCCCGTCCGTACGTCACCAGTTTTTGGGCCTTAAATTTTGAGCTAGAATGATGAAATTTGGTTGTAAACATTTTTTCCGCCCACTTTATGATAAATGATTTTGATAAACTGTCTGAACAATATGTTCTGACGATGACATTTTCTATATTTCATCGCGAAAAAGCCGACATTTTGAGGATATTTGTTTTAAGGATGGGATGGGATAGGGTATAAAACGATCCACACAGTGGATTGTAGATTTCTCATATGTTTTTATCTAGATCTGTCAAAAGACTGATTCTGACAGTTGTTGTGTTCCATTGGTTGTATTGTTATAATTTCGTGTCTTTGAAGTTAGCGTCAGTGTAGCTGTCAAGTTTCCAGTAACACAGGTTGTTTGTTTTTATTTAATTTATATTTCACATCGTACTGCTACAGTTTTAATGGTTAATAGTAGTTTTTCAGAACCAAAATAATCTTAAATTAAAACGAAAATCACTCTAGTCAAACTGACAGCTATCATTTGTGTTAGTGTTAGTGTTAGTGCAAGGAGGGGTAAAACATGCCTTTTTTGCCCAATGGAAAACAACACTTGTCAAAATCGTCTTTTGACAGATCTAGATAAAAAAAAAGATTGAAATATTTACCAATGGAAAACGCCATGAGTAAACCAGAATCCTCGATTGAATTTACTACATTTTTTATCAAATAAACTGTTAAAACCATTTTATTTTGTTTTTTAATTTCTGTTGTGAACATTTTTTTTTATAAAAATAATTATTACTTGTTCTCAGGCTACGATGTCACCTAATGAGACAAAAAGGTTGTTCATTTCATGGGTCCTAAACCTATTGCGTAAGCGATTTCTCCTAGTTTTTTGCACCATAGCCTATAAAAAAATGTGTAGGTATGCAAATTTTGAATAAAATTCACATGACATATAACTACAAAATGGTGCTTAATACACAACTTGATCCATTGACTTATTATATATGGACTGCTAGTAGCCAACTTCAAGCATGTTCTAAGACTACATACACGCCCCTGTATCACTGCGGAAATCTAGGTAAGCAACAAAAAAAAGATTGTATCATAAAAATAGTAAGAAACAAATTTACAAAACTTTTTCAGTTTATGGGTCAATAAGTAAAGATATGTATTGCAGAATATATTCGAAATCACTCTTTTGTAGTTTTCCATCATTTGAGTAGATGACGCTACATGTCGCCGTGGAAAGGCATCTTTTGGTACAAAAGCATGGTACTATGGAAATTTAGCTTGATGATGAAATACTTCTTTGCTAATCCGCAATGAAACAGAGGAGCCTGTTCTGTTTTGGAACATATTTTCTCGCAGTTGCGTATGAAAATGACATTTGACTAGCAGTCCATATATAATAAGTCAATGACTTGATCACTTCTACATTTATGGCATAGATGTGACTTCCTGTACTTTAAAATTTAAATATTAAGCTATGACTAGCGCTAGGCTGTGATGTAAATTAATTTATTGTTAAAGGATTTCTGGAACGAGTGGGGATTTTCATATAAAATGTTGCGAAAAATGATTATGGATTAGCAACAACGGAATTAAATAATTTCATATAAAATACATGGATTTATTGTATGTGCCATTTTTTTTAACGGTTTTTCAACTGGCTCGTTGGTCTAGGGGTATGATTTCCGCTTAGGGTGCGGGAGGTCCCGGGTTCAAATCCCGGACGAGCCCAAGAAAGGTTTTTTTTTTCATTTTCTATCAATGTTAACAATTTATAAATTTGTTCACATCACTTAGTGCCCTAAGGATCACTTTCTTAATTTAAGTGTACGATAACAGGTATACAAAATCTTTCAACTTTATAAAATCTAATTTTTCATCTTTGAATTCACATTTTTTATCCATAGATTGGAATAATGAATTAAACACTTCTGATTTAAATCTCATGTTTGCAAGTTTTATAAATATAAGACTCTTTTACCAGGTTTGTTCCAGTTCGAGTAAATACTAATAAGAAAAAAACTTTGTTATAATAACCAACTCAAAAAATGTGAAAAAAATCCTACAAAACAATTAAAAAAAAGTAAAATTTCGGTCGACCGTAATTATTTCCTTCGGCTGCGAAAGAGAAAGCAATATATTTTATCTGTTGAATCAAAAAAGCACAACAGCCGATCGTTTTGGTACTTTATAAATTCTAAACGAAAAGATAATGGAATGCCAACTTTTATGGAATTTAATGGGGCAAATTCAACAGATGAAATATCCACAAGCGAGTTATTCGCAGAGTACTTAAATCCGCCTTTGTAGAAAGAAATGAATCTTCCAACAGTAACTATTCCGATATCGACCCAATTGCTGATATTGGATCAATTCAATTAAGAGATTTGGACCTGATAAACGGAATAAAAACACTTCAAAAGAGATTCAGTTGTGTGGTTGATGGTATTCCGCCTTACTTACTTACTTAAGTGGCGCTACAGTCCGGAATGAACCTGGGCCTCAACCAACATGCCTCTCCAATTAGCCCAGTCCTTAGCTAACTGCCTCCAAGTCTGCACTCCAGGTTGGTTGAGGTCGGTTTCTACTTGTGCGCGCCACTTAAGGCGGGGTCTTCCTCTAATGCGTCCGACGTCTGGCTGGGAATCGACGACTCTGCGAGCCGGAGTATTGGTGTCCATTCGTTCTACGTGTCCTAGCCATCTTAAACGTCCAATGCGGAGTTTTTCGACCAGGGGCATGTCGCTGTATAGTTCTTGGTTGAATCCTCGTCTCCATAGCCCGTCAACGCAAACGGGACCGATGATTTGTCGAAGAATATTCAGCGCCGTAGAGCAGGACTGGGATGATCAGGGTCTTATATAAGATCTCCTTAGTTGTTCGAGTGAGGGTTTTACTACTGAATTGCCTTCTTAGCCCGAGGAAACACCGGCTGGCAAGTGAAATCTTTAGTTTAATTTCTGACGAGATGTTGTTGTCAGAGTTAATACCGGAGCCGAGATAGATAAATAAAAAAATAGATAAATGGTGACGTTCTGTCCAATTCGTCAGCATCGACTGTGTCTCAACTACGATATTTCCTTGTTCATCTAGACAGGATTCTGTTCGAACCTTGTATCCTTGGCTTTGACGTTTTACACTTTGGTAAAACTTGCAAACATCGTTCCTGGAGTGGCACCTCTCTATATACTCGATCGCGCGCTTTTCTGGCTCTTTTTCTTCTTTCTGAAATGCTGGTGTTCTTCCCTTCTTCTCTGCTTATAGAGCTCAACGGCAACTTTCGTCTTCACCTGCAGTTTAGCTTTTTAGGCCTCGTTATGGATATCGAGGTGAGGAAACCGTGTGCTGGCTATAGTGGCATTTCGTTCCGTAGAGAAGTCAATAAGCCTAAGTTCGTTACCAGACGTGTTGTCGTGCAGACTATGTTTGCCTACAATACTGCTAAAGATATCTTTTCTTTCTACCTTCGCGTCAAAGTCTCGCAGCACGATTAGCATCGTACTTCTGTAGTCGCTCATAGGTTTTGCCCAGGAGCTCATATAAGCAATCCTTAGGTATATCATCTTTTCTTCCGTTGAGTCGTGAGCGCATATAAGGCTTATGTTGGCGAATTTGGCATTGATGCGGATTGTTACAATGCGGTCGCTAATGTCTTCGAAATTTAAGACTCTTGCCTAAATCTGGCACTTATACTAAATCCGCATCCGAAAAGCTGCTGTTTCTGCTCACTTTAACACGGTCCGTAGTAAAAGTCACAGTTTTTCATCATCTTTTTGCCCGGCTCATCCCATCGTATTTTCTGGATGGCAGTAATGTCTGCTTTGTAGCAGTTTAGGGCTTCCGCTAGTTGTTCGCTTGCACTTCTCCTGCTTAATGTTCTCACATTCCAGGTGCAGATACGAATGTCGTTGTATTTACTTTTTCGTTTGGCCGTGTCGTCAACAATTAAATCTATCATTTTCGAGGCTATGGTATTCCCCTATTATTATAAAAATGTACTGCATTAGTAAGTCCATTACTTAAGATATTAAGTCTCTCCTTCAAGTCGGGTATTTTCTCCGATGAGTGGAAGATTGATTGAACAGCTCCAAATCTTAAATCTGGATCTCGAAACAAAGTAAAAATTTTTAAATTTTTCAGTTATATCAGATCTTTTGGAAGAAGTAGTTAAAGACACAATTTATTTTCACGTCCAAAATGGTATTAATAATCTTCAACAAGGATTTGTTACCGGTAGATCAACCACCACTAATCTTACACTGTTTACTAGATATACCCTTGAGAGTCTTGAGGCCGGAACACAATGAGATGTTATTTTTACCGATTTCTCAATTCGGTAAGTTAGAACACACAAAAATTGAGAATAAATTAAAAGCTTTAGGTATTTACTCAAGACTCAACAAGTGGTTGTCCTCTTATTTGGCAAATCGAAATCAAATTGTCAAACTGGGTAATTCAACATCTTTACCCTTCAGTGTAACCAGTGGTGTACCTCAAGGAAGTCATTTGGGTCCTCTTCTATTTATTTTGATCACTAATTACATTCATTCTTTCATTAAACATACTAAATGCTTAGGAAATGCCGACGATTGGATGCTTTACACTCAAATAAGATCTGTTAGCGATTGTGAACATCTTCAAACTAATTTTCAAAATCTAATTATGTAGTGTAATCAAAGTTCTATAACTTTGAACGTAGAGACGTCCAAATCGTTTACTGCTTCGCGGCAACTAGATGATATTATGTTCACTTACGCAGACAATGAAACTTCTTCAGATCGAGTTAATGAAATATCTGATCTCAGCATTCGATTTCTCGATTCGATTTGATGCTTATAGCTGGGTTTGCAAACTCTTTCTGCTCGAAGGAAGTTGGCAGGCGTTCTGCGGAATAGGGATAGTATATGTTTTGGGATAAATTCATCTGAATTGTTAGCCAGCATAAACTTTTATGCACCTGTGAGACATCTTCACCCAAAAGACATGTATAGTGAATAGGCTGAGAACAGTTTACTGCCAAACGATTACTTACGATTACGATTTCCTACCTTATAACTCTTAGTGCTAATATCAATGAAATTGCTACGCACTAGCTCTCTCTTTATCACACAGCTTGTTGCAACGTAATTCGATAATTATGTGTTTTGTGTGACTCATTTTAGACCTATTTATGGCCTCTGCCTAAGACAAGGCGGGCTTCCAATCTTCTATATTTGATTGTATGGTGCAAGGATACTTGCAAAATGTAAGGCTTCATCGCCATATTTGATCAGCTTACACACTCATTCTCAGCATGTGGTGTATTCCAAATCCACTTTTGGATCCATTAGAGATTTTTAACCACTGACTCTGCTGAGATTTTTTGTTTCAGTGGAACAACCTAAAAATGGAGGAGAAACACTTGCAGAATTCCCCCAAGGAGGCGCTTTTTTCAATTCAAGCTCGCGCTGGAACAGATAGAACCTAAGGCGGGTTGAAATATGGAGGGCACTATCTTTATCAAATCCGTCCAGCTACCGGGGCGCGCAGACGTCACCATTCGTGTACAAGGTGGGCCAAAAGAAAGCATACGATGTTGTCGCCGGCTTCAGAATATCGGTTGTGGCTCGAGCAGTGCTGTTGCTCCGGCCTGTTGGAACCTTATGTCCTCCAGTCCTTATTGGTCCAATTGCGACAGAAAAAAAACTCAGTTAACATGGCCCTATAGAGCGCACCGTCCACTCTTATCGTTTGACGTTCTCGAAAAAAAATGGCCCGATGACTCCTCCAGCGTGAAAAGGGCACCATGCAGTAACTGTGAGCGGGTGGAATGGCTCCTCGTGCATAACTCGTGTATTTTCGGTGCCCCAGAAGCGATAGTTTTGCTTGTTCTAGTACCCGATGAGGTGGAAATGCGCCTCATCGCTCATTTTGATTTTGGTCGAAAAATCGTCCACTTCGTCCCCGATATTGAGGATGGCTTGGGCGTAGGTTACCCGCGTTTGGCGGTCGACAGGCAGCAGCTGATGTACGGACTGGACTTTGTACGGGAGCATGCACAAGTCTTTGACCAAAATTCGCCTTAGGGACGACCGGCTGGTCGTTGTTTCTGGCGACAGCTCGACATCCTCGGCAACAGCGGCGATATTCTCGGCGCAACGGGCGCTCCGGGGCAGGCCACTCTTGGCAACGTCTCCTGTGGTCCCATACTCTTCAAGTTTGGTGGCCAATTATTCCGCGTTCTTGGGGAGTGTATCGCTGCATGTCCTGTTCACTTGTATTCTACATCTGTCTAGTCCACAAATGTCAAAACAGATTTGACATTGGCAGCTATTTGCAAAAATAAGAGAATCTTCCAGTAGGGTGATCTCTTTTGGCCCACCTGTAGTTAAAGAAGACACGACATAATATAGAAGACACGGCAATGTATAAAATGCAACAATTTCCACAAGTTCTTCTGTCTCGGAGTCAACTGATGAAGAATGACACCTTATTGGAGACACAATTGTGACTGGCCCAAGAACACCGATGCTATTTTGGTTTATCGAAACAAAAATGTTCAAAACAAGAGAATCATCGAATTCCAGCATTTGGATTCAAGACGACAAGGGAGACCTGTGCTTTAAGGATCAAGCGAATAGCTGGAAATAAGTAACCAACGTGCCCAGGATTGAACAGAACGGAAAGTTGCCTTTACACAGGCCGAGACCCTCAACGAGTCGGAAGCCCGCTAAGTAATGAATACTGGTAACAACATTCTCAGCATATGGGGACTTTTTCTGCCAAAACAGCAGTTTCCTTACTTGCAGCCTATAATAATTGTGATATCCTTCCAAAATACAAAAAACAAATAACCAGCTGTGCTCTTTTAGCAAAAATGGCGAGGAGAAGATTCCATCAAATTTTAGTGTCAGTATATTGCAGATAATATATTCGCTGTTAGGTTAAATTCCTTGATTGCTGAAAACCATAGTTTTGCAGATGTAGTCTTGTTGTTGACTTTAATCACAGGGTGTGTGCTGTATCATTGTAAAATACACAAAGTCAGACGGACATAACTTGTCCAAACCAAACAAATACCCTCGAGTTAAAGTGGCCAAAACTGTTGTCAAAAGCAATTTGAAGATTGATCGCATCTTTGGCTGCGCGTGAATGTCTGCTACACGGCTATTTTTGGAATAATTACGTTTGAAGAAAATCTCAAAAGTAAGGCCCCAAGGAGCAATTATTTTTTGTTTAATGCACCTCCACTCGGGTATAAATCTTCCAACACAAAACTGACAAGTCAACACATATAAGGGATTACTCACGAAAATCACTGCGCCAGGAGTGGTATTAAGAACAAAGCAAAGGAAAAACTCTCAAATACCATTCCTTGACCATAAAGGTTATCTTCCTGTGAAACGTTCTTTTTTTCATATTTTTTTTGCAGTTCTCATGTTGTTCCAAAATCTCTGGCAGACATGTTTTGAAATTTAATCCCACCGAGTCTGACCGAGAGCGAAGGAAGCGTCATTGTGCATCTCAAGTGCCATCGAGAAAACATTTTTTTTTTATTTCTTCACGTGAAGAATATAAGAGCAAAGGATATTCATCCGTTTGGTATAATCACCGCTATCCGTTAGTGATCCGTTTTTGAATCATCACTGTACCGCAAAACCGCCCGAATCCACCTGTGCAGACGATGATGATTCAGATTTTGTTGTCGTCGTTTGCCGTTTTGGGGCAGGAAATTCTTCTTCTTTTGCAGCATAAAGCAAAAAAAACAAACCTTCGGAGTTTGTTTTACGGTCGTTTGTCAATTTTGTCGGTTAAGTTTGTGAGGCAATTTCATTTTCTGTTTTATTTTTTGCTCACTCGTCCCTCGCCCTGATTTAATTATGCAATCGGTGGTTTTTTTTTATATGATCGAACACATTCGACCGACAGCACGAAAAACATGTTTTGACATTTTGCTGTTAAGTGACGATTGTTGAGTAGGTATGCTCCTCGAGCTCTGAAAAGCGAACATGGATGCAATTAGTTTGTTACTTAGGGGTGCAATTTATTTGACAGTTGCTTGTTAAAGCAACGGTTTTCGTTGTTCTTGATTGAGACAAGACGTACTTTGAGTGTCAAACTGTTTAAGTGGATGGAATTGCTTAAATTTTTTTTTTTGTTTTTCTAATGTAAATTGTGACGTCTTTCAGATTTTGGCACTTTTGTGAATCTTATACGATTTAATTTTATGTTATATAGTGCTTTAAAATACGAAACATTTTTATTTTGTATTTTTAATGCCTAGGTAGTAAAGAAATGTGTCAATTGGAGCTTTAAGGTCGATGACCTACCTAGTAGTAATGCAATAGAAAATTCACACCAAAATCATCGAGGAACAAGATAACTTTGGAATTTGGAAAAGAGAAGTTATGTGATTTTATAAATACAAGATTTCTACTTGGCATTGACTCAAGACGTATTTTCGAACCTATTTACAAAATGACATGTGCAAATACAAAAATTTGTACGTCACAACAGTTTGTCAATTCAAAGATAATGAAATTGAAAGCCAAGCGAAAAAATATTAATGACAAACGTAATTTTTCTTCGATAGTAATTTCTAACTGATAATTATGAAATCTTTAATTGTGTTTTTGTTAATTCAAGGACGAAAAGTGACAGCTCAGTTGTTTTTGAGAATTTAGAAAAATCCGAAAAACTCGGAGTCCACAACGGAGTTGACATTCACTAATTCACAGAGTAGCTTGAGTTGCTAAATAATGAATTGTCGACACCATTCACTCAGGTAGCTCTGACGTATTAAGATTATAACATTGTTCTATGAACTTCCGGACCATAGATAAAGGAAGTAAGTACTAGTTCATCTCTGTCCTGGACAAAACTTAGCAGCGTCTGCCGCATTTTTCAGAAATAAAAAAAAAACAAGAAATGTTCGCAATCGGAAATGTAAAATGTTAAAATCCCGGAATATAAGCTTCGACCAAAATCCTGTCGAAATGTAGAGTAGAATATCCTAGCTGAGTCAAAGTAGATGCTGAGAGTATACAGAAACCGCTTCTGCAGATTGCTAAACGGCGGTAACAAATATAATAAGAAAAACATTCAATAACACAGGGTGGCCCAAAAGTCTCTTTTCTATGTAAAAAATTAATAACTCTAATTTATAGATACTTTTGAGTTCTATTTTTTGTTTCAGACATAAGGTTTGAAAGATTTGACATGGAGCAACACACGATCTCACAGCGAACAAAAATTGTTAAATAATTTTTTGAATATAGCCAGTCAACAATTTGAACTCAACGTGCCTACCGGCAATTTTATGGCGTTATAAATGTTCCAACAGCAACTCGGCGGCACACCACCATCCGATGGTCTGAATTTTCGATGATGCTGAAGCACAATTGACGTTCTATGTCGTTAATGTACCTTTTCTTTCAAATAACGCCAAAGAAAGAAGTCCAACGGTGTCAAATCACATGATCTTGGCGGTCAATTGACATCGCCACCACGTGAGATAACACGGCCATTGAATTTGTCGCGCAAAAGTGCCATTGGTTCGTTAGCTGTGTGGCAAGTGGCACCGTCCGTTGAAACCACATATCGTCTACATCCTTATCTTCCAAGTTGGGCCATAAAAAGTTCGTTTTCATCTCACGATAGCGAACACCATTCACAGTAACTGCCTGACCGGCCTCATTTTGGAAAAAAATACGGCCCGATGATGCCGCCAGCCCATAAACCGCACTAAACAGTCACTCTTTGTGGGTGCATTGGTTTTTCGACAATCACTATTGGATTATAATTCGCCCAAATGTGGCAATTCTGCTTATTGACGAATCCACTGAGGTGAAAATGTGCCTCATCACTGAAGATGATTTTCTTCGAAAACTGATCATCCACTGTTGCAATTTCTTGCCACCATTCTGACCATTGACGACGCTTGAAATGGTCAAGAGGCTTTAGTTCTTGAGTCAATTGCACCTTGTAAGCATGCAAATGCAACCCTTTATGCAAAATGTTCACCAAAGACGAGCGTGAGAGGTGCAATTGTTGGACACGATGACGATATGAGGTGGACGGTTCTTCAGCCACATTATCGCGAACAGCAGCAATATTTTCCGCAGTACGAGCTGTACGAGCATGCAATGGTGTTTTCATATCTCCTACAGACTCGGCTTGCTCAAATTTTTGGACGATTTTTCTGATTGTACGCACATTTGGACGATTAAATTGACCGAAAAAATCACGAAGTGAACGATATGCGTTTTGATTTGAACGCCCATTTTCATAAAAGCCTGAATAACTTTAACACGTTGCTCGATTGTGTATCTTTCCGTTGTTCAAATTGACGTTTAGGTGTGGTTCACATTTAACATCGTTAGATTCGAGGCATTCGGGCAAAGCTCGTTTGGGAAAGTGTTGCATGCTGCGTAGAGCGATTCATCGGATTTTAAGGAATGATCCGCACCTACTCGTTTAAAAGATCCTGTTTATAAGAGTTGGTGATGCAGAAAAATGTCTGGAGAACTGCAGAACCACCGAGAATGACGAAGGATTTTTGAAAATTGTTTTGATGAAGGGACACATTTTCATTTGAACAGGTTTGCGATCAAGCTAAATTGCAGATTAAAGTTCGCTCAAACTAGGTCAGCAAAACTTCAAAAAGTCATGCAAAGTGCCATCAAAAGAGACCATGAGTGCATGCATTCTAATGGTGACCCTTTACCGTTATGCTTTTCCATACATAGGGAAAAATGGTCATGAAATACATTTTTATTTGTAATTTATTTCACTAGTTTTTATCCTTTCGTTCAAAAGTCATTCCAGATGTAGAAAAACAACTTTTGGGCCACCCTGTACTACAGCGAAAACTACCATATAAATGAGGTATGGATAGCAATATCTAAACTAATGAATTCAATAAGAATTTTCTAAAAACCAAACCATTTGAAATATAACTCTGTCAATGCAAAGACTACGATTTTATTTTGCACGGTCGTTTCGGAACCGCTGAACCGCCAACCGCCAAAGAATGTAACTTCAGCATCGGATTCACCAAAAAGGGGACAACCGAGACACTATTTACCGATAACCTGATCGGCCTATTAAGGTGTGGTTTTAGCCCAAGACAGTCGATCAACTTTTCAAATCTTCAAACTTCAGCAGGTCCTGGAAAAACCCTCAAGAATTGCAATTCGATACTCAGCACCGCATATGCCAGACATTAGAGAGGCGACCTGTTCAGATCGATGCGAGGATCCATGTCTAGTTTTTGGTGTAACGCACAAAATCATCCGTCTGTATAGGATGACGATGGAGCATCCTTTATCAGGGTCGACGACGACCCCAAAGTAACACCTAGACAAGGTGATACATTGTCATGTGAGATTCTTAACATATTCTGCCCCAGCGATGTATCCGTCGTAGCGGACAATTCTCCCCAACGCATACTTCGTCGGAGTTTCAAATTCCGTTTCATCCGTTTTATCAACGAAAAAATCACTTCACTACAATTAGTTAAATAAATTCCGCGAAGAATTTGTGTTTGAGGTAATCGGAAAATAGAATTGCACTTAGCTGTCAAAAATGACATAAAATGTCGGAGAAATATTCCGAGCAGCTTTTAGGAAGAATACCACGAAGCTAAAATCTTCCGAATCGTACAAATCGGAAAATATTCCGCTCCGACGGATACCTCGCTAGGGCTGATTATTGGCAGGACTATGCAAAACTCTTAAGCCATACCCGTGGTCACCACGGGTAATTACAGTAAATGATGGTAAGATAAAATACAGGGTGGTAGATTTATTTTTTCAAATGCGAATTTCTCAAAAAATTGTAAATGGTGTGGTGGCGGGTGGTGTCATTTGAATAACCGAGAGTGTGGGTTAGTCAGTCACAATGCCGCAGTTGTCGGGACGGAGTTGCCTTAAAAGTGGAGATTCTTATGTGACCGCGCAGAAAGTTTGTTTAACACGATTGACCGATGGACCAAGTGTAGATTCGATTCAGTCTTGGGTTCAAGGATTCCGCAAAACTTCTTCAGCTTTAAGCACTTCTAATGGCCCAGCAGAACATCAAGGAGTTTTGATTTTTTCCTTTGGAGCGATGAGACTCACTTCCACCTGAATGGCCACGTAAATAGTCCGCAATAGAACCACCAGCAACCCTTACATTGCCACAGTTTGGTGTGAACAGGGAAAATGATGGTTTCAGCATGACGGGGCATCTACGCATACTGGCAGAACCTGCATGAAATTTTTCCGTTTTTGTTCCACATTTCCTACAAAAGCTTATCATCCGTTTAGGGACGTCTCGTAGTCACCAAGGTCACCACACTAAGCCCCCATATTCATATTTTTAGTTTTATTAACATTTGAAAACACAAATCGTCCACCGGCTACCCTATATTCTGTCAACAAGAAACGAATACACAGCATCGAAGAATTGGGCAAAACACTAACATATCGAGCTATAAGCTAAGTCTGATCGGCTTATAATGCTGACGAAAACCAATCGTCAAAAATAAACGAAGAATTACTCTTGCCAAACACATACAAATTTTTCGCGCAACACGCTCGTTAGTACCTACGGCCGAGCTTTTTCACAGCCATTCATGTGTGCGTGTGAACTTCTTGCACGATGACGGGATCTCCTGTTTTAGCCCGACTCCGAACGGCGAATTTGAAAAAAGGTTTTCTTGAGTCCGTAGTAAGCTGTCACTCGAAATTATAAGAGGATCCTTTGTAAGACACTTATCATCTTAATCTTACTATGGCGCCCAAGCATGAACCGTATTAAAAGCGGATACAAAATTCGACCAAGAACTTTACAAGCTAGACCTGGTAAGAAAAATGCATTAGACGTTTAAAATGGCTAGGTCATACAGAGCGAAGAGACAGCAATACTCTGGCTCGCACAATCTTCGATTCCTAGAAAGACACAGTAGGGGAAGACCACCCGAGCAGAAGTAGAAACAGAACTCAACCAATTCGAACTGCGCAACTGGAGTTAGTTAGGCACCGGGTTAAATAGTGAGGCATGTTGGTTGAGGGCTAGAGGCATAGTACTGTAGCGCTTCTATTGAGCTGTAGCTCCAAAAACGATACTGCCGGTCATTGAAAATATTTCGAGATATTTTATAAGCTGAGAGAAGATATGTCAGTGAAATTTGTCGAGGGAGAAGAAGATTAGACATTTTTATTCAGGCTGAGCAACTTTAAGTTTTCCTTTGACTAGGGAAAAGTTCGGAGAAGTAGGGCAAGACAAAAGCTGATGTAGTGATCACCAAAATCAAATAACATGCTTGCAACTGTTCGAGGGCTAAAGTTAAATCGTCGTATTGACTGCGGACAATCTTGCAGCGTAGAACTAACATGGCTTTGTGCAGCTGGAATGCCCTTATAAATGACCATCTGAACTGATGAAGATGGAAATTGTTTTTTTATTTCGACAAATGATCGATAAACCGTACTACCTTTGGCACATCCACGAACCTTTATAGTCTAATTGTGCAAGCTCATCGCGTGCAGCCACTACTTACGATCAAAGATTATAGAGCTATACAGATGACGTACTGCATACATGAAAAATTGTTGTATGGCGGGTCGTACTGGCACAACCCGCCATATATTTGGATCTCGTTTTTTCTCATGTGTGCATGTGCACACCGCCCGCCCGTACCATGATGCTGGTTGGCATTTGCATGGCTTTATAATCTTTGCTACAACCTAACTTAACGCAACCTAACATTGGGAGTTGGGATATTGCCGATTTTTTTGCCATAACTTTGGACCATATGGATTAAATGATATGCCTAATATGAGGGTTAAGTTATTTCCGACTTTTTCCGGCTTTAGTTTTTCAGTTTTCCTCTGACGGGTTGGTCTAGAGCTAGCATATCTATCTCATCATAATAGCTTCTTTGTATCTCAAGTCAAGTAAAAATCAGTAAGAATCAATAAAAAGGAACAGACTTATTATTTTGGATAAACACCGTTTTTTTCTTTAAGTCTTTGGTACAAAAACTTTTATTCTAAATAGAGTGGTACTATTGAGAATAAAAGATTTTGTACCAACGATTTAAAAAAAACAAAAACGGTGTTTATCCAAAATAATATGTCTGTTCCTTTTTATTGATTCTTACTGATTTTTACTGCAGAAAATAATTTATGTAAGAATTAGTAAAAATGACTTATTATTGGTAAAAAGCTGCTACCTACTTATTTTTTTTTAAAAAGGATAAAAACATGGACATGGACACTACAATAATCAATACCCTCCATTCAAATCACCGCACGATATCGTAAAAAAAATGCTGCAGGGGCCCACATCCATTTATACCCGCTACTGTTACTCGTATACAGACTGAAACATACACTTTCCTGCTGTAATCTCCATGAGATATCACCACCACAGAGTCTACAAATGCAACATGACACACTCGCGAATGTGGATAATAATCGACAGTGAATTTCACTTTATCGCTGACCAATAATATGCGCATTTGACTTTGGCTTGAGGAAAACATGACTTCCACCATAAGCCGTTTAGTTTCTGTGTCTCTGACTGCATTCGCCTAGAGCTGGGAAATTGCCTTCCAAATTACACACAAAAAATTTGATTCCCAACGAGATATGCGGGGAATAAAAGCAAATCCACGCCTCAATATGAAATTCAACAAATGTAAGCCGAAATGAGGAAACTCCATGGTGCGATAAACCACTGACAGTTTGTGTTTGTATGGCTTAATACCATCCGCGGATTCGTATCTGATTTTATTCATTAAGACGAGGAAACGAGTACACATTATGGATAGACAGATATTGATGATCTTGCGTTGGCGATGACCATGACATTGCATGGCAAAAAGTTGGTAAAGATACCATTACGTCGCACTCATAAGTCTCCAGGCTATTGGTCATGAATTGAGTTCAATATTTTACCTGAAGGATGGTTATATTAGCTGAATGCGCTAGTTGAAATCAAGCCTGTAAAATTAAGTACCTACAGAGATGTTTTATGGTAAAACTCTCTTCCTTATTGCTTCAACCTGACATGACACAATTTTCGTGATTTAATTTTGCAAAACAAAAAGGTGAAAAAAAATTTATCAACATACAAATGTAGACCACCCGCTCTCATGCATTGAAAGACCGATTTGTTTCTATTAAGAGATCAAAATTTGTACCGCACTGACTTTCTATAAAGCAATTATTGTTTCCATTATTACAGCAATGTATACTCTACACACCAATTGTATCTGCAAAAATATTATATCATCAGGCGCTAGCAACGACTTTTTTAACCTTATCATAACCTTTCGATATGAGTGCGGCCAGGTCTTGCTATCGAGACTCTAAGCATTGAATGAGGCCCTCCTCGAATGTTGTATGTGATAGAGAGAAAATATAATTGCATCATATGCAAAACCGTTAAACACAAACAGCTAACAATTCGTTGCAATTAAATGTGAGATACTCTATTGTGGTTTTATGTTGCAAGGTTTTTTTTTTATAATTTAGCTTGGCAATGCCCAGTGGTTGTAACTCTGACTACACATCAATTGCTTATTTTTTTACCTCTAAGTGGTAACCATCGGGTACTGGTCTCATCCAACCGGATTTGACTTGCTGAACGATAAGCGCGAGTGTTGATAACACAACGAAAAACAGCGACACTATAAACAGCCAGGTCAGAATGGCACGGAATGGATACCCGGCCTGCTGTACCAACCTGAACAAGCTGCTTCGACATATTTGGACAACAGGTTATGTAGGAATTTCAAGGGTTAGTCAGGCCCCTTGAATAGTGGTGGTGGCGGATGAACCGAAAGGTCAACGGCAGCGCTCAATCCCGTAGTGGATACTGATGGCCCCGTGTCCTAGGGGTATCTAATAAATTTGAACTGGCCCTCTAGATTGGGGGTTGTGCTTTGGGTTGACTACTAAACCATGGAAAAACTAAAATGTTACGAGGCAACCAATAGCCCCGGAAAGGACTGATTTATTTGTTGACGACCCTGCTAAACGAAAAAAAGACAACGACGTTTGTATCTGCACCTGGAATGTGAGAACATCAAACAGGATAATTGCAAGAGAACAACTAGTTGAAGCCCTAAACTGCTACAAAGCAGACATTACTGCCATCCAGGAAATAAGATGGGACGGGCCGGGAAAAAGAGGATGAAAAACTGTGACATCTACTACGGACCGTGTGGTAGTGAGCAGCAAAAGCGACTATTCGGATACGGATTTGTCATAAGTGCCAGACTTAGGCAAGAAGTCCTATGCATCCAAGACATTAGCAAACGCATTTTAATAATCCGCATCAAGGTAAAACAAGCCTTATATGCGCACACGCCCCAACGGAGGGAAAAAAGGTGATATAGGTAAGAAGTGCTTCTATGAACTCCTTGACAAAACCTATGAGTGACTACCGAAGTACGATGTTAAGATCGTGCTGGGTGATTTTAAGGCAGAGGTAGGAAGAGAAGACATCTTTAGCGGTATTGTCGGAAAACATAGCATACACGACAACACGTCTGGTAACAGACTTAGGCTAATTGACTTCGCTACGGAACGGAATGCCACTATAGTCAGCACACGGTTTCCTCATCTCGATATCCATAAGGGACATGGCGGTCTCCAGATCAACGAACGGTCAACCAATTTGACAAGACAAGAGGCACGCATCCAGTATTTTGGATGTCCGAAAATTCAGCGGAGCTCACATCGACTCGAAACACTCCCTTGTTGCAGCCAAGGTAAGAATGAGGATATCGACCACGCCACAATATCCAGAAATGCTGTGAAAAAATTTAATTTCGAAAGAATGCAATCACAAGAGACCGCCAAGACCTTCGCGTAACGTGTATTCCTTAACCTCTTGATTTACACCATACCACCAGCATCGACTGTCGCAGAACAATGGCAACGATGCCAACAAGCCATTAGATCAGCCGCAACTGATGTCCTAGGTTTCTTGCGACCACCAACAAGAACGCCGACAGATGCTCGCAGCCAAGAACGACGCCTACAAGGCTAAGCTGCAGCTGAAGACGAGAGCAGCCGTTGAGCTATATAGGCAGAGAAGAAGGGAAAAATACCGGCTTTTCAGAAAGAAGAAACAAGAGCAAGAAAAACGCGCAATCGAGGATATAGAGAGGAGCCGCTCCAGGAATGATCTTCGCAAGTTTTACCAATGTTTAGAACGTCAAAGCCAAGGATACAAGAATCGAACAGAATCCTGTCGAGATGAACAAGGAAATATCGTAGTTGAGATTCAGTCGATACTGAGGATATGGAAGAACTATTTCGGCAGACTGTTAAACGGCGATGACGAACAACATTCCACTGTCAAGCAGAGCGAACCATTCAATATTGGCAACGACAGCGAAAACTGCCAACCACCCGACCTGAGTGAAGTGAGGATAGCAATGCCTTAACTCAAGCTTTATATGGCCGCCGGCAATGGCGGCCTTCCCGTTGAGCTTTATAAAGCCGGCGGAGATAACTTGGTAAGTAACATCCACCAACTCATAAGCCAAATCTGGTCTGAAGAAAGCATGTCTGAAGAATGGAACCTCAGCATCGTTAGCCAACTACAGAGGCATAAGTCTCCTCAACATCTTCAGATAGGATCTTGTCTATCTGACGTAATATGTGAACGCCTGAAACCGTTTACCAACAACCTGATAGGCCCTTATCAGTGTGGTTTTAGGCCAGGAAAGTCCACAACCGATCAAATTTTCACACTTCACACTTTCAACAAATCGATACCCACCACCTATTCACCGATTTCAAACCCAAACTCGTCCGTTTGTGTAGGATGACGATGGAGAATTCTCGCTGCTCCATCAGGGTCGGAAACGACCTTACCGACACATTCGATACCAAAAAAGGATTTAGACAAAGCGATGCACTGCCATGTGACTTCTACAATTTGATTCTTGAGAGGATTGTGCAAAACTCCCGAGGCAACACCAGAGGCACAATTTAAAAAAAAAATCGGTACAACTAATAGCATACGCCGACGATATTGACAACATTGGTAGGACCCAACGTGATGTTATAGCCGCGTTTGCTAGTATAGAGAAGGAAGCGCCAAAAGTAAATGAGGGCAAGACGAAGTATATGCTGTCAATATGAAAGGATACACAACATCGACGAATTGGACCGAACGTCACCATTGACAGGTATAACAGGTAGTACGGGACTTTATCTACCTCGGCTACGTTATCATCTCTGACAACATCTCGTCAGAAATTAAGCGAAGAATTACTCTTGCCAACCGCTGTTGGTTTGAGTTAAGAAGTCAATTTAGTAGTATAGCCCTCACTCGAACTACTAAGGAGATCCTATATAAGACCCTGATCATTCCAGTCCTGCTCTATGGCGCTGAAGCATGAACCGTTTCAAAAGCGGATGAAGAAATCCTTGGTCGATTTGAGAGGAAAATTATTCGAAAAATCTTCGGTCCTGTTTTCGTTGACGGGCTATGGAGACGAAGATTCAACCAAGAACTATACGTGGAGTACAGCGACATGCCCTGGTCAAAAAACTCCGCATTGGACGTTTAAGATGGCTAGGACATGTAGAACGAATGGACACCAATAATCCGGCTCAGAGTCGGCGCGCACAAGTAGAAACCGACCTCAACCAACAACTTGGAGTGCCCAACTGGCGGCAGTTAGCTAAGCACCGGGATAATTGGAGAGGCATGTTGGTTGAGCCCAGGTTCATACCGGACTGTAGCGCCACTCAAGTAAGAAAGTAAGCTCTTTTCTTTACATCCCTGTACCAGATTGAAAATCCTTTCAGGGATTTTCTCTACAAGCAAATGTCACCTTGTTCTCGATATGATAAAAAAATTCCAATTTTGTGATTTGCCTAAAATATAACTTCGCATATATTTAGCACTAACGGGTGAACATGGGCTGTAAACTTAGGTAAGTTATGAGCTATTAACGACTAGGTAGTGTTAAAATTGATGTAGTGTCAATAATGGACGTTGTTTCACTAATTAAAAAATCTTTCGAAAGCATGTAAACGCAAATAAACAAATAAAAATATTGCTTACTACAGACCATCTGAAGAGGTGCACCCTATAAGTTAGGTTATAAAAAAAATAACAACCATCGCGATGCAATCGCTAATGTAAAAAAAATTTCTATGTCGAAAGGAAAAAGTGCATTCGCAGTAATGAGCATTTTATTAGGAGACGGACGCGGAGGGTTCGAATGTTAAGAAAATCCTACACCAGGGGGAAAGGCGCACGATTACTGTGCCAAATTAAATACTACCAACATTTTCCATCAGCAAGGGGCGCAGTGGTCAGTACGGCTTACTGCATATTGCCACTGCATTGGACTGCATATATGCAACAACTGTGCCCCGGAATGCCGGCATAATTGTCTTCACTTCTTGCGGAATGTCAGCATCCGAACTATTAGATTCCTTGCTATTTTACAATTCCGTAATTGTTCGGTTCGGTTGATAGATTAGAAGTTGGAAGCACAGAGGAAAAAAGCTTTTACGTTTCGTTCAATATTATGTAACTGTGCTACTTTGATGTTGATATGTCTTTGATTAATGGGGTTTACTAAAAACTTTTATCCTACTAATCGTATTTGCTGCATTAATTTATTTTATTTTGCAATATTGCCATAATATAAGTTTGAAGCGAGCACTTGTACTTTTAAGGATGTGTGCATTGCATAGATGTTTCTTTATGCTAAAATCATATTCGGCAGTAGTGAGATATCCGTCGGAGCAGAAAATTCCCCAATTTAGTACGATCCGGAGGATCTTGCTTAGAGGTATTCTTCTGAAAAGCTGCTAGGAATATTTCTCCAACAATTTGTAACGCACACCGGCTCAGACCACTCAGCAGTCACTCTGAAAATGGACGGAAGTCTAGTAAAAAAAAGAAGGACCTCCTAGGTTAACTTATAAAAAAACTAACTGGGATCTTTTCAGAAAAGACTGCAAGGAAAATGTGGTTTTAAATGTGCCACTAAACACACCGCTCGAAATAGAAGACGAAGTTGACAAGCTCGTGGAAGCCATTCAGAGCGCAGCGTGGAAAAACACTTTCTTCCGGAAGACAGCAACAAAAAAGTCAACACCAGCCTGACATCGAAGACCTCATACGAGAAAAGAGGAGAGCGCGCGCAAGAGATGGCAACAATCCCGCGCACCCCTGATAAAACATATCTGAACTATCTCTGTAACAAACTCAAGAATAAGCTACAGGATTTAAGAAATCGCGAGACTTCTACATACCTCGAGGAGTTGACTGCTGACAAGACTTCAAACTACTCACTATGGAAAGCCTTGAAGTCCATAAGGAAACCCAAAATAAACTCGCCACCAATTAGAAAAGCTAACGGCGAATGGGCAAAAGGAGACAAAGAGAAAGCGGTTTATTTGCCGAGCATCGAGAGGAAACGTTCAAGCCGTTCGATGGACAACCTTTGAACGAAGAACCGAATGCCAATACGGCAGCCGACAACTATAAAGTAAAAGCCGTATTCCTGTCCGAGCTTCGAATGACAATAAGCAAGTTGAAAAATAACAAAACTCCAGGATATGATTTAATCACCGGCGAAATCCTGAAGGAGCTACCGAAAAAAGCATTAGTTAAGTTGCTCTACATTATAAATGCTTCTCTGAGACTTTTATATGTACCAAGGCAATGGAAAGTCGCCGAAGTCAACATGGTTCCGAAACCGGGGAAAAGTCCAAACGATAAGAAATCGTACAGACTCATTTCGCTCCTGCCGATAATATCTAAGGTTTTCGAGAAAACGATGCTAAAAAGATTACAACCAGTAATTGAAGAAAGACGCTTGATCCCAAATCATCAATTCGGCTTCCGGGTCAAACATTCCACAATCGATCAGGTTTATCGAATAACGAATGAAATTGAAAATACTCTAGAATGGAAAAAGATTTGCTCTGCCGCTTTTCTCGATGTCTCACAAGCTTTCGACAAGGTATGGAACGAAGGTCTAAGGTATAAATTAAGGACAACACTACCGACAAAATTATAAAAAATACTGAAATCCTACCTTGAAAACAGACTGTTTCGTGTTAGACATGAGACTGAATACTCAGAATTCAAAGAAATCCACACCGGTGTTCCGCAGGGAAGTGTTCTCGGACCAATCCTATTCTTGCTCTAGACAAGAGATATACCACAAGATGAAGGGACCATCGTAGCAACGTTCGCAGACGATACGGCTATCCTCGCAATGGATGAGTCAGTCGAATCATCATCGGGAAAACTCCAACGGGCTCTTAACAAAGTATGTGAGTGGACAAAAACCTGGCGAATTGCACTTAACGAGACCAAGTCAACGCATGTCAATTTTACGTACAAAAAGATAAACAACTTACCTGTTTTTATTAACTCTGCACAAATACCATACGCAAATGAGGCAAAATATATAGGAATGACTCTAGACGCAAAGCTTAAGTGGAAGCCACACGTAAAAAAAAAAGCGGGACGATCTCGCAATCAGACTCAGAGAAATGTATTGGCTACTTGGAAGATACTCGAAGCTAAGCATATACAACAAACTGCTTCTGTATAAGCAAGTGCTAAACCCTTGTTAGACATACGGTATACAACTTTGGGGTTGTACCAAACCAAGCAGAGATTTAGGAATTGCTACCGTGAGTAACGAAGCAACAAACTTTGCTTGCAAACTTCGTACTCGTATATATGTTCATTGTAATAACGAAATAATCCGTACTCTGGACGTGACAAACCTTGAGCGCCGGCTACAAAGAACAAGACCGTTCGACCTAGCGCCATAAGGAAAAACCGCATGTAATGACGGTATTAGTAGGTGCGTTCACTGGAATGCTACCTACCAAACGCGATAAGCACTACAGAAGCGTAAACCACTTGTTAAGGATACTTAGTCGTAGTCACCACAAAAAAAAAATTAAAAAATCAGAGAAATAAATTCCATACTACTATGAGCACGCGCAGCCGGTTCTCATAGTGCCTCTCTGAGGGGTGAGGTTTAGACCCTAGGCATATTTTGACTGACATTAATGAAATTGTCAAATATATGAGTCGGGCATAACCAATGGTACGGACCACTGGTATCATATGATGATTACTCACCTCCGGGCGCACACGAAAAAAAGAAAAAAAAAAACACCGGCGAATTGCGTTGAAGTGCATTCAGGTGCATTTTTCGTGCAATTTTTGACAGCTAAGTGCAATTCTTTTTCCGATTTCCTCCGACACAAATTCTTTGCTGAATCTATTTACAAATAGCAGCGAAATGATGGTGACACATACCTCGAATAAAATTTAAACCTCCGAAGAAGTATGCATTGCGGAAAATTGTCCGCTCCGACGGATACCTCGCTAGCGCGGATTATGCGTGTTCCGCTTACGAAAAACTCTGAGATCTTCGAGAAATCCGTAGGTGGAACTTGATTGCTCTGCATCCTCCCACCCAGCTGCTTCTTTTTCGGATTATTGTTTGAAGGTAATTTATCATTATTATAAGCTCGAATGTAGGGAAACTTTTTTTGATAGAAGAACGTCCTTTCTGGTAAGAATGTTCTTTTATATATTTGGGAATTCATAAGTGGAACAAGGTTATCCACATTGACATCGACAATAGAATTGCTTATCAATATCCAACTTCATTCCACTCCGGTAAGTAAGGCCAATCCGTCTTAATAAAGTCTTCGGTGGCGCTTATTTACAGTCTATGAATCGAGATGCTTATCGTAGTTTTAGATCCAGGTTCGGATTATTTCGTTTGTTTGTTTGAAGTTGATAACCGTTAGTGAATGTTTTTCCCAAGCCTCAGCCTGTGCACGATCACATAAACCCAATTGTGTAGTCGTCAACGTGTAAAGCTTCACACAACTTACCTACATTACATGCGTGCAGCACAAACGTAGATCGACCTACTGAAAACCCAGCTTTAAACAATTGATTAGAGCGCTATAGTCTGAGATAAAATTGGGCCTCAACCAACATTCATATCTAGTTCGCCCAGTCTTTAGCTAAGTTAGGTGAGGTTTAATGGGCTGTTGACAATCAAGTGAGTCGTTAAACTCGCATAGGCCTACGTGAGCCCATAGAGATACCCTTTGTTGTATGATGAGCACCTGACAAGAATGTTAAAATGCATATAAGCGTGTGATTCTCATGTTGTTATCTGCTTTGTTCCATATCCACTTTAAATACAGGGTGTCCGCCGGGAAGGTATACTACTTATTTTTTCCCAATTTTTGATTAAATGAAAGAAAATGGATCTTATATTAATAACCGTTTTATTTAAAGTCGGCAATTATGTATGGAATGCAATATCAGGTAAATGTCCGCCTCTGTTAGTCTTACAAATGCGAGCCCTTTTGAGCACATTTTTCATTACATTCTCACACATTTCACGCGGTATTTCATTAATTTCATCACGAACATTTTGTTTGAGTTGCTCAAGTGTTTTTTGGTTTATTTGCATAAACCTTGCTTTTCAGATATCCCCACAAAAAGAAGTCTGGAACAGTCAAATCAGGCGACCGTGGAGGCCAATCAACATCACCAGTTCTTGAGATAACTTGTTGCGGAAAGAGATCTCGCAGTAATTCCATTGTAGTCCCGGCTGTATGCGATGTGGTACCTTCTTGTTTGATACCACATGTTAATCAAACCCAAAGCATGCAGTTGTGGCTTTAAAAAGTTTTCAATCATATCACGATATTGCTCCCAATACACAGTTACCGTTACGCCGTTTTCATATTCAAAGAAGTAAGGTCCATTGATTCCTCCTGACCAAATTGCACACCAGACTGTAACTTAAAATGGCTAGACTGGTGAATAATTTGAGGATTTTCCATTGCCCGGAACCGACTATTCTGTTTATTCACATGTCCATTCAAATGAAAATGTTACCATGGGCTAGCTGTAACATCCAAATGGTATATGTACGGCGGCGTAAATGGTCTTGTGGAAGAAGCTCTTTTGTCAATTGAATCTTAAATGGGAACAAACGCAAATCCTTGTGCAAAATTGTGGCCAAAGTTGTTCTTTGAAGACCAAGCTCCTGAGCACGGCGTCGAATTGAGGTTGATGGATTGTTTTGAACACTTCCTTGAGCAGCAGTTATGTTTTCAGCCGATATTGCAGCACGTTGTGGCCCATGCTTGAGCCTATCACCTATAGACCCTCTTTCTTGGAAATCATTTACTACACGCGTTTTTTTGGCACGCTGTTTCTCCCAAAAATTTTACGTAACTTTCTCATCGATGATTGATTTTGATAAAATCTTTGAACGATCAAAACACGTTGGTTTTTCGAATAGTTTTCCATGATAAGTTTGTCACGTGTCTACTTCCCGACTGCCAAATATGAACTGTCAAGACTAATCTTCACCAAAATGGCGACAGAACTAAGTAGCATACCTTCCCGGTGGGAACCCTGTAGATATTTTCTCCATCCCGATTTGCAGCAGAATCGGACGATCTGCGCTATAGGTTTTGTTGCTAGCTCTGTGAGGTCATCATAGTAGAAGCTACCAAGGAGTTTGTTGCGGCTGTTGCAGATCGCGGGACAGTGATAGAGTAGGTGTGAGATGTCCTCCTCGATTTCTGGGTCGTCGCATTTCCTGCATAGTTGGTATGAGTCAGCTAGGCTGATTCTTTGGAAGTGCTAACCCAACAGGTTGTGACCTGTTATAACTCTTACCGCTATAGAAATGGAAGCTCTGTTCAGAGCAATAAGCTTGTTTGATTTGCTACCGCTTATTTTCAACCAAAAGCCTTTGGTGTGTTTGCATATGTTAATGTTTTGCCAGATTCTATTTCCCTTTGCTTGGATCTAGTTATTGCCTGCTTTTTAGAAGCAAGTGGGGGTCTAACCCTGCTATCGCATAAGGAAATGCAGCTGGACGATCCTAGTCTGGCTAGCTCGTTTGCCTTTTCGTACCCTGGAACGTTATTATGTCCTTGCACCCAGATAATTTGGACTTTGTTCTGGTTACATAGAGCCCTTAGCTCTGAGCGGTAACGTCCAACTATTGTGTAAATGGACATATCCTCTTGTGATATTGCTATTTCAATATTTAGCTGTGACCAAATGGTTTGATACATAGGTTGCCCGCTTCTTTGAAGCGTGCTGCACTTTTTGCTGCTGTGTAAATCAGCTGTAAGTCGATTGGTGGGAGATTTAGAAGTGTTTCCAAAGCCGCTGTGGGACTGGCACGCATAGCTCCTGCTATGAGTATGCATGCTGTTTTTTGAACTTTTGTTAGTGCTGTCAAATGCTTCGTCTTTTTCATGGAATTCCACCAGACGAGGAAGCTATAGGTAAGGATTTTTCATGGAATTCCACCAGACGAGGAAGCTATAGGTAAGGATGACAACAGCTGTGTATTGCCATTTCGTAACTTTCGGGGAGGGCCCCAGTTCTTACCACGGATTCTGTTGCAGCTACATACGGCAATGTTAGCTTCCTTAACCCTTTCGTTGATATTAAGGTTCCAGTTTAGTTTACTATCAAGTATCACCCGAAGGTATTTGGCACTTGCTGACAGTGAGAGGATAGACCCTCCCAAAGTCGGTGTCAGAAACTCTGTGACTGATCTTTTATTAGTGAAGAGTACTAATTCTGTTTTCTCTGGTTTTAGACCCAGAGCGCAAGGTTTTGTCCATCTATTGAGTACGTTTAGGCTTCCTTGCTTGATTGCGCTTAGAGTCGATGGGAATTTCCCACATGCCATGAGAACAACATCGTCTGCATAAGCCACTGTTTTTGTTGCAGTGAATTCCAGTCTCTTCAATGCTTCGTTGACCACCAGTAGAAGCGGAGTGAGAGCCCCCTCTCTGTGGAGTACTCTCGTCGTTGTTATTGTTTTGGTACAATCATCCAGCGAGGATGAAATGTTCCGTTTCTTAAGAATGGTTGTGATCCAGTAACTTATAACCTTATCTATTCCTGATCTTTCAAGTGCCACCTATATGGCTGCCATCTTTACGTTATTACTCTCCTTCTATATCTAGGAAGGCTGCTAGTGGTATAGCGATTTTTTTTATTATTTAAACTACCTGATGTAGGGCAGTTTCTACCGATTTGCCTTTGATATAGGCATGCTGGTTTGGGGATAGATAGCCTGGATTCATGTTACTGCGTAATTGAATATCAAGTTGTCTTTCCAGAGTTTTTAATAGGAATGAAGACAGACTGATTGGTCTATAATCTTTCGCAGCTGTATGACTGCATTTTCCTGCTTTGGGTATGAAAATCAGTCTTTAGCTAACTGCTTCGAGTTGCGCCATTCAAGTCACAATTTAAGTTGTCTGATGTCAGTTTACAATTACATATGAGCGTCACCTAAGCCGAGCTTTTTTTGTTGTGTTGACAATCTGTCTAGGAAAGTAAGACTCTTCGGAACGATATTTGCTGTACACATCATAGACATCTTAAATGTATAATACGAAGTTTTTTTAGAGGGGTACGTTGGGTCCTCGCCTAACCAGCTTGTCAATGCAAACCAAACCGAAGTTTTGAGGAACAAAATTATCGTAGGAAAAGACCATCCGCTTTTGATATGGTCAGTGCCATCAAAAAACGTCTGTTTCTTGCTTGTAGTACTACAAACCAGAATGAACCCCAGCCTTAATTAACATACCTTTTCAATAAGCTCGATTCATTGGTAGGTATCTGCTTCCAGTTGCGCACTTAAAGTTGGTTAACAGAGATTAAGGTGAGATTTCCCTCCACTTCATTTACCATATGGCAATGAACCGAAGACCCTTGATCTAAAGTGGTGGTGCTCATTTACTCTGCCTGCCTTAACCATCTTGTATGGGTGGTATGACCAATGGGCAGCCATTTAATATGGTCTGTGTCGCTTTAAATCACGTAAATGTCTTCATTGAACCTCTGTCTCAAAATCGACTTAATGCAAACTGGACTGAAGAATGTGGTCCATGATTAATCATAGCAAAGCAGAATGCTTTAGGCCTAATATAGATAGCTTTCATAGATCGCAGAAACAGCGATCTAGTCACAGTTACCTGCTAACTAGGAATTTTTGTATTTCTCCGATTTTTAGTGCCCCTTTTGAGTCGGTGCATCTCTATAAAACTGCCATCTGCAGTTTTAAAATCTATGAATGGATTTTTTCAGTTACTGTCGAAGTGCAGAGATTTAATAAGTTGTAGACTTTCACAAAAAATGGAGACCCTCTAAACTGCGCCAACTACAGAGGCATAAGTCTCTTCAACATCGCCTAAAAGATCCTATCTGCCGTAATATGTGAACGCCAGAAAAAGTTTACCAACAACCTGATCGTAAAAAAGTAAACAACCGATCAAATTTTCACACTTCGGCAGATCCTGGATAAAACCCAAGATGTCCAAATCGATACCCACCACCTATTCAATGATTTCAAAGCCGCATACGACAGCATTCGAGTCGAACTATACAGAGGCATGTCTAGTTTTGTTATAACCGCCCAAACTTTTCCGTTTGTGTTGGCTGACGATGGAGAATTCTCGCTGCTCCATCAGGGTCGGAAACGATTTAGGCAAGGCGATGCACTGCCATGTGACTTCTTCAACTTGATTCTTGAGAGGATTGTGCAAAACTCACGAGCCAACACCAGAGGCACAATTTTCCAAAAATCGGTACAACTACTAGCATACGCCGACGATATTGACATCATCGGTAGGACCCAACGTGATGTCATAGCCACGTTTGTTAGTATAGATAAGGAATCGGCAAAAATGGGCTTAGCAGTACATGAGGGCAAGACGAAGTATATGCTGTCAACACAAAAAGGACACACAACATTGACGAATTGGACATAAAGTCATCACTGACAGATATAACTTTGAGGTAGTACGGGGCCTTGTCTTTCTCGGCTCCGCTATTTACACTGACAAAAACATTTCGTTAGAAATTAAATGAAGAATTACTCTTGCCAACCGCTGTTTCTTCGGGCTAAGAAGGCAATTCAGTAGTAAAGCCCTCACTCGAACTACTAAGGAGATCTTATATAAGACCCTGATCATCCCAGTCCTGGTCTACGGCGCTATAGCATGGACTGTCGCAGAAGCGGATGAAGAAACCTGGTCGATTTGAGAGGAAATTCTTTGAAAAATCTTCGCTCCCGTTTGCGTTGACAGGCTGTGGAGACGAAGATTCAACCAAGAACTATACGAGCTGTTCAGCGACATGCTCCTGGACAAAAAACTCCGCATTGGACGTTTAAGATGGCTAGGACATGTAGAACGAATGGACACCAATACTCCGGCTAGCAGAGTGTTCGATTCCCAGTCAGACTTCGGACAAAGTAGAGGAAGACCTCGCCTTAAGTGGCGCGCTCAAGTAGAAACCGACCTCAAGCACCCTTGAGTGCGCAACTGGGGGCAGTTAGCTAAGGACCGGGCTAATTGGAGAGGCATGTTGTTTGAGGTCCAGGTTCATTCTGGACTGTAGCGCCACTTATGTAAGCAAGTAGACTTAGTTAACACTGATGTAGCCTAATCAGGTAGTTGGTTTCAGGTCAGTGAAATAGAGGAGACTTATGCTGGATCAGGAAAACGATGCTGAAGTTTAATTTAGCATTCATTTATCTGACCTTCATGAGCTCCCCGAAGCTCGGTGGATAGTAGCTTAGTGCGTCGACGCCAAATTAAAATGAACCCTGATAGCCATCGCCATTTTCCAGTCTGTATATCTGGCACTTCCATATGTTTTCTTGTTTATCCATACAGAACTCTGTTTGGGCCATCTATTGTCGACTTTTACTTTCGTAAAACAACGGATCTCTATATCAATGGATATAGAGAATAAATTATGTTTTGCTTTAGTGCGTATTGCCACAATACGACTTTTTTCCAGTTGATTCCATTGTATTTCCTTGGTGGAAGTATTTTGCGACACATTGTCCAAACTAACTGATACTCTAGATCCCACTGTTGACCATATTAAAAATTCTTCCCCTGCTGTCTGGAAAAGGGAAACTGTACACTTATTTAAAATCCTAAATTATTAGTTACAAAATGATTTTCAATCAAAAGTAATGAAATGATTCTTCAAAAAGCTAAAAAATTCTGCAGGGCTTCCCCTTGCTAGATACTTTTTGCATGTCTAACATGAATGACTCAACGTCACAGCAGTTTATCAAACACAAAAGTGTTTCCATTTGACAGTTGTTAACGATAATTACAGTTATCTACTAAATATTTGAACGCATCACATCCATGGCAGCTATGTGAATTATGTATGCCAGTTATGTTACCACCAATCAATGCGTTACAACCCAAATACGTCACTTTCCTTCCACCTACTTACAATCTGTTGTAAAACGGAACTCATCTTTGTACCCATTTCATGTTGTAGAAGTCTCTCATCGCCCTCAAGACACGCACTAACTCTGCTGTTATAACTCACAACATCTAGCTTCAGTAGGTAGATGATATGAACTCCACTTATGCTTCCCAAGGATAATCCGAAGAAGCCCACAATTAAAATGACTTATAGCCCTGCCCAGGCAAATGGTTTAGCTATCTGCAGCGTAACATGCGCAAGATCAACTAAAGCGCATGTTACATCTCAAACAGATTGTCAGATCGTTTACCAGATCTCCGCCAGGTGAATAAGAATCAGATAAAGGCCGCAAGACTAATCTCCGCACACCACACTGACTACAACCCAAGAAGCCCGAGAAACTTGAACAATCCCGCATAAATCACATGGCACAACACATCGCAACTCAAACGCTCTACGATGGGGCGGACACTCAAATGTGCGCGCGCAGCTGCTGTAGCTCCTGGCTTTTTCTATCTCTTTCGCGATTCTTGAATGCTGCCCCGTATACCTATACCCAGGTTGAGCGTCAAGAATCCGTACAATACAAGGCACATATCCGGCTCTAGGATCTAATCGCACAGTTGGGAGATTTTCCATGTGGCGCCATAGAAAAATTAGTGGAAATTTATATTGCACGCCTCCCCAAGGCACAGAGTGCGCGCGCTTGCGCTAGCGAATGTGTGCGCAATTTGATATCTGTCAACTTCTGTCCGCAAGGTCAATGAGGGAGATTTCTCAGTGGATTTCTCGTGTCATAGAAACAGACCATGGACACATGGACATGGACATGTTCTCAGCATTCGGAAAGATTAGATTTATCCTCGGCCCAGAGTTGGGATGCGCTTACGTTTTGTGCGGTTGCCTCGGATAGATGAGTGGCTTTGAAATAAACTCACGTTTCTTCACCTTTGGATGTACCCTATCATGATGAACAGCTTCAGTAAAACGAAAAAAAAAATTATATTCCAGCGAAATGACAAGACAGCGCTGGAAGCGTCAAGTGGTTTGCAATCCGCGCTTTGGTAAATAGTCAATTTGTCAGCGCAGCGGGTGGCAAACTTTTATGGTTGCCACTTGTCCATGGTATTAGAAGTGTTGGCAGGTGATAGACACCGGAAAATGTGGCTTCAAGGAGAAATATTATTTTGACGCTTTTGACGCCTTAATGAAAGGAACCGATGAATGTGTAGTGTATGTATGTGAGCACGCGCAACGAAACCGCTTAATCAGCAAAATGATTGATGACGCGAAAAGTAGCTGCGGTGCGTTTTGATTTTATTTTCTCACCGAACGCGAGATGAGGTGAAGTTAATAATTTTTGGTCGAAGTTCGTCGGGAGAGCTACGCTCATAAGTCATTTCTCAATGGCATTGATGTTTTTTTTTGTTTAACAAATTGGAGAACATTTTTGGCAGGTACACTCATCCATGTTGTGGGCATTTCCTTTTTAAGAGGAAGTAACGACTTGTATGGGCTTGTTAAAGGGAAAGTTTTTTTTTAATTAATTGTGATTATGGTCAAACTTGTACTGTCAAGCTATTGTGACAGATGCGAGGTGAAAATGTATTGACATTGGGATATAGATATGGGTAAACGTTGGTCGTTCATGGGTAAATGCAAAAACAAAAAGTACGGATGTGTGGTGAAATCATGGTCGATTGAAGGCAAGCATTTTTATAAAGTACTTTTAGAGATACTTTTTTCGATAGCCTTTTTTTGACAGATCACGTGTGAGTCGTGTCATGCTGTCATGTTATTTTTGTTTAGTATTGTTTGGCATTTCATAATGGAAAGACTTACGCGTGAACAACGTTTACAAATTGTTCAACTTTATTATGAAAATTCACGTTCTGTGAGGAATGTGTTTCGTGCACTTCGCTCAACTTATGGTCAACATAATCGGCCTACTGAGCGTACTATTCGCAACACCATCACCCATTTTGAGACCCAGCATTCATTATTGGATAATATTCGACCGAATAGACCACGTCCAGCACGCTGTGAAGAAAATATAGCGGTCGTAGCTGAGAGTGTACCTACACAAAGACCGTAGAGAGTCGATTCGGCGCCGTTCGCAGCAACTCGGACTGACGTTTTTTTTTTTTTTTATATAATTTACAAGAACTCAAGGGGTTATGAATACCCTTTATATGTTACCATAGTATGAGCGTTAGAGAAGGGGAAGAAAGAGGGGATAGGAAAGATTTTGGATGTAGTGGAGACTTAAACTCCATGGGTGGTGTCCGAACTAGCTTCGGGGAGTCACTTATTTTCTTGTGTTCGTTAAATTTGAAGAAATTCAAGATGGTGTGCATATTTTTAGAGTTTTAGGTATTACACCGACCTTTTTATTTCTTTTAAATAAAAGTGAAATGGATTTTGGCTGGGATTGAACGCGCAACCTTCCACTCAACAGACGAACACATTACCACTACACCGCGGCCACCCACATGGAACGACTTGGCGCATTTTACGTCAAGATCTTAAATTGAAAGCGTACAAAATACAGCTTGTGCAACAACTGAAGCCGCTCGACCTTCCCAAGCGACATCGCTTCGCTCTATGGGCTCTTGAAAAGTTCCAAGAAGATCCGACGTTTTCGAGGCAAATTTTGTTTAGCGATGAGGCCCATTTCTGGCTCAATGGGTATGTAAACAACCAAAATTTCCGCATTTGGGACGAAGAGCAACCTGAAGAGATTGAAGAACTGCCACTTCATCCAGTAAAAACAACGGTTTGGTGTGGTTTGTGGGCCGGTGGAATCATCGGTCCATATTTCTTTAAAAATTATGCCGGTGCGAACGTAACCGTCAATGGTGACCATTATCGTGCCATGATAACAAACTATTTGATGCCTGAAATTGAAGCTCGTGATCTCGGCGACATTTGGTTTCAGCAAGACGGCGCCATTTCCCACACATCGCATCAATCAATGGACTTATTGAGAGAACATTTCGGTGAGCACATAATTTCACGTTTTGGGCCGGTAGATTGGCCACCAAGATCGTGTGATATCACACCGTTAGACTCTCCTTGAACAGAGATGGTGGATGAACCGAAAGGTCTGACTTAACCCTTGAAATACCTAGATAAAGTCTTTTCCGAATATGTCGGAGCAGCTCATCTAGGTTCGCCTGAGATAGCAGACCGTGAATTCACTCCGTGCAATTCTGACCAGACGACTTTTATACCTTTGGGTAGTGGATTTATGGGTTTTGATTATTCGAATAATTCGAGACTATAGTCTGGCACCACGGAAATCGGGGGCCCCTAGGACTTTTCTTAGCCTGATTGAGAGATAGGCTTCCTTTCTTGGTTGTGAAACTTTAGAATACAAGAAATGTGTATAGACCTCGGTCCTTAGCAAGGATGAAGTTCGTGCCCAACATACACGATTTTTAAGAATTCACCAATGCAACTTGCCCTACATCTTAGTTGGGGTGTGAACCAACACTTTTGTATGGTTCTGAAATTTGGGTAGGCCCGCGTGATATAAGAGCTGTAATGGCTAGGTCTTCTAACAAGCTAGTGGGCTTAGTCTATGTTAGCCCCTTAAAATGTTCGGATGTCCAAAATACTGGAATGTGATCAATTTGAACAACCGATTGTTGGTCTGGAGACCGTATTGCCTCCTTATGGATATCAAGGTGAGAAAATCGTGGCAATATAGGAGACATTCGGGCTCCAGTTCCGCAGCGCAAACAATTAGGCTGTGTTTTCTTACAATACCGGTGTCATCTCTTTTCACAATTGCGTTTTAATCTCCCAGCGCGGTTTTAACATCGTACTTCGGTAATCACTCTTAAGTTTTGTCCAGGAGCTCATAAAAACCATGCCATATTTTTCCTCTTTCGTAGTGTGGGCGTATATAAGGTTTATATTGGCGAATTTGGACTTGATATGAATTATAACAATACGTTCGCTAATCTATTCGAAGCATATTAGACATTTCTATACCACGGACCATAGTGGATTTCACAGTTTTTCATCCTCCTTTTGTCCAACCCATCCCATCGTATTTCCGGAATGGCTGTAATGTCTGATTTTTAGAAGCTTAGGGATTCCACCAAAATGTTGTTTGGTTGCACCTCTTCTATTTTATGTTTTCATATTCCAGCTGCAGATACGAACGTCGTTGTTGACAGTTCACTAGCAATTCGTACCTAATAGGTAAATGGTGACAGAAAAGTGCTGTCAAATCGCCCTCAAGGTGATGTCATATCGCCAATAACATTTTATTCAAATAAATAATTGGATGGGTGTGTTTGTTGGGTTTTAAATCTCTGTACATAAATGCCCATAGAGATGATATTTTAATAAATTCTAATCCATGATAGATGACCTCAAACGAGTCTCCTTCACGAGCATTTGAAATTATTCCAGAAGTTTATGTAACATGATTCGAAAAGCTGGCGCCCCTTTTTCTCCGCAAACTGATTCTTTTCAAAATATTCGCCTGATTTATTCCTGTGGTCCAAATGTCTGCTTTTTAGAAGCTTAGGGATTCCTCCACAAATGTTGTTCGTTTGCAGCTCTTCTATTTTATGTTTTCATATTCCAGCTGCAGATACGAACGTCGTCGTTGACAGTTGACTAGCAATTCGTACCTAATAGGTAAATGGTGACAGAAAAGTGCTGCCAAATCGCCCTCAAGGTGATGTCATATCGCCAATAACATTTTATTCAAATAAATAATTGGATGGGTGTGTTTGTTGGGTTTTAAATCTCTGCACATAAATGCCCATAGAGATGATATTTTAATAAATTCTAATCCATGATAGATGACCTCAAACGAGTCTCCTTCACGAGCATTTGAAATTATTCCAGAAGTTTATGTAACATGATTCGAAAAGCTGGCGCCCCTTTTTCTCCGCAAACTGATTCTTTTCAAAATATTCGCCTGATTTATTCCTGTGGTCCGAATAACCACACACCCGTAATAGGATCTGCATAATCTGGTATATCTGGTGTGCCTTGATTTATTTTTGGAACTTATAAAGTTCGAACGTGATTCGTCGTCGTCGGTCCTCGCATCAGCGATAAACATGCACGCTAATGTTCGCTTCCCATGCGGGTGGCATCCTCATTTGGGGTATTCTTTGTTTACCTGGTCCTGTTTTCATTTTTATTTTTGTGTCACGGTCTTGATTAATCACATGTTCATGGAATTCAAGTCCAATTATTTGTCTTTCGTTTCCTTGAAAACCCATTTCGTTATGTCCCCTTAATCTCACATTCTAAGTGAAGCCAGCCGAGTAAAGCAAAGTGAAGCCCAAATGACGAATGAATTCCGTTGCGATTTGTTAATTACATCCTGTCAGCAGGATGCCTAATGTAGTAATCCATTTAATGTAACTCCTTAGAGTCAATTGCTGTAAGTCAACAACTATTGATGCTGATTGATTTTTGAGTTAGTGTACGCCGATATGTACCCTGGAGCCGATTTGATGCATTACCCCAACGAGAAGATCTGAAGATGATTGATGTGCGAATACATCGCATGTTGCAAATGGATTGCGTTGCGAATTCAATTTGTAATAATTGATTTCTATGTTATGAGGTCGGAGGATGATACTGGGCACAGCCCGGCGGGTGCTGTGCAGCGAAAATAGATTTCATTGGCAGAGTGGACGTTTTAAAATAATTAGATTTGATGAGATGATGGCAATGGTGATCTTGGCACGCAATGAGCATGTTCGCATGCCCTACTGTGTGCATGAGGTTGGGCCCCATTCGAATGGCTCAATTTGTCTGCAATGCTGGCATTGGGTGATGGATTAAACGTTGCAATTAGCTTTGTCCGGAGGAATGCACGGAGATGTGATCATACCTACATATGTCGATGGGATGAGTTAATGATATGTCTTGGCTTGCGAAATTGTTTCCAGCGGAAATATGCGGTTATTCAAAATGGTTTATCATAAGGTGGGTAGATATTGTTTTTATATACCCTATAGCCGTTTTAGCTCTGTCGATATAGCCATGCATATGTCTGACCCGGTATATCTATTAGAAATCGATTCTTAGGCTTCTACAGGGCTTCTAGGGCTGAAATTACGAGGTTTGATAAGTGAACTCGAAGTTTGGCAGTACAGGTGTTCAAAGCTCCCCACTCCTAAGTCATCATTTTTATATGGATTCTACTTTTTTAAGACTCTTTTAAAGCCTTAAAAGATGAGAATGCTAGTAGGATTTATTCTTGCATTTCTATTTGTTTTATATGACAAATTTATTGTACAAGGTGGCGCAAAAGTAATCCTCCTATCAGAAAATGCTATAAATTTTGCGATTGGCCCCTAATGTCAGTTCTGTTTTGACATTTGTGTAGTAAAAACATGCGAAATACACGTTACTAAACAATGTTACGCTACACTGCTCCAGAACGCGGAATATTGGTGACTATTTATTTGAGCAATAATCGGTCGGTGACTTTGGCACAACGTGAATTTCGTCGCAGATTTCCTAGCCGTCCAACGCCTACTGGTGAAACACTGCGACGTTTAGCCGCTCGCCTCGAAGAGAAGATATCATGGAAGCGCCGTCGACATCGACCAGACGACGTGCCACGCAAATGGGTATCAGTCTACGGTCTTTACAGCGAATTTTGGTACACGATTTGAAGATGTTTCCGTATAAAGTCCAGACGGTGTATCAGCTGTTAGCTGCTGACCGCCAATCGCGTCTAACATACGCTCAAGCCATCCTTAATCACCACCAAGAGGAAGATGATTTTTCATCAAAAATAATCATGAGTGATGAGGCCCATTTCCATCTTAGCGGGTACGTATATAAGAAAAATTTACGCTTCTGGGGCACTGAAAATCCGCGTGTAACCCACGAAGAGCCATTACACCCGCTCAAAGTCACTGTATGGTGTGCTGTTTTCGCTGGAGGAGTCATCGGACCTTTTTTCTTCGAAGACGTCGCGGGCCAAACGGTTACTGTGAATGGTGAGCGCTACAGAGCAATGATCAACGAGCTCTTTTTGCCGCAACTTGATGAATTGGGATTGGAAAACATGTGGTTCCAAAAGGACGGTGCAACGGCACACACTGCAAGTGCCACAAGGATGCTGAAGGATGCATTTCCCGGGCGCCTAATCTCCCGTTTTGGCGATTTGCACTGGCCAGCAAGATCGCCTGATTTTACCGCTCCAGACTTCTTTTTGTTAGGCTTTTTGAAGTCGCGGGCTTATGTCAACAAGCCTCAGACACTTGCAGCTCTTAAAGACAATATCCGTCAAGAATGTGAGGACATTTGAGCCCTTCTTATGGCATTTTCCATCACTTTGGCCAAAACTTCCGGCGATAGGTTTTGGCCAAAGTGATGGAAAATGCCATAAGAAGGGCTCAAATGACAATCGGCTGTGGCGGCGGTCATTTACATGACATCATATTCTCGACTTGATGTAAAAATATTAAAAGACCAAATAAAAATAATCCCCAAGAAGAATCAAAGTTTTTTATTTTTTTTTTTAAATTACAGCCAAAAAACATCGGAGAGTTATTTTTGCGCCACCTTGTATGTACCACGGGCTCAGTGGCGCGATGGTTAGTGCGATGAACTGCCGAGCAGAAGGTCTGGGTTCGATTCCCAGCCGTAGCAACACCTTAATGATTTTTCACTGGCCTTCCTCTCGTAATGATCTGACAAATCATCCGAGTAGTGTCGATTGTCAAGAAAAGCTTTTCTCCAATTCGCCGTTTGGAGTCGGCATAAGACAGGAGTACCCGCCATCGTGCAGGAAGTGTACACAAGCACACATGAATGGCTGTGAGAAAGCTCGATACTTATAACGGGTGATTTTTTAAGCGCAGTTTTTTTTAAAAAATCGAATAAAACACTAAAATTTTCATCAAATATTCAAAAATTTTATTGTAATCGATAAATAGGCCTTTGCCATTCACGTTTTGAAGACAACTTCATGTAAATGCTTTCCGCGGCTCCGTTTCAATTGGTGCATTCGGAAGGTCCAATTTCAAGTCACTTTTTAGACCATTTCAGACTTTATTTCACAAATTACGCGTGTTATGTTATCCTGTAAGGCTTCATTCGTGTTCCACACATAGCCACATAGACTATCGACTTTACATGACCCCACAAGAAATAATCAAGTGGTGTTAAATCGCATGATCTTGGCGGCCAAATCACAGGGCCATTTCGAGAGTTAAGCTGCTAACCAAATTAATCCTTCAACAGTTCCATTGTTTCACGAGCTTTGTGGCAGTTGGCACCGTCCTGATAAAGCCACATGTCAACCAAGTTCAACTCAGCCAGCTGAGTCAACAAAAAGTCGCGTATCATGGCTCGATATCGTTCGCCGTTGACGGTAACGTTTCTTCCGCGGTGGTCTATGAAGAAAAATGGAACGATGATGCCACCAACGTTCTGTCAATGGCTGTTCATCACTCCAGATGCGAGAGTTTTGCTTATTTACGTATCCGTTGAGCCAGAAATGAGCCTCATCGCTGAACACAATTTTTCGATAAAACAGCGGATTTTAATGGCCCATTCACCAAAAATTAGATGTTGTGGTAGGTCGTTCGCCTTCAATTCCTGTACAAGTGCAGTATTCTCTTCGGTACGCACTGTTTAATGTAATGGATGGTTCAATGTCTAACGAAGTAAATTTGTTGCGAAATTTGGTGATAACAGCACGAATTTTCGATTCACAAGGATGATTATGACGACCATAATATGGTCATAACAAACGGTGCACATTTTCACAGAGCACAGATTTTGATAATAAATTTCAATAATTTGCAATCGTTGCTAGTTTTTAAGTCTTTCCATGATTACTGAAAACTTTGCACTTTGAAGATAGACCACATATAGATATTAAGATTGTCTACATATATTGTTCAGAGACTTTTTCAAAATTTCTTACGGTTTGGCCAAAAACTACGTTTTTCTAAAAAGGGGGCATAGTAGTCATCATTCTACCTCAATTTTAAGACTAAAAAAGTGATGACGTACAGATGGACGGACGGACAGACATGGCTAAATCGACTCAGCTTACGATTCTAAGTCCATCCATATACCTTAAGGTAAATATATCTAAATAGCTAAATTATTTCCCTATGTTACAAACAAACGGATGTTTTTTTTTAAGAGGTCAGTTTTTCGAATAGAGATAAAACTAACATTTTGTGATCAAATCGGGCAAATAAAATGTCATTTGCCATTTCATCATAAACAAGTTTTACCTGACCATCAATTTGGGCTTAGAAGTAAGAATTCGACTGTGGATCAAGTCATCGAATTACTATTGTAATTGAGAAATCTTTCGAAGAAAAGAAAATTTGCTCAGCCGTATTTCTTGACGTGTTGCAAGCTTTTGACAAAGTTTGGCATAAAGGCCTTCAATACAAACTAAGACAAGTTCTGCCTAAAAAATTATATGAAGTCCTCGTGTCGTATCTTGAGCATAGACTCTTCCGTGTGAAACTTGGAAACGAATATTCGGAGTTCAAGGAAATATTGGCAGGAGTACCCCAAGGAAGCGTCCTTGGACCACTCTTGTACCTCCTATTTACACGTGATATCCCACAAACAAACGATACAATAGTTGCCACGTTTGCTGACGCTACAGCTATACTAGCAGCTGGCACAACAATAGAGGAAACAAATATGAAATTACAAAACGCTCTTAACGAGGTTAATGAATGGACAAAATTCTGTCGGATTGCACTTAACGAGAGCAAATCGATTCTTGTAGATGAATAAGGAAATATCGATGATCAATCAATGCGCAAAATATGGCAGAACCATTTCTGCAGACTATTAAACTGTGATGTCGAGGAATTTATCGCTGTCAGGCAGAACTAATCTTTCATTATAAGCAACGAGACCGAAAACTGCCCGTTGCCCGACCTACATGAAGTGAGAAAATATAAATCTTAACTTAAGCCCTAAAAGACTACTGGAAATGACTCCATTTCTGACGGAATATATAAAGCTTGGTAAGATGATTTGGTGAATTATATATTCCAACTCAATTACAATATTTTAGCGGATGAAAAAATTTTGGCTAAATAATAGAAACTCTGCACATTTTATCCGATCCGTAAAAGGGGGTCGTCTTGGCTCCCTCAACAACAGAGGCGTAATTCTCCCTTACAGCGCTTATAAGATGCTGAAACCTGATCAGCAAGCATTATCATCATTTGACACTTAAACTCATTCTTTTACTGGCATACCGGCAGTGACATCGCGTTGATCGGACTGTCATAGTCCTACGGAGATGTCATAGCCATTTTGTCAAATTAGAGAAGAAGCGCCAAAATGGACAAGACTTGTACGCGGCTCTAACAATAGGGGACACACAATCAACAGCTGGAGCTACAACTTAAAAATTGTAAGGATTGAGGACATTTTGTCAGAAGTCAAACGAAGACTTACTCTTGCAAAGCGCTGTTTCTTTCAGCTAATAAGGCAATTTAGTATTAAAGACCTCTCCTTAAGACCCTGATCACATCAGTTCTGCTCTATGGCATCGAAGCTTGGACCGTATCAAAAACGAATAAAGAAATGCTTTGGAAAATCTTTGGCCCGTCGGCTATGGAGATAAAGACTCAATAAATAAGTTTACGATCAGGTCAGGTGAGATCAGGTCCATCTCACTGTACAGAGTCGATGAACTCTGAATTGAAATTTTGACATGTCGAAAGGATACCAATACTGGCACCAGTACTCTGGTCCGCAGATTCCCCGATTCCCAGACGGAAGACGTAATAGAGCAAGACCTCACCTAAAGTGAGCACATATACACGTAGAAACCGACTGCAATCAAGCTAGTGACAGGGTTGGTAGTTGGGGAGTCATGTTCATAGTGTTCTGTAGCGCCACTATAGAAGAAGAATAGTGAAAATCGGACCTTGAGGCAATTAACCGTTTATGGGAAATTTATCCAAACATTGAAATCACAGTAATCCGCAAATGAATGCAACGAACTACAGACACATAACAACACTGGCGACTGATGCCATCGGCTGGGACAGAGCAAGACATTAGTACAACAGAGAGAGAGAGAGAGAGAGAGAGAGAGAGAGAGAGAGAGAGAGAGAGAGAGAGAGAGAGAGACAGATAGACACATAGAAGGGTAGCCATATAACATAAACCTACGTGGCACCGAGACGGAGACATAGAATTATATTGTCTCATATTATCGCACAGGTGGCCTCAGATAAGCTGGGTATTTTTGTAGAAAAAGAATGCTGCCGAAGCCGGGGCTTGAACCCGCAGCGTTTATCTTAGCAGTCAACTACGCGTTCCTCTGAGCCATGGCCACCTGTGATCCAAAGTTACTCCATCCGTTACTTCTCGAATAAATCGGTCCTTAAGAAAATGTAAATGCAAAAAATTTGGATGAACATCTCCGCTGTAGATCTAGCTTACAGATATAACAGTGAGGTTCCCAGATTCTACTGATTACTTTCTCTGTCATGCTAAGCCAGATCTTGTATATGTACAAAAACCACTCCAAAACGAAGATGTGCATTCACTTCGTAGTCTGGACAGAAAGATGTGTCTGATCCGTTGTTGTCGTTTTTTTGTGTTTCTCTAAGGACCAGAATGTGTAAGCGTAAGAGATGTTTATGCACGAGGTGGGCATTGGCGTTAGAGTATCACATACGTCGGAATGATTCAGAATTCCGTCACACATTTTTTGTTACTTTTGGTATATTGGAATATTCTCGCATCTGAGGAAATCCGAAACGGGAAAACGAGTTGACCTTTGGAGTTCTGTATTCTAGAACACGCCTTCTTGCTAAATCCATTAGAAGTATATTCTAGAAAAACTAGATTGTGTGTAGTCGGTGTAGAGACTAGACCTCGCAGGGGTAAACGGACACAAGAGCTGGTACCGGCGCAAAGATTGCTTTGAAGATGTCAGCTTATATATCGTGGTGGTTAGTGCGATGAACTCAAATTCAGAGGGTCTGTGCTCGATTCCCAGTTTCATTCGCCCTACCCTCGCGTTATGGTTATGAGAAAGAGGCTATAGACCTCGCAGGGCTAAAAGGACACAAGAGCTGGTACCTGCGCAAAGATTGCTTTGAAGATGTCAGCTTATATATCGCGGTGGTTAGTGCGATGAACTCAAATGCAGAGGGTCTGTTCTCAATTCCCAGTTTCATTGGCCCTACCCTCGCGTTATGGTTGTGAGAAAGAGGCTATAGCCCTCGCAGGGCTAAAAGGACACAAGAGCTGGTACCTGCGCAAAGATTGCTTTGAAGATGTCAGCTTAAATATCGCGGTGGTTAGCGCGATGAACTCAAATGCAGAGGGTCTGTGCTCGAATCCCAGTTTCATTGGCCCGACTCACGCGTAATGGTTATGTGAAAGAGGCTATAGACCTCGCAGGGCTAAAAGGACACAAGAACTGGTACCTGCGCAAAGATTGCTTTGAAGATGTCAGCTTATATATCGCTGTGGTTAGTGCGATGAACTCAAATACAGAGGGTCTGTGCTCGATTCCCATTTTCATTGGCCCTACTCACGCGTCACGGTTATGTGAAAGAGGCTATAGACCTCGCAGGGCTAAAAGGACACAAGAGTTGGTACCGGCGCAAAGATTGCTTTGAAGATGTCAGCTTATATATCGCGGTGGTTAGTGCGATGAACTCAAGTGCAGAGGGCATGTGCTCGATTCCCAGTTTCATTGGCCCTACTCACGCGTCGATCTGACAAATCAATTGTCATCACAAAATTCGCTCGGATTTGGCATAAAACTGTAGGTCTCATGGTTATGAGAAAAAAGCGTAACTCCTACTCCTTACGAGCTTGTTGCGCCAAGAAATTGAATTTTCGCGTTGGACACATTCGACTTATTACGATTTTCTTCACCAAAGTAAAGGCTGGTGTTTGGACGATCACCTGCTATCTGGCCTAAATCGCTGAATTAAAAGTGCATTATCCTCTCCAGATTTAATTGGCAATTAAATGAATGAACCCTTGCATGACGTCACTCATTGATCCATCCTCTCCATCAAAAGTCAAGAAGCAGCTTGAACTCAACTCAAATGTCCGGGGAACATAAAACACGCGCCAGAGGCTGGATCATTCCTGTTTTGTGTGTTTGTTTATCCCTTGCGGCTGTACGATCAGCACACAATGAAGATCCAAACCGATAACAGGGATATACTCGATAAAAGATTGCCGGATACTTTCAGATAAATAATGACGTTATTATGCGATACACAGAGCAACAGCACATGGCTTGTGTATACACCTCGAGTTCATCTTGACCCTGTCGCGGGCTTCAAGAGTGAAACATAAACAATCTCAGCCGTGGTCGCTCTCCTAATGGACGGACGACATAGATAAATAGAGTTATTGTGTGTGGAAAGTATCTTTTTTTTTATTGTTCTTGTCTGTGCCTCATATCTCCTGCAACTACCAAATAAATACCCAAGTCATGGTGGTGGCTGTGATGATAGAGTGACCGTGTGCATCGTGTCGTCGGCCGCTCCGTTGGACCATACAAGAGCTCCGCTGCGCCTGCGCGATTAAGTAGTGAAAATGTTCCCATGAACGGTGGACGGTGGTGGTTTATGTTTGTGGCGATGGTCAAGGCTGCGCGTTGTGGGTAAACATATATTCGCATGCACTCTCTCGGATGGACACACGAATAATTCGCAGAATATTATCCTGCAAGACAATGACGGCTTTATTATGGCCCCACACCGCACACTTGAGTGGCGCAGCGGTGTGGCGCGGTTGTTGAAATTTATGGGAACTCTGCCGGATGGAGTCTACTAAAGTGCGGCTCGGTATCCATTTTATATACTGTCTGGTGTGTTGTCAATGGATTGTTTTTTTGTGAAGTTTTGATATCCATCGTCCTTTTGGTTCATCGGATTTCCTGCATCTGCGAGAATTGTTTATAAACTGGCTTTAGCGACGCGATCATAGATTAGATACGCGTTGATGAAGATAGTGCGAGGTGAGTGTAGTGCTTGTGCGTGTATAGATTCGCAGTTGTCCTGCTGAAGAAGCGGTATCGTGTTTGTTTTGTTCTTATTAGAGGTTTCATTCACGCAGACACTTTTTGCGCAGAAATCCGAGATAATGCAAAGGGCTGCGGTTTAAATATTTTGAGAACTAAGATCTTTTAGCAAACAAAAAATAAATTCGAGACCGGCTTGTAAGCTTAAATATAACCGCAGCAGTAAAATGTCAATAATGAAGCATACAATCCATATGCTTCATTGACAATAATGAAGCATACAATCAGGGCAAGAAGAATCCAGGGACTTAGGTCAAACTTATTAAGTTTGGGAACTTTCGGCAGATTGTTCAACAAATCAGAAACGATATTGAGATGATTAGGTAAAAATCGAGAAAGCAAAAAGCGATCAAGTCGGATAGCGGCGAGGCGTAAAAAGCTGGTGACGGTACTACTTACGACGGTACTACTTAAGTGGCGCTACAGTTGGTAAGAACCTGAGACGCAATCAACATGCTTCCTCCAGTTCCGTAGTTCAAGTTTATTGAGGTTGGTTTCTACTTGTGTGAGCTACTTAATGCGAGGTCTTCCTCTACTGGCTCCGACCAGTCTGTCTGGAAATCAAAGACTCTGACTAATAATTTCTACTATTTTTGATACGATCGTTGTCTTGTATAATATCTACTAAGTAGTTCAAGTGAGGGCTTTACTACTAAATTGCCTTCTTACTCTGAAGAAACAGCGGTTGGCAAGACCTTATATTACTGACATGATGTTCTTGTTAAATTCGAAAAATAATTTCAAAATTGACGGCATATCCTCTAGCGACTTATGGAAAATTGTGCCCTTGGGGTTTGGTCGGCAAAATCTTCTCAAGAATGTTTCGGTGAGGTTTTTGCCGACCCTGTAGAAGCTGAAGCAGCAGCATTCTACCTTGGCTGCAACAAGGTAGTGATCCGAGTCGATATTATCTCCTCGGAATGTTCGGAAATCCAAAATACTGGATGCGTGCCTCTTGTCTATCACAATGTGATCAATTTGGTTGACCGTTTGTTGATCTGGAGACCGCCATGTCCCCTTATATACATCGAGGTGAGGAAACCGTGTGCTGCCTATAGTGGCATTTAGTTCCGTGGCGAAGTCAATTAGCCTTAGTCCGTTACCAGACGTGTTGTCGTGTAGTCTGTGTTTTCCGAAAATACTGCTAAAGATGTCTTGGCTTCCTAGTTTTTCGTTAATATCTCCCAGCAGTATTTTAAGATCGTACTTCGGTAGTCACCCATAGGTTTTCTAAAAGAGCTCTTAGAAGCAATCTTTTGCTATATCGTGAGCGTAAGCGCATATATGGCTTGTGTTTTCGAATTTGACCTTGATGCGGATTGTTACAATGCGATCGCTAATTTCTTGAAATCAACATTCAAATAGTCGTTGCTTCTGCTCACTAAAACAATAAAATCAGTCCTTTCCGAGGCCGTTGGTTATTTCAGTAGTTGCTCATAAGTTTCTTCAAGGAGCTCGTAATACCATTCTTCTGCTATATCATATTTTTCCTGGATGACAGTAATGTCATTTTTAAGTAGCTTAGAGATTCCGCTAGATGTTCGGCTTTCTAGCTTAATTGCAGTTTCAGATGGGAACGTCGTTGTCTTCATTTAGCCTGGTGGTCAAGAATAAAATCCGTCCATTATCTTTGAAAAAAAAATGTTTTTTTTCTTAAGTTAACCTAGAGAAGAACCTAGTGGGTTAGCTCCAATTTATTAGATACACCTATGACAAGAAGCTATCATTATCCACAACGGGATTGAGAGCTGTTGTTTGCCTTTCGGTTGTTTAAGGGGGCTCGACTTACCGTTGAGATTTCTGAATGACCTGGAACAGGTCAAATAGGTTAATTTATATGTCCTTCCTAATTGGACCATGGTTGATGCTAATTTGGGGATTCTCCCGAGCCGTCTGGGTTGTTTTTTTTTTTTGATAGGGCACCATACCCCAAGCTAATTTTGGCCGACGAGTGGTATAATTTATTTATTTCCCACCCTGCAAATATCAGAGAGTTCCTCTATCCGACACTCGAGGACGAGACTTGCGAGAAGTCAATCAACCGCTTATTAAACTAGCAGCCTCCGAACTTTTCATTTCAATAGGGATGTACTCCTTACTTCTATCGCATTCCCGTCAGTTTTTTTTTACCGATATTTCAGCCAGTCATTGTCCAGGCTAATTTCGCGTACCTCTTAAATAATATTGCGATACTGGTTGTCAGTAAATTTATTATATCGACTGCTTTTTAACAGTCCATTACAAAAATGCAAACAAGATCAACTAACCGGTGAAATAATAAACAAAAAAATTTTCAGGTTATCAAACGTCTTGTTGTTTGCGACAGACTTATAATATTTTGTAATAAAATCTTGAATTCACCCCCAAAAACTCTTAGTTGACAATAAATTTCTCCACAATGCAAACGTTGGTGTTGTGTCTGGCCTTAGTTTTTATAACGGCCAATTGCAATGTCGTTGACCTGCCGAATGGAAAGTTGCTTGGCAGCTATAATGGAAAATACTATTCGTTTCTAAACGTACCATACGCAGAGCCCCCTATCGGTCAAAATCGATTTGAATCACCGATTCCGTACACCACCAAATGGACGGACATCCGTAATGCCACCTTACCGGCTAGATCGTGTGTGCAGTTTACAATAATACACCCCGCAACTAATGGTGACGAAGACTGTCTTGTCCTGCAGATTTTTACTCCTGCAATAACATGTGATCGCAGTTATCCTGTCCAGATTTACATACACGAAGGAGCTTTTAGTAGCGGATCTCCTAGCAATGCCGATGAGTCTTATTTGGCCAGTAAGGACTTGGTTCTGGTCCTGATCAGCTATAGATTGGGCCCACTGGGATTCTTAAGTTCTGGTGACAGCGTGTTGAGTGGAAATTGGGGCTTGAAAGATCAACAGATGGCGCTGAGCTGGGTTCATGAAAACATTCATGCTTTTTGTGGCAACAATCGTCAAGTACTTCTTTCTGGCTTCTCAGCTGGCTCTGCTAGTACTCATCTACACATGTTGAATCCAGAGTCAGCGAAATACTTTAATGCTGCTCTATCTATGGGTGGGGTCGCTGTTAATCCTTGGGCAATGCAACCATATCCGCAACTGCAGTTTGCTAAGTTTGCACACGTTCTTGGCTGTCAATCAGGTGATAGTGCAAGTATTAAACGTTGTCTTCAAGGTCACACCAAGGAGCAACTCGTCGAAGCAACCAACGCATTGAAAGTATTCAACAACAATCCGGTCAACTTGTTCGGTGTGGTTGTGGAACAAGAGGAAACTCCTCACGCATTTTTGACCCAACACCCGCGAACTCTTATCAAAAGCGGGAAGATATCGAACATCCCTTGGATTGTAGGTTACACCGAAAGAGAAGGAGGCTATACTGCAGCTGAATATCTAGACTATGATAAGAATGGCAAGGAATTGATTTATGTTTTGAATTCTCGCTGGCATGAGCTAGCACCGATTGTGCTGTTTTATAACAGCAATTGTGCTGGTTGTTCTGATTCAGAAGCGGAAAAAGTGAGAGACGATTACTCGGACTATCTCCGAAACACATATATGAGAGGTCAACGTTTTGGCGTTGAAACATATCGCCTGCTTGAGAATATATTCACAGACGTCATGTTTGTCAATGGGATTAAGGAGATGGTGGAGCTTCATCGGCAATATGGAAAGGGTCCGGTGTATGTTTACGAATATAGGAACTCTGTGGGCTATTCTGTGGGAAACCTGCTGTCCAATCGTTGGGACTTGGACTTTGGTAAGTGGATATGTTTGACTGTTTTGTTTGAAACTTTCTGATGGTTTTTGTAAAGGTAAGGGGTCTTGTCTTAGTTGCCAAGGGCCAATTCCACAAACCCAATTATTTAACCAACCACTTTTTGGCATAACTATCCAGTCATTATCTTGAGGTCTTAAGGCAGCTGAATGGTGGCTTTCGTGCTTGTTGATCTTAGCTCAAGAACCATCACCTCAACTTTTATTTTACCTTATGCGAAATTTTAATAAATACCCAACAGTATAAAACCATCTTTTCAAATTTGTTGCTCGGAATCGGCATTAAACTTTTGGACTAATTCTGTGTTGGAAAAAATTGCTGGCACACTTTGCACAATCTTAGCTTAAGACCATTTTGGACCACTTCTATTTTTGCAATATTTTTTTTTACAACTTTTTTAACTTAATTCTGATTTTTTCTTATATTTTTACAGGGGCGAGTCATGGTGCTGACATGAGTTGTGTCCTACCTTTGAAGCTTCTTATACAGCCAAATACAACCTGCACATCCTACGATAAATATATCGCTGATAGTTTGATTTCGATGGCAATCAAAATTTGTACTACTGGGTATGTAGACAGCTTTACGTTGATTATTTTACAGGGTGTCCCACTGGATGCTTGCTCCTTTAATTTCTATGAGTCGAAGATATTACTGCTGTAGGGTTTGGATGTGCATCGTTGGTTCGATTGTTTTGCTTGGTCTGTAACAAACAAAATTTTTGTATTGGATTGATCGTGTCATTTTTAGCTGTACGGTTTGTCTGTATCTGTCTTATTTACATGTCATAAGTCTGCGATAATTAAGGTCAGCTCTGCTCGGCGGCAAATGCAAGAAATATCTTAAATACCTCCCTTTAGGTGTTGGGGAATGTCGAACCCGTGAATTGAGGATTACAGTGGGAGGATACGCTCAAAAGAAGTCAAGTTACTGCCCATATTTAGGCTTCTATAAATTCTGGGGTTGTGCCACCTCTATCAAGCTCATAAGCCTTAAGGGTCGCTTAGCATACGTATCCGTAGCTGAAGTTTGAATCTGAGTCAGAAGTTTAAAACAAGGCGACCCGTAAGAGCTTACCCAAAGTAAATCTTCGTGAATCTGTAGCCTGAAGTTGAATGGGGGGCTGCTTCATGTAAAAATGTATCTCACTTTTGACAGTGCCACAAGATACCAACTACATATACGCATTATGGGCAGCCCTTTACATTTCCGTGGGATATCTCTATGCCCCGGTATCCAGAAAACGTGAATTTTATAGTGACGTAATGAAACCAATAGTCCAGAAGTTGGTCTATGGTTCGATTCCGATGGTTTCCAAATTATCACCTGGTTAAGGTACGACCACCACAGTGCACGCCGACTTTTTGTTGGCACCTGGCTGAGTTGGTATAGTGCTTGTGAATGGATGGGCCTTAGTTCAGTTACATCCATTTGTAATGGCTAAATGTGCCAGAGACTCCTCGCTACGTTCAGAGAACCACCTTTATCATCTTTAACTTTGCCACTTCGCAGGTGATGGATTTCAAGAAGCGGATTGCTCAGCTAAATAAAATCATAAATGTCCTTCGGGTTTGAAGATTCCACCATGATTTTAGGTTGGGAAACTGGTTCATTTCAACTTCCTCTAGTTCTGTTCTCTCGTCAAACCTCCCCTACACTGGTCATGGTGATCTTTTAGAGATCGTCGGATCGTTGATCACCACAACTAATCCACCTTATACGACTCTGATAGAGCTGGGTAGGTGGGTGCAAAGAATGAGTGGTAACGGGGGACTTGGAGAACGATGGAAGCAAGTTGCATATCCATCTTGTTCCATTTATGAGTATGTCAATGGATATGCTGTCAACATGATGCTGATTACCCCTATTTTCAGACGATCTTTAAATCTTTTCAGTGCTATTGTGAACTGTGTTTGTCATTTTTTTCTAAATGCTGTCAACATGATGGCCGATTACCGCGATTTTCAGACGATCTTTAAATCTTTTCAGTGCTATTGTGAACTGTGTTTGCCATTTTTTTCTTCTTGGCTCATTCGATATTTCTTCCAGCGACCTCTATCTTATGGAACATTACAGGGGGGTGACGGAGACTTGGACTTGCCGTGTCCCTGACTCTGAACGTACTTTCAATGGAATTTCTTGTATGTTTGAGCTCAAAACTGCAAACCGTTTCAAATTACACAATTTAGTTACCATGGAAGCTCGAAGACTTACAAGAGCCTGCGCCGTAGTTGGTGGGTGAACTAGACGTGATCCCAAATTCATTGAAGAAGTTACACGACAGCGCATCGACTTGCCTAAATCCTTTTTTGGTATCGATTGTGTCGGTGAGGTCGTTTCCGACCCTGATAGAGAAGCGAGCGTTCTCCATTGTCATCATACAAAAACGGACGAGTTTGGGCGGTATACCAAAACTAGACATGGCTCTGTATAGTTCTTCTCTATATATGCTGTCATATGCGGCTTTGAAATCGATGAATAGGTTGTGCTTATTAAATTGGACATCTTTGGTTTTTCCCGGATCTGCCGAAGTGTGAAAATTTGATAAGTTTTGGGCTTTCTTGGCCTAAAACCACACTGATAAGGGCCGATCAGGTTGTTGGTAAAGGGTTTCAGGCGTTCACATATTACTGCAGATTGGATCTTGTAGGCGATGTTGAGGAGACTTATGCCTCTGTAGTTGGCGCAGTTCAGAGGGTCTGCTTTTTGTGGGTTGGACAAACGATGCTGAGGTTCCATTCTTCATTTGGCTTATGAGTTGGTGGATGTTACTTACTAAGTCATCTCCGCCGGCTGTATAAGGCTCGGCGGGAAGGCCGTCATTTCCGGAAGCCTTATTAAGCTTGAGTTTAGATATTGCCATCCTTACTTCACTCAGGTTTTCGCTGTCGTCGCCAATATTGAATGATTCGTTCTTATTGACAGCGAAATGTTGATCGTCATCGCCGTTTAACAGTCTGCAGAAGTGTTTCTTCGATATCCTCAGCATAGACTGTGTCTCCACTACGACATTTCCTTGGTCATCTCGACAGGATTCTGTTCGAGCCTTGTATCCTCGGCTACACTTTTGGTAAAACTTGCGAACATCGTTCCTGGAGTGACACCTGTCTATATCCTCGATCGCGCGCTTTTCTTCCTCTTTTTTCTTCTTTCTGAAAAGCCGGTGTTCTTCCCTTCTTCTATGCCTATAGAGCTCAACGGCTGCTTTCGTCTTCACCTGCAGTTTAGCCTTTCGGCATTCCTCATCAAACGAGGGGTTTCTTGCTGGCAGGCGCGATGAACCTAGCACATCAGTTGCGGCTGATCTACTGGATTTTTGCCATAGTTTTTCGACATTCGATGCTGGTGGTCTGGTGTTAATCGAGAGGTTAAGGGATACGCGTTGCGCGACGGTTTTGGCGGTCTCTTCCGAGTGCAGTCTTTCGACATTCAATTTTTCTCACAGATTTTCTGGATTGTTGTGGCGTGGTGGAACATGGCTGCAACAAGGTAGTGGTCCGAGTCGATGTTAGCTCCTCAGAATGTTCGGACATCCAAAATGCTGGATCCATGCCTCTTGTCTATCGCAATATGATCAATTTGGTTGACCGTTCGTTGATCTGAAGACCGCCATGTCCCCTTATGGATATCGAGGTGAGGAAACCGTGTGCTGGCTATAGTGGCATTCCGTTCCGTAGCGAAGTCATTTAGCCTAAGTCCGTTACCAGACGTAGCCTACACGACGTAGGCTATGTTCGCAGACAATACTTCTAGTTTACCGCTGAGAAGTTAAGGCATTCAATGGACATAGATAATAATTCTCCACGAATATATATCCATTTCCTAAGTTAAAATGGGTTATTCCGTCAGCTCTATTGACCTTACCCCAATCACTGACATCCAAGCGGCAATAAAGGAAGAATCTGCTACTGCAATAATATCCGAGATAGTTCGCGAGCTCTGGGCTAGCAGAATAATGTCAATCCATATTGAATTGGTTGCTTAAGACTTACAGCACCTGTATAGGCTGCCTTCTGAGGTAAAAGGCAGGATTAGGAATGCAAAAAAGGAAAGCATGCAACATTAATAACAAATGCGTTTGTAGGCATGTTCGTTGAGGTAGGCTGCCTCCAGTTAATAGTTATTGTATTAAAATTGGTTAGTAATTCTCTGACTATGAGCATCAAACCAACGTTTCGCAACATCAGCCCTATGTAGGTACACGCCCCTGTCGATGATACTGTAAACCGTATCAAGAAAGGAAAGCTACTAATGGCCTTAGAGAACTGGAGATAGTCAGAGTCTACAAAGAACAACTGATTATGAGATTCACTGCCGCAAGAAAGGCGATTCCATTACGTCAAACCATAAAAATATTTCGAAAAAACTCTCTGAGCAATATATTTTGACATTTTCTATGTACCACCCTCGTCAAGATTTTAGCAACGCCCACTTTTTGGATATGTTTGATTTAAGGACGGAATGGGATATGGTATTCAACGTGGTATTCGCACAGTGGATTCTAACCTTCTCATATGTTTTTTTTATTTAGCAACCAAAATATTCTCTAGAAATAAATTATATGGCAAAACAACTTTTGCCGGGTCATCTAGTATTTCACAAAAAAAATATCGAATTTACCCACTACCTAGGCTTGTAACAAATTTTGATCCCTGTGAACTACGTAGGTCCAGTCAATTATTAACGTTTATAAATAAAAAAAACTTTTTAAACTGGCCTTTGGGACATTCAGAACTAACACATTTTTGGAAATAATTTCTCTTTAATTTCAGGGAAGCAATATTTGGTTCCGGAAATCTTCCAATCAATGACGCATCTAACACCGGAAAGTTGACTATTTTTAAAACGCACCATCAATTTGAGAGCTGTGTTCACGATAAATGCACAACCGAAGATTATGACAACCTTACATAATTCGTGCAGCCCGTAAATAACTAAATTTAAAATATAATGCATGAATAGAAATTTGTATTTTAAATAAATAAAATTTTATTTCTATAAATAAAATTGAAATAATTGTAAGAAAAAGCTCCGGTTGATGTTTTAATGCTTAGGCATGTGAATCGTGTCCAACAGAAGCCCATGATTAACTCGTTATCAGTGATGCAACTTGGTTATTTAAGTGAACCTATACCTTGAAATAATTCTGATTCTCAACTGAAACACCTCTCCAATTATTCCGGTCCCTTTCTAACAGCCTCCAGTTGCTCACTACAAGTTGGTTTAGATCGATTTCTAAAGGGTGATCCATTTCGAGGTTCCCTACTTTTTTAAAGAAAAAAAACACAGGAAATTCAAATTTAATGGAGAATGTTTATTATCATTTGAAAGAACATTCTTTGGCATTTATTTTTTGAAGATTATGTCTATCAAATGTTGGCCGTAGCTACGTCGCAGATGGTCCATTCGTTGAGTCCAATTTTCGATCACTCGTTCGAGCATTTCGACTGGTAACTGGCGAATGACACGCGTGATGTTTTCCTCCAAGGCCTGAATCGAAGCAGGTTTGTTGGCATAAGCTTTTGAATTTACATATCCCCACAGGAAAAAGTCTAACGGTGTGATATCACACGATCATGGTGGCCAATCGACCGGCCCAAAACGTGAAATTATGTGCTCACCGAAATGTTCTCTCAATAAGTCCATTGATTGACGCGATGTGTGGGAAGTGGCACCGTCTTGCTGAAACCAAATGTCGCCGAGATCACGAGCTTCAATTTCAGGCATCAAATAGTTGGTTATCATGGCACGATAACGGTCGTCATTGACGGTTACATTCGCACCGGCATAATTGTTAAAGAAATATGGACCGATGACTCCACCGGCATACAAACCACACCAATCCGTTGTTTTTTCTGGATGAAGTGGCAGTACTTCAATCTCTTCAGGTTGCTCTTCGTCCCAAATGCGGCAATTTTGTTTGTTTACATACCCATTGAGCCAGAAATAGGCCTCATCGCTAAACAAAACTTGCCTGGAAAACGTCGGATCTTCTTGGAACTTTTCAAGAGCCCATAGAACGAAGCGATGTCGCTTGGGAAGGTCGAGCGGCTTCAGTTGTTGCACAAGCTATATTTTGTACGCTTTCAATTTAAGATCTTGACGTAAAATGCGCCAAGTCGTTCCATACGTCAGTCCGAGTTGCTGCGAACGGCGCCGAATCGACTCCCTACGGTCTTCGTGTACACTCTCAGCTACGGCCGCTATATTTTCTTCACAGCGTGCTGGACGTGGTCTATTCGGTCGAATATTATCCAATAATTAATGCTGGGTCTCAAAATGGGTGATGGTGTTGCAAATAGTACGCTCAGTAGGCCGATTATGTTGACCATAAGTTGAGCGAAGTGCACGAAACACATTCCTCACAGAACGTGAATTTTCATAATAAAGTTGAACAATTTGTAAACGTTGTTCACGCGTAAGTCTTTCCATTATGAAATGCCAAACAATACTAAACAAAAATAACATGACAGCATGACACGACTCACACGTGATCTGTCAAAAAAGGCTATTGAAAAAAGTATCTCTACTTGGATCACCCGTTACTTATGCGTGCAACTTGAGGCGAAAAATTCCTCGTAAAATTCCCTTCAATTCCCGACATCTGCCATTGAATCGAAGACTCTGCGAGCCGAATTATATTTAGTAAAGATTGCTGTTTAATCTTTGTATTCATGGCCCTTCAACCTAGAGGGTCTTGGTTCTTGTTTACAGCATAGTAAGACGTGGTAGTCCAGATTTGAGATGCAACTGGAGAAATCTCAAAATAACGAGTTCAAATGGTCTTTAGATCGAGTCGAAGGCCTTTATGGAGTACTTAAGTGTTCATTTGGGCAAGTTTTTGTTTTATAATGAACACCTAAATATTCAATTGGAGAAGGCATTCATGATGTCGCTAATTAGCCATTTTTATTCCAAATATTTTAGATCAAAGAGTATAGAACTACATAGAGTACGCATCACAGCTAAAAATTTTGTAGCCGCTTCTGATGCGGGCGGTAAGTGCGAAGGTGAAATTTCGTAGATCGTATGCGTCGGCAAGGCTGTTGTTTGATGCCGGGGTAGTAATGTGAACTCTGGGGTATCAATATCAGTACCCCACATAGAATAAATTCGTTTTATGAGATGCTCTACTCTATGTAGTTCTATACTTTTTGCTAAGATGCAATGGGAAGATAATTGGGTACCCATCCCAGTATTCGTTCCTCCAATTCTGACTTATGGGAAAATCCAGTGTGGTGGAACATTATACCATCGTATATGGACAAGTTTAGAGTGCTTACACACGGAATCAAAAACTGAGTTTTGAACAAAACGTTTTCGAAAAGTATTTGTGATTTCAGACCGAACTTTTACCAGGTTTCGTTTGACATTTCAATCAGCTCGGCTGTGATAATAGCTGCAAAATTTGTGTGTGAAATTATATTAATTGAATAAAATCCTCGGAGTTCATAATTTTTTCTGCCCATAGCTCCACCGGGTATTCCTCGTCTTTCACACACCAAATCCTCTTCATTTGGTTTTTTTTTTTTCAAATATCCATAATATTATAGTTTTACAGGCCAGAGCCACAGTTTAAATGAAATGAAAAAATACTTTTGTTTTGACAGCGAGCTCATCAGCTGTTTTGTGGGACGTGTGGAACACATATAGAACGTATGAAAAGGTGTGTTCGTTCCAACAACCTTCAACGAGATGATGTCTGCGAAGTGTTTTTGAACCGGTTACGGCGTAACCTACTTGGTTTTGAAAACTGCAAATGTATGGGAAAACTCCGGATTTCGATGAAGTTTTCAAGTATTTTTGCGAAAACTCAGTGTTTGGTTTGGCGTGAAAGCACTATTAAAATGTAAAGGCGCCAATGTCTCAACGCCAATATCTCAGAGCCTGCAGATGTATTGGAGTGCACATTCCGACTTTGGGTATCACGTCTAGAACAAAGGACTTCTGGATGCTAAGCATCGACAATGTCATACTGGACCTTGTAAGAAATGAGTTTTCTCGACTAATTCAGAAATGCGGCAGAAAATGGATACATTCCTCTTTCTGGATGCGAATAGCTACCTATCGGATTAAACGAACGTTGCGATCATATACCATGCTGCAAAGAGAGCAACAGATAAAATTATCCTTTATGATCCTTTGGAGTAGAGATGCGTGAAAACTGACCAAGTGAGATACTGCATCATACCTGAATGCAATGAAAGTGCAACCCACAGGTCAAATACTGTTGACGTAACTGGCCTCAAGCCCAACTAACAATTATTCCTCAATAAGGCAATAAAATTTTATTTCCACAAGCAATTATTTCTGTAGACCCTATATAGTACTTGTGCGCGGAGGTTAAACATTTTTGCTGTCGATTGTTTGGGTAGAAGCATGTTTAAGACATTATGCAGGAAAATTCTCAAGCATAATTGAAGTTATGATGCTATAACCTCTGTAAGGTTGTTTTAATGCTTCCGGAGATGTATGTACATATACCATACGCTAAAATGTTTCGGTAGAGCTTTGCACGAAGTTAATTCGAAGCATAGCATGTATAGAGCTTACGAATGAAGGCTTAAAAAGCTAAGGTTTAAAGATCGGAAAAAAGGTGTTAAGATCGGGAACCTACCGGAGAATATGTTAAAAGGATTCAAGTACTTCGTTGTAGTTACTGGTCTTTCATGTTGTAGAGTACAGCATGGTGGATTGCGTGTTGGACTACTGTGCGAGATCGCATCCCAGTAAGGTAAGAGTTTTTTTGTATAATTAGTTGCAATTTTATACTTTCATAATAACGAATTGGGTTTTAATTATAAGGGACTGAAATTGAAATTAGTAAAAGTGAATAATATAAGAAAATATAAGAAAAAAAATTAAAAATTAAATAAAAAAAAAAAAGTTGAAAAATAACTTAGCGAAATATTTGCGGAAAGACTTTTTGCGAAGCCTATATTTTGCTTCTGTAAGGCTTTTATAAGCAAACAAAGTTTTTTTTCTATAAGGCTATAAATAGCTCCCTCAAAGTGCGCCCAATGTTTTTCAATAACATTTCATACAGGTTATATTGCTAATTGGGAAATAGCTTCGATAGAGCTTTATCGAAGTGAAATTGTTAGTTGGGAGCTGATACAAAGTTTAAATAACACAAGGCACTGAAATTGTGTTTTCTGATCTGAAGATAACTGGGAGAAGAGCTTGTTAGCCAATGGAAAAAAATATCACTTGATGAGGTTTATTTTGCTGAGTTTTTCATCATTTTTCGAGCGCCTCGGGCGTTATAGCAATGCTCTCGACATGAATGTTTGCTTTACCTCGTCAATGTGTAACGTACCCCGAAATGAAGAGGAAGTGGCCTGACTGACCTGGATGTTCCCTCCGAAGAACCTAGACCTGCTCCGGTATTATCACCCGTGCTGGACATGGCCTAACTCACTCATCGTCGCGTGCACTTATCATGTCTAAGTATTTAGCACATTCCCTTCTACCAAAAATTATAAAGCCAACTTTTTTTTCATCAGCTTCATGGTGCGGGCGGGCGTTCTTCACGTGCACACATGCGAAACGAGATCCAAATATATGACGGGCTGTGCCAGTACGACCTGCCATAGAACAATTTTTCTTGTATGCAGTTATCTGTATAGCTTTATAATCTTTTCACCCTTATGTACCAAGATCAACAGACCCTTGACCAGTTCGGGCAGACTAGTTAAACGGGCGTCCCCTCGCTAGCTCAACAGCGGGCATGGGTTCTTGCAACATGATCTGGAACGAGGTAACATTTTTATTTATATGAATGAAAAACGAACAGAAAAGGCCAAAAACCAGCGAGACATAAATTTTGCTTCAATTTAGTTCGCTAAAATATAACCTCGATTTTCCCCCGTAGTGAGAAATAGGCAGACAGTTTATGATGGAATTTTTCCCGAAAGCGAACCCACCCTTAGATAAAACCAAAACAAAGTTCGGCTATGTCATCTATACCATCGTCCGCCATTTATTTGTTCACTGGATATTATATCAAGTATCTCACTCGCCACCGCATTACAGAAAGCATTTCTGTGTCGTTATTTATTTAAAAAAAAAAGCATTGGTAAAAATAAAAAAAACAAGTAATCTGTTTTTTTTTTACAAATGGCCTGATGCTTGGTGACGTAAACTTTGCTTTTTAAAGAACTCAACAAAAGTAAGTCTGGAGGGCTCAAACCTGGTCATCTATCTACGTGGGGACTCAATTTGAGTGAGAGCAAATTATAATGACAAAGTTCAATATTTACATATCGTTAGCGTTTCATTGAAGAAAGTTGGTTCCAACGTTTATCCTTGTGACACTCCAACGTCTATTCTATTTGTCCCAGATTTTAAATCACGTATCTCAATAATACATAATTTATTTGGTAGAAAAAAAACGAATTATTCTTACCATATATTACAGCTGAATAAGCTCAAAGATTTATCCTTTGATCTAGCAGTAGAAGGCTTGTTTGCTTCTTGTTTCGAGCTTTGGTTACATCATTGTGGACGACTCTCATATTATTCTTACCATATATAACAGCTGAATAAGCTTAAAGATCCTTTGATCTAGCAGTAGAAGGCTTGTTTGCTTCTTGTTTCGACTCTCATATGCATTACGTTTCATACTCATTTATACACTTCAAAAGCTTACAATTTCTGAGGGTACGTCAGTTCCTTGTTGGTGCCTGTAGCAGTCAATGTATCTTATATCTGTACGTTCTGTCTATCTCGATGTCTCTATATGCATCAAATGTCGTATCCTGATGGAATCATAATATCAGATACCGTCCTTTTCGGATAAAATTATTCAAAAGATCTCATCCTTGAGACCGTGAAGCCTTAACTGGAACTCTTCTAATAATTTTGCTTTATCGTTCTTAGAGACTTTTTTTTTTGGTAATAATTAAAATTTTATAAACTTTTTATTTTTCTTCATCCAGGTTATTGACATATTTTTGGATTGTACATGTTTCTGGTGAACAGCTTTCAATTTGGTGTTGCGTTTTAAATATTGTCAGCTTGCCGATATGTGTTGCGTTATTGATTGGCAATTTTTTTGAATCGAATATTGCTTCCCTGAAAGGATTTAAAATTTTAAAACATTGCCGATTTATTTAAAGGCTTGACTTACCTAGAAGTACTCATTTGAACCATCATGGCAATTAAATGGTCCCCGATATATTTATCATAAGCTGTGCATGTTGAATTTGGTTGCATAAAAGACTTTAATGGTAGTACACAGCTTAAGTCAGCTCCATGACTTGCGCCTACAGCAAATATAAGAAAAATAAATTTGATTACATACAAAGATTTTTAAAAAAATTGTGTAATTCACATCTACCCTCAATTTTAAATACAAGATATCTGATGAAATACGCGTCAAAAAAAAACAAAATTGGAGAATTCCTTTTACGAATTCCGCGGATATTTTCCACCACTGCCTGAATTAAATAGCAGTTCTCTTACTTCATAGCTTTTAAGACTGATGAATTTTCTTACTTACTTAAAGATCTGTATCGCAGTGTGCTAAATAAAAAAAGCATACACACCTCAGTAGCATATCATGTGCGTCCCACAGGTGCATTCTTTAGTGCCAGTTGGATTAGGAAATTATTCCGATAAATTAAATTCCCAGTTTTTGAAGAAAATCTCCGCTTTGTCAAGTAAGCAATATTGTTCCACTCATGGATTTTTGAAGATCTATGAGGGATCCCTAGGTGTAATTATTTTTTTCCACAATGCAATAATTTTTCCTAAATAAGACTTCATCTGTTTTTTTAAATTAATATGCGTAATTACTTAAGTGGCGCTACAGTCCGGCCTCAACCAACATGCCTCTCCAACTAAGCCGGTCCTTAGCTTGGTTGAGGTCAGTTTCTACTTGTGCGCGCCACTTAAGGCGAGGTTTTCCTCTACTTTGTCCGATGTCTGGCTGGGAATCGAACACTCTGCTAGCCAGAGTATTGATGTCCATTCGTTCTACATGTTCTAGCCATCGTAAACGTCCAATGCGGAGTTTTTTGACCAGGGGCATGTCGCTCTACAGCTCGTATAGTTCTTGGTTAAATCTTCATCTCCATAGCCCGTAAACGCAAACGGGACCGAAGTTTTTTCGAAGAATTTTCCTCTCAAATCGACCAAGGATTTCTTCATCCGCTTTTGAGACTGTCCATGCTTCAGAACCGTAGAGTAGGACTGGGATAATCAGGGTCTTCTATAGGATCTCCTAAGTAGTTCGAGTGAGGGCGTTAATAATAAATTGCCTTCTTAGCCCAAAGAAACAGCGGTTGGCAAGTGTTAATAGCGGAGCCGAGATAGACAAAGTACCGAACTACCTCAAGGTTATATCTGTCAGTGATGACGTTCAGTCTAATTCGTCAATGTTGTGTGTCCTTTTTTTGTTGACAGCATATACTTCGTCTTGCCCTCATTTACTGCTCAGCCCAAGTAAAGTTGGGTATGACATACAACTATACAAGTAAAGTTGGGTTTGACATCACGTTGGTTCCGACCACTGATGTCAATATCGTCGGCGTATGTTAGTAGTTGTACCGGTTTTTGGAAAATTGTGCCTCTGGTGTTGGCTCGTAAATTTTGCACAATCCTCTCAAGAATCAAATTGTAGAAGTCACATGACAGCGCATCGCCTTGGCTAAATCCTTTTTTTGGTATCGGATTTGAGGTCGTTTCCGACCCTAATGGAGCAGCGAGAATTCTCCATCGTCATCCTACACAAACGGACGAGTTTGGCTAGTATACCAAAACTAGACAAAATACAAATTTTTGGCGCAACAGGCTCGTTAGTACCCAGGGCCGAGCTTTCGCAATCATTCACGTGTGCATGTGTACTTCTGCACGATGGCGCAAAACCAAAACTAGACATGGCCCTGTATAGTTCGTCTCTATAAATGCTGTCGTATGCGGCTTTGAAATCGATGAAAAAGTGGTGGTTATCGATTTGGACATCTTGGGTTTTTTTCAGGATCTGCCAAAGTGTGAAAATTTGATCGGTTGTGAACTTTCCTGGCCTAAGACCACACTGATAAGTGTTGATCAGGTTGTTGGTGAATGGTTTCAGGCGTTCACATATTACGACAGATCGGATCTTGTAGGCGATGTTGAGGAGACTTATGCCTCTGTAGTTGTCTCCTTATTTGTGGATCGGGCAAACGATGCTTAGGTTTCATTCTTCAGGCATACTTTCTTCCGATCAGATTTGGCTTATGAGTTGGTGGATTTTACTTACCAAGTCATCTCCACCGGCATTGTAAAGCTCGGCGGGAAGGCCGTCATTTCCGGCAGCCTTATTAAGCTTGAGTTTAGATGTTGCTATCCTCACTTCACTCAGGTCGGCTGGTTGGCTGGTTGACGGAATAGTTCGTTCAGCCTGACAGCGGAATGTTGTACGTCATCGCCGTATATCAGTCTGCAGAAGTGGTTTTTCCATATCCTCAGCATTGACTGTGTCTCAGCTACGATATTTCCTTGTTCATCCCGACAGGATTCTGTTCGAGCCTTGTATCATTGGCTTTGACGTTTTACACTTTGGTAAAACTTGCGAACATCTTTCCTGTAGTGGCAGCTCTCTATATCCTCGATCGCGCGCCTTTATTGCTCTTTTTTCTTCTTTCTGAAATGCCGGTGTTCTTCCCTTCTTCTCTGCCTACAGAGCTCAACGGCAGCCCTCGTCTTCACCTGCAGCTTAGCCTTGGCCTCGTTCTTGACTGCGAACATCTGTCGGCATTCCTCATCAAAGCAAAGGCTTCTCACTGGTGGGCGCTAGAAACCTATTACATCAGTTGCGACTGATATAAGGCTTGTTGGCATCGTTTTCAGTGTTCTTCGACATTCGATGCTGGTGGTATGGTGTTAGTCGAGAGGTTTGGGGATACGCGTTGCGCGAAGGTCTTGTAATTATTTTATCGCACAATGAAATTATTTTTTCTAAATAAGAATCATCTGTTTTTTTTTTAAACATATTGATATTTAAAATTTGGGTTGCCGGTATAATGCATTGAACTCAGTGATTTATGCTCAAAGGGAATTTCAGCGCACCTTTTGCGGTATGCCTCCGAGCAGATGAACCATATTGAGGCTGGCAAAACTTTATTTTTCGAGTGTGGGGCAGTTCCTCGAATGGTTTACCACCGAATTCCCACATATCGGAAGCAGGCAACAATTGAATCTGTTACTTCTGCCATACAGGTCACTCCAGCCGCAAGAATTTATCAAATTGGTATCAGCAGACAGTCATTGCTGACAATTGTATTAAAAAATTGAAATTCATTGCTTCATTGTTGACGTAAACAAAACCATGCTTAACTTTACCTCAGACGAAGCCTAATTCGAACTGCAAGTAACCAAAATTTCGACTCTTAACACTGAATCCTTTTATTAATGAAGGAATTGCACCCAGCTCGAGTCGTGTGGGTTTCTGGCCCATTAAAAAAATACAGTCGCAATGTAATGGTCAATGAAGACGTTTTTTAAAAAAGGCAAATGTTTTTGGAAGCTTTCTAAAACAAGCTTTCTAAAACGAAGTATGATTTTATAAACATGAGGCAAGATCATCCATAAAATTACCTGTTCTGCTAGAGTTGCAACGAGCGAAACTCCACATTTTATTGGTCCATCCATTTTATTGGTCCAGAACTGAATGCACTCGATAAAATTGTTGTTAGGAGAAGACTTGTATTCACATCAAAGCACATATTCCATTCTAAGTGTGTTGACATTTAGGAATCATAAGTGTAAGTCAGGCTCTTTGAACAAAGATGGTGGCGGATGACCAAAAAGGACAACGGTAGCGCTCAATCCCGTGGTGGATACTGATGGCCCCGTATACTAGGGGTATCTAATTAATTGGAACTGAACATCAAGGTAAGGGGTTGTACCGTCATGTCCACGTCAAAAATAGCTAGCTATGAGAGAGGCAAGAACATCGGTCAACAGATCCCAAAAAAATACCAAACACATGCGGAACGATCACTGACAACGACGAACTATTATGCACCTGAACCGTACTTGAATCTGTCCTTGGAGGGTACAGGGCAGAACCGTGATTTAGAAAATACGTTGGACAAGATCAGTTATACAAAAATGATATACATGCAACATCAAGGCTTCCCGATGATGATCTTGATCCTCCATCCTCTTCGATCCGTGACACGTTGCTTCCAGACATCGAGGATGCCAGGACACTTGCTGGCATCCTCGATCTTCGTACTAACCTAACGGATTCCCGGCCCGTTGAGGTTCTCTACCTGAGACAAGGCTTTCTTTTATGCTATTTGATTCTTAGCACGTTGCTCCTAGTATTTCAGTCCAAGATCTCAGGCATTCGCGATCGCTTGATCGTTAAGCCGGAGTGTCGCTCTTTTTTCCAGTCTCGAACCTGAATGATTGGGTTTGAAGATTCTTCTGGTTGGAGCATTATTATAGTCTACGTGTTTTTAGCTTCTGTACTTTGCCCACATCTAGCTAGAGCTCATAAAGTTCGTAGTCCTTTCTTCTCCTCCATTCGGATTTCCCACATACAGGACCAACAAAATCGACGAAGAATTTTATTTTTATCGAATAATATTTGCTCCGCTTTTCTGCTTATTATCCAGCACTTGGCGTCTTAAAGTAGGACTGATAGTGTTAGGGACCGGAAGAGTCAACATATGAATTTACGGGTTAAGAGTTTCCTTAATAGTTTCCATGAACCGAAATAGCTTTCATAGGATCAGTTTTCGTCGTATCTCCACTAAGTTGGTATTCATGGGGTTCATGTTGACTCCTAAGTGGATAAACTCTTTAACTACCTCAAGATCTGTTTTTAAAGAGCTGTGTTGGTAATCCATCATGTTGTTCAGTTTTGCTATGGCAGCACTAACTTCTGGGAGGGAGCGTTACGTCTTCGTTGACTGAATACATTTACATTTCTCACCGCTTCAGCGACAAGGTTGCTATTGTTATTTCGTAGAGCCTGCGTTACTGCTTTGAAGCCAGCTGCTAATGACAGATGTTCCTCTATCCGCGAGACTTTCCGGTTTTACTGAACTGAGAGACAGCTTGTCAATGTCACCGATTTTCAGGCCTAAAATGTTGAGCTAGAATATTGATATTTGGCATATAAGCTCTGTATACATGCCTCCAGTACAGACAAACATAGCTAGATCGACTCAGCTAGCAATTCTGAGTTGAAAGTTATCAATATTCATATGATGGAGATCATGTGCGGTGTTAGGTTGGGTAGGTAGACAAGTCGGTGAGGTAGAAATGTGTACAAGTAAATTTTGTACGTTAGTCGGGTCAGTAGGAATGCTGTGCGATGTGGGAGAATCCGTCATAATTTTATGTGAAAAAGCATTAAAATGAACAGAGCGATATCGCGAAACATACGATATAGACCATGCGTGGACACAGGTTGGGTACCGAGATGTGTCGGTGAGATAAACATTTTAACTTACAGATATTACAGATCTGTTAATGTATTAGTTGCAAGTAAAAGCAGGATGTGTTTGGTGAAAGGTCGGGTGGGTAAATGAATTTCAATCGAGGAGTAAGATTGGGTTTAGAGAACATACAAGGTGGGCCAACAGAAGCCATCCGGTATTGTTTGGCTCTCTTTTATTTTTCTAAATGAAAAACTTCAATTCTGTTTATTTGAACTTTTAGAATTTTATTGGTCAAGTCGAGAAGCTAAATGGGCGTCGTCGCAATCGATTGCCATACGGGCTCGTTTTATGACATTTTTCATCACTTCGGCGAGAACTTCAAGCGACAGATTCTCGCACTCGTGTCGAATGTTGTCCTTGAGGGCTTCTAGGTTCTTGGGGTTGTTCACGTTAACAAGGGACATCAAAAATAACCCGCGAAAAAAAGTCTGGAAAGGTTATATCGGGCGATCATCGCCAAAACGAGAGTTGAGGTGACCCGGGAACGCCACATTCAGATTATCGGCTGTGGCTTGCGCAGTGTTTGCCGTTGCTGCATCCTGTTGGAATCACATGGCCTACAGTCCTAACTCGTCCAATTGCGGCAGAAAAAAATCGGTTAACATGGCCCTATAGTGCGCACCGTCCACTTTTGCCGTTTGAAAAGCGGCGTTCTCGAAAAAAAATGGCCGGATGATTCCTCCAGCGTGAACAGCGCACCATGCAGTAATTTTGAGCGTGTGTGATGGTTCCTCGTGCATTACTCGTGGATTTCCGGTGCCCCAGAAGCGATAGTTTTGCTTGTTCACGTACCCGCTGAGGTGGAAATGAGCCTCATCGCTCAATATGATTTTGGTCGAAAAATCGTCCACTTCGTAATCGAGCTTGAGGTTGGCTTGGGCGAGGTTACAACCATTTGGCGGTCGGAAATCAGCAGCTGATGCACAGACTAGACTTTGTACGGGAAAAAGCACAAGTCTTTGACCAAAATTCGCCTTAGGGACGACCGGCTGATGGCTACTTGCGTGGCACGGCGTCAGGTCGATGTTTCCGGCGACAGCTCGACATCCTCGGCACAATGGGCACTCCGGGGACAGACACTCTTGGCAACGTCTGGTGTGGTTCCATACTCTTGAATGTTGGTGGCCAAACGGCGCAGTGTTTGAGCAGTCGGTGTCGGACGGCCAGGGAATCGGCGAAGGAATTCGCGCTGCGCCAACACTACAGACGAATTGTCACGCAAAAAAAAAAATAGACATGATTATTCCGTGTTATTGGGGAGTGTATCACTCCATAGCTTGCTCATTTGTATTCTAGATCTGTTTAGTCCACAAATGTCGAAACAGATTTGACATTGGCGGCCATTTGTTAAAATAAGAGCATCTTCCAATAGGGCGATTTCTTTTGGCCCACCTTGTATTTTAGGGATAGCAGTGTTTTACGGGAGTAGAAAAAATAATTTCAAAAAAAATTAATTTTGTATAACACCGGAAACAACTTTCGCAGAGTTTTTGGTCAAACAGAAAGTGTGTGTAAACTAGCTGGCTCATCCTTAGACGAGGCTATATTTTCAATTCAGAGGTTCATTTCTTTTCAGACTAAGTAAGGTTTATAGAAATTAATCAGCAAACTTGGCGAATTACCCTCTATAATTTTGCAAATGATAAAACTTGGCATTATGGCTCTATATTCATGTGTACGAGCATAGCAGGGCATATCAGCTACTACATAATAATAACAATTGAATACAATCCACTTACCAAAATTCAAATCTGATCGATTGGAAATCACGTTCCCTGAAGAATAGCTCACCGGATTCCTATAATCGTACAAATATACTGGGCCCCGTCCAAATCGTCGATGTAACTCGATCATCTCCCTTATACCATTCAGAAACATGACGTCTGTGAATATGTTTTCCAGTAGGCGATAACTTTCAACGTTGAAACTTTGTTCTCCCATATAGACATGCCGCAGATAGTCCGAGTAATCATCTCTCACTTTCGCCGCTTCGTCATCGGCCAAACCACCAAAACTTTCGCTATAATACAGAACAAGCGGAGCTAATTCATGCCAACGAGTGTTCAAGATCTCAATCAATTCCTTGCCATTCTTATCAAAACTGCGAAATTCCGATGCTGTGTAGGCACCTTCTCTCTCGGTATACCCTACAATCCATGGAATGTTGGATATCATTCCTCGTTTGATGAGTGTTCGTGGGTTTTCTGTCAAAAAGGCGTGCGGGACTTGCTTTGGTTCCACAACGATACCGAATACGTTGACAGGGTTATTGTTGAAAACTTTCAACGAGATTGCTGCTTCGAATATTTGCTCTTTGGTGACACTTTGAAGGCAACGTTTTACTTGTGTATTGTCAGAAAATTGACAACCAAGGACGTTCGTAAATTTATTGAATTGCTTCTGAGGATTTGGTTGTAATGCCCATGGATTAACTGCAACCCCACTCGAAGATAGAGCTGCATTGAAATATTTGGCTGAATTTGAATTTAACATGTGCAGGTGGACACTAGCACCACCAGCTGAAAACCCAGAGAGAAGTACCTCACGGTTGTTTCCACAAAACGCATTAATATTCTCATGAACCCAGCGCAGCGCCATCTGTTGGTCTTTCAAGCCCCAATTTCCACTCATCATGCCATTGCCAGAACTTAGAAATCCCAACGGACCCAGTCTATAGCTGACGATAACTACAACCACATCGCTGCTTGCTAAATAGACTTCATCGACATTGGAAGCTGATCCGCTCATGAAAGCTCCACCATGTATGTAAAACTGGACAGGATAGGTACGTTCACACGATATTGCTGGAGTGTAAATATTCAGGACGAGGCAGTCTTCGACGCCATTTGTTGATGGTTGTATTTTTGTAAACTGGACGCAGGTGATGGCCGGCAAGGTGGCATTACGGATGTCCGTCCATTTGGTGGTGTATGGAATCGGTGGTTCGAATCTTTTTTCGCCGGTAGGAGGCTCAGCGTATGGAACGTTTAGAAATGAATAATATTTGCCATTAAAGCTGCCGATTAACTTTCCATTCGGTATTTCAACGACGGTACAATCGGACTTAACAAATAACAGAGCCAAACACAAGAGTAACGCTTGCATTGTGAACAAAATAAATATCAACTGACAGCTTGGAGAAGAGATTGTGATTTTATAAAACAGGTGACAAGTTGCGGTGGTGCTGTAAATAAATTTGCATATTTTTTATGAGCGGCCAAAAAGTGTTTAAATTAACTTACGTCAGGGTTTTGTCTTGGGTATGTTAATGACCTCCGATAAATATTTGTTTAAGATTAGCGCGCATGATTAACCGGCTTAAATTGTTAGGTCCCTTCTTAATTGGCAGGTGATGTCGCAGTAGTTACAAATATACTCTAAACATTTCGGTGGAGTTGGTGCACGTTGAAGTCGCTAAAGTCAAATTTAATTATTCAGATTCAGAGTTCGACTACCTTACGTAATGAGTCTGCGAAAGATAGTGACGCTTCAGATCGACACATTTGGTGAGAGATTTCCTGATTTTTCTTCAGCCACCACAAGTCAACAGTATTACGTCTACCCTGGCCACCCCGAAAACATGTTTGCAAATACCAGAATGTTGTTGACACTATATTACCAAACGTGTTATAGTGAGCAGAATAAGCGCCTATTCGGATTTGGGTATGTTATAAGTGCCAGACTTAGGCTAGAAGTTTTGAGTGAACGCACTGTAACAATACATACGTATATGTGTGGAGCTAATGCTCCAACAAATCTAAAGACTTAGTTCTTTGAAGACGCCGCAATAAATTTGTTTCGTCAAGAATTTGGAGGACCGTTGTGTTAACGTGTCCCAATAAACGTTTTTTTATGTTTGCGTGCAACATTTTTCGGGAATTCCCAGATCTCTGCGTAGATCTTCATTTCTTATATACCACGGCGCATTGACGAATGATCTTAACATTTTGTTTTCAAAAGTTTGTAAAGTATTTAGACTCGTTTCACTGGTTAAAGCCCATAGTTTCCATATGTCCAGACCGGCTTTAGCACTTACTTGTATAGTAGCAGCTTGTTATCAAGGTTAAGCGTCGAATATTTTCCGAGTAACCGGTACAGTTCTCTGTATTTATTTTTAAGTTCTTCGCATTTATTTTTTACATGCGACATACATTTTAATTTTGCATCGATTGTCATTCCGAAATATTTCGCTTCATTTGCAAAAGGGACTCGAACCGTATTGAGAAATACTGGCAAATTGTTTGTCCGCTTATACGAAAAATCTACATGAATCCTTTTGCTCTCGTTAAGTGCAATCAGCCAGGATTTTGTCCATTCTTTAACCTCGTTAAGAGCGTTTTGTAATTTCATATTTGTCTGCTCTATTGTTGTGCCAACTGCTAGTATAGCTGTATAGTCAGCAAACGTACTTTATATCATTTTTCAGGCAGAGCCTGTCTTAGCTTGCATTGAAGACCTCTATGCCAAACTTTGTCAAAAGCTTGCGGCATCTATAACTTTATATTTTCTGTTATTCAGATCGCTAACTATGTTTTCCTTTAAGCACGACGCATGTAACCGTCTGGCTACAACGCGTAAAGACCTTTCAGATTTATTCTCAATGCCGTTCAATTTTAGCGGTATTTAGCTTCCGAGACGGTAACTTTCTGGATCTTTTACGCAGACTTTCCATGTATTTTCTTAAAGTGAAGTTACTGATAATGGTAACGATTTCATCAACCTTGCATACCTATGCAACTTGTTATAGTCGTCTATACCGAAGACATAATTTTTTACTGAGTCTCGTTTTTCGTGAGCCGACACTTCTGACGTTGGAGCTCCTGAAGACGGATATAGTTTTTTGTGATCCAGATGTAGGTGACCTCGTTACTGTTGAACTTTTTCCGAAAGGGTTACAAAATTGCAATAATTGGTTCTCCCCAGAATCCGTAGAGCCGACATCCGAAGTGGGTGGATTTTCCAGACAAACTAGATTAAACTCGGTATATGCGAGTGGATTTTAGTCGCCTTCTACGATAGGCACGCCTTACCTCGGGTATATTCTAACCCCTTACCCGAAGGGGAAGAAAGATGATACTGCAAAAGACTCCTTTTACACTACTGAATTACGATGTTAAAATCGTGCTGGAATATTTTAACGCAAAGGGAGGAAGGGAAGACATCTTTAGCAATATTGTCAGGTTAATGGACTTAAGCTAATTGACTTCGCTGCTGAAGGAAATGTCTTATACCCAGCTTACGGTTTCCTCCTCCGCATAAGGTTTCGTCGTCTCCAGATCAACGAACAGGTAATCAAAATGCTCTTACTTACTTACTTACCCGTGAAGAGTATCTGCCTGAGACACTGCAGCCTTCCATTACCTGGGATCCGGGGCTCGTTGCTTGCAGTTGCCTAGACCATCCGCGAATGTCTGGCATCCGCAATGGCATGGTTTTTGAAACGGAGGTTCAGTCTTCCTTGCCTTGTCGAACATGGGAGCTTGGGTCTCGAAGACCCTTTTAGCTGGAGCAAGAACCATTACCATTACCTGCGATCCGGGGCTCGTTGCTTGCAGTTGCCTAGACCATCCGCGATTGTCTGGCATCCGCGATGGCATGGCTTTTGAAACGGAGGTTCAGTCTTCCTTGCCTTCTCGAACATGGGAGCTGGGACTCGAAGACCCTTTTAGCTGGAGCAAGAACCGCAAGAACTCATTGCCCACCGGCAACGTTTGTATTTGTTCATCAAACTCATAGAGTGGCGGCTCCACTATAGACTACTTCCTGTTTAGCATTTCGACATGAAATTCGATGCGTCCAACCTCTTTTTGTGTATTTTTCGTGCGGGCATACTTGCGGATATACAAACTACCGGATGGTTCTCTGTGGGAATAATCCAAAATGTAGTTGGCGGTGATATAGTAATTCAATTGCAATGGATACCTTATTAGCGACGCGAGAGAGTCTAGTATTAGATATAACATATTCCTGCCAGTCTTGAGGACGTCCTACGTAACTTCCTTCACATGTTCGAGCAATTGATAGATGATAGCTGGTCGGGCATATTTTTCCGAGATCAAACGGCAGTTCTATCAAAAGTTGGTAATGCAGTGCATAGTCGAATGGTTTCCAGCGGCGAGCTGCAGTGAAATAAGATTTATCTCAGCCAGTGTAATCGACGTGTTTTGACTTTTTGGGCTACATCCCCATCTTGGTATCTTCTCCTCCATTCGTCCATTCCTTCTTTCGAAAGAGCCCCGTATCAGCTCTTTCTTCTTGCTAATCGTACAGCCCTCGGCGCCATAAAGCAGAACTGGCAGGATAAGCGTTTTGTACAGCACACATTTCATCCTTCTAGTAAGGAGTTTTGAACCCAGCTGTTTCGCCAAAACGTGTTAGCAATGGTTTCCTAGGGTATTTCTTCGCCGGATCTTCACGGTAGGTAAACTCCTAACTACCTCCAAATTTCTGCTATCAATAGTGACGTTTTGTCCTAGGCTGCGGATAGATGCTTGTTTGTTTTTTGATAGCATGTACTTGGTCTTGTCCTCATTTACTTCAAGACCAATGGATTTCGCCTGTTCTTCAATCGCCGTGAACGCTTCTAACACGGCACGCTGAGAGCGACTGATGATGTCAACATAGTCAGCAAGAGAAGGAGCTGGACTGGCCTGTTGAATATAGTACCTTCGGTGTTGATACCTGCCCTTCGCAATATCTGCACCAGTAGAGGATTGAAGAAGTCGCATAATAGCGCCTCTCCTTGCCGAAATCAGGTGCATTGTTGGAATAGTTCGGAGGAGCTACTTCCAAACGGACGGACCTGTTGAATATAGTACCACCGTCACGCGACACAGCTGAATCTGTTTTGTCGGGATTCCGAATTCGGCCATCGCATCGATATATGCCTTAATATGCGGCTTTGAAGTCGATGAATGGGTGGTTGGTCTTTTCCAGGACAGGCTTCAGTGTGAAAATTTGGTCTATAGACGCTTTGCTGGGATGGAACCCACCGTTGATTCCATCTAGGGAATTCCTCCGTTGTCGCATGAGAGTGAGTACCTTAGTGAGAGGACACTCCTCCTACCTACTACGACACTATTTATATAGACGAATTATACAGAGTCATGTCTAGTTTTGGTATACCGCCCTAACTCGTTCATATGCACGACACATTCTATACCAAAAAATAATTTCGGCGATGAGCTGCTATGTGACTTCGTTAATCTCATTCTTGAGAGAATTGTGCAAAACTTCCCAGTCAACACCAGAGATCCAACCTTCCATAAATCAGTGCATCCATTCGTCGAATTCAACGTGATGTCATAGACACGTTTGCCAATATAGAGAAGGAAGCAGCAAAACTAGGTTTAGCTATTTTGGTGTACCGAAATTTCAAAGGTGGTCACTCTATTCATGAATCTTACCATTATAGCTACAGTTGTGTTGACACTGTCTGCCCGGATATTAGCATTCAGGTCTCAGGTCTAAGGTCTTGCAAAGCACTTTAACGACTGACACTCGATTTAAAAAAAAACACACACACACACATACATAATAGTAAGTCATCCCTTATTGAGATGAGGCCCATTTCTCCGGTCAAACCGTTTTCTAAGTCGAGTCGTGAAAAATTCCGTTCTAATTTTCAGCGTCACCCCAGTTTCTCTAAACAACCAGAGACGAAAAATTGCACCAAACTGAGACTTTTATTTAATTCACTGGATTTTGATGCAACTCTCTTGGTGTCAATCCAGAATCACATGTCTTTGGCGTTCAAGAAGCAATGGTGTCCTTTAGAACGTTTTCTAGATGCGCCTAACATGCGTTCCTGTGAAAATTAAAGTCGCGCTCTGACAGATCCTGTACAATCGCCAAATTATTTGAATATTTCACTGAACGATCGATAACTCCAAGTAAAGACGCAAGTTTGTGAGCAGAACTCCTTGAGGATTCAAAAATGAATTTACTGCCTCAACGTTCTTAAATGATCTGATTCTCGAGTATTTGTTTGAATTAAGTGAGCCATGCAACAATTAATTTGTTGTTAGGGACAGTAATATCGGGGATATACTAAAGGGATTGATACAAGCATGCTGGACAGCAACCACAGAAAATCTGTTCAAAAAGCAGACCTCGAGGGCAAACGCACGATCCTTTCTGTTCCAAGGCACGATTATGACTTCTGGTGTAATGAAGAAATCGTAAGAATCACGCATAGTTGAATGATATGGTGCCGTTAAATAACGCCGAGCGAAATAAAGCCGAATTTCGTAATTCGGCGTGATTTCACAGATTGCTTGTGAAATAAGGACGGATTCAGGGAGAGGGGGACTCATATTTTATACACATCCGAGTGTGAGTTTGGGTGTATGAAAAGTGTACTGCCCTCCTAAAACCCTCCTGCTTGGGCTCACTGTTGGTTTTGGGTTGCGTGCGGGTTGGATGTATGTGAACTTGGAATATGTATGCAACCCTCATTTTGGGTTAACTGCTGATGGGGGCTTGTTTTTGGAATTTGGCGTTATTTCGATCGGCATTATTTTAGGGCACCGAATGAGATGACTTCCGTCGTTAAACGACCCCCATCCTAAATAGCGCTTTACAAAAACTTTAGGTTATTTTGCCGCGCACCCTTTTTTAAAGGAAGCAACGCCGAGGCTTGAAGTCTTCAGCCGTTTTATTTCCTCATCTGCCCGAAGAAGGTAGAATATAATTTTTGTTAGAGCACAGCTTCATTAAATCGAAAGCAGACGTTAAATGCAATGGTTGGGAATGGAATCCATTCGTTACCTTGGTTGCTCATCGCACTAATAAGAAAGCCCTTACTTTCGTACACCTTACATCCGAATTTGAAGCTTTTTCTGGTTAGCTGATGTTCTTGATACCCCCATAAATGATCATATAAGTGAACATTAGTGACATTATAAGTGCTGGGCCTTGGTTTTGTATCCCACGACCAACGCCCCGAAACTCTAAAAGCCGAAGCCATTTCATATTGTTCTGAGAAAAAGATTATGTGCCTAACTCTGGCTTCGTTTTCACTCCCAGCCAAAGCCTTTACCTTCTAGCCTTACAAATGATTTAATTTCAAATGAAAAATCGTTCTCATGGCGCTAGCCACCATTTCACTCCCGCCATAGAGCAGCCGGCAACCTCCAACTGCCACAAAATACCAGAATCCCAATCAAACATTGAAAATCTCATTCGCATTCGTCGGCCCCGCCATATGTGCATTAGAATCCGCATTGGGACGACTCGACGATCATTCTCATCCTATACAGCACCACAAAATACCACGTCCCGCCCCATTAATCTTCCGAATCACCACAACATCGCTGATTATTATTATTGCTGATCAGGATCAGACACATCCACAGCCACACAAATTCGAGAGACCAAATCCGCACAAGGCACACGCGCGCCAATCTAAAAATAGTATCTAACAAATGATATCAAATGGTTTGGCCATTTCTCAGAATGTTGGCTCCCTTCCTTGGGGCTATTTAAAGAGTGCACCATAGCGCACTAATCCCAACTGCAAGCCTCATCTATTGCGGCCGTAAACTATTGTTAATCAAATCTCTCATTTGTCCAGTTGTCCGCAGCGGTGCAGCATCAGTACACCACCACCTGGAGGTTGCATCTCGCCACCCTGCGACGAGTCAGATGCTCATGGCGTTATTCGCTGACCTTCTGCTCGACCCTGGAGGAATTTTTCAAACGCAAATGCGCTGTAATGAATGCCACAAATCAAGGCTTCCACATTGCCTTAGAGAGATGGAACGACGCGGTATGGATACCAAAAATGGTCAGAGTGTGGTTCGCTCTTATATACAACTTCGTGGACTAAACCGCTGAGTTGCAACTAGGCTTGAGTTGGTGTTTTGATTTTTCGATCAACGGACCAATGAAATATTTAGAATCGCTCGTGCTCTCTGTCTGATCTGGGTTCACACTGAGTTCCTGGCAGTTCTGGCAGTCCGAAGTGCGGATTGCAGCAGATTTATCATGTTCCGCGTGGGCACAGCTAGAGTTGCAGGAACAAAGTGCCAGGTAATAGCATCAGAATCAATAACCACAAATCATAGTTTGATTATCGTGATTTGCCGGTTTGATAATAACCCGGGCGCATTATGTGCGCCCCAATGATGATGATGATGTGTGATAGATACGCCGGGGAGCGTCTCAGGCCGGTGTTAGAGCTGATATGTCGGTCTGGCTGGCACGTTGTGCCGGTAATTGATGACGGGACGTGCCGTGGATTTATTTATATTCGATTGAAAGATTTCTTGAAAATATACAGACAGTCATCTGGGCTCAGACAGATGCTAAAATTGAGTAGTTAGGTGCGGAGTCAAGACATAGTCTGGTGCAATTGCAACAGGTTTGTATGCGCTCTCTATTGATGTTCGTGACTGTGCGGTGAATTCTGGATTTCGCTACAATGTAAGACGGAGTTCGTTGCTGTTGCAATGGTTTGGAAAAGCTGGATTCTACAAAAATGTTGATATTTCGGAGTTTTAAATCGTTCGTTTCCTAAATAAGGGATGAGTATTTTTCTATTGAATTCCTTCTAGTGCTGCTGTTTCAAGTTCGCTGGGATCTTGTTTGATCCTCCTATAGTGATCTGAAATCGTTCCAAGGCACTGACTTGGATGGACATTTCTGGTTAAAGTTTTGTTGTGCATTTATATGACACTTAAGTGGATTCGTAACATCCACGTGCTTAGTATCGTTACTGCTTTCCTTATCACCCGGCACATACCTCAAAGGTAGACCAACAAAAACCGCTCTTTATACTAAGGGCCCTATTATAGCTATCAAATATCAACACGATATTTGATATTATTTGATAGCTATCAACGAAATTAATTTATTGGTATTATGATTATCAACTATCAACATTTTTGATGAACTGTGAATTTTATAAGATTTTACATCTACTGTGAATAGTTCTATCGATAAAATTGGCATTACAGCTGTCAAAAAAGTTGATATCTATCAAATTTACTATCAGTCACGGATTCTTCGTTGAATAGTATCAATCTAGTATCAATTGTGCAGTGTTTATATTTTTAAAAATTATTTCCGGGTTATTTCTAACCAAAAAAAGCTTTAAAGAAAAATGTCTTCGGTGGAATTGTTTTTTGAAGACAAAAGTGATGAACAAAACAGAAAAGAGCAAGTCAAAATACGCCGAGCATTACGAGGTTCTTCCAATCCAATGGATTTGCAAGAAAATGTGTAAGTTATTTTAAAACATTTTATTTCAACTGTTAATGATGTTCGGTTGCAGATTCATTCAAAACTTTCGACTTTCCAAACAAGCCTTCTTAGAAGTATTGACCGATATAGAGGATAAGCTGAAACCGATCAAAAGCCAGCAATCCATCCCAAATATTTTTAAACTTGCGGCAGCTTTAAAATTCTTTGCTCAAGGAAGTTACCAGCTGAGCGTTGGAAATGACTTCAACATTGGCATGGCACACCCAACGGTATCAGTCGTTCTGAGTGAACTGCTAAGTGTTTTGGAAAGGCACATTTGTCCGAAATGGATTCGATTTCAATACACCCAAGAAGAAGAGCGCAGTGCAAAATTATACTTTTTCGAAAAAAGTGGAATTCCAGATGTAGTTGGTGCTGTAGATGGAACGCACGTGAAAATAGTCGGACCGAAAAAAGACCTTCGGCATGTGTGTTATAATAGAAAGGGTTATTATAGTATAAATGCCATGCTTGTAAGTTTAGCTTAAGCGTAACAATTCAATTTCAACATTTTTGTTTCAAAGGTTTGCGATCACTTAATGAACATCAGGTTTGTAAATGCAAAACATCCAGGAGCGTCGCATGATGCAAATATTTGGAATGTGTCACAATTAAAATTAAAGTTTGAAAGTGACTATCGTAATGGAAGAACTGATATTCGAATTCTTGGTGATGGAGGATATCCCCTTTCACCGTACATAATTACACCGTACAGAGACGTTGAAGAAAATACTTTTTTTTTTTTTACTTTTTTAATTCATTTTTTATTTACTTAAAATATTAACTTAATACTAGACAAAAATGCTTAAATCTAACTTATCAATAACATATCTACTTAATCTAACTTATCGGCCCATAGCGGGCGCTGTAAGCTTATAACTAACATTTTTCTTTTGCTTTTCAGCCTGAATTTGTCATTTGTTTCTTATTACTAATATAAAGACATTTAATTGATTTTTCAAAGAAAAAATTAAAACTTTGAACAGTAACCATTTTTTTTTGTTTTATATAAAAACTTAATCTAGACTAAAACTAACTTAAACTACTTAATACTAGTTAAACCTAACTAACACTATTTAAGACTGCTTAACTACTTAAACCTAACTTAGTTATAATCGGGGTGGCAAGCACTCGTTGCATATGCCCCGAGGGTTTGCCATCCCGATTGCGTCATTGGGTCCAGCAAGCATTTATGCAACCATATTAAATAAAATATGGTGCGTAAGCCCAGCCCCAGACCTTGTACCTAAATTTAATTTACTTAAGTACTAAGGAGTGGACTAAAAGTCCGCAAAGACCTGAGGAACTGCAGAAATACTTTCCTCGTTTAGCCACCAAAACTCGGTGCGCTGCTTTTCAGCGTCGGTCCTATCGCGATCCGATACCACCATGCTAAAGCGGAGGAGCTCCGGAGCATTGTCGACGTACCCATCGCGGACTAGCCGCTTGTCCCGCGCGTCACGGTAGCGATGGTATAAAACCGGGATACCGTTCCTGTCTTGTATTAACCCTAACGAATCGATATAAATGAATGCCTCTGGTGGAATAAAGCCGGTCATGAGCGCACTCTCCATGTACATTTCATTGGGGTAATAAGCCCCGAATATCAGGCTGTTGTCGCTACTCATCGCCCTTGAAGCGTGCCTTCGAGTCACCTTAGTTAGGAAATTGTCAATTCTATTCAACTGAGCCCCATTGTATAGAACCTCGTTGCGATAATATTTTATGTACTCGGAGTCCGGCGTTCGGTACAATCCTAAGCAGGATCGGAGACAACGCCTCTCAAACAGCCGTATCCTTTCCATGTAGGATGGTGATACATTGAACCACACGGGACAACCGTAAGCGATGATCGGCCTTATGAGGGCCATGTAGCAAATGACTTTCACCCTTGAATCAAGTTGACTGCTATGAAACAATCTTCTTGTCAGAGCATAAGCCCCCCTAGCCCTGGCCAGACAAGCATTTGAAGAAAATACTCTGCAAGCAACATTCAATAAAAAGCATGTACAAGGGCGAAATATTATTGAACGTACTATCGGAGTTTTGAAAAGTAGATTTCGATGCCTATTGCAAGCAAGAGAACTACATTACACCTCAAAAAAAGTAACTCAAATAATCAACGTATGTGTAGCTCTTCATAACATTTGTATTAAGTACAGATTGGAAAATCCTGAAACCTTTGATAAAGAAAATGAAAACGTTCTTGGAAACCGTGACGTTGTAGCTGATCCTGCAAACCCAACATTCGCTGAAGGCAATCGAATAAGAGATTCCATTGCAAGTCTTATGGAAAACGAATACATTTAAAATTAATAATTCGTTAAAAGCATAACCATGAGATATTTTGAACTTCATTGATAGTTTTTATTACATTATTTTGTACTGCATTTTGATTCTGTTTTCATTCACTTAATTTAAAAAAATAAAATAAAAATAAGTTAAAAATCCATTAAAATAAACTTAAAATAAATCACAATAGTTCATTGATTACAGTCTTCAATTATAAGCATCATCGTTCATAATGTTTTGTTTTGCTTGCTCCAGTTCCAATATTTGCTTTTTTAGTTCTAATTTGATTTTTCTGTCATTCTCTTTATTCTCTTTGTTTTCCATGTAAAGCTGCAACTTTTCTTTCTTAATTTTGAGCACTTCACTACTTTTTTCTTTTTTTAAATTATATGTTTTCTTAAAATAGTATTCAATGTTTCGAATACTCTTTTCATTTCATTTCTAATTTTGTTTGGATGCCACTGATGATATTTATCATTTTGTTGTAAAATTCTTCTTGAGCCGATGTTTGATTTTCTAAGAGGACAAGTCTCTTGTTCTCAATTGTTTGTTTGTTTGAGGATTTTTGATGGCTAGGATTTGGTGACTGCAGTAAGACATCTTCTTCGGCTTGAACTGCTACCACTTCTACGGTTTCTAGCTCCTCAATGGTAATATTTGGTAGTTCCAAACCAAATTCCACTCCTGTAGGATCAACGCTGGCAGTAAAATTCATGAGGCGATTTACAGCTTCTTCTGTGTCAGACAATCGGGACATGTTGTTGGACCCCCCGCCAGTTGCAGTCATTTCAATCTTATTGTTGGTAATTTTTTTCTTTATTTTAGATTTTTGATCAACCCATACCTAAAAGGATTATATGAATAAATATATCGAGTGCATGCAAACGATGGTTAGTATTACTCTTTGCCATTTATATGGGTCGCGTTGTGGGGGTCCCAAGCTATTTAACTCCAACGCAATAGCTTTCAACTTTTTTGCAAGAGCTGCCTTCGACAACATTCCCCTTGCAACGTCTGGACTTTCCTCCATCAACTCAACCGATTTCTCGAGTTGCCTTCGGTTGCTTACTACTCTATTCCTAAATAAAGTAAATATTGTTAAGAAATTTGACTTAATAAAACAATTTACATCTTCCACCAATGTCGTTTGTCCTCCTCAGCCATAATCCAAAAACAAAATGAAAATTAGCAACAGCAAACGTCAAAACAGAACCAATTCACAGTTATATTTCGAGCAGTATTCAAAATGGTGAAAAAATTATCAATTGATAGCTATAATACCAAATTGTTGATGAATTGATAGATGTTATCAAGTATCAAATGATTAATATTTGATAGTTATAATAGGGCTCTGAGTATCGAAGAACCTTCAAAGACTACACTTTCCTAGGCATAGAAGGGTCATTCAATAATGTACAAACAAATACCATACCAGAAGCCCTTTTCCTAACCGATGTAGAGGGATAATTTGGCCAATGAATTGTATACATGCTGAGACCTCGAATTATTCAGCCAACACGGGACAACAGCAGCTTAACGAAATACGCTGACAAGGGAACACCACAGGATGCAATCGTCTCTCCTCGGTGTAAGCCTCTCGTCTGCTAGTGGCTGCTGCTGGGGAAGAAATTATCAAAGCAAATGTCAATAAGAGACAACACACAACATCTACAAATTGGTCAAAACGTCACCATAAACAGCTGCAACTTTGAAGCGGAAACTCTACCTTCTACTTAGGCTTGGCTATAAACTTTGTCAACGACATTTTGTCAGAAGCTGTCAGGCCAAGAAGGCATTTTAGGAATAAACCTCTCGCTCAAGCAACTAAATATATCCTATGTAACACCTTAATCATCCCAGCTCTACGGCACCGATGATAGACCAAATGAAAACTGAATGAAGGAATCCTTCATCGTTTTGAACGAAAAATCCTTCAATCCCGTTTGCGTTGGGGGGGGGGACGAAGATTTGACAACAACTTTACGAGTAGTACACTGACTTAAACCTTTTCAAAAAAATTATAGATAGGACATGCAGTGAGAACTATCGTGGGTCTAAGTGGTCCAAGGGGGCATCTTTTACGCCGGAAAGAATGGCACGTCACTCTTGCAATTGCTTAGCTTAAGTATATTGACAAGTTTCCAGTTTCCAGAGTTTCCAGGTCACAGTCCCAGACTGATCGTCATGTGAAAGTAACGAACCTGTGTAAAATTACTCGATCCACTTTATAACTACCAATATGGGCATTTTGACATTCACCTATGCTAGGTGCCTGGCCATAAATACATTCCAGGAAATTTTAAAGCTGATGAACTCGCCAGACTTGAAAAAAAATTTGTAGCCGATGCGGGAACACTAGGTATTTCTAAATATAAAAACTTAACGCAGCATGTTAACAGATGCTCAGATGGAGTCTTGGCACGAGGTGACGTGCCAATTAAACAAACAAATCAGACCAAAGCTGCATTTAAGAAGATCCAAGGGAATGGTCTCGCTCGCTAGAAAATACATTATCGCCATCGTTGGTTTCATCACTGGACACAGTCTAATAGGACGGCACGTAGAAAGATTAGACTTTCATTTAATCGAGTTCTGCAGGAACTGTGTGAACGAGGAGGAAGACGAAGCAATACTTCGTCTTCTTCGTAACTGCCCGGCCCTATCAAAGAAAAGGAATCTTCAACAACGAGAATGAACAAAATACATGATTTATAACAATGGACTGCAGACTGTTAAATGACTATGGCGACAAATATTCTTCAACGACAGCGAAAACTGTCAACTACTCGACCTGAATAAAGTGAGGATAGCAATATCTAAACTCAAGCTTAATATGCTACCGAAAATGATGGCCTTCCCGCTGAGCGTTACAAAGCCGGCGGAGATGACTCGGCAAGTAAGAAAGTATGCCTGAAGAACGGAACCTCAGCATTGTTTACCCGATCCACAAAACAAGGAGACCCTCGAAACTGCGCCAACTACAGAAGCATAAGTCTCATTTACACCGCCTACAAGATCATATCTGCCGTAATATGTGAACGCCTGAAACCGTTTACCAACAACATGATCGGCCCTTATCAGTGTGGTTTTAGGCCAGGAAAGTCCACAACCGATCAAATCTTCATACTTCGGCAGATCCTGGAAAAAACCCAAGAAGTCCAAATCGATACCCACCACCTATTCATCGATTTCAAAGCCGCATACGACAGCATTTATTGAGACGAACTATACAGATCCATGTCTAGTTTTGGTATACCGCCCAAACTCGTCCGTTTGTGTAGGATGACGATGGAGAATTCTCGCTGCTCCATCAGGGTCGGAAACGACCTCACTGACACATTCGATACCAAAAAAGGATTTAGGCAAGGCGATGCGTTGTCATGTGACTTCTTCGATCTGATTCTTGAGAGGATTGTGCAAAACGCACGAGCCAACACCAGAGGCACAATTTTCCAAAAATCTGTACAACTACTAGCATACGCCGACGATATTGACATCATTGGTAGGACCCAACGCGATGTCATAGCCACGTTTGCAAGTATAGAGAAGGAAGCGGCTAAAATGAGGGAAGACTGAGTATATGCTGTCAACACGAAAGGACACACAACATCGACGAAACGGATAGAACGTCACCATTGACAGATACAACTTTGAGGTAGTACAGGACTTTGTCTAACTCGGCTCTGCTTTTAACTCTGAAAACAACATTTCATCAGAAATTAAACGAAGAATTACTTTTGATAACCGCTGTTTCTTCGTGTCAGGAAAGAAATTTAGAAGTAAAATCCTCAATCGAATTACAATTGATATCCTACATAAGGCCCTGATCATCGCAGTCCTGCTCTACGGCGCTGAAGCATGGACCGTACCAGAAGCGGATGAAGAAGTCCTTGGTCGATTCGTAAGGAAAATTCTTTGAAAAATCTTCGGTCCCGTTTGCGTTGACGGGCTGTGGAGACGAAAATTCAATGAAGAACTATATGAGCTGTACAGTGACATGCCCACTGTAAAAAAATTCCTGATTGGACGTTTAAGATGGCTAGGACATGTAGAACAAATGGCCACCAATACTTCGGTTCGCAGTCGCAGAGTCTTCGATTCCCAGCCAGACATCAGACACAGTAGAGAAGACCTCGCCTTATGTGCCGCGCACAGGTAGTCCACAACCAACTTGAAGCGCCCAGCTAGAGGCAAAGAGCTAAGGACCGGGCTAAAGGCATTTTTGTTGAGGCACAAGTTCATTCCGGAATGTAGCTTACTTACTTATAGTTAGGGACTTATCTCGCTCGCTAGAACACACATTATCGCCACCATAGGTATCATCCCTTGACACTGCACGTAGAAACGCTAGGCTTTCATTTAATCGACTTCTGCAGGAACTGCATGGACAAAGAGGAAGAAGCCAGACATCGGACGCAGTAGAGGAAGACCTCGCCTTATGTGCGCGCAAAAGTAGACCTCAACCAACTTGGAGTGCGCAACTGGAGGCAGTTAGCTAAGGACCGGGCTAATTGGAGAGGCATGTTGGTTGAGGCACAGGTTCATTCCGGAATGTAGCACGAGCGACTGATCTCGCTCGCTGGAACATACATTATCGCCACCATATATGTCATCACTTGACACTGCCTAATAGAAAGGCACGCGCAAAGGCTAGGCTTTCATTTAATCGACTTCTGCAGGAACTGCATGGATATGGAGGAAGAAGAAACAATACCTCATCTTCTTTATAATTGCCCGGCCCTATCAAACATAAGGAAGCTTCATCTTGGAGCCTAGTTCTTTCAAAATCTCAGCGATTTGACAAATACGGAAGGGAGAAGTCTCCTACGTTTCATAAAAAGCTCAGATTTGTGGCCTTTCAGGAAACAAGGATAATGGACAAAATCCACGTGGTATGGACCAAAAACTTGTCTTGGCGAATCGCTGGTAGCCACTCTACCCAAATCTATTGCCATAGGATGACTTTCCCAACATTCATGTCTTGAGGGAATTCCTATGGATATCTGGATATATATGGGTATATGGGTGAAAGCCCCTTATTTACCTCTTAATCGTAATGTCCTGAAATTTTAAGTTTAAGTCAAGTCCTATTTGTGAAACGTCATATCTAGTGATAGTCTTTGCAGCTGTGCAAGGCCCTAAATTTGGATAAAATGATTCTGTCAGCTCATATTATTCAGCGTGGCAAGTTTTTTAACAGTGACTGGGCACTGGCTAAAAGCTTGGGATGTACGCTTCCATCAGCAGATCCAGGTGCCAAAAACGATTTGGATTCAGGACAATGGTTATTTACGGTTATTTGAGCTTATTTTGAAAGATTTTACGCAGCTTTACACGCCCGGGGTACATTCGATCTTCCCACAGGAGTTCTTCCTGTTATAGTGTATTTAAATAGATTTCGCAAAAGTTGTCACTCGATGTTCTTTGGCTGCAATCTATCGTTTGAATAAAAATAGTTCGGTTGTGCTCTTGGATTATTTTTCTTGGAAGTCGTATTTTAGAGAAAATGATATCGGCTAGGTGACCGCCGTTAGAATAGATGACACTTCGGGACCGATTTATGAGATTTTCAAAGCGATTACTATCCGAAAAACAGGTGCAAACTCCGAACTACTAGAGCTCCTCAACCAAGACCTTATATCGTCATCCTGCCAAAACAGTTTACCTGGAAATAGTTAAGGGATATTCTAGCTTATCGCTGAATTTCTTGGCTGTATGCGAACACTTTTGAATGCCAGCAGAACGAAAACTATGGTTTGACCGAACAACTCGAATAATGGCCGTTGCACGCCGATATATTCACAGCAAATTTGCTAAGTGTTGGACTTTTGAAGTATTTCTTCATTGATTGACTTCCCGCTCATTGCCTCATACCAACCATTTCGGTTCAGATGGCCACCTTAGTAATAGGCCACTAGTAGGGTCAAAAAAAAAAGGAAGAAAAGCGCGCGATCGAGGATATAGAGAGGTGCCACTCCAGGAAAGATGTTCGCAAGTTTTACCAAAGTGTAAAACGTCAAAGCCAAGGATACAAGGCTCGAACAGAGTCCTGTCGAGATGAACAAGGAAATATCGTAGTTGAGACACAGTCTATGCTGAGGATATGGAAGAACCACTTCTGCAGACTGTTAAATGGCGATGACGAACAACATTCCGCTGTCAGGCAGAACGAACCATTCAACATTCGCAACGAAAGCGAAAGCTGCCAACCACCCGACCTGAGTGAAGTGAGGATAGCAATATCTAAACTGAAGCCTAATAAGGCTGCCGGAAATGACGGCCTTCCCGCCGAGCTTTATAAAGCCGGCGGAGATGACTTGGTAAGTAACATCCACCAACTCATAAGCCGAATCTGGTCGGAAGAAAGTATGCCTGAAGAATGGAACCTCAGCATCGTTTGCCCGATCCACAAAAAAGGAGACCCTCTAAACTGCGCCAACTACAGAGGCATAAGTCTCTTCAACATCGCATACAAAATTCTATCTGAAGTAATATGTGAACGCCTGAAACCGTTTACCAACATCCTGATCGGCCCCTATCAGTGTGGTCTTAGGCCAGGAAAGTCCACAACTGATCAAATCTTCACACTTCGGCAGATCCTGGAAAAAAACCAAGAAGTCCAAATCGATACTCACCACCTAGTCATCGATTTCAAAGCCGCATACGACAGCATTTATAGAGACGAACTACCTATATACAGAGCCATGTCTAGTTTTGGTATACCGCCCAAACTCGTCCGTTTGTGCAGGATGACGATGGAGAATTCTCGCTGCTCCATCAGGGTCGGAAACGACCTCACTGACACATTCGATACCAAAAAAGGATTTAGGCAAGGCGATGCGCTGTCATGCGACTTCTTCAATCTGAATCTTGAGAGGATTGTGTAAAACTCACGAGCCAACACCAGAAGCACAATTTTTCAAAATTCTGTACAACTACTAGCATACGCCGACGATATTGACATCATTGGTAGGACCCAACGTGATGTCATAGCCATGAAAGTACACACAACTTCGACGAATCGGACAGAATGTCACCATTGACAGATATAAATTTGAGGTAGTACGGGACTTTATCTATCTCGGTTCCGCTGTTAACTCTAACAACAACATCTCGTCAGAAATTAAACGAAGAATTACTCTTGCCAACCGCTGTTTCTTCGGGCTAAGAAGGCAATTTAGTAGTAAAGCCCTCACTCGAACTACTAAGGAGATCTTATATAAGACCCTGATCATCCCAGTCCTGCTCTACGGCGCTGAAGCATGGACCGTCTCAAAAGCGGATGAAGAAATCCTTGGTCGATTTGAGAGGAAAATTCTTCGAAAAATCTTCGGTCCCGTTTGCGTTGACGGGCTAATGAGACGAAGATTCAACCAATAACTACACCAGCTGTACAGCGACATGCCCCTGGTCAAAAAACTCCGCATTGGACGTTTAAGATGGCTAGGACATGTAGAACGAATGGACACCAATACTCCGGCTCGCAGAGTCTTCGATTCCCAGCCAAACGTCGGACGCATTAGAGGAAGACTTCTCCTTAAGTGGAGCGCACAAGTAGAAACCGACCTCAACCAACTTGGAGTGCGCAACCGGAGGAAGGACCGAGCTAATTGGAGAGGCATGTTGGTTGAGACCCAGGTTCATTCCGGACTGTAGCGCCACTTAAGTAAGTAAGTAAGTAGGGTCAACATACCAAACATCTACAAAGGACACACATTTTCGACATTAAATACAAAAACAAAAAAACTGTCAAATGAAAATAGCGTTCTGCATTTCGAAAGCGATCATGACGCGAAAAAAAATCTCATACGTCTGACACGTGCATTAGTGTTCAAACATCAGGATCTTAGCTATCTTTTCCGCTAGTACATAATTTGCACATTTCCAATCACTTAACACACCTCTGCGATGGTATACACTCGGAAGGCATCGCATCGACACCACAGAACACGGGAAGCATCGTCACTCACATCCTCAACGATGATGCGATTTCTATGTACCACCATCATGTCCAAAATAGAACGTTACCCAGACACGACATCTACCGGATGGTAATGGCGAAGAGCCTACACCAACCAGCCAGCATCTCGTCCAGAACATCTCAAACACGACTCTTCCGAGAGCCAATTAAGAAATGTTTAACTTGGAAAAGTGTTTAAGTGTGTCTACAATCCTGCGCCTGCTTAGCGGTGACTAAGACAGCCGAGCACACGCTATAAGCTTCGATTAGTCAGCTCAGTCAGTTGCCTGTGTGGTGTGTGGCTCTCTGGCTATGTGTGCGTCTGGTGTCTACACCCATTTAAATTGTGCAATAAACATAAATTTAACCAGAACATATGTTTCCGTGGTGAAATTTATGATGTACATCCGTGAAACATGGAGGTTTGTGCAATTAAAACCAAGTGCAGCAAGTATCTCTATATATTCAGCAAACAGGAAGGAGCTGTGGTTCGATTTTTGAAGTGAAAATCTTCTCCTCGCATCATCTTGGGGGTTTGGTGTTGGTGCACATATGCTGTGTCCTATACGTTGCTTGCTAGCCACAGATTTTGTGATGTTAACACTTCTTGGCTATTTCTTGAGGGAGCAATCACTGACTGGTGAATGGTTAGGTGTTGGTTTAACCGAGAAGAAATGCAAGGATTAAGAAAACTACAGAAATGCGTAAATGTGAAGGTTTTTAAAAAAATGTGAACCGATTGCTATCACATCTTTGGGTTGACCATAAGCCGACGAAAGCGGAGGTGGCGGAAAATTCATCCAACCTGGGAATTTATTGAAAACCCTACATCGCCACCCTCTTTGGGGTTGACGTTAAGTCAGGAAACCTTGAGTTGTTTAGTGTTACCGATTAGCTAGCAGAAGAGAAACTCATAGCGTCCTAAGCCAACAACACAGTGGTAATGATCTCTGTAAATAGTTCCAATGATGTAAGTCTTCTAGATTCACCTTCTCCACTCCAAAAGCAGTTTCCGCCGAACTTCTTCTCCGACTGGCAAAACAAGGGGAATATATAGTTCTGATCTAAGAACCCAGGGTTGTCAACAACAGACTTAGAACTCCAGACTATAAACTGCTCACCGTGAGCAACGAAGTTCAAAGTCGCCTTGAATTGGAATCAGATACGACCGGAACCAATAACATCTGTACGGATGGGTCTATAGCAGAGTCTGGAGTTGGTAAGGTGTTTTCTCCGAGATGATTAGCCGAAGCATAACCTTTCATCTTCGTGATCTTTGTAGCGATTTTCAGTCGGAAATCTTGACAATCGAAGAAGCCTTGTCTTGGCTGAAAATTAATTTAATATCCAAGAAGTATATTGACATCTTCAGTGACAGCCAAGCGGCAAACAAATCCCTGGAATCGATCTCGTTCAAATAGAATTCAGCCCACAAATGCCGACTATCTCTTAATGAGATGACAGAACACTTTACTATCCACCTCTTTTGGGTGCCGAGCCCAAAAGCCATACCAAGCAATTGTACTGGGCACGCACATTTGCATTCTATTGCAAGGAGATATGCTTGGTATGCACCTCGCTACATGTTGGTTACAGATCGAACTCGATGTGATCATGAAAGGGAACCTCATATGGTAATGGCACTACCTGCCAAATTTCTAGGCACCTCTGGCCAAACTTTGACCAGCAGCGCCCCATCTGCTTGCCAATGCTGAACCGATCAAACATAAGCACTATAATTGGTGTCCTAACAGGACATTGTCCTATAGGCCTACCCGCAAAAAGACTAGGCCTCCTCAGCAATGACTTTTGTAGAAGCTGCTTGGACGAAGAAAAGAGGGAATGTATTACTCACCTTCTATGCTCTTGTCAAGCTAGCTCAGAAAAAAGAAAATGTCATCTGGGAAACTACTTCTTCGACAATGTGGGTGAGGTGGTTAATATCAATGTCAGAAACCTCCTACGCTACATAGTCCGTTTTGAATGTTTTAATTAGGCGAATGAATATAGAAAAGTCGACTTGAATATAGAAAAGTCGACTTGTCCACGTGGTACCTTATTTGTCTAAGTGTGCACGCGCATCGCATGCAGCTATCGAACCTAACCTAATCTAACCTAAGAAACGAAGGTAAACCTAGATCTCGTATTCTTGCTAAGAACTCCTTAAACACTTTTCTACTCTCTTCTTACAGCAATCACCTTGCAGCCTTTTCATAACAAATTTACTAGTAGCTCGTCGAACTTCGACCAGATGCTGTCGCAGCCAATATTCAGCCGTAACGAGGTATCCGTCGGAGATGAAAAATTCTCCGATTTTGTACGATTCGGAGGATTTTTGCTTCGAGGTTTTCCTCCGAAAAGCTGTTCGGAATATATATCCTACATTTTGAAACGCATCCCGCCGAATTTCGTTGAAGTGCGTTCACGTGCATTTTTCGTGCAATATTTGACAGCTAAGTGCAATTCTTCTTCCAATTTTCTCCGAAACAACTTCTTCGCGGAATTTTTTGGGTATATTTTAGAAACAAACCTCCTCCTTTGTAACTTTGGCTCCATCCCTACCTTCATCACCAGAATTATGCAGAAATTGTAAGACGTTATGATTGCTTTCCCTAACATAATCAGACTAAGACTGGGGAGTCTCAAATGGGCACTGATTCTCAGACCAAAGATTCATTCAAATCACTTTGAGCGAAACTTCAATAAACCCGACGGTTTTTATAAATCCCAAAACACCAATTGGTCGATATACAAAGACATTTTAGCCAATAAACTTCTTTCTGACGCCTTAGAACAACCGAGCAACAAGATAGCACTAAATAGCAACCCTCTCACAAGTCCTACTAGATGTAAGGTCATCAGTCTACTCTATCATACAAGAGCAGAGAAGATGAGGAGGTACTTTGTGGATTACGTGAACTTAAGACTAACTTACGACTAAAGAGCAGGACTTTTTATTTCCTGCCAAAAAGGACCAATTTGGTTTTTTGTGGGTTCTCATCGAGTTTACATATAATGCCCATTGTGAGAGTAGAGAAAGACCATTTTGAAACAGCTAATGCCACGTCATTTGCGCAGGCAATAAACTTGCAGCCTTCTCATAATAGATTTGCTGGCCTCGTGGGAAGGCGAAGCCTCCGTGATGGAACTCTTACCTCGGCACAATTAGAAAAAATGTAGGGAACTGTTCAACGAAGCCAAGAGTCCTAAAGAGACACCAAACTGCGACCAATATAAGTCGTCTCTCAAAACTTACAAAATCCTGTTAATGAAGGAAAATAGAAAATCCTGGTACACCTTCTGTGGTAACATTAAGGAATAATTTATAGACTCAGTTAAATCCACTCCAGTAACCCACTTATCTCTATCTAAAGGGTGATCCATTTCGAGGTTCCCTACTTTTTTAAAGAAAAAAACACAGAAAATTCAAATTTAATGGAAAATGTTTATTATCATTTGAATGAACATTCTTTGGCATTTATTTTTTGAAGATTATGTCTATCAAATGTTGGCCGTTGCTACGTCGCAGATGGTCCATCCGTTGAGTCCAATTTCGATCACTCGTTCGAGCATTTCGACTGGTAACTGGCGAATGACACGCGTGATGTTTTCCTCCAAGGCCTGAATCGAAGCGGGTTTGTCGGCATAAGCTTTTGAATTTACATATCCCCACAGGAAAAAGTCTAACGGTGTGATATCACACGATCTTGGTGGCCAATCGACCGGCCCAAAACGTGAAATTATGTGCTCACCGAAATGTTCTCTCAATAAGTCCATTGATTGATGCGATGTGTGGGAAATGGCGCCGTCTTGCTGAAACCAAATGTCGCCGAGATCACGAGCTTCAATTTCAGGCATCAAATAGTTGGTTATCATGGCACGATAACGGTCGTCATTGACGGTTACATTCGCACCGGCATAATTGTTAAAGAAATATGGACCGATGACTCCACCGGCATACAAACCACACCAATCCGTTGTTTTTTCTGGATGAAGTGGCAGTACTTCAATCTCTTCAGGTTGCTCTTCGTCCCAAATGCGGCAATTTTGTTTGTTTACATACCCATTGAGCCAGAAATAGGCCTCATCGCTAAACAAAACTTGCCTGGAAAACGTCGGATCTTCTTGGAACTTTTCAAGAGCCCATAGAACGAAGCGATGTCGCTTGGGAAGGTCGAGCGGCTTCAGTTGTTGCACAAGCTATATTTTGTACGCTTTCAATTTAAGATCTTGACGTAAAATGCGCCAAGTCGTTCCATACGTCAGTCCGAGTTGCTGCGAACGGCGCCGAATCGACTCCCTACGGTCTTCGTGTACACTCTCAGCTACGGCCGCTATATTTTCTTCACAGCGTGCTGGACGTGGTCTATTCGGTCGAATATTATCCAATAATTAATGCTGGGTCTCAAAATGGGTGATGGTGTTGCAAATAGTACGCTCAGTAGGCCGATTATGTTGACCATAAGTTGAGCGAAGTGCACGAAACACATTCCTCACAGAGCGTGATTTTCATAATAAAGTTGAACAATTTGTAAACGTTTTTTACGCGTAAGTCTTTCCATTATGAAATGCCAAACAATACTAAACAGAAATAACATGACAGCATGAAACGACTCACACGTGATCTGTCAAAAAAGGCTATTGAAAAAAGTAATTCTACTTGGATCACCCGTTATTATTGCCAAAGAAAAACTTGTTTGGTCTGTCAAAAGTTTCAAACCATTCAAATCGCCTGGACGAGATGGTATCATACTTGCGGAGCTTCAATACAACCTTGATACCCTGCTACCATAGCTACTAACCATCACGACCAGTTGTCTGCGGTCCATATCCCAAAGGCATGGATGGAAATAAAAGTCGTATTCCTCCCCAAAGCCGAAAGAGCTTACGCATAAATTCGAAGGATTTTCGTCAGTCTATCCTCTTTTCTTTTCAAAACTTTGAAGAGATTTATAGATCTACACCTCCGTACAAGTATACAACCGACTGTGATCTCTAACTCTCAACATGCATACTGTAAGGGGAAGTTGGTTGAAAAAACGCTTCACTCACTGGTACGCATCATCGAAAACTCACTCAGATCAAAAGAGTGTAGAAGACGCATTTAACAATTTCAAGGCGGACTCTATCATAAAGGTGCTATGATGGTATTTGGGATTGGCAATAAATCAACAACTTACTGGCGGCATTATTAATTCAAATCTTGGCTTCTCATCAGCTGTTAGATCTGTAAGCTGTGGCACACCACAAGGTAGCGTTCTGTCTCTTCTTCTCTGGAACTTTGTGGTCGACGAGCTACTAGCAAAGTTGATTGCCTGCACAGATGACGTGGCATAAGCTGTATAAGGAATGTTCCTTAATACCATTAAAAAAATTATTACAGAATGGTCTTTCTCTACTCTCCCAATGGGCATTCGTATGTAGACTCGATGAGAACCCTCAAAAAACCGAATTGGTCCGTTTCGACAGGAAATAAAAAGTTCTACTTATTGACCCTCCAAAACTTGGTGTTAGTATCAAGTTCCACAAAGTATTTACCTGGGTCTGAAACTAAACTGGAAATCCAATAGAGGAGGGGTAGTGTATTCCTCATCTTCTCTGCTCTTGTTCAGCTCTCTCCAACAAAAGAAAACTCCGTAAGGGGGTTACTTCTTTGAATACCTAGATGAGCTGGCTAATATTGATGTTAGAAACCTCCTTCCCTTTATAGAAGACTCGGAATATTTTACTTATGCAAACGAATAGTAGGAAAATCGACAGATCCACATGGTACCATAACGGACCTTTTCTGGGCTAAGTGTGTACTCGCATCGCGTGCAGCTAAAAACCTAACCTAAGTTCTACCGAATATGTAAACTTCCAAGCTGGTTGTCAGACCCCAATTCCTAAATGCTTACCAGGGTGGAAGGAAATTCAACCTTTCCTTGACAATATCGAGGATTTTCGTCAAATCTATTATTTAAACTCACATTGAACAGAAACCGTTTTATGGACTGGTGTGCATGTTCTTAGCTGGTGGTAGAATCCCTCCTTGACGGTGGACCAGAAGTTTTTTTTCCTATATGACCATGTACCTCCAGCTTTTCGTGATAAATTTTATCATGCTTCAATAAAGTATTGGCGCAACAGGTTCATTATTACCCATGGCCTAGCTTCCATCTCACATGTGAACTTTTTGCACAATAGCGGGACCTTCTGTTTTATGCCGAAAAGAAATGACTGGTGTTGACTATCGAGTGTTTTTTTAGAGGTGTAAAACTTCAAATTGAACTGAAACACAAAAAAATCGTTTAAATTTCCATCAATTGGGCTTTATTGGAAGGATAATTTATGCCATTAATGTTTAAATATGACTTTGGGCATGTGGTCGCCGCGGCTGGTCGAACATAGCCAAGTCTGGAGGTCCAATTTTCAACCACTTTTTCGAGCATTTGGGGCTGTATGTCGGCAATAACGTCACGAATGTCGGCTTCCAAGTCCCCTAACGTTTCTATGTTGTTGGCGACTTCACATATCCCCAAAGAAAATAATCCAATGGTGTCAAGTCACACGATCTTGGTGGCCAATTGACAGGTCCATTCTGCGAAATAATGCGCTCATCGAATGTTTTCTTCAATAAAACGATTGTGACGCACGCTGTGTGGCATGTAGCGCCGTCTTGTTGGAACCACATCTCATCCACATATTATTCCATCAAATTCGGGAACAACATAGTCGGTTATCATGGCTCTATACCGGTCTCCATTAACGGTAACTGACTCTCCAGCATCATTTGGGTAGAAGTATGGCCTAATGACTCCACCAGCCCATAGAGCACACCAAACAGCCAGTTTTTGTGGATGTAATGGCGTCTCAAAGGTCTCATGTGGATTCTCTTCACTCAAAATGCGGTAATTTTGCTTGTTGACGTAGCCATTCAACCGAAAATGAGCCTCATCACTGAACAAAATTTTGCGATTAAAATCAGCATCGATATCAATTTCATTTTCGGCCCACACACCAAAATCACGACGCATCGCATGTTCTCGCGGCTTTAATTCTTGCACAAGCTGGATCTTGTAAGGTCGGTAACCAAGATTTTTGCGCAAAGTCTTCCATAAAGTTGATGGCCAAAGCTACAATTGCTGTGCACTGTGGTGAATCGATTCATTTGGGTCCACTTCAATACTTTGCTCTACAGCGGCAATTGTTTCTTCGGTGTGCACTGTTCGACGTCTCTGCGGATGCGTATTATCACATAATAAACAATAAACGTAGTGCGAAAACGATCCATGGTTAACATGGACCATAAAATGGAAGGAGCTTGCGGTAAGCTTTGCAAGCTGAACCATTATTTTCGTAATAAATTTGCACGATTTTCAAGCGATGTGCATTTGTAAACCTGTTCATGATGAAACGGCAGCCAAACTGAACATAAATGACGTTAGAGTTGCCCGATTTGACCACGAAATGTCAGTTTTGTCTGTATTCGAAAAAGCAACCTCTTAATAAAACAACCGTTGCTATAGTTTAGTATTGAAAATATAAATTATCTGGGCGGCAGTTCGTCGCATTAACTAACGCGCAACTGAGCCCATCATGCTTCGATTGTTTTAAGTGCAACCTGACTATCTATACGCTCGTTAGTCCCACGGCATATGGAAAGTCAGTTTGAAGTCGCTAAAGAATCTCCTGTGGAAAATTATAGGGTGGAAAATTTTCAAAGAAGAATTATCTCTTTTTAACTTTTGGTTATCCAAATGCGTTAACATGACCCATCAGATATACCTCCTAGAGCATCCATTTGGAGGTGTGAAGAAACCCCCTAAAACCTCATCGCAGCACGATTTTCATTAAACCTCTTCCCAGCGAACATGCCCCACAACATCAACACACCAAAGGCCAAATATAGACCGAGCAACAGTCAATCCTTGCATGTACCATGCCCAAATGCCAACCACAAGATACAACGGGGAAACGTTCTATGAAGCGATTGATTTAAATTTTCAATATATTGACATGCATTGCATGTTCCCATTTAACAACACACACCACACCGATAAGACGTGTGTGCATCTAAGCACCAGCATCATGTCTACGTCAGAGGAGACTCCTCTCTCCAGATGCGTTCGTACTTGCATCGAAATCACCAGCACCAGCCACCATCGCATCGTCACCTCATCTGCCATGATCTCCTTGGCATATAATTTCCATTTCGTGTTAATTTGAATCGACTTATGTTGCTGCTAAAAGTATTTCAAAAAGGAAATCATTTCGATAAGTAGTACTGGATCTGAGTACGGTTGGAGTTCCTTGTGCCCGAATGCAAGTGCTGACTTTGTCTGGGGATATGTGAGACGGACTTATAGGAGCGTGAACCAGAGCATAGGAAATTTAAACGTGTTTGCAAAGACTGCATAAATTAGATGATTATCAGCGAGACGAGATGGTACCTATGTAAGGTTCTTAGTTTTTTTTTAGAGCAAATGATGCAGCCTGTAAGTTGATAGAAGAATTCTTTAAGTTTCAAAAGAATATTTCATGGCAAGGGACTTAAGCGGGCCAGTAGTTGGTCCAACAGTAGTTGGACATGATTTGGTGGATTTCTATTAAATAACCCACGAGGTTATAATCTCGACAAGAGCGATCATAACCCTCATGTCATACGTGGGTGCAGTGCAATAACCCCCGAAGAAATAAGCTCCGTGGGGCTAAATTCCCAAAAAAAAAGAAAATGACCAACGTCGGGTTATTTTCCATTTCCAAATGGACATTAGCTCCGCCACCATAAAGCATTAGGTGCAGTGTAATAACTCCTGCGAAAAAAGCATCATGGGATTTAATTCCCAAAAAAAATGGAATGGCCCCCAAAGGGCTTATATCCTTTCGAAATAAAAAAAAGCATTAAAAACAGCCATTTAAAATTGGAATTATAATCAAGTTTGGTGTATACAGAGTTTGAATGACCCCCTGCTTGGGCTCACTGTTGGATTTGGGTTGTGTACTAACCCCTGCGGAAATAAGCCCCATGGGACTAAATCTCAAAAGAGAGGAAATAGCCAACGCGTAGCTTTTTTCATTTTGGAACACACACGGGTCTTCGAACAAACAAATGAAGGGGAAACAAGGTTTGAGGCCCTATATGGACCGCAAGTTGTAGATATTGATCTTTTCTATATTAAAACACTGGTTAAGAACTCCTCTTTGACGAGGTTCAAATGATCTTTCATTCCAATATGGAATTAGCAGCTGAACCTGATATAACAATTCTGCTTTGGACGTTTGAGATGACTAGGGTGTGTAGAGCGAGTGGACACTCCATACCCCGGATTATAGAGTCTTTGTTTCCCCCCAAGACGTCAAGACGTGCGCTGATCGCAATACATGTAGACCTCGCCTTAGATGGGGTGGACACGTAAAAACCGAGCTTAACCAAATTGAAGTGCGCAGTTGGAGGCTTATTAGCTAATTGGCGGGATAATTTAAGAGCATATTGGTTGAGGATCAAGTTCATTCCCGACTGTAGCGCCACTTAATTAAAAATAGTAACAGAACCGATCGGGCTGCATTTTTCTTGTTTTTTTTTCTCCTTTTCAACAGCAATGATCAAAATGGCGTCCAAGTAACATTATTCTTGATAGAATTACACAAAACGCCCGATTCAGCGTCAGGTGCAGCAATCTCTCATAATTTTCGTCGGTAAGCCGATTTTCCCTCGCACTTTGGCACCGGAATACACCGTTCTTATCCTGTTCCAGGCCGAAGTAGTCAATTGGGGCAATAATCCCTTAAGATTAGACAGTTTTCGCTAGGCATCGTCCTTGAAATGTGCAATGCCTATCAAGCCTATCTTCGGACGTACGCTGAAATATAGAGATTCATACATAAACCGAACAACACGAATGTGGAATGCTCTACCAAACTCTGTTTTTCCTCTCCATTATAACTTACAGACATTTAAAACCAATGTGCATCGGTATCTCCTTTCTTCTTATCCCTAATTTCCTTAACGCCCGCACTGTGCTAAAACATATAAAGGGTATTCATAACCCCTTGAGTGCGCGCAAATTTAAAAAAAAAAAAAAATGCCAATCATCTTAAGAAAATTGGCAATTCTCTCCAACTGAGCCACATCATATGGGACGTTCGGTACTTATCATCGGTGCCTTTAATAAGAACTGCATCCACGTCATTGTTTTATGGGTGATATAACATAACCTGACCTAGCATATCAGAGAGAGGAATTGATGGAACCTGGTGACCTCGATGTGATATGAAAAGTTTGAATGCAACCCTACTGCTTGGGCCAACTATTGGGTTTGGGATGTGTGCTAGTTTGGATGCCTGAAAAGGAAATAAACCCCACATGCAAGCATTAACAGCCGCTGGTATTATTTCCATTTCCAAAAAGAGTGTGTCAAATCATAACTGATCCTCCGGGACATGCCAGAAGTTTATTAGTTACTCCTTCGTTGAAGGCATGTTTCGCTGATTGATGGAAACCCCCATGGGGGTTATTTCCGCAGGGGTTATTTCACTGCACCCTTATTTGTTTCAATCAGCGAAACATGCCTTCAACGAAAGAGTAACTAAAAAACTCTTGGCATGTCCCGGGGGCTCAGTTATAATTTAACACACTCTTCATTACCACCAAATACCAAAACTGATAGATCAATAGCTACAACACAACGAAAGGCCGAATGTTTCTATGACATTAGCTAACGCATTGTAACTATCCGCATCAAGGGAAAATTCGCCAACATATGCCTTATATGCGCTCACCCCCCAACGGAGGAAAAAGATGATATAGCTAAGGATTGCTTCTATGAGCTCCTTGACAAAACCTATGAGCGACTACCGAAGTACGATGTTAAAATCGTGCTGGCAGATTTTAACGCAAAGGTAGGAAGACAAGTAGACAAGTAGTGTCGGAATGCATAGCCTACACGACAATACGTCTGGTAACGGACTAAAGCTAATTGACTTCGCTACGGAACGAAATGCCACTATAGCCAGCACACGGTTTCCTCAACTCGATATCCATAAGGGGACATGGCGGTCTTCATATCAACGAACGGTCAGTTAAATTGATAACATAGCGATAGACAAGAAACACGCATTTACCTTGTTGCAGCAAAGGTAAGAATGCGGATTTCCAACACGCCACAACAATCCAGAAATACTGTGAAAACATTTAACATCGAAAGACTGAAATCGCAAGAAAACGCCAAGACCTTCGTGCAACGCGTATCCTTTAACCTCTCGATTAACACCATACCACCAGCATCGAATGTCGAACAACAATGGCAACGATGCCAACAAGCCATTAGAACAGCCGCAACTGACATGCTAGGTTTCTCGAGCCCACCAACATGAAACTTGTGATGAGGAATGTCGAAATATGCTTGCACCAAAGAACGAGGCATACAAGGCTAAGCTGCAGGTGAAGATGAGAGCTGCAATTGAGCTCTATAGGCAGAGAATCAGGGAAGAATACCGGCAGTCGAGGGAGAGGTGCCACTCCATACAGAATTCTGTTGAGATGAACAAGGAAATATCGTAGTTGAGACACAGTCGATGCTGAGAATGTAGAAGAACCACATCTGCAGTCTCTTAAGGGCTGATAATGAGCAACATTCCGCTGTCAGGCGGAATTAACCATTCAATATTCGCAACGACAGCGAAAACTGCCAACTACCCAACCTGAATGAAGTGAGGACAGCAATATCTAAACGCAATCTTAATAAGGCCACCGGAAATGACGGCCTTTCCGCTGAGCTTTAAAAAGCCGGCGGAGATGAGTAACTAACATCCGGAATAATTAACATCCACCAACTCATTAGCCAAATCTAGTCTAATGAAAGTATTCCACAAAAAAAGAGACCTTCTGAACTGCGCCAACTACAGAGGCATATATCTCCTCAACATCGCCTAAAAGATTCTATCTGCCGTAATATGTGATCGCATGAAAGCGTTTACCAACAACCTGATCGGCCCTTATCAGTGTGGACTTAGGCCAGGAAAGTCCATAACCGATGAAATTTTCACACTTTGGTAGATCCTGGAAAAAACCCAAGAAGTCCAAATTGATACCCACCACCAAATTTATCGATTTCAAAACCGCATACGACAGCATTTATAGAGACGAATTATGCAGATCCATTTTTGGTATACCGCCCAAACTCGTCCGTTATTGTAGAATGATGATGGAGAATCCTGGCTGCTCCATCAAGGGTCGGAAACGATCTCACCGACACATTTGATACCAAAAAAGGATTTAGGCAAGGCGATGCGCTGTCATGTGACTTCTTCAATCTGATTCTTGAGAGGATTGTGCAAGACTCCCGAGACAACACCAGAGGCACAATTTTCCAAAAATCGGTGCAACTACCAGCATTCGCCTACGATATTGAAATCATTGGCAGGACTCATCACGTCATAGCTATAGAGAAGGAAGCGGCAATAATGGGTTTAGGAGTAAATGAGGGTAAGACAAAGTATAATGCGGTCAACACGAAAGGACACACACCATCGATGAATTGCACTCGAAGTAATAAGGAGGTCCTATATAAAACCCAGATCATCCCAGTCCTGCTCTACGGCACTGAAGCATGCACCGTCTCAAAAGCGGATGAAGAAATCCTTAGTTGATTTGAGGGAAAAATTCTTCGAAAACTCTTCGGTCCCGTTTGCGTTGACGGGCTATGGTGACGAAGATTCAATCAAGAACTTTACGATTCCGGCTTCGATTCCCAGCCAGCCGTCGGACGCAGTAGATGAAGACTTCGCCTTAAGTGGCTCGCACAAGTAGAAACCGACCTCAACCAACTTGGAGTGCCCAACTTGAGGCAGTTAAGGACCAGGCTAATTGGAGAGGCATGTTGGTTGAGGCTCAGGTTCCGTCCGGACTGTAAGGCCACTTCAATAAGTAAGTAAGCAAGGTACACCCAATAAGACAATAACTCAAGGCATGCTACATTATTTGGATACATCCGTGAATAAATCATCTGTCTTTATAATGTTTGCAAACTCACGCGTATCTCCTGCTGCTTGTCACCCAACGTCACAACATGACTCATCTAAGCAATTCTGATCAGAAAAGCATGTCTGGGCACCTGACAGTTTCTCTTTAAATAGAAGTCAACACATCGCCTAACCAACCTTTCATTACCGACTCCAACCATGACTGCCGTCCATTAAACAGAAATCATATTGAAACAAAAAAATTAACAGATACCTTGAGAAGATTGATTGGTCCACCAGCCCAATGTGAACTGCACAAGGAAACCCACACCGAAGCTGAAACCGAAAGAAACCAAACCAACGGGCAGGGCGCTCCTGCGCAAGTGTACGGAACTAAGCCTGCCTGAGAACTGCGCGCGAAGATGCACACTATAGCACCGGGGCGCGTCGCGCACAGCAGCTGCTGCTACTATCTTCTGCCGCATGTAACATGGCCGCCGATAGCCCGGCCAGGTAATTAAGAATAATAAATACCAATAAAATTTTTCCCAGACGACTTGAATGTGTGATATTTCGGTTCAATTAAGATAGCGTAAGTGTTTGTTTGCCTTGCCCATTTGCTCACGCGCAGCTCTCAGCAGTGACTCTCTACTCGTGGATGCAAACTGCGCAAGATGTTGGCCTCCGATAGAGTTACTTTATCTTCATATTTAACAGTTTAATGGTAGCCTGGGCTTGTTCGTGCCATCACTAGGAGTACGTGGCCGGCTAGTTGACTACCACCGGGTGCTCGGTTCCCCGCGTTTAGATGCAATCCCTGGCCGAAACATTGGATAATTATCGTCTCTCGGCTCGATGCGGCCGGTCCAATGGTATGATTTTAATTGCTCACCTGGTTGCGATCATTGTTCCATGGTGCACCGCACACAGTGACTACACGATGCTGCACACGAGATTTTGCGCAAAATGGACCGGTGACGTCGCTGCGCAGTCGCATCGAAAGTTTGAAAGAAACTCAATATGCCTTGGCGCTCAAAAAACAGCTTGTTTTCGTTTTCACAGCGTGTAGAGCCCGGCAGGCGGGCAAACATGACTTTTAGGCGGACGCGACGGACAGGAACGATGTCGGATTGGGGCATGGGAAATTTATTGCCCGACTTAGATGGTAATTTGTAATTAGACCTGCAAATGGCTTTGCATTCAAATCTCGGTGGTGCTGCTGAGGCACTGCATTAGTTGGATTTGGTGAGCGGCAACTCTGCACATTCGTTCGGAGCTTTTGGATCTGACAGCTGAATGGGAAACGGGATGTTGAAGGTATGGTAATCTCTGCTCGCACTGGTAGGCAACATAGTGTGAGAATGTTCGGCAGGAGATGGATTAGAAGGTAGGACACCTGAATTGGTACCTTGGCATGTAATCCTTTGGTTGTTGATGGAGAATAACTGTTGGATGAAAAATAATTACTTAGTTAATAAAGTTGGGGGTTAAAGCCGGGCTCAGTGACGCGATGGTTAGTGAGATGAACTGCCGCGCAGAAGGTCTGGATTCGATTATCAGTCGTAGCAACACCTTAATTTTACTGGCCCTCCTCTCGGGATGGTCTGACAAATCATCCGAGTACTATCAACTATCAAGAACAGCTTATCTCAAATTCGTCGTTTGAAGTCGGCATAAAACAGGAGGTGCAAGAAGTACACAAGCATACATGATGGTTGTGAGAAAGCTCGGCCCTGGGCACTAACGAGCCTGTTGCGCCAAAAATTTGTATTTTTTTTTTTTTGGTTGAAGTGGGTCTTAACCACAAGGCGGATCTTTAAGTTTATATCGACAATCAGCTGCGAGGACTTCTCGCTCTATATTAGATACAAATAGGTATTGTCTCCTGGGAGTAATGGTAAATGAGAAGATCCGAAATATCAAAGGTAGGTTTTTCTTAAAATTTCTTACCAGATGACCAAACGTTGAATACTGCGGAAGTGCCTATGTGTCTATGTGTTGCAATATTATATTTGCCTCTGCAACTTCCTTTTTGCGGAATCTATCAGGAAAGATGCAGATAGTGCACGACAGACTTTTGGAACTAGAATTTCCAGAAAAAGGTTCCTCATCTGCTTGATGTTAACCGTCTAACATGGCTAACCGTCATACAACCAAAAGGTCATAAAAGAGTAGGTTTTCACACGGCATGGCTTAAGTATTTCTGACACAAACTCCGGATCTTCAATGAATACCCTAATTATCCTGATTTGCATTAGGGAAACGCATACAGGTGGACCTTCTAACCCCATAAAAACGATTGCAATACAGACCATAGCCACCTACGCCATTCAAGGTGCCGTTCAAGATGCTGACATAAAAAAAACAGTACTTGGTGCCAGCGAAAGCAGTAGGTATGCCACTCCTAGGACCTCTTGTTTATTGGTATCCCTCAGGCGCTGCACGATCCATAACTGTGAGCTGCCGATCAAAAGGATAAGGACACAATTCTCAGATGACAAAGCAGATACCAATAGAATTCTGGTACGATCATGTCTTGTTTGTCCACCAATATTTCTTGCAGATAATACCTCACGGAAAGTTTGACATATGTGGTGTCCTTCGACGACTTCTAGCATTTATCGAACCTTTAGTTCAACAAGGTATATGACAGCTCGTGGGTAAAAATATCCGAGGCCATCCCGTCGCATGATTCAGAAAGAAAAGGAGAACTCGTACGAGCCACTTAAGTCAGGCTGCAAAACGAGGATTCTGCATGCTGGAGTATTGCTGTCCATTCGCTCTATATCTCCCAGCCATATTGAAGGTTAAATGAGGAGTTTTTTTTTGAATCAGTCTTTGTCGATGTAAGGGTCTTGAAATTAATTCTTCGTCTCTGTAGCTAGTGATTGTAGGATTTTCCGATAATTTCGCTGAAAACGACCGACGATTTCTTCATCTGCATTTGACACGGCCCATGCTTTGGCGCCAAGGACCGGAATAATAAGAGTCTTACACTGGATCTACTTAGTATTCCGATTAAGGTCTTATTAGCTCATAGAAATAGTGTTTTACAAGAGCAATCCTTTGTTTGATCATCGACAAGGTATCATTGTCAGAATGAAACTACTTTCTGTCAATAGTGACGTTCTGACCATTCCTTCCCTGGAATGGAGGGTTTATGGGGCTTATGGAAGGTTATGCCCTTGGTATTGGATCGCGAGTTTTGTACAATTCCATAAAGAACGATGTTGGTCGCTTCCATGTTTTTGACTAAAAATCTTTTCCAGATGTTGATGCCCACTTGAACCGCTGCAAGAACAGCGCTGTTGGTGGAATGATTATTACACTGTTGGCATTGTTGGCTCCACTCATCTGATGCTTTCATGTTTTTGACTAAAATCTTTTTCAGATGTTGTTGCCTCCTTGGACCGCTGCGCTGTTAGACCGCCATTGTTGGAGGAATGCTTATCACAGTTTTGGCTTTGCTGGCTCCAGTCATCTGCTGCCCCGTCGACGCTTCCTCTTTGAGCGGAAATGGAGAATGGCTACTCTTTCCCGTATATGTTTTGCGTTTAAGCCCATAATCTGATGTTCAAATGAGACTTTGGAGTTAACTACGATTGAGTCTCCTATTAGTTGTATCGTATGCGTATAATAGTTTTTATGCAAAAAATTTAAAAAAAAGAAGCCATTTTTGGAGCAACAGGCTGAGCTTTCTCATAGCCATTCATGTGTGCGTGTGTACTTCTTACACGATGGTGGGACCTCCTGTTTTATGCCTACGCCGAACGGTGAATTTGAGATAAGCTTCTCTTGACAACTGATACTATTCGGATGACTTGTCAGATCATCACGAGAGGAGGGCCAGTTAAAAATCATTAAGGGTTTGCTATGGCTGGGAGTCGAACCCAGATCATCGCGATAACTATAATGATTTGGCAGATCATCACGAGAGGAGGTCAATAGTTTTTATGCACCTATACAATAAAGCTTGGGATTATGTCATCTCCTAAGGAATGAAAATGAAATGGAAATGGATTTTATGTTGTAGACAAGAATCACTATTTACAAACAAGTGTCTGAGGTAAAATGGAGCTTTGGAGTACACCAGCCTTTAATTAAGTGAAAAGCAGATTTGAATCCGCAAAAAACAACTTGAATTGAACGTTTCTAACGCTTCTTTGGCATCTAGGATTCAGGAATCACGCAGTAATCATCAAACCACATCCATTCCGACTGATCCTGTTTGAAAAATTCCGTTGAGCCACCTGCCATACCGTTTCTTTTTCGTTGCTACTTCGTGATCGTGACATTCTCTCTTTAACTGCACCTCGAAGTTTGAAATCTTCTTGAGTGGAGCTCTATCGCACTCGCTGAGCCTGTTTAAGATCACAATTTTATGAACTGAAGTTCTTGGACTATTGGATGATGGGACAACCGATTTTCACAAAATTCCTTCAGCTTATTTGTTTGCGCTCCTTAATAAGAAGAGATCCAATGGAACTAAGGAAAAGACCGTGAACCACGGTGAGCTAGGCCAGTTCATTAAGGATAGGTAATCGTTTGCATGTGTAATTTTAAGTTGAAACCTAAAAGCCTTCGCATTATATACTGCTCCAATAAGGCTAAAAGTTGAAACCTTTGAAATAGACGGTGCGACAACATAGTTTCATTAAAACTCAAAGTGCCTACCAACATCGCTTAACGTAGCCCTGCTAGGTACTTTTCGGACCGGGGATCAATTTTTAAATGAGACAATACGTTCCCGAAAACCACAGTGTGAAAATGTGAAGAACTAAAGTCACCCGGCCCATCAGATCATCTTATAGCATTGAGTCAGCAAGAGCTTCTCTGTGGCGTTCTCCATTGGCATTGACATTGACATCACAGTACTTCGCACATGAATGCAACGAACTACAGACACATAACAGCACTGGCGACTGAGGCCATCGGCTGGGACAGATCAAGACATTTATACAACAGAAAGAGACGGATAGATACATAGAAGGAAAGACACATGACATAAACCTACGTGGCACAGAGGAGGAGACATAGATTTATATTGTCTCATATTATCGCACAGGTGGCCTCAGATAAGCTGGCAATTTTCGTAGAAAACAAATGCGGCCAAAGCTGGGGCTTGAACCCACAGCGCTTGGCCTAGCAGTCAACTACGCATTCCTCTGAGCCATGGCCACCTGCAGGCGTTCTCCAAGCCTCCTCCATTTGGTTAAAACAGGAGGGAGAAACGGCACACACTTCTACGCCGTCAATGGCTATTTTGAGGGAACACGTCCCGTAGCGACTCATCTCAATTGGAAGCGATTTGGAGTGGCCAGCCCGCTCCCCCAAATAGTTCTTTTGATAAATTGGTAAGAGTCACGACAAATACTAAGAAATCTTCTTATTCAGGGTAGAAGGACAACACTTCCTTGATGTATTTTTCAAAACAACCTAAAACTAAACTTCAGATATGCATCCATAGTTAAACAAAAATTCCAATTCATACAATTTTATTGCATTTTGAAAAAAGGAAGTTATAATGCAGCACTGTGTATAGTGTTACATAAAAATCCTGAAATTTTTTTTATTTTATTTTGCTGTTGCATTAGCCATACACATAGATATTGTCCCCCTATCCTTGGAAACGTGAACTTGACGACGCACTAGCAGAAGCTGCAGATCCACTGTTTCCACCAGTGTTAAATGTCTGCGCTGAAGCTTGAGATTGATTATCTGTGAAACCACCACCGCCACCACCGCCACCACGGCCGCCTCTACGATGTCCAGCAGGCTGAGCGGAAACTGCCAAAATTGCCACAATAAGCATCAACAAAACACAAAAGAACTTCATTCTGAACTGATCTCGAAAAATATTCTAGTGAATCTGATAATGCTTGGGTATTTATAGTCAGATGTTCGACGAACACTTCAGAACTTGTATCAGAACTTGTTTCAGAAAATACCCACAATTTATTGTCCTGACTAAAAACAAAACTTGTATTTCAATTGTCGCGCTAATTTAAGTAAACAATCGCTAAATTTTGGTTGAAATACATTTAAGATCAAGTCTTTCTAATAAAAGCTTTCAAGATACATCTATTATGAAAGCCGGTAGAGGGCATTGACTGATGAACGATGCAACACCAGATGCGGTATAAACCGGTATCCAGCCATTAAAGCGGTTCTGAAGTGCTTATACTTTTGTGTAATTAAATTAAAACATTTGTTTTGAAATTGCGACGTTACCAATTTATAGACTTGAATTGTTGGTTGGGGACTTTACGGACCTGGTACCCATATAATATTGGCGTAGTTTTTAGTTCAGAAAGAGATAGGTAGCAGTGAAGGAGACACTGCGGTGTGTTTGCATTAGGCAATTACTTCAGGAATAATTCTTGCCAAGAGACAATATCAAGTAATCCGTCTCCAAGGACCTAATATTGATCGTTTTAGTACAATACCTTCAGTAAGATTAACTAATTCAAAGTTAACCCAACAACTTTGGTGAGACGACGGACGCAATAGACGAAGACCTCGCCATAAGTGGCAGGCACAAGCAGAAAATGACCTCGACAAACTTGAAGTGCGCAACTGCAGGCAGTTAGCTTAGGACCGGGCTTTAGCCCCACTTAAGAAAGTTAGGATATCACCGTACAGCACGTATAGGTCTTAGTTGAATCTTCGTCTCCACAGCCCGTCAACGCAAACGGGACCGAAGATTTTTGGAAGAATTATTCTCTCGAATCGACAAAGGATTTCTTCATATATTTTTGAAACGGTCCATGCTTCAGCATCCTCAATCAGGACTGGGATGATCAGGGTTTTACATAGAATCTCCTTATTAGTTCGAGTGAGGGCTTTACTAATGGCCTTCTTAGCCCGAAGAAACAGCGGTTGGCAAGAGCAATTCTTCGTTTAATTTCTGACGAGATGTTGTTGTCAGAGTTAATAACGGATAGGCCGCGATAGACAAAGTCCTGTTCTACCTCAAAGTTATATCTGTCAATGGTGACGTTCTGTCCAGTTCGTTGATGTTGTGTGTCTTTACGTGTTGACAGCATATACTTAGTCGTACCCACAATTACTCTTAAGCCCATTTTTGCCACTTCTTCTCTACTAGCAAACGTGGCTATGACATCATGTTGGCGCAACAGGATCGTTAGTACCCCTGGCCGAGCTCTCTTACAACCATTCAAGTGTGCTTAATTACTTCTTGCACGATGGCGGGACCTCCTATTATATGCCAACTCCGAACGGCAAATTTTAGATAAGCTTTCCTTGATAGTTGATACAACTCGGATGATTTGTCAGATCATCACAAGAGGAGGGCAAGTGATAAATCATTTAGGCGTTGCAACGGCTGGGTGTCGAACCCAGACCATTTGCGCGGCAGTTCATCGCACTAACCATCGGACCACTGAGTCATCGCGCCATTGAGTCAATATCGTCAATATCTTCGGCGTATGCTAGTAGTTGTACCGATTTCTTGAAAATTGTGCCTCTGGTGTTGGCTCGGGAGTTTTGCACAATCCTCTCACGAATCGAATCGAAGAAGTCACATGACAGCGCATCGACTTGCCTTAATCCTTTTTTGGTATCGAATGTGTCGGTGAGGTCGTTTCCGAACCAGTTGGAGCAGCGAGAATTCCCTTTCGTCATCCTACACAAACGGACGAGTTTGGGCGGTATACCAAAACTAGACACGGCTCTGCATAGTTCGTCTCTATAAATACTGTCGTATGCGGCTTTGAAATCGATGAATAGGTGCATCGATTTGGACTTCTTAGGTTTTTTCCAGGATCTGCCGAAGTATGAAAATTTGTGGATTTTCCTGGCCTAAAACCACACTGATAAGGGCCGATCAGGTTATTGGGAAACGGTTTTAGGCGTTCACATATTACGGCAGATAGGATTTGTAGGCGATGTTGAGGAGACTTATGCCTCTGTAGTTGGCGCAGTTTAGAGGGTCTCCTTTTTTGTGGATCGGACAAACGATGCTAAGGTTCCATTCGTCAGGCATACATTTTTCTGACCAGATTTGGCTTATAAGTTGGTGGATGTGTTGGTGATCTGAAGGCCGTCACTTCCGACATCCTTAGTAAGCTTGGGTTTATATATTGCTATCCTCACTTCACTTAGGTTGGGTGGTTTGCATTTTTCGCTGTCGTTGTAAATGTTGAATGGTTCATTCTGCTTGACAGCGGAATGTTGTTCGTCTGCGCAGTTTAACAGTCGGTGGAAGTGGTTCTTCTATATCCGAGCCTTGTATCCTTGGGTTTGACGTTTTACACTTTAGCAAAACTTGCGGACATCCTTCTTGGAGTTCACGCGCATTTCTTGCTCGTTTTTATTATTTCTGAAAAGCCGGTCTTCTTCCCTTCTTCTCTGCCTATAGAGCTCAACGGCAGCTCTCGTCTTCACCTGCAGCTTAGCCTCGTATTCCTCGTTCTTGGCTAAGGGCATATGTCAGCATTCCTCATCAAACCATGGATTTCTTGCTGGTGGGCGCGAGAAATCTAGCACATCAGTTGCGGCTGATCTAATGGCCTATTGACATCGTTGCCATTGTTTTTCGACATTCGATGCTGGTGGTATGGTTTCAATCGAGAGGTTAAGAGACACGCGTTGCGCGAAGTTCTTGGCGGTCGCCTGCGATTGCAGTCCTTCCGCATTAATTTTTTTTTCACAGTCCGAGTCAATGTTAGCTCCTGGGAATGTTCGAACATCAAAAATACTGGATGCGTGTCTCTTGTCTATCGCTATGTGATCAAATAGGTTGACCGTTCGTTGATCTGGAGACCGCCATGTCCCTTATGGATATCGAAATGAGGAAACCATGTGCTGGGCATAGTGGCATTTCGACCCGTAGCGAAGTCAATTAGCCTAAGTCCGTTACCAGGCGTGTTGCTATCTAGGCTGAGTTTTCGAAAATTCTGCTAAGGATGTCTTTTGTTGCTACCTTCGCGTTAAAATCTTCCAGCATAATTTTGACATCGTACTTCAATAGTCGCTCATAGGTTTTATCAAAAAGCTCGTAGAAGCCATCCTTAGCTAATGCGCATATAATGCTTATGTTGGGGAATTTGGCCTTGATGCGAATTGTAACAATGCGTCCGCTAATGTCTTGGAGACATAAGACTTCTTACCTAATTCAGGCACTAATAACAAATCCCCATCCGAATAGTCGCTGTTTCTGCTCACTATAACACGGTCCGTAGTAGATGTCACAGTTTTTCATCCTCTTATTTCCCCCGCCCATCCTATCGTATTTCCTGGATGTCAGTAATGTCTGCCTTAAAGCGACTTAGGGCTTCTGCTAGTTGTTCGCTTGCACCTATCCTGTTTAATGTTCTCACATTCCAGGTGCAGATACAATAAAATCATTGCCTTCCGAGGCTATTGGTTTCTTCGTACAAACCATTTTTGTCATGGGTGGGTCTGGGTTGTTAGCGCAAAGCACCACTCCCAACCTGGAGGGCCACTTCTAATTTATTATAGATAGCCTTAGGACACGGAGCCAAAGGTGTCTTCTAAGGATTGAGCGCTACCGTTCTCCTTTCGGTTCATCCGCAACCAGCTCTGTTCAAGGGGCATTCATAGATACCTGTTGTCCGAATATGTCAAAGCAGCTCGATTAGGTTCACCTGGGACATCAGGTCTGGTATTCCATGCCAGTCTGACCATGTTTATAGTGTTGCTGTTTTTCGTCTTGTTATCAACACAAATCCGGTTGGATGGGACCAGTTTACAATACCGATCGCCTTATTTCCCTATGTACGAAGATTTTTTCCTGGAGTGGCGCATCTCTATGTCTTTGAGCGCGCGTTGTTCTTTGATGCTTTTCCTGGTTCTAGGCTGTGAAGATATGCCGGCACTCTTAATAAAATTTTTTTTTCTGGTGGGCGCAAGTCTTCTCCCACAAAAATCTGAAAATATCAGCATGCCCAATCTAAATTTATTCGACAATGGAATTAGATCCCTTGACTGCTCCGGTTTACGACCCTATTGCACATCGTGATATCAGAAAGACTTACCATTGGTCCAGTCTTTCATTTTTTCTAAAAACCACTCATAACAAGAAAAACTATTAAAACCGAAGATGTATTTAAACTTCTCTCCAACAAGTAAATCACCACTTCTCCTAGCTGGAAGGATGACCCATCACCACCGACACCTCTATAGGGAAAAAAATCCATCCTGTCCAATTGATCATTAATAACAACGAACTTTCTCATACCTAAATGTAGGTAGGTAGGTACATCTTACAAGCACTAATGACCCACAAACACCACTTCCCTGATAGGCTAAGGCACTCCAACCATGATGGCTGCATCTTTCATATAACAACCCTTTCAACTACCCGATCTCAAAAAAAAAAAAAAACTTTATAAATAGCAACGCACTGTATATATTGTTCCGGTGAAAGTAAACACTGCCACAAAAGCAACAATAACAACAACAACACCATGGAAAAATATGACGTTGTGATGCCAACTCGATGCCAACAAAAGATCCATTGAAAGCTCAATCATTTATAATTTTTCTCATTAATCAAGATTTCTGTGGTGCAAAACTTCCTCGACGCGAATCCGTTCGATGTTATAGGCCACGCAACACTGACTATGGCCAAAAACCGCTATAGCAATAGCCGCACACCAATATTGCCACAAATAGCTGAGGCCTCTCGACCTTTAAGGGTTAGATTACATCGTTCATCGTTCGCGCAAGCGTATTGAAGGTTTCAATCGGTTCGTAATTGATTTAACGACTTTGTGTGATACTACTCTCTGAGCATGGCAAAGGCATTCTCTATCTCGACCCGAAACTAGGGTCGAGATGAGCCAGAAAACCCCTTCATGTCCTAGTGGAGCTGCGATACTAGATGCTTCCCCATAGATAATTTCGGCAGTCGGATTTGTTTATTGTTCGATCAGTTATAATGGCGAAGTTTACATCTGTTTCGGTTGGCCTGCGCAGTCATCGTCTTCTTCAGGTTTGGTCTGGTCTTTTGCGGTGCACCAGCAACAGAGACCAAATAATAATAATCGCCAATAATATAGCCCAATAAAAATTACATAATTGAGGACTTGTGGCACGATGATCAATTTGTGTTGGTTTTTTATCGAAACAGGAAAACGACGACGACGTCGTCCACAGACAGACGGAAAATAATGTCTATTAGCTGTGGGATTACAAGGAGGATTACATGACTTTTTAATGGTGGTGCGCCTGCGGGGAAAACTGCGCTTGCAATTATTTGTCATGCGACAAATGGAGAAAATGTTGATTATGATGGTATGAGTTGCTAATTGGTTGCCAATGTGGACATATGGATGGATGGTGCCGGGGATGAGTTCGCATATTATTGTTGAGATAAATTCACTAGGTCGAAACAGATATTAACATCCCGCGACACTTGTTGAACCCTACTTTGAATCTGGTTTGACCCGAGCACGGAGCTGAGCTACGAAAATCCCTTCCATGGCAGCACAATCCGCATCTCTATTCATACGAACCAGGTTTTGCTCTTTCCTTCTAGAAGCAAATCCGCAACAAACGAAACGACTTTAGACAAACATAGACCAACAGGAGCAGAACGTTGTGCAAGCAGAGGGCAAACCTATATGACGGCCTATCTATACCGTTTGATCAGTGACTCGTGCTAACACACTTAAGACCTATTTTTGACTTCACATCCGGAAAAGTATTCAGTCGGAGTTTTATCTCCATAAGGAGCATCGGATCATTGTCTGATGTCAGCTAAATAATTCCCGTATACTGAAAATAAAATGATGGTTGGGTTTCGTAGAACGAGGTTGGACTCTGATTGGCTTTAACTGATGGTTGGGTTTCGTAGAACGAGGTTGGACTCTGATTGGCTTTAACTGCAATGACCAGTGGTTGTAAGTCTGACTACACATCAAGTGCTTATTAGTAATTTCCAAGTGGTAACCTTGGGGTACTGGTCTCCAACAACCGTATTTGACTTGCTAAACGATAAGCGCGAGTGTTGATTACACGACGAAAAACAGCAACACTATAAACAGCCAGGTCAGAATGGCACGGAATGAATACCCGGCCTGCTGTCCCAGGCGAACCTAGACAAGCTACATGTTCGGAGAACAGGTTGTCTAGGAATTTCAAGGGTTACTCAGGCCCCTTGAACAGAGATGGTGGCGGATGAACTAACAGGCCAACGGCAGCGCTCAATCCCGTATTGGATACTGATGGCCTCGTGTCCTAGGTGTATCTAATAAATTGGAACTGGCCCTCCAGGTTGGGGGTTGTGCTTTGGGTTAACTATGTTAAATGTTAAAATATTAAACACAAAGGTAGGAAGAGAAGACATCTTTAGCAGTATTGTCGGAAATGATAGCCCACACACAACACGTCTGTTAACGGACCTAGGCTAATCAACTTCGCTACGGAACGAAATGCCACTATAACCGGCACACGGTTTCCTCAACTCGATATACATGAGGGGACATGGCGGTCTCCAGATCAACGAACGGTCAACCTATTTGATCACATAGCGATAGACAAGAGACACACATCCAGTATTTTGGATGTCCCAACATTCCGAGGAGCTAACATCGACTCGGACCACAACCTTGTTGCATCCAAGGTTAGAATGTGGATATAAATCAGCCGCAACTGATGTGCTAGGTTTCTCGCGGCCACCAACAAGAAACCCCTGGTTTGATGAGGAATGCCGACATATGCTCGCAGCCAAGAACGAGTCATACAAGCGTATGCTGCAGGTGAAGACGAGAGCTGCCATTGAGCTCTATAGGCAGAGAATAAGTGAAGAACACCGGCTTTTCGGCGAGAAGAAAAAAGAGCAAGAAAAGCGCGCTATCGAGGATATACATAGGTGTCACTCCAGGAACGATGATCGCAAGTTTTTCCAAATTGTAAAACGTCAAAGCCAAGAATACAGGCTCAAACAGAATCCTGTCGAGATTTACAAGGAAATATCGTAGTTGATATACAGTTGATGCTGATGATATGGAACAACCACTTCTGCAGACTGTTAAACGGTGATGACGAACAACATTCCGCTGTCAGGCAGAACCAACCAAGCCGGTGGAGGTGATTTGGTAAGTAACATCAACCAAATCATAAACCATATCTGCTGGGATGGCTTGTATGATATGCAAGCCGCTTATGAAACAGCATATATAGAGAAGAACCATACAGAGCCGGGTTTAGTTTTGTTATACCGCCCAAACTTGTCCATTTGCGTAGGTTGCCGATGGAGAATTCTCGCTGCTTCATCAGGGTCAGAAACGACTTCACCGACACATTCGATACCATAAAAGGATTTAGGTAAGGTAATGCGCTGTCATCTGAATTCTCCAGTTTGATTCTTGAGAGGATTGTGCAAGACTCCTAAACCAACACCAGAGTAAAATATTTTCCAAAAATCGGTGCAACTACTAGCATACGCCGACGATATTGACATCATTGTTAGAACTCAACGTGATGTTATAGCCACGTTTGCTATTATAGAGATGGAAATGGCGAAAAAGGGTTCAGCAGTAAATGAGTGCAAGACAAACTATATGCAGTCAATACGAAAGGATACACAATTGGATAGAACGTCACCATTGACAGATATAACTTTGAGGTAGTACGGGACTTTTTCTTTCTCGGCTTCACCATTAACTCTGACAACCAAAGCTCGTCAGAAATTAAACGAAGAATTACCCTTGCCAACAACCGCTTTTTCTTCGGGCTAAGATGGCGATTCTATAGTAAAGCCCTCACTCGAACTACTAAGGAGATCTTATATAAGACCCTGATCATCCCAGTCCTCCTCTACGGTGCTGAAGCATGGACCGTCTCAAAAGCGGATAAGGAAATCCTTGGTCGATTTGAGAGGAAAATTGTTCAAAAAATCTTCGGTGCGTTGGCGTTGACGGGCTATGGAGACGAAGATTCAACCAAGAACTATACCAGCTGTACAGCGACATGCCCCTGGTCAAAAAACTCCGCATTGGACGTTTAAAATGGCTAGGACATGCAGAACGAATGGACACCATTACTTCGGCTCGCCTTAAGTGGCGCGCACAAGTAGAATCCGACCTCAACCAACTTAGAGAGCGCAACTGGAGACAGTTAGCTAAGGACCTTGCTAATTGTATAGGCATGTTGGTTGAGGCCCAGGTTCATTCCAGACTATAGCGCCAGTTAAGTAAGTAAACTGATAGTAAGAAGTTAACAAAAATATCTTAGTAGAAGGATATGACAAAACGAAGCTTTTTAAAAGGTCCCTATGTTTTCTCGGATCGGTTTTCAGGTGATCCGTCGGTGTAGACGGCCGTGTTGAAATCTCTTGCCAATGCGCTCCTCTTCCGCTGACCTCTGATAGAGCGTTGTGGCCAAACGGCCTTGCGGTATTGACTTCTGGAGTCTTACTGAGCAGCATAAAGCCGTATGTTTAATGTGTAGATCGAGAGGGAATAGATGCAATAGGACGGAAAGCCTACTTTGAAGACTTTCTTGAAGCTTAGTATAGCTGCGAAGTTGTCTGTTGGAAAAGTGACCATAACGTTTGGTAACTGTGGCCAAACTGCCTTGCGGTCCTGACTTTTTGAGTCTTACTGAGCAGCATAAAGCCGTATGTTTAATGTGTAGGTCGAGAGGGAATAGATGCAATAGGACGGTAAGGGAATTCGTTGTCGTCGACCTCAGTGCGCCTGTAGTGCCTATACTGGCTGTTTTTTGCAGCCTCTTTTGTGATTTTGTAGCCTTTACTCAATGCGGCCACCATGCTAGGGAGACGTATGTGAGAATTGGGCGTACTTATGCTGTGTACATGCATTAGGTCGTCTTCTTTCGAGAGGTTTCGCTGCAAGCATAGAAGGCAACACACGCCTTTCTTACTCCGTGTTCGATGTTGTGTCTTAGTTTTAGCTCAAGCGTGATACCCAAATACCTATCGCTGGAAGATAGTGTAAGTGGTTGGCCTTTTAGACGGGGGAGGGTGTAATCTGGTATTTTGGTTTTTGTGGTGAATAGCGCTAATTCCGTTTTGCTCGAGCTTACACAGAGAACACAACTTGCAGCCCAGGTGCTAACATTGTCTAGAGCTGCCCCCATGATTTTACTTATTCTATCTACCATATTCGTAAACATATAAGCAACGCCCACTTTTTGGGTATGTTTAATTTAAGGATGTAATGGGACACGATTCGCACAGCGGATTGTATCCTTCCTATATGTTTTTATTATTTAGCAACCAAAAGTATTACAAAAAAAAAATTTAAAAAAATTAATTGATGGCGCAACCGGCTCGTTAGTACACAGCGCCTAGCTTTACATATGTGTGCGTGTATACTTCTTAGCATGATGGCGGTACCTCCTGTTTTATGCAGAATCCAAATGGCTAACTTAAGATAAGCTTTCATGACAATTGATATTATTCGGGCGATTAACCAAATCATAACGAGAGGAGGGCCAGTGAAAAATCATTTAGGTGTTGCTACGGCTGGAAATCGGACCCATACCTTCTGCGCGGCAGTTCATCGCACTTTCCATAGCGCCACTGAGTCCGTTGTTGTCTAACTATCCAATAAACTTGTCTTGAAACTTTAACAGAAAAGAAAACCGCCCCCACATAATCAGACTGTACTCCTGACTAAGGTACATCTGTCGACAAATTCAGAATTAAAAAAAAAATCAACTCAACCTAACACACATGTTCACAGATTAGTTTCGATTGCAAACACTTATTCCCGATTAAGAAAAATGCGCTACCATTGCGCACTTGTGGCATCACCACTCCAGTAAAATGCCCTCTTCTCTACTAAACTCCTACGCAACAATTTGACTCTTGCCACATCGGTTTCTAGGATAGACGCCATAGGGCGGTTGGCGGCGGCGACATCTATCCTCGCTCAAAGGCGCAAAAGACAAAGCACCACTGCCACACAACGGATGCAACTTAGCAGATCCGCGCAAGGCGATATCTTGGAATGCGCTCGCACGAGCGCGCGCCGTCACGATAAATGGCGCGCGGAAGCACTATCTAGCGTTCGCGCACATGGCAATGCACAAAAGATCATCACCTGGTGATGTGTTGCACATTTATTTCAGGTGTTAATTGTAATCTTGTTAGCGGTGAACCATTTCGAGATTAATCGCGACTCGATTTGTGTTTAAAGCGCACTCTTTGCATGTGTGTGGGTTTGGGCGCTCTGTTCAATCAGGATACCGTGCGCATGCGCTCAACTGACAAGCGATTGTGCGCACTGATCACATGAAGTCCTACGCTGATATGGTGCATGTGTAGCATTAGACACCCACCTGTGATGTTGCGAATGCGCGCACTCATGCTACAGGTGGATGATGTTGAAGAATTTATGCAAGACGCTTATCCTAGTTGTTGGGGACCTATGTGGGCGGTGGCAGCGGCTGAAGGTAGGCATTGATATCAATGAATCAGATGCATCTTCATCTGGTCGTTGTAGATCGTCTTGTAGTGCACAATTGCACTGCTGCTGTGTGGCCGGTGTTCCTCTCCTAATGACACCAACATTTTTCAAGTGCGCGCACTCACTTCCTGCTGTTGTGAGGTGAGATGGCCGCTGCCACCGCTACTCCATATAGCATGACTGTGCAAATGTAATTTGTTGCTCGCTGTTCGGCTGTACGGCGAATACGATCAAATGAAAGTGGTAGTACGGTATGCGGAGGAGGCACTATCGTTTGTGAGAATTATGCGAAACACGTTTGCCAGGATTGCGCATCGTAAATCTATTTAAATTGCGTTTTCACTTTTCACTTGACAATTTAACGGTGTTCCAGAAAGGTCAGGTCGTATATTGGTTGTGATATTTTGTTTAGCTACGGTGACATGTCAAGGTGCCCTTATCATGTTGAGATTCTGTGAAATCGTGAAACCTTTATTTCTGCACTTGATTGACCTCAGTTCTTTCGTGATGTGTCAATGGGAAGCCTGCTAATCTTTTCTGATAGCGAAATTAGGATTGTCATTGTCCATTCAGTAGAGTGGTAGGTCTATATTTTTTCTTACCCAGACGACTCTCACCAAAATGATGTTTTGTTTGCGTTTGCAGGTGTATTTGAACGTCACCTGCTAAAATTATGTCTTCTTCTGGATTGTGATGACTTTGATTTTGCGATGATGTTCATTCCTTAAGGATATCCCAGCCATCACAGGAACTTTCGACATTGTCGACATTGTTGTTAAGCTTGCCACGTTTTCCGGAGATCCAAATTGATTCGGATTCATCCATTCAATGTTTTATACGATAAGCATTTGATCAGCCATCAGATCTGTGCACTTCATATACCATAAAAAAAACGAACTAAGAACTGGCAAATCCTTCTCTATGGGTCACCTTTTGATGCCTTGATGTAAAACGTAAATGGTAGCTATATATCCTGCAGAGCTATAGCCCCATAAGACATCTTTGCCTTCAATTGGTTGGTGGCCTCATAAGTTTTACCAAGAAACTTGTAGGAAACCGTCTTTGTGGATTGTCACGAAGCCTTCAGTTTTTGACCCATAAATGTCAAAGGTATGTCAGGAAGCCATAATTTATTGCAGTTGGTTCACAAAATACAGGCCAATTAGATATGGCTGTTGGCTTCTTCAAACCATTCCTAGTCCCATTGTTTGGCACTGATGGTAACCGAAATATCGATGTTCTTCGTATGGAGACCGAAAAATGAGAAGAAGTGCTTTTGACCAGAGAAATGGCAACTATGTCGATTTTTTGATTTTCAAATTCAGTAGAGCGCTCTTATCACGAAGCTCAACATATGACAGCAGATAAAGTTGGGCGAGCAGAGAAGGTCACAAGTTCTTATTTGGGTAGCGCTAATGCTCAGGGTGAAACACTGCTTCAATCAACACTCCTCTTCAATTAGACTGGTCCTCAGCTAATTATCACCAGATGCGATCTTCAATTTGGTAGAGGCCGGTTTTTTTTTATGTGCACCGCCTAATGCGAAGTCTTTCTCTACTCCAATCATCGTCTGGCTGGGAATCAAAGAATCTGCGGACCAGAGTATTGGTGTCCATTCTTCATTAGCTCTCGTCCTTAACCGCAGTATTTCGCATGGATGAGACCTCCACAAAAAGGAAATGCAGAGAAGGGAAAGATTGATGCCAAACTTTCTGACATCGTGATAAACCATATAATTGAAAACAAGGGGACCTCTCTCCAACTTTGAATCCGTTGAGGTCATGAGGTTATATAGGATAATCAAATGCGATGACCAATTCTCTAAGGACTTCCTTAGCAAGAGCGTTGGTAAGGTTAGTAACGCCTGGGATGGCTTGAAGCTCAAGCTTGTCCCAAGGAGATTCAGGTCCCGCATTTGGTTGTCCAATATGAAGATAGAAAGAGGTAGGCTTTCTCAATGCCTTTAATTCGAAAAACCGCTACGGCGGTTTCTATGGATGATGTCGTCAAGGAGGAACCGCACATCAACACAATGTCCTTCCTGCTATTGATGAATAATGAGTGCTTGGTGGCTCTCGAGATGGCAGATTTCCAACTTAAGTTTGCCATAAGGCATACCAAGCTGAAGATATTCCCCTTATCTGGTACCGACAAGGTGTTGGAGGACCACATGATCGGGGATAAAATCTAGGATCGTGCAGCTGCAACTCCTTATGCGAAAATAGGGTTACACCCCCACTTGCTTTCAAAAAACAGAAAATAACCAGACTCATGCAAAGTGAAACAAAATCTAGGTGGCAAAACATCAACACTTGCAAACACACTAAAGACCTTTGGCCAGAAATAAGCGGTAGCAAATCTAACAAACTCATAGCTCTGAATAGAGCTTCCATTTCAGGTCACAATCTGCTGGGTAAACACTCCCATAGGATTAACCTAAGTTACTCGCACAAACTTTGCAGAAAGTCCGGAGACCAAGACGTCGAGGAGGACATCGTCCACCTAATGTGTCACTGCCCCGCGGACATCAATAGCCGTAACAAAATCCTATGCAACTTATACCACGAGGACTTGACGGATCTAGCCACAACACCTGTTGAATAGATCATCAGTTTCTGCTGCAAGTCGGGTTGGAGCAACTTCCTATTTGAAGCTAATGGAGGAGCACATGCCTCACATAAACAAACATCGTAATTCATCGTAATTCCAATAAAAAGTTGTTGCATATCACTCAATAATGAAAATTTTGTTCAAGACTGTGCCTTGAGAGTACCACGTTTGTTGATGGCATATATTTTCGCACGGCACCATCGGGACGACCAATGATGTTAATATCATCTGTGTATTCCTGTATCTGGATGGACTTTTTGAAGATAGTACCGTATTAGTCATATGCTTTCTATCCAGCACGAGAATGAAGAAATCGCACCATAGCGCATGTCCTTGTCGAAATCTGTTAAATCTTTGAAATATTCAGATGAGCTGTTTCCAGCTGTTTACAGTTATATTCATGTTGATGGAACCTCTAATTTCATCATCGTTCTATAGAGATCAGTGCTTTGGAAGCTATCAAATGCGGCCTTAAAGTCGATAAACATGTATTTTTTGCATCTCGACTTCAAATCGACCTTTCAGGGCAGAAAAGCTAGAGACGTTCACACGATACGTTTGATAGAATTTTTTATACGCGGCATTAAGCTCAGTAGCTTGCTTCTCGGTGGGTGCAAGTCACCGTTTTAATTTATTAAGTACCTCTAGAACACTGATTGAGTGATGCCGTTGGCTATTCGGCTATTCCGAAACTATCTCGATTGAAGAGGTTTGACTAACGATGGGATTCCCATATGACCCTGTTTTCTGAATATGTCGCAGAAGTGCATGTACTTAGTTCATTTTGTCCATCCTAACTTGGACTGTAGACGCCACCGTTGATTCCATTCTTAGCTGCCGTATACCCCTCTCGCCCTCATATGGTGTCACCAAGATTTTAAACGAAGTTCACACTCTATCTACAGTATATGTCAGCAGACAGCGGCCAGAAATCCAACGACCCACGGTAAATCTCATGAGTGAAGTGGCAAAATATTTCACAAGCTGTGAGGTATGTGTCACAATCTTTTTTGGAACCACATATCAGAAGGCCATTCAATTCTGGCCAAAAATGGTCGTCCCACAAAGCACGATAGCAAACTCCATTGAGATTCCCAATTTCCATGGCATCGACTTATTTGGCTTATTATGAACTGCCGAACTCCAGCTGCGATATCATCTGGTAGGACCATTCCGAACATTGGGGTAAGCGCTCTTACACAGAATAAGAACGTCGGCAGTCATTTTTCTTTTATAATTTTTAAACGCTACTTGTTCAGGAACTTCACCGTGATGAAAATGTATGCCTTGGCTGCCTTAGCTCTTGCGAGAGTCTGACAATCATGCAAGAGTATACAACTATCATAAGAAGCTTCGAATTGAGCGTTTAACTGGAAGTCACTCATTAACATGGAGTAGGAGTATGGATCAACAATTCCACGATAAAATATAAGAAACTATTAATGCCACCGTGATGTTACATAAGTTATCTTAAGACACAGCTTCTCATAAGTTAGGCTTGTCAGCTTGATAAAAAGAGACTGCTTTAGCAGACAAGATTAAGAAAAATTCCCCACTCCATGGGCAAGGACTTCAACAAGAACATTCCACTGTTGTGTAATCCCCATGGACTAACCTCACCCAGCCCTGGAACAGGTGCCATTTGTTCCACAATTTATTTGGCCACCTTTGGGCACCCCAGCACAACAAGCGAATCCCATTCAAACCACCAACATGTCGCTTGGACAGAAGTAACAAAAACACCCATTCTAAAGGCAATAACATGACATATCCAACCGCCATGCAACTCCTTCCAGCTACAGAGACTTCCTATTCTAAGTAGGACTATGCACAGTGCACTCCGCACAAGCAACCAACGTCTACCACCATCAACACAGATGGCTATCTCTCTTCTAGCCCAACACCAGGAACACCACATTAAAAATGAAGAGGTCAAAAGGGGCTCTAACAAGCTATTCGCAAGGAGTTCGCTGACATTCAGTTCAACCTAACCATTCCGAACTCGAGACGTCCCCCTACCGCCGCGGCGGTCTCCTTCACTGCTGCATCGGCACAGATCTCTCTTCTTCGTGCTCTTGTTTCCGTACTATTTGTAATGGTGGCATAGTCCTACAAGCCTAATCGCGATTCTCCATCTCTTGGGAATTGATTTTCCTTCAAATTCGTTGGCTGATAGAAAAGTGTGATGCCGAGGAACCGATTAAACAACAAGAGATACCAGGCCGGGGAATGACACGAACAAACAAAAACCCAACTCGGTCCCGCAGTGTAGGTACCGATACAACAATTGAAAGAAAATTTGTAGCGTTACATGTTCAGCACAATCTCGCTGAACATGGTGAAACTATCTTCCACATCGCGGCGGTAGATTTTCGCTGTCGGTAGTTGTTGTTGTTGTTTTTTTTTAGTTCGTCGCTATTGTTGTACTTTTAGCTGATTACGTAAGACAACAAGGGCTCCTGAGGGAGTACTTTCGTATCAATTTTGTATCCCATCGAGTACAGCCCGTTGACATCTTCAAATTATGCAATTAAACGATGGCAAACAGGAGTTTCCTGCATCGCTATCAGCGCGCATCCATAAATCGTCGGCGACGCCAGCGAGTCGAGTGGATACAGATACGAGTATTACATACACATACAACGCGTTCGATGATTCGCGCCCTTTACGCAATGGAAGGAGCCCATAAATTTGTCGACCCTGTCCCAGACGATCGTGTATGGTTTGAGTTTGAGAAGGTCGAAGGGTTCAATATCAGCGCGAGTACAAGGAGAAACAAAATTCCCGACTGGGCAACACGCTTTGGCTGGATCTTTCATCGGGCGGATGATAATATTATTGGCGTCGTTGAAATCCTGATTGTGAATTACGCGACACTTGGAATTATTGTGTTACCGACAACGTACACGCGCGTTGACATTTCGCTTGAACTGAGAAAGTGCGATAATTTCACTTTCGTCGAGTGGCACGGGCACTTAATTGGGGAGGAGGGAGTCGAAAATAAAACAGAAGTTCAATTGGGATGACAGTTCTAGAGGGATGCTGTATGTGTCACATTTGAATAATTTTATCTTTGAAACGAGAATAGGGGAAATAGAGGGAGTGCTCTACAGGAACCCTGTTCGGTTTGTGTTTGAATAGGTCAAACAATAAAGTGGGCTTAATGAAGAGCAATGCGATTTTGAGAAGCACATGCATTTGCATATAGCTAATGCCAATAATGACAGAGAGTTGGAGTTTCACAGCCTCCTCTGGTGATCTCTGGGTGTCTTGTACTTGGTGTTAGAAGATAATATCGGGATGTAGATTTCTTCACACGTAGGCAACTCTTCTTTCTTTAAGATGGAAATGGAAGAATTCCGAATATTGAGTCTACGGTCTCGTCTACGGTTCCACTTAGGATGGACAAAGTAACCAACTTACAACAGCTTCTCCGACATATTCGGATAACAGGTACCACCTAAAAATCTCAAATGCCAGCCAACCCCGTCGATAGAGATAGTAGCAGGTGAGCCGAAAGCCCTAAGGTATCGAATAAATCGAAACAAACCTTTTGCCATTTGGGTCATTTGGAGACATCAGATTCGGATGACAGACCCCTCAAATACCAACCATACCCGGAACGACAATCGGACTACGCGTTACAGGACAGAAATTTAGGCTTTTCAGGAAATACGAAGGATAGGATCAGGAAAACTAATTATAGTCGCCACCAGAGGCATTTGAAAGCGGATTTTATGTGTAGAGCCTACTTAGATCAAGAGTAACTGATTAAGCCGGTTAGTGATAGCGTCTTTGTGATCCTGATCAGAGCAACGATTTGCAACATCAGCCTTATATGTGAGCAGAACACCACTCTTTTACCATGTACAGTAAAGACCATGTCAAGGAGAATTTTTACGACCTCCAGGACAAAGCCTGCCGAACTGCCGGAAATACGATGAGAAAGTCGTACTGGTGGACTTCAATTCGAAAACTATTTTCGGCGAGTAAGTTGGAATGCTCATCTGAAACAATAACTACTAACTAACTGACTCGACTTTGCAGCAGCATGTAACACTTTGATCAACAAGACAAGGTTCCCTCAACTTCGCATCAAGCAAACTGGCGATCTGCAGATGGTCGAACTGCCAATTAAATCGACCATATGCTCATCTTTGCAGGATGTGAAGTTGATAGTCTCCTATCGGGCGCGTCCTCAGGTGGCAGATAGAGGAATTCTCCGAAGATTCGCAGAGTAGGTGGAGAAAAAAATGTCACTCGCGGACCATAATTAGCTAGTGGTAAGGTCCCCAAACAAAAAAACCACCAAGATGTCAAGCATCCCGTGTAGCCCACTTATACTCGGTGGATTCAAACAAAAAGAAATAAAACCGATAAACAAGAACAAAGTAAAAGTTCAAACTTTAGAAGCCGAAGGTATGTCGAAAAATCCGTTCAGGAGAATTGTGCTGACGAGAGCACTACTAAAGTGGAAACGACTTCTGAACTTTTAAGTGAAGATACGGTCTCGCAGACGCTGTCAAACTTATAGCAATCAGATAAAAGTTAGTCGCCTGACATCCAAAGACTAATACAAGACTAATACGGAAGCAAAGGCAAAGGAATCCAGCGAGGACAGACAGATGTCCATCAATAGATTAGAAAGTGGCTCTGTGCAATACATAAGCACTACAGCTGCGTAGCGCACTTCGATAAAGTGGTATGCAGTAGAAGATCTAAGGCTACTCAAACCAAGAGAAAACCTCTATATCTAAGAAGGTGGCTAGAACCGTCGTAGATGTAGGGGGAGCTTTCAACAATATCCATTGGAGCTATTCTTGAATTTCTGCGGATAAAGTGGTATGCAGTAGAATATATAACGCCACACTGAAACCAAAAGAATACACTTGCCTTCTTCTTAGATATATATAGAGGGAGCTTTTAACAACGTCCTCACTGGAGCTATTCGAGCTCGGTTAAGAGGAATCATTAGCCTATGGATAGTCTCAATACTCGGCACAAGAATACACTTGGAAATAGTCACATAACCAAATTTCCCCATAAAGGAACGCCACAGGGCGGAGTCATCTCTCCTCTACTCTGCCTAATGGTTAAGAAATTTTTTTTAGTTAAAATACACGAGGAATGGGTCAAAGTTGTCGCGTATGCGGTTGACGTCGTAATAATAGTGTCAGGAAAATTCCCCTCTGTGATAAGCGAAATCATGGAGGCTGTTCTATACAAGGTTAGCACCTGGGCTGAAAGTTGTGGCCTCGGTTTATGTGCAAAACGAAAATGGTGCCATTCACCACCAAAACCAAAATACTCGATTTCATCCAACCCGTCTAAATGACGAACCGTCACACTCTCACTAAGGTCGGCGCCAACTGATGACCTCACTATTTTATTGCATCTTTTGCCTCTCGAACTACATATTCAAGAAACCGCTTTATGCAGCTCAGTAAGACTTAATGAGTCTGGATACTGGACTGCAAGGCCGGATAACCTTTCTTTGTTTCTTTAAGTGGCGCTACAGTCCAGAATGAACCTGGGCCTCAACCAACATGCCTCTCCAATTAGCCAGGTCCTTAGCTAACTGCCTCCAGTTGCGCACTCCAAGTTGGTTTAGGTCGGTGTCTACATGTGCGCGCCACTTAAGGCGAGGTCTTCCTCTACTGCGTCCTACGTCTGGCTGAGAATCGAAGACTGCGAGCCGGAATATTGGTATCCACTATGTCCAATGCTGAGTTTTTTGACCAAGGGCATGTCGCTAAACAGCTCGTATAACCTTCGTCTCCATAGCCCGTCAACGGGACGGAGGATTTTTCAAAAAATTTTCCTCTCAACTCGACTACCATGGATTTCTTCATCCGCTTTTGAGACGGTCCATGCGCCGTAGAGCAGGACTGGGATGATAAGGGTCTTATATAGGATCTCGTTAATAGTTCGAGTGAGCGCTTTACTACTAAATTGCCTTCTTAGCCCCAAGAAGCAGCGGTTGGCAAGTGTATTTCTTCGTTTAATTTTTAACGAGATGTTGTTGTCAGAGTTGAAAGCGGAGCCGAGATAGATAAAGTCCCGTACTACCGCCAAGTTATATCTGTCAATGGTGACGTTCTGTCCGATTCGCCGATGTTGTGTGTCCATTCGTGTTGACAGGATATACTTCGTCTTGCCCTTATTTAGTTCTAAACCCATTTTAGCCGCTTCCTTCTCTATACTAGCAAACGTGGCTATGACATCACATTAGGTCCTACCAATGATGCCAATATCTAGTATGCTAGTAGTTGCACCGATTTATGGAAAATTGTGCCTCTGGTGTTGGCTCGTAAGTTTAGCACAATCCTCTCAAGAATCAAATCGGAGAAGTCACATGTCAAATCCTTTTTTGATATCCAATGTGTCGGTGAGGTCGTTGCCGACCCTGATGGAGAATCGAGATTTCTCCATCGTCATCCTACACAAATAGACGAGTTCGTCTCTACAACTACTGTCGTATGCGGCTTTTAAATCGAAGAATAGGTGGTGGGTATCGATTTGGACTTCTTGGTTTTTTTTCCAAACCACACTAATAAATGCCGATCAGGTTGTTGGTAAACGGTTTCAGGCGTTCACATATTACGGCAGATAGGATCTTGTAGGCGCAGTTTAGAGGGTCTCATTTTTTGTTGATCCGGTAAACGATGCTGAGGTTCCATTCTTCAGACATGCTTTCTTCCGACCAGATTTGTCTTATAAGTTGGTGGATGTTTCTTACCAAGTCATCACCGCCGGCTTTATAAAGCCATGACGAAGGCCGTCATTTCCGGCAACATTATTAAGCCTTAGTTTAGATATTGCTATCCTCGCTTTACTCAGGTCGGTTGGTTGGCAGTTTTCGCTGTTGCTGCCAATATTCAAAGGTTCGTTCAACCGTTTAACAGTCTGGAGAGGTGGTTTTTCCATATCTTCAGCATCGACTCAACTACGATATTTCCTTCTTAATCTCGACAGGATTCTGTTCGAGTTTTGTATCCTTTGCTTTGATGTTTTACACTTTGGTAATACTCCGCATTCTTACCTTGGCTGCAACAATGCAGTGGTCCGAGTCGATGTTAGCTCCTCGGAATGTTCGGACATCCAAAATACTGGATGCGTGCCTCTTGTCTATCGCAATGTGATCAATTTGGTTGGCCGTTCGGTGATCTGGAGACCGCCATGTCCCCTTAAGGATATCGAGTTGAGGAAACCGTGTGCTGGCTATAGGGGCATTTCGTTCCGTAGCGAAGTCAAATAGCCTAAGTCTATTACCATACATGTTGTCGTGTAGGCTATGTTTTCCGACAATACTGCTAAAGATGTCTTCTCTTCCCACCTTTGCATTAATTTCTTCCAGCACGATTTTAACATCGTACTTCGGTAGTCGCTCATAGGTTTGGTCAAGGAGCCTTATAATCTGGCCACAATAATATCCTGGACTCGTTACCAAACGGGTCACGTTTAAAATCCGACTACTTAACACCTATACTAGGCGTCATGTAAGGCATCCACGTAGGCTTCCCTGCCAGAGCTCAGTGTAAGCGGAACGAAGTAGCAAGAGATTTTGACAGATCTAAGATCACATGTGGGGTCTTAACGGAATCACCGAAAATATCGGTATCACACCACCTACCTGATTTTGCCAGTGTATTCCATGCGGAACTACTGGCTATCCAAAAGGCTTAAGCACTACTGGAGATTGACACCACGGAAAAGCAAAATATTGCAATCCTTATAGATAGTCAAGCGGCAATTATGGACATCAATTCGGCTACCAAATCCGGAATACCGTTCGCACACCTTGGCGAACGGTTCAGTGTTATGCTTCTCTGGGTTCCAGGGTACAGTAACATTGAAGGAAACGAGCGTGCAGCTGGCCATCCAATGTTAAGCATTACATGGCTCACTTGAGGCAAAGATTCGTATCCTACTGCATGCCGTTAAGGGACACATACACCCATACTTCCTGAAGAAGGCTGACTCGAAATGGAGAAGCTTAGCAAATTGCTTCATATCGAGGAAGATATGGCCTTCTCATGACAAACGACCTACTTAATAGAACCCGCACAGTTATCGAAAGAATTACGGCGATAGTCACAGGGCACTGGCCAATTGGAGATCATGCGGCTAAGCTAGGGTAGAGTGAACCCTCTTCCATTTGATCTGAAAATGTCCGTCACTAGCAAAACATGGAAAAAACATGGACCAGAATAAAGTTGAGTAGAAGAAAGTGAAGAAAGGACAGTTCAGATGAACCCTGAGGCAAAAGTAGTAGGTTCCAATGTAATCGAACCTACAAGCTTTCCGCTTGTGATATTTCCATGCCGTGCTAGCATATACTCCCTGCTGTATCGAAGGGTAAGTCTAGATATATCGGAACTTTAACCTACCTGTGGCATGCAATTACGAAAAAATCCTTCAGAATTAATTTTCACCTATCTAACGCTTTTAGGGTCACGCCGATACTACAGGCTACATACCAGAGACCCGTTTTGAATCCATCACGGTATTCATAGTCACCGGGTCGCTTTGTATTGCATTGTTGATTCCATCAATAGAACTGGTGATAGGACTCGTTGGATCCACAATTGTTGTGGCCATTTGCATCATCTTTCCCGCAGCGTGCTTCCGAAAGATCTCAAAAAAGAACTCAACCGAAAGGTCTCTTGCTCAGGCGATAATAGTTGGAGGTTCCTGTCAATTAAGAAAAGTCCTCGTTGAACTTGACAGCATCCCCGATGACTGGAATAACAGATTTTTTTCTGTACTGAAGTAAACTTGTGGAAAATACCAAAAGTTAAAATATCTGGCATACAGGACCTAAGTTCTCCCTTCATTTGTGTGTGCGAATCACGAAGTAGACCGTAAATTTGAAAAGCTTCTCTTCACAGTGTTACTCTTGGATGTTTGTCAGACTTCAGCAAGACGTGGCTCAGTGAAATAAACTTTGGTGTTGTCACTTTCATGATTTGAACCAGGAACTCATCGCGTAGTAGTTCAACTGATTAACCTTTAAAAAACAACGTGCGCTAAAAAAATTCGGACCATTTTTTTTGTAACCCTTGATTTTGCTCTTTTGACATAGGTTGGGTTTGACTTGAGTGACAATCCAGGTGAGATGTTGTCTTACCTTCAAATCTGAGAAAAAAAACCTAAACCTGCTTCCGTCTCGACAACTGACCAAAATTCCCAAAATACATGAGTAAAAACCCAAACCCTTCACAAATAGCTAGAACCTTAAAGCAAGGTGGCAAATTCGTAGTGATTGAGATTCCTTTGGTACCATACTCACTTACTAATATGAACCGAGCTCAAGCAGGAATATTCCAGAGCTATAAACTCAAATCCATTCCATTGGGATCTAAGCAATTCAAGGTTTCCTATAATGAACATGAATCTCACAAAGCCATTAATCAGAACCACTATGTCTATACAATTTGTCCTCTCCGGTTACTTAACAAGGGACATCCCCACAAGTTAGGCATTCTAAGTTAGGATTGCACATGGATGGCACTATCATGTCTACTGGCTGGAAGAACTTGCAAAACGTTTTAGCATTGAAATGCATACCAAGTGTCAACCACCACCCAGAGGTAGTCCTTGTACATAAGTAGTGGATACTCTAGGTTGTAGCATAAATTGGTAGTCCGGATAATGAAATTCATGAGACATCCAATTCCCACAAAACACTGCAATACCGTGTCTCAGTGTCTCAAAGACACCTCTACCTCCCGCCGCCATCGTAGGTCAGTAACATTACTTAATTGATTGGTTAAATTCAAGGAAACTTCACAGCTTCGCCTTGGTTATTTTATCGCTCATAGGACAACAGCACACATGGACACAGCTCACTAATGTGTGTACCGCTTTACAGGCGTTCCACAGCCACTCTCCACCGGCCGAACAAAATGATTTATGTTCCCCAGCAGATAGGATATCTGTGCGATGGCCTCATTAAGCCTTGTATTTAGGGAAAAAATCACAGCAACGCCATCATCATCATCAGTATCAGCCTCTCCGGATGCTTCTGTAAAGGCGTTCGCTACCCCGCATATACCGACTCCCGTGAGCTATGATAATAAAGCCGTTTGCGGTGGTGGCCGCCTCACAGCAGACTTCCAGACACAACACACTGTTTCTCGATTAATTTTCGATAAAATATCGATTTCACATTGCTCCGCTCTACGATTGGACATCAATTTCGCGCGTCCTCCTCACGCCGTCCCAGCGGAATTCGACATTTTTCCATTTATCTTAATTACGCCGAAACATGGAGGCCGACATATTAATTCCCACCACTAGCTCTGGCAAAGTAATGTTGCACTCGGCGGACGATCACTGATTGCGCGGGTTGTGAAAATTGGCAAGCGCGACCGGGACCGATCGTACGACGAATGTGTCTTCCTTCCAAGTGGTTAGTCAATATTTTCATTTCATTTATCGAATTTGACCATCAGGATGTTTTTTGTGGATACAAAAGGAATCTCACTTTGGAGCTGGAGTTGCACCTGTTACCACACGATCGACGCTGTACTGCTACACCGTATACGATCGATTTCACCTTTTCTCGAAAGTGTCGGCAGTATGGCCGCACGCCTGATAATGACTTTCAAAATTACAATTTTCGTCTGACATCTTTTTGGGGTCATTATGTCAGGCGAGCTCAGCACCGTTGATGTACAATTTGTTGTTGGACAAAATTAAGGAGTTCTTCTCGCGCCACCAAGTGCAAACAGAGATGAGTGGTGAAGATTTATTGTTTGTTCAGGCGAAGAGCTATGAAGACCGCGTGATGAAAGTGAAGTGGATCGTGGATTGGCGAAAAATCGGTGTGTGCAGACCAATATTTGACTTTGACATTTCGGCGAGTTTACTCTGGATGGGGTAGAAAGTTATGCGTGATGCAGTAAGACTAATGGTGAAAAGATCATCATGTTGGGTTTAGAGTTATCACTTCGGCGAGACAGCATTTATTTTTTAGGGCGTGCCACTATCAGCAAAAGTTGCGCCCCCATTATTGATGAAGATATTGAGATCTGCAGTATACACAGCTCCATCATTTACAAAGTTGTGAGCTAGTGAGTGTGTGTAGTGCGAAAGTCATCAAGTAATTTTTCTTTAACCATTTATGGGTTAAGTGGAACCTCTTCTGAAGTTGTGGAGCCCAGAACCCGCTTTTTGACAAGAATTATAATGAGATCGTTTCGAGGTTTTTTTTTAAGTGGATTTTTCCCTTATTAAAGCGTTAAACCTTTAAACTTTCAACGACCAACTTACGGAATGACAAAGAACTATCCGTCGTTGGATTAGGTTAAGTTAGAATGGATTTACACAAATCGTGTTCTAATTTTCTTCCAAATGCAAAACAGTCCTATATGGAAGAACATATGACTAATTGAAACACTTGTGTTTATTGATTAATAGTTTTAAGTCTGAAAGAGGTATTTCTGTCGGAGAACCATGTTCTGAGCTGGTAGTGCCAAACGACATGTTCTAGACTCCATTTCTTCTTATTCTTCTAAATCTCTGCACCTCCTTCAGAATTAGATTGTGCAACTTTCTAGCCTTTAAGCCATGCTCACTATGATTCAAAGTACAAGTTGTTGGCGCAACAGGTTCGTTTGGACTCAGGGCCTAGCTTATGTCCTAACTATTCATGCATGCGTGCGTTCTTTACATAATGTATGCACCTACAGTTTTACAGCCAAATCCGAAAAACTGAGTTAAGGCAAGCTTAATCGTAATATAGGATGTTACCCGAATAATCTCTGATGATTGCTAGAGGGAGACCACTATTACTAAGATTGGGGATCGAACTTTCTGGAAAGCAGTTTATCACACTAAGCACTGTTATCTCATTTTCTTGGATGAAATTGATAAACATGAGATATTTACAGACCAAGCAGGGACTCAGATCTAGCGTCTCAATTAATTTGGTTTTCAAAACCAAATTTTTGCACCAAGAACGACAATTTAAGAAGCTTCTCAAGGTAGTTGTATTCTGTTCAATGTTTGACAGACTTTTACCAATTGGCGGGACAGTGACAAAATATTGGTGTTGTTACATTCGGTATTTAAGCAAGGGACCGCTCACTTAGTCAAACTTAGTGGACTAAAGGCTAATGTGGTGGACTAACATAAGCCTCTAGTCCATTATGTCCACCTATGATGCAGTATATGGTTAATATCTCGACGAACTTCAAATTTAATTCCAAATAACTTTTTTTGACACAACCTTTTCGATTGTACCATTCTTCCCTATCCCTATCAACAAATCTCTTATCATTAATCAAAAGGCCCATAACACATGTTCTTTCGCTTGTGATGAGCTTAGATCAGAGACGCTCTGATGACCAGTGCGTTTCATAAGATTCCAGCTATTTTTTTTTTCTAATCTTTTATTGAATCATCAGTCAAGATGATGACAGAGCAAGTGAATCCTTATACTGTATGTCAGGTATGGCCACTTCAAAGTTATTTTTAAATTCATGCCTAGGTTTCATTAATAGGTTATCGACATGCGTCTCCTTTGATCAAAGATTTCCAGCAGGCTGGAGTCACCAATCTACAGAAGAGCCGGACTTTAAATTTGTTGTCTTTCTTAGTATGAATAAGCCCATGGTTGCTACGTTTAATGTTATTCGTCAGACAGGTACTACTAGAAATTATTTTCAGAGTTCTGAGCTGGGATTTGGTATTAGCCGCATCTTGCTCAATAGTTGGACCTTTGGTAAGAATAAGACTCCCCAGCCATCTATCCATCTTAACTCCTTTACTGACGAAGAAACTTCGGTTGGCAAGAGTTATTCTTCGTTTAATTTCTGAAGAGATGTTGTTAGAGTTAATAGCGGAGCCTAGGTAGTCAAAGTTCCGTACAATCTCAAAGTTATATCTGTCAATTAGTGACCATCTGTCGAATTCGTCGTTGTTGGGTGTCCTTTCATGTTGACAGCATATACTTCGTCTTGCCCTCATTTACTGCTTAGCCCTTTTTTGCCGCTTCCTTCTCTATACTAGCAAACGTTTCTGTGACATAACGTTGAGTCCTACCAATAATGTCAATATCGTCGGCGTATGCAAGTATTTGCACCGATTTTTGGAAAATTGTGCCTCTGGTATTGGCTCAGGAGTTTAGCACAAACCTTTCAAGAATCAAATTAAAGAAGTCACATGACAGCACCTTGCCTTGTCTAAAACCTTTTTGGTATCAAATGTCGTTTCCGATCCTGATTGTGCAGCGAGAATTCTCCGAGTTTGGGCCTTATAAATGCTGTCGTATGTGGCTTTGAAATCGATAAATTGGTGGTGGGTATCAATTTGGATATCTTGGGTTATATTTCAGGATCTGCCTAAGTGTGAAGATTTGATCAGTTGTGGACTTTCGAGGATACAATCACACTGATATGGGTTGATCAGGTTGCTGGTAAACGGTTTAAGCGTTCACATATTACGGCAGATAGGATCTTGTAGGCAATGTTGAGGAGACTTATGCCTCTGTAGTTGGCGCGGCTTAGAGGGCCACCTCTTTTGTGGATGGGGCAAACGATGATGAGGTTCCATTGTTCAGGCATACTTTCATCCGACCAGATTTGGCTTATGAGTAGGTTGATGTTTCTTACCAAGTCATCTCCGCCGGCTTTATAAAGCTCAGCGGGAAGGCCGTCATTTCCTGCAGCCTTATTAAGCTTCAGTTTAGATATTGCTATCCTCACTTCACTCAGGTCGGGTGGTTAGCAGCTTTCGCTGTCGTTGCCAATATTGAATGGTTCGTTCTGCTTGACAGCGGATTGTTGTACTGAATCGCCGTTTAACAGTCTGCAGAAGTGGTTCTTCCTTATCCTCAGCATCAATTGTGTCTAAACTACGATATTTGCTTTTTCATCTCGACAGAATTCTGTTCGAGCCTTGTATCCTTGGCTTTGACGTTTTAAACTTGCGAACATTTTTCCTGCAGTGGCACCTCTCTATATCCTCGATCACGCGCTTTTCTTGCTCTTTTTTCTTCTTTCTGGAAAGCTGGTGTCATTCCCTTGTTCTCTGTCTATAGAGCTCGATGGCAGTTCTCGTCTTCACCTGCAACTTAGCCTTGTAGGGCTCGTTCTTGTCTGCGAGCGTCTGTCGGCATTCCGCATCAAACCAGGGGTTTATTGCTGGTGGGCTCGAGAAACCTAGCACATCAGTTCCGGCTGATGTAATGGCATCGTTGCCATTGTTCTTCGATATTCGATGCTGGTGGTATGGTGATTATCGAGAGTTTAAGGGATACGCGTTGCGCGAAGGTCTTGGCGGGCAGCTGCAATATAATTTTTTTTACAGTATTTCTGTATTGTTGTGATGTGGTGGATATCCGCACTCTTACCTTGGAACAAGGTAGTGGTCCGAGTCAATGTTAGCTCTCGGAAGATCGGACATAAAAATGAGTGTGTCTTGTCTATATCAATGTGATCAATTTGATTGACCGTTCGTTGATCTGCAGACCGCCATCTCCCCTTATGGATATTGTGGTGAGGAAACCGTTTGCGGGTTAAAGTGGCTTTTCGTTCCGTGGCTAAGTCGATTATCCTAAGTCGGTTACCAGACGTGTTGTCGTGTAGGATATGTTTTCCGACAATGTTTCTCTTCCTACCTTTGCGTTAAAATCTCCCAGCACGATTTTAACATCGTACTTCGGTAGTCGCTCATAGGTTTTGTCAAGGAGAGCTCGTAGATGTAATCCTTAGCTATATCATCTGTATCCTCTGTCGAAGCGTGAGCGCACATAAGGCTAATGTTGGCGAATTTGGCCTTGATGCGAATTGTTACAATGCGTTCGCTAATGTCTTGGAAACATAAGACTTCTTGCCTAAGTCTAACGTTCTCACATTCCAGGTGCAGATACGAACGTCATTGTCCTTTTTTCGTTCAGCAGGGTTGGCCTGGTTCAGCAGGCCGGCTATTCATTCCGTGCCATTCTGACCTGGCTCTTTATAGTGTTGTTGTTTTCGTCTTTTATCAACACTCCCACTTATTGTTTAGGAAGTTAAATCCGGTTGGATGAGACCAGTACCCGATGTTAACCATTTGGATGTAAAAAAAAGGACATTTGATGTGTAGTCAGAGTTACAACCACTGGGCATTACCAACTTAAAGTAAATCGGAGTTAAATTCAATCGGAGGAAAACAAGCTTTTGGTTCTACAAGACCGACCCAAGTGAGAAAATCAAAACAAACCGATTAATGAATGGAACGCCCATTTAAAGCGTGTCAAATTCATCTACGACCAAAAGTTGTACAATGTACCAGAGGTAGTAAAAGCTTTTGCTAATTTGCCAAAAATATAACAAAAATTCGGCATCACCATCAATTCCGAGACTGATTCACAATGAATTTCAAGCTGTCATCACGTCTGAGCTGCTTGCTGCGCATATGGTAGCCAGTTTTACGTTCCCAGATTGTGCCCAGAGAATGAGTTTTATTTGATCTCGACATTCATTAATCTAATGGTCCAGATGGTATATCCCCCATTATTCTGAAGACGTGTTCTTCGACCTTATAGCAGAACCACTGCGTAGTCTTTTATCTATCTTACTCCTCAAGACTCTTTTCTAGCTTTTGGTTCGTAAATTTGTTTAAAATTTACAATGAAATTTGTTTTTATTTATTTAGTGTTTAATTTCACATTAAGGTTTCCATACGGATGTACCACGCTAATGCCAAGCGAGGAGCATGGTATTCGCGTGGGTTAATACAGCATTTTTACTGTAGTACACATGGATTTGTGAAGAATGCAGCGCCATTCTTCGGTACGTTGAAGAACTAAATTTTGTGTTGCCATTTCTCAACTCATACTACATGAAACGTGTGTCACCACCCAAGGTTTTGCGAATACAATGGTAGCAATCACATTTTATTTATACCGCCAGTGTGTCAAAGGTATAACGAGTTAATGTCAATGACCCCTGTCCAGAATAAAGAACAGGGAAATTTAAAACTATGCGATATGGGATAGGATAGGAAGACAATTTAGAAAAGATTTTGCGATATTTTATATGTGTCTGTTATGTCCAAGTCCAGTTTTTGTGCCTTGGAAATCGATGCTGAGATTTCATTTGTCAGAAGCTCTTATCCGGCTGGATTTAGCTAATGGTAAATTTATTATTTGGCGACAGTGAGGGGTTTTTCGATATGAAAATAAAGGATCTGTTCCCGGAAAATATATTTTTGATAAGTTTTACTTCAAACCGTTCCCGAAAACAATTTCCGTAAGGAAACAAAACAAAACCTATTTAACTGCACCCTTAAAATTTTATCTTTTTCAATCATGTTCAACTTTTTTATCATTGTGAAGCTGACGAAGGAGCAATATTTGTAAAATTTTTAATAATTGCTACCAAAAATAGATTGGAGTTTTCAGATTTTGATCTCGGAATAAACGAAAGCAATTTTGTTTTCTTTATATCGGCGTGTTAATAGACAGTTTATTAATTTTCACAAATATGGCTAATTTTCACCCACGTATTCATTTTTTTTTTTTTTTTCTTAAGTGGTTGTACAGTCCGGAATGAAACTGGTTCTCGCCCTCAACCAATATGCCTATTAGAAAGCTTTCTTAGCTAACGCAGTTGCGAACTTCAAGTTGTTTGAAGTCGGTTTCGCCACTTAAGACCAGTCCTTCCTCTTAGTGCGTCCGAAATCTTTCTACGAGTTGAAGGATTTGTTCTACTTGTCCTAGCCATCTTAAATGTCCAATGCGGAGTTTTTTTTTACCAGGGTATGTCCCTGGTGAGCTATAGTTTTTTGTTGAGTCTTCGTCTCCATAGTCTGCTAACGCAAGCGGGACCGAAGGATTTTCGTTGAATTTTTCTTTCCAAATGACCAAAGATTTCTTCATCCGTTTTTAAGACGGTCTATGCTTCAGAGCCGTAGAGCTGGACTGGAATGATCAGGGTCTTGTATAGGATCTCCTTAGTAGTTCGAGTGAGGACTTTACTACTGCATTGCCTTCTTAGCCCGAAGAAACATGGTTTCAGGCGTTCTCACATTACGGCAGTCTGCAGAAGTGGTTCTTCCATATCCTCAGCATCGACTCAACTGCGTTATTTCCTTGTTCATCTCGACAGCCTTGTATCCTTGGCTTTGACGTTTAAAATTTTGGTAAGACTTGCGAAGATCGTTCGTGGTGTGGCACCTCTCTATATCCTCGATCGCGCGCTTTTCTTGCTCTATTTTCTTCTTTCAGAAAAGCTGGTGTTATTCCCTTCTTCTCTGCCAATAAAACAGGGGGCCATGGCTCAGTGGAATGCGTAGTTGACTGCTAAGCCAAACGCTGCGGGTTCAAGCCCCAGCTTCGGCAGCATTTGTTTTCTACGAAAATTGCCAGCTTATCTGAGGCCACCTGTGCGATAATATGAGACAAGCAGGTGGCCATGGCTCAGAGGAAGGCTTAGTTGACTGCTAAGCCAAACGCTGCGGGTTCAAGCCCCAGCTTCGGCAGCATTTGTTTTCTACGAAAATTGCCTGCTTATCTGAGGCCACCTGTGCGATAATATGAGACAATATAAATCTATGTCTCCTCCTCTGTGCCACTTAGGTTTATGTTATATGTCTTTCCTTCTATGTGTCTATCTGTCTCTCTCTGTTGTATTAATGTCTTGTTCTGTCCCAGCCGATGGCCTCAGTCGCCAGTGCTGTTATGTGTCTGTAGTTCGATGCATTCATGTGCGAATTACTGTGATATCAATGTCAATAGTTGATGAAAAACTGATTTTCTCCAGCCTGTAACAACAAAAAAGCGAATCTTCTTCTCTCTCTAACTACCGAACACTTGTAATTACTTCCCTTCTTTCCAAGGTCATGGAAACGGTGATAAACCGTCAACTTCTCAATGAACGTCAGTATGGTTTTCACAGCAACAGATCCACTATTGATTTGATGACATATCTCCCCGAAAAGTGGCCATTGCACCTTTTAGATAGGATTCAAACGCGTGCGAAAAAAACTTATAGGAGACATAGAATTAGCGGACTCTTTCCTGATTGAACCGTTATGGAAATAAGCAAAGGTGGCATTAAAGAAATCATGTCTGCATACAAAATCGTAAAACCCAAGTAGGAAACTAGATTATTGCAATCTTGAAGAAGAAAAGACGTCTGTTATACAATCTTCCGTCAACATGATAAACTCCCATCGGCGGTCGCCTTGAATTATGCATAGATTACCAGTTAAGTGTTTTTTTTTTTTTCAATTATACACCTTTGGATCCTGCCTTAATCTTCCCATTTAAATGACTCAAAACCTCTTTATACAGAATCCCCCTAAAACATCTGATTTTAAATTTGATACATGTTTCTCGATCCGGAAATAATCATCCACCAAGATGTTTGAGTTCCCTTCTAGAGACTAATCTTCTGTGCCCACTCCCTCAGTGTAACATTCAATCATACCACTCGCAACAATTCCGGGAACATCAACTGCGCTCCGAGCAGACCCTCAAAAGGCGGAAGAGAGATCTAGCTGGTGCGATAAGATTCAAACATCCCTCATCTAAGGACCGGCAACATTAGAAAATGTCCACATCTCTTCCCCATGAATGACTCCAACCACAAACAGTCAAATGTAGACATTTCTCATATAGGTGCCCCCTTCAGCCAAAACCCATGTTCCGAGCTACCCAAAACGGTTTTGTAATTTCGCTTACATGGAAGACAAGTTCAAGACTTTTGCTCTCTCCCAATACACCGCCGCGCACCATTCCCACCAACAAAAAAAAAATCGATTCCCAACTTCCAACGTCCAAATAGAGAGGGGCGCATCGATTAAACGGCGCGGTAATTAATGTCTCATAATTAGACATAATGTTCAACATGAGTCCTTTCCATTTTGGCCAGAAGCAGGCAGGACAACAAACAAACAGGCAAACCAAAAAAAAAAAAAACCCCTGAAAACCTCCAACACAGGCCTTAGCTGTGCACAGCAATGTCGCGCATAGATGCACCAGACACTCACACATGCTGGACCGCATTTAGCGAGCTGGGTGCACCAGCAAACCATACCAGCAACGCCACCGTCGCGTCGCGTCCATGTCCAGCACGTTACTTTGCCCGATAAGCATCTTGACAACTTGTAATAGTCATTAAGATCGTGGAGCTCGATAATGTTTGTATCTATTAATTTCGCCAAGCTGTTGCAGCATTTGAAAGGAGGAGCGCGGCAGTGTTGGCGGTACAGTTTGCTGCGACGATCGCCTATAGGCAGCTCATATAAATTTTTGCTGCTTGCACCTGTCCCATGCGAGAAATTGTGACACATTGATCGCAACGGACACTTTACGGTGTAAGTGCTGCAACAACAAAAAAAGACTCTCTTGGGGAGGCCAAGTTTGGTGTAAAGCTCCCGAGCGCTGCCTCCTGGAAGCTGCGCAAATGATTCCGATCCGATTACAGCACAAGCGCAGCGGTGCGATTTTAATGCGCGCATGCTCTCTTATAAATAACTATCGCCATCAGTGCGAAGCATATTATGCCGTTACGGGGGTAATTAATACTTTACGATGCTTGTTTGGGCTCGTAAATCTTGCCTAATGCGCAGGTAAGATGTGAGTGAGGATGCCAGACTGTCCTCAAGGCCAGAAGTAAGATCTCGCACAAGAGGGACATGAGTGTAAGTGCTATATGTGTGGGAGAAGAAGGTGAGGTGTAAGCTGATTTTGATATCCCTTTGAAAATTAATGGCCGCGGCAGGGACATGGCTGTAGCGGTAATTCGATCTTTAGTCGAATGTAATTCGAGAACTTGAATTTCGACAGTTTTGCTGTAGATGTAGGTGATTTGTCGTGATACTTACTTATGCAAGCGGGTTCCATTTTTATTCAGTTTTCATTTTTGAAGCTTAGACTTCCAATAGGTTTGAGCTCTGAGGTTTGCTATCTTAAGATCTGATATTTGAAAAAAAAAACAAACAAAAAAGAAATGTCTAGCATTAACGGACCATCCAGGGACTATCTAAGCTAATCTGCTCTCATTTTTTTATTATTTTTGCCACAAAGACGAGGTCCTTGTCTGTTTAACGCTGAATCCGAAAGAAAATTTAAGAAGCTCCTCATAACAGTGGTACTCTTGAATGTTTGACAGACTTTCATATGAGCTGAAGCCGTGAAAAAAATGGGTTGTCACTTTTGAGAATTTAAACTAAGGACTGCGCGCTAAGTTGTTCCACGCCCTAATCACTATACTACTGTGCCCATGATCTAAGGACTGCGCGCTAAGATGTTCCACGCCCTAATCACTATACTACTGTGCCCATGATCTTTTACTTGACACTTCGACTTCTTAAGTCCAAGATCATAAGTCCTATAGAAGGAAGTACGTTCCATTTTCTCTATTATCCAATCTTGACGCTTTTTGCTATAAAAGGTTTGAGATATAAGACGGATAGGAGCAAATACTTTCCTCCATTTACCTTTTCTTTGGCGCTCAGTTTTTAAGAGATTTGAGATTGAAGGTATGAGATCTAACGATCTTTTACTTGAAGTTTTCAATTATAAAAGGTTAGAGGTACGAGATCATAAATCATTAGTCCCTTAGGAAGAAGCAAAAATCGGTTTCTTGTATTTTCCTTTTGTACACTTTTTATGTTCTAAAAATTCAAGGTCTGAGATCTATAAATGTGGATTAGGAAGCATGTTCCCTTATTCTCCCTCTACTCTGTCCTTGACGCTTAGTTTGCATTTTTTTTTTTAATATTTAAGGTCGGCGATTTGAATTCTTGAAAGCTTTTATTTGACTCTTCTTAAAGTTTTAAGGTATGAGATCTAGGATCATTAATTCCATTGGAGGAAGCTCGATTTATATTCTTCCATATCCCTTTCTTTGAAAGTTTGAGGCCTGAGATCTTAAGAGTGAGATGAGGAAGCATAACCTGTTTTCCCAGATTTTCTCCTTGAATGCTTTGCTTTTGTTTAGCTAAGGTTTCGTGGGAGATCTTAAGATCTATTTCATGAAGTTTAAGAGGAAAAAACGTCGGAAGCATATTCCGTGATCTTGTATTTTCTAAAATTAGGTAATTCTTGTCAACAAGTTTTCTAAAAGGTTTGAGACTTATGTATGCCCTGCTCCGTGTTCATCCTTTTTCATTTTTTGACTCATAGTCATCTAAAAACTTTGAGGTCCTTGATTTTAAGACCTTTTGCTTGGTGGTTAGTCTTTTCGGAAATTCTATGTTTGAGAACTTAAAAGAGCGAGGGGAGAACACATGTCACATTTTACTACGTCGACGCTTAGTTTTCTAAAAGATTTGATGTGTGATATCTTAAGATATCTTTTCTAAGTTTTGGTTGGGTGTTTCCTGATGGTTGGGTGTTGTAGAACGAGGATAAACTCTGATTGGCTTTTAGTCCATAAGACTCGCGCCCACTAGCAAGAAACCCCTGATTCGATGAGAAATTTTAACAAATGTCCGCAACCAAGAACTAGGCCTTCAACGCTAAGCTGCAGGTGAAGACGAGAGCTGCCATTGAGATCTATAGACAGAATTAGTAACATCTAAGAACTCATAAGCCAAATCTGGTCGGATGAAAGTATGCCTGAAAAAAAAATTTAACTTTACCATCCACATAACGATAGGAGACCCTCTGAACTGCGCCAACTACAGAGGCATAAGTCTCCTCAACATCGCCTACAAGATCCTATATGCCGTAATATTTGAGCGCCTAAAAACCCCTACCAACAATTTGATCAGATCTTATCAGTGTGGCCAGCAAAGCCCACAACCCATCCAATTTTCACACTTCGGCAGATCTTGAAAGAAAAACCCAAAAAGTCCAAATCGATGTCCACCATCTATTCGTCGATTTCAAAGCCGCGTACGACAGCATTTATAGAGACCAAATATACGTAGCCATGTGAAGTTTTGGTCAACTGCCCAAACTCGTGCGTTAGTGTAGGATGACGATGGAGAATTCTCGCAGCTCCATGGTGGTCGGAAACCACTTCACCGAGATATTCGATAGCAAAAAAGGATTTAGGCAAGGCGATGTGCTGTCATGTGACTTCTTCAATTTGATTCTTGAGAGGAATGCGCAAAACTCTCAAGCCAACACCAGAGGCACAATTCTCCAAAAATCGGTGCAACTACTTGCACATGGGGACGATATTGACATCATTGGTGGTACTCAACGTGATATCATAGCCACGTTTGCTAGTATAGAGAAGGAAGCTGCAAAATTTCGTTTAGCAGTGAACGAGGGCATCGACAAATGGGACAGAACGTCACCATTGACAGATATAACATTGAGGTAGTACCGGACTTTGTCTACCTCGGCTCCGCTTTAAACTCTGACAACAACATCTCGTCGGAATTTAAACGAAGAATTACTCTTGCCAACCGCAGTTTTTTTGGGATAAGAAGGCAATTTAGTAGTACGGCCCTCACTCGAACTACTAAGGAGATCCTATACAAGACCCGAATCATCCCAGTTCTGCTTTTCGGCGCTGAAGAATGGACCATATCAAAAAAAAACATTAAAATTCTTCGAAAAATCCTCGGTCCCGTTTGCGTTGACGGGCTATGGAGACGAAGATTCAACCAGGAACTATACGAGCTGTAGAGCGACATGCCCCCGGGTCAAAAAAAAAAACTACTCATTGGACGTTTAAGACGGATAGAACATATAGAACGAATGGAACCAATACTCCGGCTCGCAGAGTCATCGATTCTTAGCCAGACGTCGGTTGCACTAAAGGAAGACCTCGCCTTAATTGGCGCGCACAAGTAGAAACCGATCTCAACCAACTTGAAGTGCACAGCTGGAGGTAGTTAGCTAAGCAACGGGCTAATATGAGCGGGATGTTGATTGAGTCCTAGGTTCATTCAACACTGTAGCGCTACTTATGTAAGCAAAGTAAGTAAAAAGTTCCTAAATTTTAGTAGTCTAAAAGATTTTAGACTTGGGATCAATGAACGAGTAGTGGTAGCATGTTTCCATTTCTCGAACTTTTCCTTCTTCGACGCTTAGTTTTCTAAAAGGTTTGAGGTCTCAAAAGATATTTTTTTGTTTAGTTAAATCTTCCAAAAGATTTACGATCTCTGATCTAAGAGCAAGAGGATGAAGCATTTGACATTTCTTTTGCAAAATAGGAGTTAAAATAGGAGGTCCCGCCATCGTGCAAGAATTACCAACGCACACATAAATGGTTGTGAGAAAGCTCGGCCCTGGGTACCTGGTCTCCTGAAACGTTTTGGATATGAGATCTTCAAAACACTGTCAGTTTTCTTTTGTTTTCTTGATGGTATATGGCCTGAGATCTTAAAAGCACCAATTGACATGAATAACTTCCTGTTGATCGAAACAATGATGAAAAATATGCGAACATTCAATTTATAGGCATTACCTAAAAGTCCATTTGTTCCTAGGAAACCCCTCTAAACACCGTCAACTTCCACAACCAACAACAACAAAAAAACTCATTAAACGCACACTGACACACACAACAAAACACAAAAATTATTTCCAACTCAAAACAATAGTCCAAACCTTTCAGTAGATGTCCATCCTAAATCACAGCTGATAAGAACATCTTCTACCTCCAAGCCACCAATTGACTTGAACTTCTGTTTACCGAAGGCTAGTCGTGTACCATCATCTACTACGCGCATTCCTTTCCAACAATACCAAAGCAACTAAGCACACTCACACACTATATGCTGGCTTGCGAAAACACAATAAACCCATAAACTTTCCATTTCGATATCTCGTATGGGCCAATAGCCAACAGAGTCCACCACTAACTACGTATTTACTTCGTTCTTCCCAGGAATTCTCCTCGCTAGTATATTCTATCAGCGAAGCCACAATTGTCCACACTGTAAGCTTATATGCGAAATAAAATCAAATTTCCCGATAGCAGTGTAGTTTAATGATGTCATTCAGTGGAACCCCTATGCCATCTAATGAAAGAGAGCGAGGCGGAAAAAAAAACAATTGGAGACCGTCCGGTCCGAAGGATTGAAATTTCAAAATCACCAAACGAAATCTTCTGAAACAGTGGCGGAGGAAAAATTGTACGCAGTTGCATAATTTATTGTAAAAATATTTGTTGGTGTTAATATGGCAGCACTATTAGTAATGTTACCGGTACTGCGACGACGGTTGACGCCTTGTTGAGGCGGTGCGGCTTAATAGTCTTGAGAGAGGATGGGTATGCATCAACCATTCCGGTCATCACAAGGTGAAGCGAAGCTCAATCTAAAACCCTCCCTCTCTCCAATGCCTTTTCCCATCTTCCCGAAATTCCCCCTCCCTGAAGCTGAGGTCACTGTGTTATATAGCATTGCGTAGGATCTGTATGGTTGGGTGCTCTTAAACACAATCGCTAAAGGTAGAATGAGGAAAACTTCCTCTTTCGTAAGAACGGGCTGCTGGAATCCGGCATGGATAAGTCGGTGTCGGAAGATGAAGCTGCGATTAATCTTAGAGAGGATGAAATCTTAAAGGATGATCACAGCTCCATCTCAAGTAAATTTGAGAATGCGAAATCGGGCGAACATTACAAGAAAATGGGTAGATTGGCGTCTTCAGGGTGTCGCATATAGTGGGTGGGTGGATTCGAGTGAAAGGAGCTCTACTCCTTAGCGTAAATCTCTGCCGGAACCCACTATTACCTGTACAGGGGTCAAAATTATGTCATATGGCAACCCGATGGAGCAACCCCCTCGGATAAGATGGCAGAAGTGGTATAAGTCTGGACACCTCAAGTGAAACCGGTGTGACTGCACCGGTCGCCGCGGTCCAATCCATTACCGGTGCGGGGTTTGAGCCATTTTTGGCTTACAACCCAAGGTAGCAATCTCTTGTGGAAAAGCTGCTGTAAATCGGGATGGAGCAACTACCTCTTTGAAGCGAATGGAGCTGCACGAATCACAAAAGATCACTCCTTTCACTAACGCGACTTTCTTTTCAGGATTAGCTACTCTCAACAAAATGGTATCGCTAATGGCCGACGTAGGCCTATGCGAGTTTAACGGCTCACTTGAGCGTCAACAGCCCATCAAAACTAACCTAACCTTACATTACCGGTAAACAAAGTATGTGGATACATCGGTTCCGTAGTCAATTGTCGTGTTCCATTAACGTAACCAACGGAGTTCACTGAAAAAGCCGTAAGTGGAAAATAATTCCCTGCCTGAATCAAAAATGGTAGCAAAAGCCGGTACCGTCAGAAAACTCCGAATTCCAAAACTCGGCCACATCCGAGTGCGAGTTCGGGTATGCGCAAACTTTGAATACGTGTGGGATTCATGCTGCCGGCTTAGGCTCACTGTTGGATTTAGGTTGGTGCGAGGGTGGATGTATTGAGAAACAACATGCCCAAGCAGGAGGGTTGCAAACACTTTTAAAATTTGCGTAATCAAAAACCTGAATTCGGATGTGTGCAAAATATGAACCAACCTCTCTCTGAATTCGGCTTTATTTTGCTGGCAATGCTCGGCATTCAGTATCGCAAAGGCTAAAAAATCACCCGTTACAAACATACGCTGACGATATTCTTATCATAGGTCCAAATACAAATACCGAGCCGAGCGCCGAGCGTTCTCACAACTATTCATGTGTGCGTGTGTACTTCTTGAACGATGGCGGGACCTCCTGTTTGATGCCGACTCCGAACGGCGAATTCGAGATAAACTTTTCTTGACAACTGATACTACTCCGATGTCAAATCGTCACGAGAGGAGGGCCAGTGAAAAATCATTTTAGGTGTTGCTACAGCTGGGAATCTCCGACCTTCTGCGTGGCAGTTCATCGCACCAACCATCGTGCCAATGAGCCCGTCTTAGGTTATCATTGGTCCGACCAAATGAAATTCTACCTCCGCTATATATGTCAAATCGTCACGAGAGGAGGGCCAGTGAAAAATCATTTTAGGTGTTGCTACAGCTGGGAATCTCCGACCTTCTGCGTGGCAGTTCATCGCACCAACCATCGTGCCACTGAGCCCGTCTTAGGTTATCATTGGTCCGACCAAATGAAATTCTACCTCCGCTATATATCCTGAGAATGCTTTTATAAAGCTACAGATGAACCTACATATGAACCTGAACATCGATCAAATTGCGTCTCCAATTAGACCGGTCGGTCCTTAGCTAACTACCTCCAGTTGTGCACTTCAAGTTGGTTGAAGTCGGTTTCAACTTGTGCGCGCCACTTAGGGGGAGGTCGCTGTGCAGTCTGACGTCTGGTTGGAAATGGAAGACTCTGCGACCGGGAGTTTTACATGCCCTAGCTCTCTTAATCGTCAATGCGGTGTTATGCCGCAGTACCTCGTATAGTCAGTGATTGAACCATAACCCGTCAACGCACCTGGACCGAAGACTTTTCGAAGAATTTTTCTCTCAAAACGACCAAGGATTGCTTCATCCGCAGTTGATGCGGTGCTTCATGTTTTATGCTTCAGCGCCTTAGAGTAGGACTGCAATGTACAGGATCTCTTTAGTAGTTCGATTGATGACTACTATTAGACTGCCTTCTAAGCTCAAAGAAACGGCTGTTGGTTAGAGTAATTCGTCATTTAATTTCTGACGAGATGTTGTTGTCAGAGGTAATAGTGGAACCGAGGTAGACAAAGTCCCGTACTAACTCAAAGTTATATCTGTCAAAGGTTACCATCTGACCAATTCGTCGATGTTGTTGTTGTATATAGTTGTCTTACCCTCATTAGCTGCTAAACCCATTTTTATCGGTTCTCTAAACTAGCAAACATGGCTACATCAAAGTGAACCCGACCAATGATGGCAATATCATCAGTGTACGGTACTAAATGCACTGATTTATGGACGATTGTGCCTCTAACGTTGCTTGGGAGTTTTCACAATCCTGTCAAGAATGAGATTGAGGATGTCACATGCAGTCGAAATGTCGACTTCCGAAATCCATATTTTTGTGTCGAATATTCTTCCATCATCATTCGGCACGGACGGATAAGTCAAAGCCGGTATACAAAATCTAGCCAAGGCTCTGTATATTTCGTCTCTATAAATGCTATCGTATGAGACCTTAGGATCGATGAATAGATGGTGGGTATCTATTTGGACTGCTTGGGATTTTTATTTGATATGCGAAGTGACCCACGATGTCCAAATCTATACCCACCGACTATTCATCGATTTCAAAGCCGCATACGACAGCATTTATAGAGAAAAACTATACAGAGCCATGTCTTGTTTTTGTATACCGCCCAAACTCTTCCGTTTCTATAGGATGACGATGGAGAGTTCTCGCTGTTCCATCAGGGTTGAAAACAGCCTCACCGACACATTCGATACCAAAAAAGGATTTAGGCAAGGCGATGCGCTGTCATGTGACTTTTTCAATTTGATTCTTGAGAATATTGTGCAAAATTCCCAAGCCCACACCAGAGGCACGAATTTCCAAAAATCGGTGCAACTGCTAGCATACACTGACGATTTTGACGTCATTGGTAGGACCCAACGTGATGTCATAGCCACGTTTGCAAATATAGAGAAGGAAGCGGCAAAAATGGGTTAAGCAGTAAATGAGGGCTTCAGTGTCAACACGTAAGGACATACAACATCAACGAATTGGACAGAACGTCACCATTGACAGATATAAATTTGAGGTAGCACTGGAGTTTGTCTATCTCGGCTCTGCTATTAACTCTGGCAACAACATCTCGTCAGAAATAATACGAAGAATTAATCTTGCCAATCGCTGTTTCTTTGGGCTTAGAAGGCAAGTCAGTAGTAAATCCTTCACTCTAACTTCTAAGGAGATTCTATATATGACCCTGATCATCCCAGTCCTGCTCTACGGTGCTGAGGCATGGACTGTCTCAAAAGCGTATGAAGAAATCCTTGGTCGATTTGAGAGGAAAATTCTTCGAAAAATCTTCGGTTCCGCTTGCGATGACGAGCTATGGAGACGAAGATTCAATCAAGAACTATACGAGCTGTACAGCGACATGCCCCTGGTTAAAAAAAAAACTTCACATTGGACATCTAAGATGGTACAAACCGACCTCAACCAACTTGGAGTGCGCAACTGGAGGCAGTTAGCTAAGGACCGGTCTATTCTTAGCTAACTGCCTCCATTTGCGCTGTTGGAGTTTTACACTTCAGTTGGAGTTTTACACTTCGCTAAAACTTGCAAACATCATTCATGGAGTGGCAATCAGGTGAAAACAGGTGTTATTTCCCCATTGTTTTTGTATAGAGCTACGAGCTTTGCTGCTTAGCCTCATGGGCCTTGGCTGCGAGCATCTGTCGGTACTCTTTTTCAAAACGAGGGCTTCTCGCAGGTGGTGAAACCTAGCATATCAGTTGCGAATGATATAATCACCCTTATTCCAGATGGCGTTTTTATTAAACGACAAATGGCGTTTTTTGAGTCGATTCATTTTAGTGTCGTTTAAGTGTCGGTATTCTATTCTCTGAACGCCTCTTCTCTCATTTTTTTTACATTCCACATGAGTTCCACAGCAACAGCTGACACAAAAATGACAGATAGGCGTTTATGTTTTGCAATTTGAAATTTAAAATGAGCATTTATTTTACCTATTTAAAATTCAAAATACAAAATAATATTACAAAAACAATGAATAGCATTGCAATGTTTATATCATGGGAAAGTGAAGACTAAAAAGAAGATGAAATTGCAAAAAGAGAAATGAAAAACATCAGAAGAAGAATCAGGTCAAAATCTAATCCTTTGGATTTACCAGACTCAAAGTAATTGGATTTAAGAAAAAAATATTTTGAAGTAAAAATACCTAATTCTGATAACATTTCCAGATTTAAAATGTACTTCAAACTTAGCAAAGAAGCTTTCGTCTATTTACTGAACTAAAGGATAAAATTCCAATCGCTGTTATTTCATTGTCAGTGCCAGTCATTTTAAAACTTGCGTCGACATTGCGATTTCTTGCGGAAGGTGGGTATCAAAAGGGTGTAGGCAATGATTTTAATTTGGGTCTTGCTCAACCAACGTTTAGTAAAATCCTCAAAGAAATGCTTTCCCTTATGGAGGAAAATATTTGCCCACAATGGATAAGCATGCATTACACAGATGAAGAAAAGAACTGTGCGAAAATGACGTTTTATGAAAAGGCTGGAATTCCAGGAGTCTTAGAATGTGTCGATGGCACTCACAACATAAGTATTACAACAGGAAAGGATTTTTTAGTTTAAATGCTATGATTGTATGTTAAATTAGTTTCTTTATGGTCTGGGGAATACCTCTTTTGAAATTTCTTGCCAGCGAAACATTTTGTTCCATTAATTCAACCAAACGTTTCATTTGTTCTGGGGTTGTTATTTTCACCCTTGAAAAAATAACAATTAATAAAATCCTTAAATTAATACACAAATTAATCGAAACTCACATTTTAACAAAAATTCGACACCTAGTCGTTTGCAAATTTCTGTTCGACAATTATTGGCGTTTTACCTGTCGTTTTATCCAACTAAAACGACTGTTAGAATGCGAATAACTGCAATTTAAGAACTTACGTTCCACACTACTTAAACGCCACGTAGCGTTAAACGACATAAAACGCCTTCAGACTTGCCAGCTGTTATACCGATTTCAAAAAACGCTATCTGTCGTTTAATAAAAACGCCATGTGGAATAAGGGTGAATAACTTAGTGGAAAAGTTAACGGATATGCGTTCTGTGAAGTCTTTCGACATTAAATCTTTTCACTTTTGCATTCTTACCTTGGCTGCAACAAGGGTATTGTCCGATCCGGTGTTAGCCTTTCAGAATGTTAAGACGTCGGAAATACTGCATGATTGCATCTTGTCCATCGCAATGTGATCATTTTGATTGATCGTTCGTTGGTCTGGAGACTGCCATGCCCTCTTATTGAATTTAAGATAACGAAACCGTGTGCAGGCTATAGTGTCATTTCCTTTCGCAGCGAAGCCAATTGGTGTCTTCTTGTCGTATAGGCTGTATATTTCAAAAAATATGCTTAAGATGTCTACTTTGAGTTAAAATCGTTACAGTCGGACAACGACACCTCGTCAGAAGTCAAAAAAAAGTTATTTCTTCCAAATGCTTTTTCTTTAGACTAAGAAGGCAATTCAGTAATCAAATCCTATCCCCATTTAATACGTAAGATCCAGATCACCCCATTCCTGCTCTACGGCGTTGAAGCATCGACCATATCCTTTGTCGCTTGCATTGCATTGATGGACGGAAGATGGAAATTTAATCAGCGACATAGAGATCATGTCATACAGTTAAACTAAGCTTCTCAGTTTAATTGTGCTTATGAGGTTTTTTTTTGGCCAAAGAGAATGCAAAGGGTGCGCCAATAACACAGATCGGTCTCGTTATTTTGTTAGAAAAACACCCATACACGTCAGTAACTGTTGGAAAAATCCAGGCATTGGATCCTAATGATCCTGCTGCGCAAAAAGTTGGTATGTTTTTCATGCCTAGGTACTAGGGTGTTGAACCCATGCTTCTAGAAACAATTCTGCTAGAGATGTCCAATCTTTCTATCTTGGTGTTGAAATCAGGCAGTTCTATGTATTTCATTGGTAACGTTTGTGTATACAATTTTGAGAAGCTAAGCTAAGGTTTCGGTTTCTGAATTTGGTCTTGATGAAAGTTATCACATTACCTACACTGATATCTTCGAATGGTACAACTCATTACAGATGCAGATCCAAATATTTGCTGATACCAGCAGCTATATAACGGGTCATAGTATACGTCCTTTTTGAGTGACTTGTCGATGAAACTAATGTCTGCACTGTTAAAGCAAAGAGAAAGAAGATGCTCCAACTAGTTGGATCCATATAATCCGTCTCACCAGCATTGTCACCACATCGATAAATTTGAAGATCAACTTTTCTGAAGGTATGAGTGGAACATATATCACAAAGTTTTAGTGATTCAATGGACATACTCTTCTTAGAGCTCTGTAATGTGAAGTCACCAACGATAAAACCATCGGTCAGTCATGACAGACTTCTAAGAAGACTCAGCCCTTAAAATCACTGTACCTCATTGGGCAAACCTATATTGGTTCCACATATTCCTGATTGCTTTTCGTCACCACTGTGTCCGCACGCTGCACAACCTTGCTCAACTATGTTGGCACAATTTAAATTCCTTCTCGACAGGGAATATGCAAATTGTGTGTGTACGTACGTACGCCAAACCGCCTTAAGGCAATCGAGAGAAGACCGCGGGCCTCAGTCGCCAGGAAACGTGCCATGCATAATTTGTTGTGTTAACTGATTCAAGAAATAAGCGATTCGCAAAATGGCAATTAGGAATCGATAAAGGTCTTATTAAAAATTCATTAGCCAGCAACAGCAAAGCAGGAGCAACTGCCAGTTGAGGTGCCAGCTCTGGGTGTATGCTTGGATTACTGATGCTGCGGCTGCTCCCAAGCCTTTGTTGGTGAACGTAGCATCGCGTCGTTGTGACACTTTCATAAGACATACTGCCTTCGATGGGGAAGCTCGATTTCCCTGCGCTGCACTCATTGTTCTCCATTTACTTTGGGTTGCTATATTACCTAAGCAAAATGGGGTTTTCCAATTGTTGGGTAAGCCGCCACCCCCCTGCTCTGGTGGTCTTTGACTTGAAGTTAGACCTTAAGATGCTGTAAACGGAGTCGTGCGATGCCACAGTGTGTGGCATTAATTATTTACCCCTCCGCCCCCTTCCTCGGAGGGATTTTATTTTATCAAATTAAATCATCAGTCGGTGGTGGCCAGAGTACGAAATGGAATCCTTTGGGAATAAGCACACTCACACCGATCACAGGAGTCTAGTTCTTGGCGAACAACAACACGAGCTGGTAGCCTACATTCAGCAAAGCCACCTAGCAAGTGTCAAATAAGATAAAACGAGCAAAACGGAAAATTTTTAATTAACCACGATTTGTTCCCTGTGCCCAGGGCTATAGATGGTGGCTGGAGACGAAGCGGGTGCAAGACGGTTTTTATGTTGTAATCGCCTGTTCGGGAGATAAGAGCGGTAATTTGGAGTTGTTGCCTGACTGGAGACAAAGCCAAAGTGCAGTTGCAAGTGTTTTGTTAGCCCCCAGAAAGTCATGAAATGTTACAAGTCACCTGCAAAGTTGACATGCATAAATTTGTCGCCACTGACTCAAATAGTGCATTTCCGTGTGATGGGGTCAGTAGTTGACTTAGTTTTACGTCGTCCCCGCACCGCTGTTGGGCTTGAGAGTTTATGCCGTTTTGTCCAAATCAAATGTCAAATCAGCAGAGTGCGCTTGGATGGTGGCAGAAGGGCCCATGGTACGAGTGTTGTTTTTAGCTCTTGACTTAAGGAGAAGTAGGTACGGATTGGCGTAAGTAACCTGGGGTTGCGAGTGGTGTTGTGCAACACTAATTCGGAGTTAAAGTTGATTTCCAAATGAATTCATTGACTTGGAACATTTTTGTGGCCTAAGGTGGTGGTTAAATGAGGCAGCTGCAGCGTTGGGAACTGCTTTATCGTTTGATGTTCAAAATCAAAATCAGTATGCAATCTTACAGTACAATTAATACATTTTAAGGATCAGGTCCTTTCGGAATATCTGCTCTTTATAAAGTTGGCTTACAATCTAGACGAAAGGATGATAAGCCTCCCGTATTTAAGAGACCCTACTGATCCGTTTGGGGGGTGAATTGGTAAATTGCTTAAATGTTTTGTTGCTTGTTCCCTTAAGAAGGACAAGTGGCCTACATATCTTCTTAATTTTACGATGATAGAGAGCCTCAAGAAAGTTTCTGTCTGTATGTATGTTAGGGAAGCTGATATTAGAAGACTTGTAGAAAGACTGGAATGACTATGGTCAGCGTTAACCTGGCAATGCCCAGTTTTGTAAGTTTCACAACATAGCAATTGCGTTTAATTTACGTCTCTGAAGTAACCCTGCCAAAATGACCGCTATTTTACTATCCCGCCTGCTGTAAAAAATCAGGCATTCACGGCCTATACAAGGTTTAAATCCTTGTTTCTCCATATATTAGTGTGTGCGAAGATTTATTTTTGACATAATGAATAGGACCTCCAGTTAAACGCCGATTTCGAACGCCAAACTTGACAATTTTATACTCTTGGGTGTTTGGCTGACATTCTCTAGAGCTGAAACAATGGAATGGTTGATACTTTCGAGATTTTAACCAGGGATACCACGCTGAGTAGTTCAACGCACTAACCACTAGACCACTGTCATCTGGTCAAAACAATTTCCTGACTTTTAAGGTTGGGAGTTGTACTAACTATCGAAAAATCGTCTTTCTTATGAAGCTAATAACAGCCAAGAGGACCGATTTTTATTAAAAACGATTATGCTAATCGTAAAAATTGACAACGATGTTCGTGTTCAAGCATTCGGAATGTAAGAACTCTCACCAGAGAGCTGCAACCTAAGAATTAGCGACAGCTGTAATAGTAAACATTTCGTCCTTCGAGTTAGGAGTTTTGAAGCCAGTTATTTCGCCATACCGAAGTAGCAACGGTTTCCTAGGGTAATTCTTCGACGGATCTCCACTAGGGTGTCATTCGTGGAGTTTATGTTTACTCCGAAGAAAGTGAATTCCTTAACTATTTCGAAATTGCTGCTATCAATAGTGAAGTTTTATCCTAGTTGGTGGACAGGTGCTTGTTTGTTTGTTGATAGCATGAACTTAGTCTTGTTCTCATTTATTTCAAGGCCAACGGATTTAGGCACGCCACACTGGGAGCGACCGATGATATCAATATCATCCGCATAGCCCAGTAGCTGGACGGACCTGTTGGAAATAGTTTCTTCAGTGTTGACACCTGCACTTCGTACTATCTGCTCCAGTACGAGTTTGATGAAGTCACATGATAGCATGTCTTCTTGCCGAAGTCCGGTGCATGTTTGGAAAAGTTAGGAGGAGCCACTTCCAAACTGCGCGTGTTTTCCAGCGTCACGCGATACAGCTGTATCAGTTTTGCGGGGGTTTCGAATTCGGCTATCGCCATATAGAGCTCCGGATGATTTATGCTATCATATGCGGATTTGAAGTCGATGAATATTTGGTGAGTTTCTTCTTGAAATTCGTTGGTCTTTTCTAGGATTTCCGTCAGTGCGAAAATTAAGTCTATAGTCGATCTGCCGGGTTGGAAGCCGTACTGGTACGTGCCGATTAGTGTGTTGCAGAATGGTTTTAGACGATCACACAGTCCAGTGATATTCCCCGATAGTTCTTACAAGACATAGGATCGCTTTTTTGTAGATGGGGCATATGGAGCTGAAAATCCAGTTATCGGGCCTGATTTCTTCCACCCATACTTGGTGGAAGATTTGGTGCATGCTCCCTATAAAAACATCACCAACGTATCTAAAAAGCACCACTGGTAAGCCATCACAGCCTGCGGCCTTGTTGTTTTTAAGCTTTTTTTATAGCTAGGCCAACTTCAATTATAATGGGTGGTGCAACTAGTTCTTCATTGACTGGACGTGGGTTATCTTCTTGCCCTTTCACTGTCTTGTCATGATGCCCGTTAAACAGCTGCTAAGACTGCTACTTAAACACATCTATTATTCCCTGCGCTTCGGTGACTAGGTTTCCTGTCTCGAAGAGCCTGCATTCCGGTTTTGTAGCCAGCAGCCAGTTGCTTGGCCTTTCTATAAAACCTCCGGATGTTATTACGATCGCTCGACTTTTCAATCTCCTTGAGCTGAGAGGCTGCGGAAGCCCTCTTTTTTTTTACAAAGGGTCCTTTTTTATGCCTTCTCTTGGCTCGATACTCTTCTCTCGCTGCCCTTGTTTTGTGCTGCAGTGCTTTCTTGTGTGCATCTTCTGTGGCCTTTTTTCTGTATACGCATTCATCATCATACCACGTGCTCTTTCTCGGGGGTTGCTGTTTTCGACTACAGGGTTTTCGGCGACCTCCTTGATGATGTCGCGATACCGGCAACACTGATTGTTGGCGTTTGTGGTAGATGAGTGCACAGAGGATAGTTTCATAATCAGGCGCTCGCTGTAGGCTCTGGCTGGAATTTCTTCTTCTGGGCAGTTCACAGCTTCTTATCATTGTACAGTCGAGCTCTGAATTTTGCCGTGAAAAGAAAATGTTTAGAGTCGACATTTTCCCCTCGGAATGTGTGCACGTCGAGCTTTAATCTCAATGAACATTTGGAGGATCTGAATTTCCATATTTCTAGTCATTTAGTATCACACGGAATCTTATGGCGAAAACTAGTGCCGATTTTAACAAGACCGCAGAAACGGACACAACTGATACACTGACGGCTGAAAAATGCTTACAAGGAAATAATAATAAAAATAATGCGATCGACGATATAGATAAGGACCTAGTGGTGTGTGGAATTTTTTACAATGCCAGGAATGCTTTTAAGCTGTGACTACACATTTATCCCTAATCATGCAGAAAGTATATATTAAGTCATAGCTAGTCCCGGCAATGTTTCATAATGGCGCCGACCATCTCCTTTATACCCCCTGTATATCAGGTATAACCTAAAAGTAAGGATCTGCAAAGATATAAGAACTTTTTTTCATGACCTGACATTGCCTTGCCAGGTTCATTCCGGACTGTAGCGCCACTTAAGTATGTAAGTAAGTAGGTAGGTAGAAGTGGCGGTTCGGCATGAACCCAAGTAGCACTCATGTGTCTTTTTGTTACCACTACTCGTGTGACATTTATTATGACTTTTGTTGTGGATGTGATACAGGCGGTCTCTAGATCCAGCCTGTGAGTCTTGAAAAACGCATTAGATCTTGTATCCTTTTACCCGACATGTCGCTAAGGTTGTCGAAGAATAATTGGTCTAACGCACGCAATCTGTCTCTTGCTAGTGCCAGACATTTGCAAGTAAAATGGGAAAAGGTTTCTCTCTCATTTGTGGTCCCGCAACTGCGGCATTAAGGGTTGCATGGGATCCTCAGTTTGGCCGCATGGTCTCCAATTGGCCAGTGACTATCGCCGTAATTCTTGCGATATCTGGGGGCGTTCTATTTAGTAGATCGTTTGTTGTGCTCCTACCGTAGGAGGGCCATATCGTCTGTCGCTTCTGGGGCACCAAAACTCCACAAATAATGCACGAGAAGCCATTACACCCGCTTTAAACTGCATGGTGCGCTGTTCACGCTGGATGAGTCATAGGGCCATTTTCTTTCGAGAACGCCGCTGGTCAAACGACAACAGTGGACGGTGCGCGCTATAGGGCCATGTTAACCAAGTTTTTTTCTGCCGCAATTGGACGAATTAGGACTGGAGGACATGTGGTTCCAACAGGACGGAGCAAGCCACAATCGATATTCTGAAGGCAGCGTTCTCGGGCCGCCTCATCTCTTGTTTTGGCGATTTGCACTGGCCCGCAAGATCGCCCGATTTAACCGTTGCAGACTTTTTGTTTGTGGGGTTTTTTGAAGTCCCGTGTTTACGTGAACAAGCCCGAGACCCTAAAAGCCCTCAAGGAGAACATCTATTTCGTAGATCGTTTTTTCTGCTCCTACCGTAAGATGGCCATATTGTCCTCGATATGAAGCAATTTGTTAACCTTCTCCATTTGCAGCGGCATATGAGTTTATTTGTCGCTAAACCACGCCTAGCGGGATACGGAACCTTGCCGCAAGTGAGCCGTGAAAGGCTGAGCTTTGTCTGGCCAGCTCGTTTGCACGTTCGTTGCCTTCAATGTCACTGTGCCCTGGAACCAAGGAGAAGTGTGACCCTAAACCATTCGCTATGGTGGGAAAGTTCGTTCCGGCATTCCTGTACCAGTTTGGAGGATATGGCAGATTGCCTTTGCTTTTTCGTAGTGTCACGCCCCAATAGCGTGCAAGCCTATCGGCTGGCGAAATCCGGTAGGTGGTATGTAACTGATATTTTCGGTGATTCCGAGTAGACTAGAGACCCCATAGCACAGTTTATCTTTGATCCGTCAGTGTAGACGACCGTGTCCAAATCTCGTACTACTTCGTTTCTCTTCCATTGAGCTCTGGTAGGAAATCCTACGTTGAAGCCTCACTTGAAGCTTAGTATAGGTGTTTTGAGGTCTATTGGAAACGCGACTATACCGTTTGGTAACGATTCCAGGATATTACTCTGGAAATACGGCCTTGCATTATTTTACATTTCGACAGCATTATACAGAGCTATGTCTACTCTTGGTATACCGCCCAAACACATCATTTTGCGCAGGATGACGATAGAGAATTTACGCTGCTCCATTGACGTCGGGAATGACATCACTGAATAACTTTACATCAAAAAAGGCTTATAAGCAAGGTGACAATTTGTCGTGTAACTTCGTTAACATCATTCTTGAGCTGATTTTGGAAACTTCTGAGCCAACTGAAGCTCAATCTTCACTAAACCTGTATTTTCACGTTTTGTTTCGGCAAAAACGGACATAACAGTAAATGAGGGTAAGACCAAGCTGTCTTTCATTTTGACAGCATGATCTTACCAACACAACATCGACGAATTTTACAGAAATTCACCATCGACTGACAAACGAACTCTCGGTATTCCGTTCTTTGTGTGGACCTGTCACTGAACATCTGAAAGGGTTTGATTAAAAGCTAATGGCTGAAGTTCTTGAAGTTCAGACTCATTCTGAAAATTCAAATTGGGATTCTTTTAAATGAGATATTTGTCATATTGTCCAATCCCGGAGTATGATTGGAGTTACTTTTCGTATTTCGAGGTTGGGCATTCACCTAGTTTATGCCTTGCATTCAATGTCACGACATCGTTTTGCGAGTGAAATCAAGTTCAACTGACCGTCATAAAATTCAATAATATACAAGACTGCCCTTTAGCCGGACACCGGACTTATCTAGGACAACAATTTCTTTTGTAATTTCACTCTTTTCCCGTAGAGGCGCACAATTCAGACGGTCTAAACGACGACACATGTATCCACATAAACCAATCTAAGTGACGTTTAGTTAAGCATACGGAAACAGACGCTATAAATCATAGCAGTCTTCGATCTCTATAGAGACCCTCAGTACGATCTGTGGCGGACGGTCGCGGTCGGTTCATATTCATACACGAAATATGTATAACCACCGCACCAGGCGATTCTGCATCTCAAAGAGTGAAAGGAGTCTCGGACTTCATTCATACCCTGACCACGAAGTGTTGTATCCATATGGTGACTGGATAAGAAAGTATTTACCGACGTTAGACAGGAACATGGCTTGGAAATGTGTTGTTTTTTCGCCTCTGGTAGTGGCGTCTAAGGCTTGGCCAATTATCATGCAAAATAGCTGAAAATGCATATACAGACGACATGGCCATGGGAGGTGTAGCTCAGGAAATTTTGATTGATTTCCTTAAAAGTTATGATCATATGTCAATATTTTCCTCATGACGTCGGTTCTCAAATGGCGCCAGCAACTGCGCACTTGATCTACAAGTCCTATAAAGTTACACCACTGCACAGTGGTATCCAAAGAACTCCTTCAATTAAGAGAAGCAGAGACCTGACAAACTATTAAATTGCCATGTAACCGCAACAGATGCACAGCATTCTGCAAAGATTCTTCAAATAATCCCCAGAGACGCACCGATGGAATGCTGGTCACTTTGTGTTGGGCATCCATTCCGTCTGGCATCACATACCACAATATTTCCTTTTGGGATTCTCCTCGCCACACGGAATTCCTTCCATAGCCTTGTTAGTTAATATCCGAATATAGATTCCACCACCGAGAGTGCCTCCTCCAGCCATATACAGGAACACGATGAGGAGTTATAACAATGCGCGTACGCATGGAGTGCGGCTGCGCAACAACCTTGCTGCCATAACAAGTCAAACAATAGATCTTATTGGGACTTCAATAACTCCCTGCGGAGTGAGCTCGTACATCATAGAGCCAGCTTTCTGTGTGCACTCCGATGTTTTGTTGTTGTTGGGTTGTTTATTTATAAATAAACATGGACGAGTGTTACGTTTGGGGCGACCACAAAAGGCTTCCTACTGCTTTTCAATTACCTGAGTTCGAGAATCGGCGAATGATTCATTTGTTTGGCATAGCCCTTAAGTAGTCTAGCCTAAAAATAGAGAAACGTTGTGAAGAACGTCTACACATGGAACTGGCGAACGGGAGGTAATGGTGATCCGTCATATTCTTGGGGAGTGGATATAAAGGCTCTGTTGTAGGTGAGGTTAAGTCAGTGCTGCCATTTGTGTATTTGTATTTGGAAGCGTGATTCCTCACTAGGCTTGATAAAAGGAAAATAAAGTGCTAAGTTGCATATGAATGTATTTTATAGAGGAGACATTTCTCCATGCACTCCTTCTGCACAACTACTACCTAGTGGACGAGTTTTTAACTTTTGTATACAATCCAACATCTTTGGCTGTAAATTCTTCACAATTCGCCTTCTCTGCATACATGACCAACAATTCGACGAAGAATTTTTCGGTTGAATATGCCTAATATTTGCCCGCTCTCCTGTTTATTACCCAGCACTAGGTAATGTATAGTAGGACTGGTAGGATTAATGTCCGGTAGAGCAAACATTTCCACTCTAAGCGTTTTGGTTTCATTTTCTTTGCTAAACCGAAATAGCATCGTTTTCCTATGGTCAGTCTTCGTCATATCGCTACTGAGATAACATTCGTGGGGTTGATGTTGAATCCAAGATAGATGAACTCTTTAACTACCTCGCAAGTGTTGCTATCAATAGTGGTATTTGGTCCAAGGTTGTGCCTCGACAATACTTTGTTTGTTGACAAGACTAACACGTTTCACCACACTTTGCCCAAAAGAATGGAAGATATTCTTATTTTTGCAAATGACGACCAATGTGAAATCTGTTTTGACATCTGTGGACTAGACAGATGTAGAATACAAATAAATAAGCCGTGGAGCGATACACTCCCCAAGAACGCGGAATAATCGAAGTGGACGATTTTTCGACCAAAATCATAACGAGCGATGAGGCTCACTTCCACCTCAGGGTACGTGAACAAGCAAAACTGTCGCTTCTGGGGCACCGAAACTCCACGAGTAATGCACGAGGAGCCATTACACCCGCTTTAAACTGCATAGTGCGCTGTTCACGCTGGATGAGTCATAGGGCCATTTTCTTTCGAGAACGCCGCTGGTCAAACGACAACAGTGGACGGTGCGCGCTATAGGGCCATGTTAACCGAGTTTTTTCTGCCGCAATTGGACGAATTAGGACTGGAGGACATGTGGTTCCAACAGGAAGGAGCAACCACACACACTGCGCGAGCCACAATCGATATTCTGATGGCAGCGTTCTCGGGTCGCCTCATCTCTTGTTTCGGCGATTTGCACTGGCCCGCAAGATCGCCCGATTTAACCGTTGCAACCGAATTAGGACTGGAGGACATGTGGTTCCAACAGGATGGAGCAACGGAGCAACGGCAAACACTGCACGAGCCACAATCGATATTCTCAGGGCAGCGTTCTCGGGCCGCCTCATCTCTTGTTTTGGCGATTTGCACTGGACCGCAAGATCGCCCGACTTAACCGTTGCAGACTTTTTGTTTGTGTGGTTTTTTTTAAGTCCCGTGCTTACGTGAACAAGTCCGAGACCCTAAAAGCCCTCAAGGAGAACATTAGACACTAGTGCGAGAATCTGTCGATCGAAGTTCTCGCTGAAGATGAAGCGCCCATTTGGCCGATATCATCTTCTCTACTTAAGCAATAAAATTCTAAAAACATAATCAAAAAACAGAATCGACGTTTTGTTTCATTTAGAAAAACTATGAGAACCAAACAACATCGGATGACGTCTTTTGGCCCACCCTGTATAACGGCGAGATGGGAGCGACCATTGATGTCGACATCATCTGCCTACCTTTACAGCTGGACAGATTTGTTGAGGACATTAGGTTCAACAAATTTACTTCTGCATTAAGCACTATCTGTTCCAGCATGAGATTGAAGAAACCCGTTACATTTTTTTTATGAATACCCATTATATGTTACCATAGTACGAGCATTAGAGAAGGGGAAGAAAGAGAGGATAGGAAAGATTTTGGATGTAGTGGAGACTTAAACTCCATGGGTGGTGTCCGAACTAGCTTCGGGGAGTCACTTTTTCTTGTGTTCGTTAAATTTGAAGAAATTCAAGATGGTGTGCATACTTTTAGGTATTACACCGACCTTTTATTTCTTTTAAATAAAAGTGAAATGGGTTTTGGTTGGGATTGAACGCGCAACCTTCCACTCAACAGACGAACACATTACCAAATGTTTGGAACAGTTCAGATGTGCTGTAATCAAACTAAACGTTACATCGCTTGCTAAGCTACATATCCATTTTTATGGCATTCCGCCACCTCTTCATAAAACTTTAGACAAAGTTAATATCACACGCAGCTTAAAAGTCTATAATAAGATAATCAGCCCTAGTGAAGTATCCGTCGGAACGGAATATTCTCCGATTTGGTACGATTCGGAGGTTTAAGTTTTAAGGTATTCTTCCGAAAAGCTGTTCGGAATATATCTCCGACATTTAGGTAACGCATGCTGGCGAATTGCGTTGCAGTGCGTTCAGGTGCATTTTTCGAGCAGTTTTTGACAGCTAAGTGCAATTTTTTCCGATTTCCTCCTACACGAATTCTCCGATGACACATACCTCGAATGTAATTTGAACCTCCGACGAAATATACGTAGCGGAAAATTATCCGCTACGACGGATACCTCTCTTGGGTAGAATGTGTCGCAACTTTAGATTCGTTGGGTTTTTTCCAGGATTCACCTCGAAATGAAAATTTGGGCTATGGTCGATCTACTGGGTTGGATTGGATGCCGATACGCGCCGATACGAATGTTTCAGGGAGGCTAAAGACTTTTGCACAGAACGTTGGATATGATCATAAACGAGATTTATCAGGGATAAGACTCAGTAGGTGTCACGAACAAGACGAGAGTTGAGTGAGAACTGAACTTCAGAGTATAACGTATACAATAATGTGTACGAATGTTGAATGTGTATTGTGTTTGTATGTGACATCTTCCTTTTTTTTATGTTAAATAATTAAGTAAAAAGTACAAAAGAAGTAATAAAAGTGAATGGGGATAAAATGTTTGCAAAGTAGCAAAATTTACATAATGAGTGTATCAATTGGACTGGAATCGTTCGGGTTTCTTCAAAGTTCGTCCAAATCTCGATACTTTGGGGTGTGAATTGTTCGGACCTGATGGTGAGGATTTGTTTTCCGTGGCTGGTGTGGTATGAGTAAAAGCTGGAGATTTATTTGTCAAAGCTGGTAGTTTATGTGTTTCTGCTGGTGAAATTTGAGTCGATGCTGGTGTAATACAGGAAGTAGACGATTCTGATTGAGTCCCCGAATGTGTTAAAGCTGGTGTTGTATGTGAAAAGGCTTGTTTGTGAGAAGTATTAGGGATTTCAAAATTATTATCCGAAATACTGTTTGGAACAATCGTCTTGTTTCTTTTAATTAAAGCTTTCGTAGGTTGAATGTGAAAGGTGTTGCGTCTTAATAACTTTTGTTCGTCTGTTCGTACAGTCATTCATCTTTGTAATGGATCCCTAGAGCCTTCGATAGTTGCATTGATCCAATCGCGATGACCTTTTTTAATTCGAACCGTACACCTTATTTGAACGAAATAGATGTTTTTGTTCCCTTGTCATATAATGTTTTGAAATGTTTTGCTGTTTGAAGTTATTTTCTTTAACGTTTGGTATAACAACTGGTTTAAGGTTTGCATTGCTCGTGGGAAGAGTGGTTCTGGTAAGTCTGCTTATTAGTCGCTGGTTGGGGGACAGTAACTGTTCGTTTCTTGGCGTGTTTCTGTAGTTTAGTAGTGCTAATTGTATATCCGAATTGTCTTTGTTCCATTTTTTCAACATGGCCTTTGCAGTTTGGACATACCTCTCTGCCAATCCATTTGATCTTGGGTAGTTCGGGCTAGATGTTTGATGCTTCATATCCCACAGGTTTGTGAAAGTTTGAAATTTATTTGATGAGAATTGGGGCCCGTTGTCAGATTCGAGAATAACTGGTATTCCGTGTGTGGAAAACCATCGTTTAAGGATTTCTATGACTTCACTTGATGTTGACTGTTTTAGCTTTTCAAAATCAAAAAATCCAGAATAACTGTCTGTAATTAGAAGAAAATTAATACCGTGAAAATGAAATAAGTCGATAGCTACTATCTCCCATGGAAGATTAGGAATCTCTTTTAGTATGAGGGGCTCTTTGTGCTTTGCTGTTTGATACGATTGGCATATACCGCAACGTTGTATAAAATTTTCTATTTCCTTATGCATGCCTAACCAAAAAACAGAAGAACGTGGTCTTTGCAAGCTTCTCTGAATCTCAAGGTGACCATGTATTTTAGTAGTAATGTCCATTTGCATGGATTTTGGTATCACTATTTTTGTTCCCTTGTAAATTACCCCTTCGCTATAAGTTAGTTCCTCTCGAAAGTTCCAGTAATTTCTTATTTGTTTTTGAAGTTCTGTGATATTTGTTGGCCAGCCACTAAGTATATGTTTTTTTAATAATTGAAGGTCAGGGTCTTTAGTCGTTTCTAGTATTATTTTTGATTTAGTTGCAGGTAATAGTTTTTCTATTGTGTGAACCTCGATTTCATCGTCTGGTAATGTGTTCTTTTCATTTTTGCAATTTCTGCTCAGAGTAGATATGACATATCGTCATTTTTAGTCATTCGGCATGCTCTCATCCATCCAGACTTTGCTGATGGTTTGATACATGCACACTGCTATAGTACCACCTCCGTAGATGAAAAGTTCTGCCTGCAATCCATTAGAACCAGTTGCCTTGTTGTTCTTCCGTTTTTTTTTGGGAGGAAACGATACTTCGTCGTTGACTGACCTAGTTTCCCACCCTATCAATTTCTGCTGGAAATACTGCCCGAATACTTCTACAATTCCCAGCACGTCAGTGACTATGTTGCCCATGCTATTTAATAAAGCCTGAGTTCCTACTGTGACGGCAGATGTCAGTTTTTGTTTTGTTTAATTGACGGATAATTTCCATTGTTCTTCGACATTTGATGTTGGTGGTATGGTGTTAATCCAGATGTTAAGGGATACGCGTTGCGCGAAGGTCTTGGCGGTCTCTTGCGATTGCAGTCTTTCGACATAACAATTTTTTACAGTATCTCTGGATTGTTGTGGCGTGTTGGATATCCGCATCCTTGCCTTGGCTGCAGCAAGGAAGTGATCCGAGTTGATGTTAGCTACTTGAAATGTTCGGACATCCAAAATACTGGCTGCGTGCCTCTTGTCTATCGCAGTGTGATCAATTTGGTTGACCATTCGTTGACCTGGAGACTGCCATGCTCCCTTATCGAGGTGAGGAAACCGGTTTCTGGCTATAGTGGCATTTCGTTCCGAATCAGAGTCGAATAGACTAAGTCCGTTTCTATACGTGTTGTTGTGTAGGCTATGTTTTACGACAGTACTGCTAAAGATGTCTTCTCTTCCTACATTTGCGATAAAATCTCCCAGCACGATCTTAACATCGTACTTCGGTAGTCGCTCATAGGGTTTGTGAAGGAGCTCATAGAAGCATTCCCTAGCTTTATCATCTTTTTCCTCCTTTTGGAGAAGCGTGAGCGCATATAAGGCTTATGTTGGCGAATTTGGCCTTGATGCGGATTGTTACAATGCGTTCGCTTATGTCTTGGAAACATAAGACTTCTTGCCTAAGTCTGGCACTTGTAATAAATCCGCACCCGAATAGTCGCTGTTCACTATAACACGGTCCGTAGTAGATGTCACAGTTTTTCATCCTCTTTTTGCCCGGCCCATCCCATCGTATTTCCTGGATGGCAGTAATGTCTGCTTTGTAGCAGTTTAGGGCTTCCGATAGTTGTTCGCTTGCACCTCTCTGTTTAATGTTCTCACATTCCCGGTGCAGATACGACCGTGTTGTCCGTTTTTCGTTTATCAGGATCATCAACAATAAAATTAGTCCTTTCAGAGGAAATTGGTTGCTCTCAGCATATACTTCTGCCAGCTCCAATTTATAAGTTGCCCATAGGAATCGGGGCCATAAGTATCTACTTGATATGTAGTCAAAGTTAAAACATCTGGGCATTACCAAGTTAAGGTCAATCAGAGTCGACCCTCGTTCTACAAAAATAAGAGGGAATTCAGGTTAGTAGTCTAGGGTTCATGCTGCTTATGTTTCAGATCAGTTTTTCAGATCTGTAATAAAGGCCAATCGCCGATTCTACATTTCCATTTTCTCCTTCTAGACAGCAACGAGCTCTTGATGCCTTATATAGTTTTTTTTGCCTTCCTACTTCAGAAATGCAAGAAGTTCCGCGTCCTTAGAAGGACGTTGTTTTTTCGGTTGAGTTACAAACGTTTCTTCATCGTCTGAATTGATTTCTTCTGTCACCGACGATGAGCCCTAAAGACTTCTCCGAGGAGACACGCTGTGCCTCTTCTTGCCATGTTCTTGATCGAACGTTTCGAGGAATTCTCAGGTTGTGCATATTTCGATTTTTAATTCCGCTCCGCTATTAACTCTGAGAATTAACAGCATCTCGTCAGAAATTAAACGAAGAATTACTCTTGCCAATCGCTGTTTCTTCGGGCTAAGAAGGTAGTAAAGCCCTCACTCGAACTACTAAAGAGATCCTATCATCGCAGTCCTGCTCTACGGCGCTAAAGCATGGACGATAAATCTGATAAATTTGATAAAACTTACATTTTTTGCACTTAAAATTTGTTTTTTATTTTTACCTCCCGCGGTTTCTGCCGTCAAACAAATATGGGTGCGGGTGCACATTCTGACAGATTCTGATGACACTTATGACGTTTATGAACATTCCTTCTGCAATTCATTTGGGTTTGTTCGATCGAAAATCTAACTTTATGAACACGTCCAACGCAGATATTAGTTAGGCAGACGTTTTTGAAAACACCCATGCTCTCATCCAATCCAGACATTGTTGATGGTTTGGAACATGCACGCTTTTATAGTACCACCTCCGTATTTGAAGATGTCTGCTGGCAATCGATTAGAACCGACTGCCTTGTTGTTCCTTAGTTTTTTTTATGGCAACTCTAACTTCTTCAATACTGGGAGGGAACGATACTTCGTCGTTGACTGAAGGCTACCTAGTTTCCTGTCCTAAATATTTCCAGCAGAGAGTGATAGGACAGGAAACTAGGTCACCTTCAGTCAACGACGAAGTATCGTTCCCTCCCAGTATTGAAGAAGTTAGAGTTGCCATAAAAAAAAACTAAGGAACAACAAGACATTTTGTGGTTTGGCAATAGTTATTTCATAGAGGCAGTGTTTCTACTTTGAAGCCAGCTGCGAGTTGTTTGAATATTTTGTATTGATGGATGTTCCTCTTGTCGCCAGACTCTTCGATTTCCCTGAACTGGGAAGCTACTCTTTTTTTATATAGGATTTCTTTCTCTCTCTCGATAGATACTCATCCCGTGTGCCGAAAGCTTTGCGTTATAGCGGCTTGATAAGTGTTTTTTTATTATTACTATCGCCATACCAAAGAAATCTTTTAGTGGATGGCTGGTAGCCTTTGGTGGTTTCGGCTACGTCCTTGATTATGGGACAGCGCGTAGGCTCGCGCTCAGATGTTTCTTGTGGACTCTGGCAAACTGCGGCTTACTGATGCAATCAACATGAAGTCTCTTGTTTTACACGAATGGTAGCTTCTTCTCGATGGACAACCGGGCTCTGAGTTTGGCTACGACGAGCAAATGGTCAGTGTCGATGTTTTCCCCTCTAAATGTCTTCACATCCTGTGTGTTTGATGCGTGTCTCACATAGATGGACACATGGTCGATTTGTTTGGCGGTTCGACTATTTAGAGATCTCCAGTTTGTTTCTTGGACTTGGAGTTTTATATGCTGCCGCGAATATTGTTGGTCGGAAGCCATTATCTGTTTACGGTTTGTATAGGCTCTGTTTCGCAACTAACCCCCCGAAAACTTTGCATTGAAGTTCGCTAGTACATCATACTCCGGACATGCTCCGTAGGCTCCGTTCAGTGGTTCGTAAAATTCCTCCTTGACATGGTTTCAGTATTATAAGTCTGATGTTGCAAAAGGTTGCTCTGATGTGAATCACAGTCATGTGATCACAAACACTAAATTCGATTACTCTGTACCTTAGCCGGCTCCCTACAACGTATCCGCATCCTTTATTTGCAGCTATGGGTGTCAGGAATATTAAAAGTCGCATGTTTTTCTTGTATATATTCCTGATTCTGTCAAACGTTTTTCCTGTATCACGGTAATGCCTGGCCTGTACCGCGCTACGACTGATCCATGTTTTTGAGTTGCACCCGGGGTGTACAGTGTACGTACTTTCAAGGTGCATATCTCCTCGTAAATTGTTGTGCATGGTAATATAACGGGTGGTTAAATTTTAAGGGCCGATGTTAAATGTGAACCACACCTAAACGTCAAGTTTTTTTTCTACGTTTTATTTGACATATTTCTCAATGTGAGACCAATTCAATTTGAACCAAGGAAAGATACACAGTCGAGCAACGCGTTAAAGTTATTCAGGCTTATTATGAACATAGGCGTTCAAATCAAAATGCATATCGTGCACTTCGTGATTTTTTCGGTCAATTTAATCGTCCAAATGTGCGTACAATCGGAAAAATTGTTGAAAAATTTGAGCAAACCGGGTCTGTAGGAGATGTGAAAACACCACTGCATGCTCGTACAGCCGTACTGCAGAAAATATTGCTGCTGTTTGCGACAGTGTGGCTGAAGAGCCGTCCACCTCAACTTGTCGTTTTGCCCAACAATTGTTCCTCTCACGCTCGTCGTTGATGAACATAATGCATAAAGACTTGCATTTACACGCTTACAAGGTGCAATTGACTCAAGAACTAAAGCCTCTTGACCATTTCAAGCATCGTCATTAGTCAGAATGGTGGCAACAGTGGATGAGCAATTTTCGAAGAAAATCATCTTCAGTGATGAGGCACAATTTCACCTCAGTGGATTCAATAGCAAATAAGCAGAACTGCCGCATTTGGGCGAATGATAATCCAGGAGTGACTGTCGAAAAACCAATGCACCCACAAAGAGTGACTGTTTAGTGCGGTTTATGGGCTGGCGGCATCATCGGGCCATATTTTTTCCAAAATGTGTCCGGTCAGGCAGTTACTGTGAATGGTGTTCGCTGTCGTGAGATGATAACGAATTTTTCATGGCCGGAAGATAAGGATATGGACGATATGTGGTATCAACAGGACGGTGCCACTTCCGGCACAGCTAACGAAAGAATGGCTCTTTTGCGCGACAAATTCAATGGCCGTGTTACCTCACGTGGTGGTGATGTCAATTGGCCGCCAAGATCATGCGATTTGACACCGTTGGACTTCTTTCTTTGGGGTTATTTAAAAGAAAAGATTTACGTCGATAATCCAGCAACAATTCAAGAGCTAAAGGAGGAGATGATTCGGCACATTAACGGCATAGAACCTCAATTATCCCTCAGCGTCATCAATTAATTTGGACCAACGGATGGAGGTGCACCGCTGAGGTCGCGGCAGTCGTTTGGCCAATATTTTACTCCACACATAATTGAACCATACCAGTATTATCATAGTAGAAAGAAATGACAATAATTTCTTAAATAATTTGTCTTTTATTCAACAACATCGGCCCTTAAAATTTAACCACCTTTTATCCGTAATTGTTATCTGTCTCATAATTTTTTACGTGGTAATGAGGTTACCCTGACGGCACAACTCCCAGCCTGGGTTGAGCAAATACTTACTCTTTCCATATTAACTGAGAATGTAGAAGCCACTAATGCCTCCATGTTGTAAAATCAAAAAAGGGTGAAATATTACCAAAATAGACATTACTGTCATCAAGGAAATACGATGACATGGTTCGAAGAAGACTAGGATGAAAAACTATGATACTACTCTTTCCGCATGTTGGTAAGAAGATATTTTTGCAGTAATCTACACAACTCGACGTCTGTCAACGGACTTATGCAAGGCTGCGTATAGACAGGCTTTGAAATATAGAAATATAGATTAAGACAATCACTTGACGAGTGACATAAACCTGGCAAGGAGATATTGAGTATATGGACGCCCATATCTTCGTCTAAGGAGTCTTAAACCACAAATGCTTCAGGCTTTGAATTGACAAAGACAACGCCCTGTTCGATAGATGCTAATCGCAACAAAGGAAGAAGTCGCTCTAAATAGCATGCAAAAGTAAAAAAAAAAACGCTTTAGCAGTTTGCTAAGTACCAGGCTAACTGTAGCACCACTTACAAGCTAACTGTAGCACCACTTAAGAAGGCAAGTATTGTCTCTAGGCGTAAACTTGATGTCTCAATAGATTTTAATGTTTGTTTAACTGGAACCGCCACATTTAAGCCTGTTCTTCATTTAACAGAAAAGGTTTACTGAACTAGAGGTTTCAGAACCCTTTGTTTTACAAGTTTTTCAAGATTGGAACCAACATCTCGAGGTGTTAAGAGATTCATCATAATTTTGTTTTATTGCTTTACACATGGGTATTATGGTTTAGGGGTTTGGGCTTTGGAATTCTAATGAAGGTTCCTGGCTAAAATCCCGATGGTGGTAACACCATTGGTTTTCTCAGCTCCACCTCTTGCGAAAGTCTGACAAACGTCCACGTGTAACACTATCATGCGAAGCTTCTTAAATTTGCCTTTCGGACTCTTGTTTGTGGCAAAAAATAAGAAATTCGCACTAAGAAATGAAGGGAGAAGCTGGGTTTGGGGCCCAATATGGACCGTACATTTTTATTTTCGATCCTTTGCAATTTTACCGTTCCAATATTTGACACAAGAGGTTATCCATGAGGATCTCTAAGCTTCATAATTTGTAGTTTCGGAGTAAGAGCCTGTGCACCCTGGTATGCAGGAAACAGCGTAAATAGTTGACGCTGTAGGTCTTATGGTAGCGCCACATGTAGAATGTTTTCATGGATATCCAGCCATTCGCTTGCCCATCTTTCACTTTTCTCAATTTTTAGGAATATTTTTCTAAGTGTGGTTCTGGTTTTACTCCCTAAAGCCTACTTATAACATTTTAGTTGGCACACTCTGAAACTCCAAACATTCCAAACGCTGCCGTTCCCCCCTTTTAAGGGACAACTCGATTGTGCTAATAAATTTTATGACAATCGCGGGTATGCATCACTTTCCACCTTAACATCATTACCACCGAGATACATATCCTGATGCCTGATAATGACTAGTTGGCGTCTCGGGCAAAGCATCAAAGCACATTACAGCGAAAAGCAATGAAATCCTTTTTCCAGACAATGCAGCTCCCAGCATTCGTTAGAATTCCACTCCGTCAGAGCTCATAATCTCTGACGATTTGTCGGTTCATTTAAAATCTTTCGATATGGCGTGATGAGAACACGCTGTGCGCTGTACACTCTCATGTTTGTGCAGAACATTCGTTAGATGAACGTCTAAGACGATGACCACCGCCGCCGCCACTGCGATTAGATTTGCAATTAAAATTCACCAACACACTGTAATCAATTTGCGATGCTCAACAAGTGCTGACGACAGACAAGACTTTTCTATTTCGCTGGTGAGCGGACGACGCGACGGTGATGATGATGATGATGACGATGGTGGAGATGATGGCAAGATGACGGCATTGATGGTTGCACGAGAGATTATTATGTGCCAAAGGATCCTGGCGGCAGTCGAGTCAACTTGTTGTCTCCACGGTGGTAGACTAAGCCGATTAGATCTAAGGTTCTCTCAACAGCTCATCAAGTTTAGGGGTCATCTTTGCGTTTATGAGTGAATGTGTGCTCTGCGTCGGTCCGCGGCCGTTGCCAAATGTGTCTGCGCTCCATCGATCAATCTCTCGCATCAGGAATGCACCCCATGGTGAACGTACTGAAGATACCTTACAGGTAATCCCCACAACGCTAAACTCCAGGAATGGAGTTGCGCAAGATAGACGAACTGGGAGGCGATAAATTATAAAAAGGTTTCGTTTTTATGGGCTGCTGCCAGAATGTCTATTATGTGCGGTCCTTGTGTGGATTCTGTGGAATGGTTTTCGAGACGAATTCTCGCTTCGGTTTTGTTGTTTTATTCTCTGGGGGTGACTGTTGGTGTGGGGTTGTTAATGGTTTCGTATAGCAAGCAGTGATGTTGAACTTTGCACCAGAGCAAGCAGGAGATGAGTCGTTAGGAATTGTTGCACAACTCGAAAGGAAGTCGTGAAATCTGGATGTTTTTTTGAGTAAATTGTAAGTTCGTTGTTTGGTCAGGTTGGCATTTGTGTGTGGAAAGTGTTACTGAAGTTGTTTTCGGAATAACGAAGTCTCTGTACTATTGCTTGAAGATGGGTCTTGAAGTCATAAACCACTTTTGGTTTATTAACATATACATTTCTAGATTTAGAAAAATTAAAAAACGGCGAAAAATACCAAACCAGAGTGAAGTGAGTATAGCAATATCAAAACGTAAGCTCAACAAGGCTGTTGGAAATGACGGCCATATCGCCTAGCTTTATAAAGCCTGTGGAAATGATTTGGTAAGTAACATTCACCAACTCGTAGGCAAAATTTGGTCGGATGAAAGTATGCCTGAAGAATGGAAACTCAGCAACGTCTGCCAGATTCACAAAAAAGGAGAAGAATAATACTAATAATATGTTTTATTTCGTGATAATTTTTTTACAAAGCCTGTGAACGCACGTTTTACAATTCAGAGATTTGACAAGTATTATCTTACTTCTGAGATATTATCTTACATTTCAAAAATGATTAACAAGCAATTACAAATTTAATTTAAAGGAAAAATACGAATAAACCTTTATTTGAGTAAAAAAAAAAGAAGGAATATCTAATATACATAATTTATAATTTTATGAATATTCAAGGAATGCTTTTTATATTAACAAATATAAGTTCATAAAATATAATCAGATAATAAAAATAAATTATATAATAAATAAATAAATAATAAACAAGCAAATAAATAAATTAATAAATACCAATGATACAAAAAATAAAAAATAAATATAAATAAATAAATATAAATAAATAAATAAAAATAAATAAATAATAATCAAATAATAAAAGTTATCACGATCGGATATCAGTCTGGCACAACAAAAATGCAAGCGAAGCACATGCGCCGCGATTGTAGCACACGCGTATCACCTTGCACCGGACGAGGGCATTCCTATTCGACACCCGAGCCAGGCAATGAAGATATAATGGATCTGCATGGGAAGTGCAGATCAGCATATTTAGGTTTACGGGATATGTTTCAGCATAGGTAACACATCTGTATGCGATAAAGACATCCTTCAGGAGCTACCGGAAGATTCTTGCCTTACCAGGATCCTTAAGGGCGGCAATGCACTTTGTGACTACACGACGACAAACAAAGAAATAGTCGAGCTGGTTGGGGAAAACACGATTTTCCTGACAAACTTCAACGGGACAATGCTAAATAAAAATTCCTCTATTCCTTTAATAGGTACTTACCTGATTCAGTTAGATAACGACACGGTCCACATTAAAGAGAAGACATACCACAGCAGAATGGTTTTCAACCCACAAGCACTCCCTCCGGTCCTGGCCAACGTAACGAGTAACAAGGTTAAACCGAACTTGGAATACGTGCATGACCTTAGCACAAGGAATATCGAGCAAATCAACAACTTAAATAGAAATCTTAACTCTTCTATCCTTACAGAGATTTTTATCATCATAGCAGTCACTACCGTTATCTTTCTATTCTGGAAGAAGATCTATCAGAAGGTCAACATCCCGGAACTCCGCCTTTCCTTCCGTCGAACATCAAATCCACGCCCCCTGCCACGACCTCCTCAACAAGCCAATAACCCCAGCGGAAACCCAGGTTCATTCACCTGCTCGTCGAGTGATCTGCGGGACGCAGATATTTGAAGGGGCGGCAGTTATCACGATCGGATATCAGTCTGGCACAACAAAAATGCAAGCGAAGCACATGCGCCGCGATTGTAGCACACGCGTATCCGCTTGCACCGGACGAGGGCATTCCTATTCGACACCCGAGCCAGGCAATGAAGATATAATGGATCTGCATGGGAAGTGCAGATCAGCATATTTAGGTTTAGAAATATAGAATTAAATTATGAGGAGTCATGCTAGTTTGTACCCCCGAGAGGAACGGAATAAATAATTTTATAACGTGATTGAGTGTTTTATTTGAACCAGTGGGAGGTTCTAAAAAGTATTTTTTTGAAGGAAGTAAACTCGAATCCTGTAACTTAAATAATAACCAAATAAATAAATAAATAAACAAATAAAGAAACAAGTAATTAAATAAATGAATTAATAAATTAATAAATAGATAAAAAAAGATATATAATACAAAAATTGGTTAATAATGTGTTAGTAGACGAAAACACGGGTGAGTATAATAATAATATTTGTTTAATAAATAACAATTTAACATAAAAACGAATAAGATAAATTAACATAAAATAAATAGAATTACAAACCTTAGTAGACAAATGATAAATAAACAAATAATAACAAATGATTACAAAAATAATAAATTATAAAGAAACGCAGACGAAATATAATATTCGACATTTTTGAATATATTTGAATATATTTTAAGTTAACCCGGATAAACAAAGTTGGTTTATGAGGGGATTTTCAGCAATATCACATTTATTATTAAAATTGTTCGTGAGTTTCCGAATCCTTTCCGAAATCAATTCAACATCCGCTATTTTGTGGAGATCAAAAGTGGAATGATGCCAAGGAAGATTGAGCATCATTTTTAACACTTTATTTTGTGAAATTTGTAATTTTTTTATATGACATTTCGCAGCACTTCCCCATACTGGACAACCATACAATAAAATTGACTGAAAAATCACTTTATGTATTATTATTTTATTGTTATTTGAAAGTGAAGATTTTCTGTTTATGAACGGATAAAGCATCTTAATTGCTATACTCATTTTCTTAAGAGTATTATAAATATCTGGGCTAAAGGTTAGTTTCGTGTCAAGATGAACTCCTAGATATTTAACGGACTGTTCCCATGCAATGGTGTTTCCGTTAAATTGAAGCTGACTACTGGGAAGATAGCAAGCCTTTCTTTTTCGCGAGAAAAAAATAGCTTGCAACTTTCCAGTGTTCAACTTAATCTTCCATTTGTGATAATATTTTTGCACTTTTAAGATTATTCTCAATATTGAGAGCAAACTCATGCGATGAAAAAATGGCCGCGTCATCAGCAAAAATGAGTCACAATACGGAAGAGTTGGAAAATCTGATGTATACAGGTTGTACAAGTATGGACCCAGAACTGAACCTTGGGGGACACCAACATCAAAACATAATAAATTAGAAACACCACAATTAACATGAACTTGGAAACATCTACCTGCCAAGAAACTCTGAACTATTTTACACAAATATAACGGGAAGCCAAATTGGATCATTTTATGCACTAATCCATTATGCCAAACAGAATCAAAAGCTTTCTCTATATCCATTAAAATCATTCCTGTTGACTGACCCTGTGCCCGATTTTGTACAACATGGTTACAGATTTTTTTTATCTGATGAGATGTGCTGTGAAAGCGTCTAAAGCCAAATTGTTCATCAGGATAAATTTGTTCAATTCTAACAAATTTTAAAATTTGTTCCTGTATAACCTTTTCATAAATTTTGCTTATGCTGCTGAGCAAACTTATAGGCCTGTAATTTGCAGACATTTCAGGTGGTTTTCCTGCTTTTAAAATGGGTACAACCTTCGCCTTTTTCCACTCGTTAGGGAAGTATTGGAATTTAAGGCATGCATTTATGAGAAATGTTAAGAACTTTATTCCAGCTGGCGGTAGATGTTTTAATGAAACATTTTTTATCCGGTCCAGGCCTCCTACTTTTCGATTCTGAGGGCTTTCAACAATGCTTTGGATGCTTTCTTCCACAACGAATTCATTCAATGGTGTGTCTTCAGCGGTTGCATCCAAATTTTGAATTGTGTCAATCACTTGATCATTTGTTTCAATGTCGCTTAAGTTTTGTGACACTAAATGATTCATTGCGAAATTCCTACTAAGCTCGTTTGCCTTTTCGGAAGCTGTAAAGAAAAAGGAGAAGAAGAAAGGAGAAGAAACCGATGTGCGTTGGTTTTAAATGTCTCTGTAAATTGTAATGTGGAGGAAAAATAGATTTTGGTAAAGTATTCCACATTCGTGTTGTACGGCTTATGAATCAATCTCTATATTTCATAGAAACGGGTGTTTTTTTGTTCAGATGATGGTTTTTCGAAAAGAGATAAAACCTTCATTTTGTAGTCAAATCGGGCAACTCATCATCTCAGTTAGGTTCAGTTTGGCTTGTCATTTCATCGTGAACAGGTTGACAAATGAACAACTTTAGCAAATCCTGTAAATTTATTTCGAAAATAATGGGTCAGTTCGCGAAGCTTACCGCAAGCTCCGTCCATTTTATGGTCGACATAATCGTCCATAAGAGCAATTAATTCTGTTAACCATGGATCGTTTTCGCACTACGTTTACTCTTTGTGATAATACGCATCCGCAGAGACGTCTAACAGTGCGCACCGAAGAAACAATTACCTCTGTAGACCAATGTGTTGGAAAGTACCCAAATGAAACGATTCGCCAACGTGCACAGCAGTTGGAGCTTTGTCCATCAACTTTATGGAAGATTTTGCGATCTTGGCTTATGACCCTACAAGTTCCAGTTTGTGCAAGAATTAAAGCCGCGAGACCATGCAATGCGTCGTGATTTTGGTGTATGGGCCGGAAATGAGATTGATCTCGATGATTTTCATCGCAAAATTTTGTTCAGTGATTAGCCTCATTTTTGGTTGAAGGGCTAAGTCAATAAGCGAAATTGCCGCATTTGGAGTGAAGACAATACTGAGGCATCTAAACTCTATTTAATCAGTTTTTTTGGGTGGATAAATAAAAGGTTTAATCGGAAGCATGTCTTTGACTTTGGTAGACCATTTTTTGTCTGTTGTGGGGAGGACAATGGCTTTACGAACCATAAGGAGGCCTGTTTGCGTTGACCATCCTCGTGTGTCCGGCTCGCTCCGCATGCTTTCGCGGCATATGGACTAAAACTCCTCCCAACCCAGTGGTTTCTGACACACCCACCTGGAACCGCTCTTTGCATTATTTCCAGGTGGCTGTAATCATACATCCTTTCGGGCTCACGTGCTTTCTCGGTATTGTTCGTCTTCACAGAATCTCTTCCACAAACTGGCAAATCATTCCACAATTCATGTCGCTCGTCAGCATTTGTCAACACCGAAGCTGCTTTTCAGGACTGAGCGTGGACTTCCCATCGTCTGCAGGGAAGAAACATGTGATGTGCGTCGTCTGTTTGGAGAGTCGCCGTAGGTTGACCTGTTTTGCCAAAGTCGTTAAAATTTCCATGTCCGGTGAAGAACTGGGCGACGAAGTAGTTGACCTCACCATGTTTTCGGTCGTTCCACTCCGCCACATTTCTTATCTGCCTCGCTGTCGCTCTGCTTTCCGAGCCCCAGTGCTTTTGCCACTTTCGTATCGTTTACTGCTCTGCTTGGTTGATTGCCGCTTCCAATCCAATTTCCGCCTTGTTGTCGTGGACGCACTTTCTTTGTTCCAGCCAGGAAATCGATGGGAGTCACTTCTGCGCCTACAAGGACGGCTGATTCCGGCACTGTTCGGTAAGAGCAAGCCACGCATACAGCTCCACGTCTTTGCACTGCCGCCATCTGCTACCGGCACCTTTCTTGACGAAGAGCGTCTGCCCAAATCTCACTTCCATTGCATACGTTGTCGACATTAATAGCCTGTGCTTGCTTAGCGTTTGACCACCTATGTTTGCCATTAATCTGCTGAGTGATGTTGTGACCCTAGAGGCTCGTTCTGCTGCGAACTTTATCTGTTGCCAGAAAGTTAGTTTTATGTCCACCATCCCAGATTTCTCACCGCATCCTTGCTCTTAATGACTTCAGAGCCAATTTGGAAGTCGATTTGCCTGGGGATTCTATTTTTCGTTTTTTTGTTGCCAAACTTAGACCGTGCTCATCCGTCCAAAAGGTTGTTCGTCGCATGACTTGGTTCAACTTTCTTTGCGCATTTTCAGAGTGTATTGTCGTTATCACTGCCGTGATGTCGTCTTCGTACTCAACGAGGAAGATATCTTCGGGCATCTCCATCTACAGTATGTCGCCATAGGACATGTTCCGGAGGTCTGGTCCCAAAATTGATCCCTGTGCTGCTCCAGATGTTACTTCCTTCCTTCGTGAGCCTTTTGTAGTCTCGTAGATCAGCTCCCGATATCTAAGACATTCCTTCACAAGATTTAATAGAGATAACCTGGGATGTTGAATCTATGTTCTAGCGCATTTTTTATATCGCTCCACTTAGCTGAATTGAATTTCCAGCAAAACGAACCTCTTGGGCGGTGGTTTCCCTGTTGTTGGTAGCCCAAGTAGACGCCACCGCAAACCAGGCACTGAATCAAATCTAATTGTTTTGGAGATGAAAATCATTGCCAGTTGAACTCAATGTCTTCATATTTTTTAAAAATGTTTGGACAGTTGACACTAATCTTAAGAGAAGATAGCTGAAGCTGGAAACCACATACTTTGTAACTTACATGCAATTACAATGAAGCTTTCTAGTTAGCCTTTATTGCCATTCATTGTCTACGAACCGCATTTCCTTGAAAATCTGTCTTGCGGTTTGTTGTTTCTCATTCGCCAAAGGATCTGCTATGTTTGGATTAACGGATGCACTGAACAAACCAATAGCAGCACCCAAACCGTAGCCATTACATCCACAATAACTGGCTGTTTGGTGTGCTCTATGGGCTGGTGGAGTCATTGGGCCATAATTCTTCCGAAATGATGCTGGAGAGACAGTTACCGTTAATGGAGACCGGTATAGAGCCATGATAACCGACTTTTTTGTTCCCGAATTGGATGGCATGAATGTGGATGAGATGTGGTTCCAACAAGACGGCGCTTCATGCATCACAGCGCATAATTTCATGGAATGGACCTGTCAATTGTTGGCAAGATCGTGTGATTTTACACCATGGGATTACTTTTTTTTTGAATATGTGAAGTCGCTTGTCTACGCTAACAAACCAAAAATGTTAGGTTACTTGGAAGCCAACATTCGTGGCGTTATTGCCGACATACGGTTCAAATGCTCGAAAAAGTGGTCGAAGATTGGACTTCTAGACTAGGCTTGATTCGAATTAGCCGCGGCTGCCACATGGCTGAGATTATATTTAAACAATAAGGACATAAAATTATCCTTTCAATTAAGCTAAATTGATTGATATTAAATCGAGTTTCTTGTGTTTTATTTCAAATTGAAGTTCTATGCCTCTAAAAAAAACACCCTTTATATGCTGCCGTATGTGGCTTGAAAATTCTGCAGAATTCCTGCCTAGTCTCCTTAAATGTAAGCCTAAGGGACCAGTGCCCTTGTCCTGTAAGGACACTGTGAGGATGGTACTGATGTTTGATCTATTCAGCATTTTCAAGCCTATTGTTGTAACAGGCTAGCAGTCTCAAAGTGGTGACGGAGCCGATGTTTCTTAGAGCTCCGTTAATGTACATGCAGAGGAAAACCGAGCAAAGTTCAAACAAGCCAGAAATTACTGTAATGCCCATTTAAAGCTTGTCAAATTCCTCTATGACCGAACGTTGAGGCAAAAAATTCTACAATGTCCCAGAGGTAGTAAAAACTTTTGGTCATTTGTTAAAAACATAAAATATTCGGCATCAGCATCAATTCCGACGCTCATTCACAATGACATTCCAGCTGTCAGCTCTTTAGACAAAGCCAATCTGCTTGCTGCGCATTTCGCAGCCAATGCTACATTGCCAGATTGTGTTCAGTCTCCTCCTGTACTTGAGAACGTAGATCATTCTATGGGACAAATTCACTTTCGTACTCGTACAGTTGCAAGAGTTTTATCTGATCTTGACATACATAAATCCGCTGGTCCAGATGGTATATCCCCCATCATTCTGAAGAGGTGTTCTTCTACGCTAGCAAAACCACTGCGTAAGCTTTTCTATCTATCCTACTCATCAGGACTCTTTCCGAGTAGATGGAAAACAGCATTTGTCCAGCCTGTACCAAAAAAAGGCGAATCTTCTTCTCCCTCCAACTACCGTCCAATTGCACTTACGTCCCTTCTTTCCAAGGTCATGGAAACGCTGATAAATCGTCAGCTTATGAAATATCTCGAAACACGAAAACTTCTCAATGACCGGCAGTATGGTTTTCGCAGCAACAGGTCTACTGGTGATTTGATGACATATCTCACCGAAAAGTGGAACCAATCAATTCACCATGGTGGCGAAAGCAAGATTGTTGCGCTTGATATTTCAAAGGCATTTGATAGGGCTTGGCATCAAGCCCTTTTGTCCAAAATGCGTGCATTTGGAATCGACGAAAAACTTCTTCTATGGATTAGACATTATCTTTCGAAACGTTCAATTCAAGTTGTTTTGGATGGTTTCAAGTCTGTAACTCACCAAATAAATGCTGGTGTCCCTCAAGGCTCAGTTTTGTCTCCGACTCTCTTTCTCATTTTTATAAATGATCTCCTGTCTGCAACTTCTAATCCAATTCATTCCTTCGCTGATAACATTACCCTCAGCTTCTCATATTCGTTTACAGGTCCTCGTCCCTCACCTTCGAACGAGGACTCTAAACGCCAAAATATGTTAAGCTCATTGAATTCCGACCTTGACAGCATTATCAAATGGGGTAAATCTAATAGAGTGGAATTCAATGCTTCCAAAACACAATGCTGTCTTCTGTCATTAAAGCGTAACCAAAATCTAGAGCCATTATCCATGAATGGCACTTACGTCGAAGAAACCGAAAAGCTTTCCATGCTAGGTATGTGTGTTAGTAACGACTTACGTTGGAACGATCACATATTCGAAGTCGCTAAAAACGCAGCGAAATGTCTAGGTTTCCTAAATCGATGTAAGAAATATTTCACCCCCTCTGATCTGGCCACAATATATAAAGCGTTTATACGCCCAAAACTTGAATTCAACGCCCATGTCTGGTCAGGTGCACCAAAATCAACATTGCACCTACTAGATAGGATTCAAACACATGCGAAAAAACTTATAGGAGACATAAGAATAGCGAACTCCTTAGTTTCGCTTGAACACCGTCGAAACATCTCCTGCCTTACCTTGTTTTATCGCTATTTTAACAACCAATGTTCAAATGAAATAGCCAGCTGCATTCCTCCCATTCAACAATTTAGCCGCAATACCCGTTACGCAATGAATGCAAATCAGTTTACCCTCAAGCCTATCTTCGGACGTACGCTGAAATATAGAGATTCGTACATAAACCGAACAACACGAATATGGAATGCTCTACCAAACTCTGTTTTTCCAGACATTTAAAACCAATGTGCATCGGTATCTCCTTTCTTCTTATCCCTAATTTCCTTAACGCCCGCACTGTGCTAAAACATATAAAGGGTGTTCATAACCCCTTGAGTGCGCGCAAATTATAAAAAAAAAAAAGCTGATATGCGGTTGATGGCTTAACGAATTAACAGAGCATACAAGAGGGTCTTATGATGGACATGTAAAGTCAGAAAATAATATTTGGTTACATAAAATAACAACGCATAATTTTTCGACATTATTTCCAGCTCCAAATTTAACGTTTAAAAGCTGGTAAGGTACGGAAGGACAGACGGACGGACCGACAGACATGGCTAAATCAATTCAGCTAGAGATTTTGAGTCGATCGATATACTTTGAGGCAAATCTAGCTAAATTATGTTACAAACTATGTACCAAGACTATGGGGTAGGTTATAAATATCAACACTTGAGACCCCTCCTTGAGCACAGCGATCTTTTTTGTGCCTCATTGATTATGGTTGCCTTGGTTTCTACTATCCATATCAGTCAAATATTGTTAAATAATTGCAAATCCTTTAAGGATTTTATGTGTGATGAACTCAGCCACATGGCGACGGTGAGAGATAAAAATTTATTTTATGTAAAATCCACCCCATAATTTCCAATTTAATGTAACACTCAGTTCACACCAACTAATACGCAACGAAAAGGTCTTTCGAAACTGTCCTCCTTACGAGCCACTTTCCGTCCAAATACCAGAACAAACAGTATCCAATTTCCTGACCCCATTCAATGCCTCAAAAACGTTATCTTATCCAACACAACACTGACACCTTGCTAAATTAATTTCTGATTCCGGTTGGCAAAATGTTGGCACGCAAGCGCAGCATTCCTGGCGTCTGCTCGCCAAAATACCTCATTCCCAGTCCTATCTTTCACTTTCGCATCTGCGACTCCAACTCTGACTCCAAGTCGCATGTAAATTCAAATTATTCTCGCGATAAATTTTCCATATTTTCCGCGTAAAAAATTGTCCAGCATAACCAACGCTGGCGCACACAGGGTGCGAGTGTTTGCGCATGACAAACGCTCGTATCTCACGCAGAAAACGTATCCGACTCACTTTCGCATGAGTTGTGTGTTGTGAAATATTTACGCGACGCGAAATCACCGAAGAAAGAGTGTAATTTTCCCATTGAAAGTGAAATCACGGCGGGCACACGCACAACGACTCCCGGGTCGTGCGCTCTTCCTCCGGGAGCTCCATAACCCTGAAGTGGCATATCCTTATGCAAATGCGCATATCCCATAAATTTGCAAATTAAATTTCGCCCCGAACAAGGCGATGCATCGGACGATTGGTGTTGATGTCAATCGCTCCTATAGATCATCATAAGTAATCCCCTCATGACCAGTCTCTGACTTGGGAGGTACTCCATCTCGAGAGCTGTCACTTCGATCAAAATGGCTGCAACAAAGAATGGCATCTGTTCACAGCTGTTAACACATCGATGATGGTCATTTGTTGTGCGTCACGGTGCGCGGAGTGTGGACGGTCGCCTTTTGTGTCTGTGGCATGGGGGATACCCATTTTCTTTCCGCGTATATACGAGCATCGGAATTAATTGAATTTGCAATAAATTACCGCAGCTTATCCGTTACGCAGCGCCACGAAACGGAAGTTTGCCACTATTGAGTTGGACCTCATCTCTTTTCAAATTAATTTGGATTATTTGCAATGTAACGGGGGGATTGGTTTTAATTTAATTTCTCGTTGATTGTCGATTTGATGGTGGACGTGGTACGGTGCGAACGACAATGAGATCTGCCAGCCTGCGTCCCCGCCTGCAAGTTGGTATTTCGTGGTTATGTAAGTTGTCAGCTTATGGTTTTGGGACTTCTTTGTGCGTGATCTTTCTTCCTTGTCCATTGCAAAGAGGTGTGAGATTAATTGGAATTCATTTGTAATTTGGTGTATAATCTGTGTTACATGATGTAATTGCATCAGTAGTCGAATGTATTGATGTTGACTTTTACAGGTGGCATTTGACCCGTTACCAAAAGTGAAACGTTTTGTAAGGGAAATGCTGATGCATTCGTTGGAAGTGATGACGCCTCGGGGGCATTTTGTTGGTGTCTGACTCTCAGGTTGTGTTGGAGTTTCTTCAATTTTCGTTGAAGCGTTTCGTTCGTGGGTATTAAATAGGGATTACTCTGGAGCTCCTTATAATCTGTTGCATAAATAGAGCAATTCGACTCTCCTTAAGTAAGACGTAAGTGGAGCAAGTGGTATGCACTTGGCTCACTACACACAGGATTACAAGTTCGATCCCCGGTTAGGGAGTGTTATTTCAATAATTATTCAGAGAACTTAAAGTTTAATTAGCACCACTATTAGATTGAATCTGATGAGTAGGCTTTGTAATGTCCGAAATATTTGTGCGCGCCACTTAAAGCACGGCCTTCCTCTGTTGCATCCGACGTGTAGCTGGGAATCGGAGGCACTGCTAACCAGAGTATTGCTGCGTATTCGCTTTACATGTCATAACTATCCTAAACGTCCTGTTGCTGTACAGCTCATATAGTTCGTAGGACAGAATATTTTTCAATGATTTTTTTGGGTTTTTATATTTTGTCAATACTGACGTTCTCTCCGATTAACCGATGTGGTGTGTCCTTTCGTGTTGATAGAAAAGGGTTGCTCTAATCCTCAGTTGCTGTTAAACCCATCCTGACAGTCTCCTTTTCTTTGATAGCAAACGTTGCTTTGGCATCATGTTGTGTTCGACCAAATATGTCAATACCGTCGGCGTATGCTAGTAGTTGCACCGATTCTTTGTCTTTGGAGTTTTTCACAATATTCTCAAGAATGAAGTTGAAGAAGCCATATGACGGCGCATCGCCTTTCCTGAATCCTTTTTTGGTATCGAATGTGTCGGTGATGTCGTTTCCGACCCTGATGGAGCAGCGAGAATTCTCCGTCGTATACATAGTTCGTCTCTGTTAACGCTGTCGTATGTGGCTTTGAAATCGATGAATAGGTGGTGGGTATCGATTTGGACTTCTTGGGGTTTTTCCAGGATCTGCCGGAGTGTGAAATTTTGATAAGTTGTGGACTTTTTTTAAGTAATACCACGCTGATAAGGGCCGATCACGTTGTTGGTAAATCGTTTCAGGAGTTAAAATATTACGGAAGACGGGATCTTGTAGGCCATGTTGAGGTGACTTATGCCTCTGTAGTTGGCGCAGTTTAGAGGGTCTCCTTTTTGGTGGATCGAACGAGCGATGCTGAGGTTTCATTCGTAGGGCGTACTTTCATCCGACAAGATTTGGCGTATGAGTTGGTCGATGCGACATACCAAGTCATATCCGCCGGCATTTCCGGCAGCCTTAGTATTATTGACTTTAGCTAATGGCTTCCTCACTTCACTCAGGTCGGGTGGTTTGCAGTTTTCACTGCCGTTGCCAATATTGAATGGTTGGTTCTGCCTGACAGCGGAATGTTTTTCGTCATTGCCGCTTAACAGACTGCAGAAGAAGTTCCTCACCATCGACTGTGTCCAACTAAGATATTTTCTTGTTCATCTCGAAAGGATTCTATTCGAGCCTTGTTTCCTTAGCTTTGACGTTTTAACCTTTGGTAAAACTTGCGAATATCGTTTCTGGAGTGTCACCTTTCTATATCCTCGATCGCGCGCTTTTCTTGCTCTTTTTTCTTCCTTCTGAAAAGCCGGTGTCATTCCCTTCTTATTTGCCTATAAAGCATAATGGCAGCTCTCGTCTTCACCTGCAGCTTAGCCTTGTAGGCCTCGTTCTTGACTGCAAGCATCTGTCGGAATTCCGAATCAAACCAGGGGTTTCTTGCTGGTGGGATCGAGAAACCTAAATTATCAGTTGCGGCTGATCTAATGGCTTGTTGGCATCGTTGCCATTGTTCTTCGACATTCGATGCGGGTGGGATGGTGTTAATCAGGAGGTGAAGGGATACGCGTTGCGCGAAGGTCTTGGCGGTCTCTTGCGATTGCAGTTTTTAGACATTAAATTTTTTCACAGTATTTCTGGATTGTTGTGGAGTGGTGGATATCCGCATTCTTACCTCGGCTGCATCAAGGTAGTGGTCCGAGTCAATATTAGCTCCTCGGACATCCAAAATACTGGATGCGTTCCTCTTGTCTATCCCAACGCGATCAATTTGGTTGACCGTTCGTTGATCTGGAGACTGCAATGTCCCTTTATGGATATCGAGGTGAGGAAACTGTGCGCTGGCTATAGTGGCATTTCGTTCCGTAGTCAATTAGCTTAAGTCCGTTACCAGTCATGTTGTTTCGACAATACTGCTTAAGATGTCTTCTTTTCCCACATTTGCGTTAAAATCTCCCGGAACGATTTTTACATCGTACTTCGGTAGTCGCTCATAGGTTTTGTCAAGGAGCTCGTAGAAGCAATCCTTAGCTATATCATTTTTTTTCCTCCGTTGGCGCGTGAGCGCATATAAAGCTTATGTTGGCGAATTTGGCCTTGATGCAGATTGTTATAATGCGTTCGTTAATGTCTTTGAAAGATAAGACTTCTTGCCTAAGTCTTGTACTCATAACAAATCCTCATCCGAATAGTCGCTGTTTCTGCTCACAATAAACCGGTTCGTAGTAGATGTCACAGTTTTTCTTCATAGTTTTGCCCAGGCCATCCCATCTTATTTCTTGGATGGCAGTAATGTCTGCTTCGTAGCAGTTTAGGGCTTCTGGGAGCTGTTCGCCTGCATATCTCCTGTTTAATATTCGCACATCTCCGGTGCAAATACGAACGTCGGTTAGGATGGTCGTGAACCGTAAAACCAGTCCTCTCCTAGGCTGTTGGTTGCTTCGTAACAAAAAGTTTTTTTTCATGGTTCAGTTGTTAACCCAAAGCAGAACCCTCGACCCGGAGGGCCATTTCCAATTTATAACATACCCTTTGGACACGGAGCCATCAGTATCCACTACTGGATTGAGCGCTGTCGTTGGCCGTTCGCCTCTTTCATCACCAACTCTGCTCAAGGTGCCTGACTCTCTTTTGAAAATCCTAAATGACCGGTCCGTTTATAAAGGACTACTTGATTAAAGTAAGGTGCGCAACTGGAGGCAGTTGGCTAATGACCGGGCTAATTGGAGAGGTATGTTGGTTGAGGCCTAGGTTCATTCCGGACTGTACTGCCACTTAAGTAGGTAAAGTACCTGATTAAGGTTTTTCACTGATTCACCATTGATTTTTCCTTGGGAATTTCTTCGCTGCCGTATTGGAGAAGGACTATGCACCTTAGTGTTAGGACACATGTTTACCAACAACAATCTGGTCTTGGTCCGATTTCCAGCAGTAGCAACACCTAAATGATTTTCCACTGACCCTTCTCTCGCGACGATTTACAAAAAAAAAGATCTTCACTCAGCTCTTCGGATTCGTCATAAAACAAGAGGTCTCGGCATATTGCAAGAAGTACACACACATACATTAATGATTGTAAGAAAAAGCTAAGCCCTGGGCAGGTACTAATGAGTCTGTTGCGCCAAGAATTTGTATATTTTTTGTTGTGCGGGGGTTTGTATTTCCTGCTGAATAAGATCTGTTCGTTTTTCCTTCCGTTTTTGAGGGTTCGCGACAATTTTATTCGTGGCGCCTCATTTGAACAGCTATCAGAGACCATTTTATAAGTAACCTTAAGTAACAACTCAAGGCTATTAAGGTAATTCACAGGTAAAACTTTTGCCATATCATCTGCATTGAAAATCGCAGCATTCCCTTTTTATATCCTAAACGCACTTCTGTCTTCAGATTTTTCGTATGTAAAGGTCTAAATATACTGGGTTAAGACTAGTTTCATGTCACGCCGTTACATGTTATTCCCTTATATGTTGCTATGACATGACTGTTATTACTGATGTCCATTTCGAAAACATGCCAGCCTTGACACAACTGAGCCGACTTAGTTTTATCATTGTGATAGGATAGTACCAATACCTCGTTTTCACTCAAGCACAAAGTGCGTTAACATCTTAAGCGAGTAACTCAAAACTCGTTCAGCCCTAATTACCTCTTGGGTGAACTTCACAAATTGTTTTCAAGTTTTGGTATGACTGTTTCCTACAAAACACATGGACTCTCCATTAATCCAATTTTCGTGTCATCGTGAGATACATAAATCATTGAACAGTTGTTGCGTCTAACAAAAAAAAATGCATCTCCTGGCGATTATATAAATTTACAACTCCGACATCTGAATGAACTATTCTGCTATCAGACTCCGTGGAAATAAACTCATCATCCAATGCGTTACATCGCTCTGCTGTCATGTCCTACTAAAAAGCAGAACTTTCTCAACCACCACGCTCAGTCATACATCAATCCTCTCCACAGATTTCTCCATGTCCTAGCCATCATCAGCATCAACCTTGACTCAACTGTTGTTCATACATATGCAGATCAATAGCCTCATGCTTCTGGTACCACCACCACTGCCATCCCACCCCGTGCATGCACAGATACAATTACTCCCTAATTTATTGGAGCATTTTGCATTTCGCATTAAGGATTTGCAACCGCCACCAAATGCTTCCTGATGATAATACCACTTGCCAGTGCGGCGCAGAAGTGTCTGTTGGTCGCTGCGCCGCCCGTGAATATTGATGGCTCTCTCGCAACACACAGACTCAGCGCTGCCCGGCAATCCGACAATCCGGCAATCACAAGTGCACGATATTCCTATTAAAATGTTTACCTAAATGCCACACATTTCACGGAACCCATCGGATAGTGGATGGGCGCAAATCATCTGCGCGCGGGACGAGTGCTGCGAAATGCGAAAGATGCCTCCAATTAATTTCCGATTCTGGAATTTCCTGCCCAGAAATACAAAAAAAACTCAAAGTAAGCAATTGACGGAATGGTTCAGTGCTGTAAATGGCCAAGACCACGCGATAAATCTCTAAATGACCGGCATTCGCAACGGGCAAAATGTTAATCATGCGCACAGTGGTGCAAAAAATGAGCAAATACGCAAAAAGGAGCAGCATACCGACACACGCTGGCGACAAGGTCCGTATGGAGGCATATGTAACTAAGTGCGATGGCTTTTTGCTGTACGTGCTAAGTAGATTGGCTAAGTGGGGTTTTTGTCTCTTCAGGACGGAGTTTGGTTTCAGACAGTACACACGCGAGTAATTTATGTAATTTATACGAATGCAATGGAAATTAACGTGGTTGATGCAAATTAATTATTAAAAAAGGAAAATACAACAACAACGAACTCATGCGATCTCCGTCAGGTGCACAGGCGGGGTCCTGCCAATTGATGCGACAAGAGAAATTCTCACGATGTAAGATGTAATTTTCTTGAGAGAAATCAAATATTCCGTTCAATGTAATCGTGCTCAGCGTTTGGAAAGTCTGCAGGTATGTACAGTCTTTTGTATGGAAAAAACTTTTTTTTTTAAACCCTTAATGATGCAACAGTAAAATTGGTCATGAAAAACTTATCTCAACTTATTCGGCATAAAACAAGAGGTCCCGCCATCGTGCCAAGAAGTACACACGCACACATGAATGGCTAGTGAAATGAAATAGCTAGTCCTTGGATACTAACGAGCCATAAATTTATTTTTTTATTTTTAAGACTTGCAATCCTTGACAAACAGTTTTTATATACCCTATCCCATTGGGGTATATATTAGTTTTAGCATTGAGTTTGTTACATATAGAAATAATTTCTACATATATACCTGAAAGTATATGTATCGACTCAGAATCGCTAGCTTTGTCGATGTAGCCATGACTGTCCGTCCGTCGACCTTTGTGTCATTGTGTCACCGATTTGGGGCCTTCAATTTCAAGCTAGAGGAATGAAATTTGGTATATAGACTCTCTCCGACAAAGCAAACCAAGTTTAAACAAGTTTTAAATTCGCCCACTGTTACGCATCCTTCTCAGTAAAAAGTTGTTTTTGGCCAAATGCTTAGGAATTTAAAAAAAAATGGTCTGAATATCTTAATTAGACACACTCAATATCTATATTTCGCCCACTTTTTGGGGGTGTTTTCTTAAAAAAAAATAATTTTTCGTTACAATGTTAGGAAAACTCGAAAAAAACATTCGATTAAAATATTTTGAGATTGATATTATCAACATTTCGTCTAGAGATTATTTTAACTCACGCCCGCTTTTTGAAGTCGTTATTCTAGAAAAACGATTTGTAAATCGTAAATCTCATCGCATAGTGTTTTGATGAGAAATACCAGATTTAGATAAATCGTCTGAAGAAGATTCACTGAGTTTTAAGCAACGCCAACTTTTTGGGACGTTTGTTATTAGGATAGTGTAGGGTAATCAACGATTCGCAAAACGGATTGTAGGCTTCTCATATGTTCGAGTTTTATTTGTGTCTTTAAGCCGGCTTGAGTCAGGGTCTCTTCTACATCTACCATCTGACAAGGAATCAAATACTATGTGAAGTAAAGGTCCATTTGTTATACCGCGTTAATATATATGAGGTCTATACTTCTAGGAGGGTTACAGTTTATTCCTGACATGTCAATATAGAAAGGTAGATCTACTGGGTGAAGACTTTTGTATTTCCTTACTTACATAATTATTTAAATGGTGCAACAGTCCGGAATGAACATGGGCCTCAACCAACATGCTTCTCCAATTAGCACGGTTCTTAGCCAACTGCCTCAAGTTGCGCACTCCAAGATGGTTGAGGTCGCTTGAATTATATGCACCACTTAAGGCGAAGTCTTCTTCTACTGCGTCCGACTTCTGACTGGGAATCGAATTCACTGCGAGCCTGAGTATTGGTGTCCATTCGTTCTAGCTGTGCAGAGTTTTTTGACCAGGGGCATGTTGATTCTTCGTCTACATAGCCGTCAACGCAAATGGAAACGAAGATTTTTCGAAGAATTTTCCTCTCTAATCGACAAAGGATTTCTTCATCCGCTATTGAGACGGTCCACGCTTCAGCCCCATAGAGTAGGATTGGGATGATCAGTTCGAGGGGAGGCTTTACTACTGAATTGCCCTCTTAGCTCGAAGAAACAGCGATTGCCAAGAGTAATTCTTCGCAGCCGAGATAGACAAAGTCCCGAACTACCTCAAAGTTATATCTGTCGATGGTGACGTTCTGTCCAAGTCGATTTTGTGTATTCTTTCGTGTTGACAGTATATACTTAGCCTTGCCCTCATTTACTGCTTCACACTTTCTTGTCGCTTCCTTCTCTATACCAGCAACCGTGGCTATGACATCACGTTGAGGCATACCGATTATGTAACTATCGTCGGCGTATGCTATTAGTTGCACCGATCTTTAGAAAATTGTGCCACTGGTGTTGGCTTGGAAATTTTGCACAATCCTCTAAAGAATCAAATTGAAGAAGTCACATGGCAGTGCATCGCCTTGCCTGAATCCTTTTTTGGTATCGAATGCATCGGTTAGGTCGTTTCCGACCCAGATGGAGCAGCAAGAATTCTACATTATCATTGGGTGTTATACCAAAACTAGACATGGCGCTGTATAGTTCGTCTCTATTAAGACTTTGAAATCGATGAATAGGTATTGGGTAACGATTTGAACTTCTTGGGTATTTTCCAGGATCTGCCGGAGTGCGAACATTTTATCGGTTGTTGAAAATCCTGGTCTGAAAATCCACTGATTTATTTGTTGACGACCCAGCTGAACGAAAAAAGGACAACGACGTTCGTATCTGAACTGAGAGGTGCAAGCGAACAACTAGCGTAAGCCCTAAACTGCTACAAAGCAGACATTTTTGCCATCCATGAAATACGATGGCATGGGCCGGGCAAAAGGAGGATAAAAAACTGTGACATCTACTACGCACCGTGTTATAGTGAAGGGCACTCACGCCCCAACGGAGAAAAAAGTTTATATAGCTAAGGTTGCTTCTACGAGCTTCCTTGACAAAACCTGTGAGCGAATACCGAAGTACGATGTTAAAGTCGCGCTGCGAGACTATAACGCAAATGTAGGAAGAAAAGACATCTCTAGCAGTATTGTCGTAAAACATAGCCTACACGGAACAAAATGCCACTATAGCTAGCACACAGTTTCCTCACCTCGGGATAGACAAGAGGCACGCATCCAGTATTTTGGATGTCCGAGGAGCTAAAATTTTCTCGGACCACTTCCTTGTTGCAGCCAAGGTAAGAATGCGGATATCCACCACGCCACAACAATCCAGAAATACTGTAAAAAAGTTTAATGTCGAAAGACTGCAATCGCAAGATACCGCTAAGACCTTCGCGCAACGCGTAGGATGGAGGATAAGGGATCCTCTTGCTTAACACCATCCCACCAGCATCGAATGTCGAAGAACAATGGCAACGATGCCAACAAGACAAGCAGCCCAGAACGACGCCTACAAGGCTATGCTGCAGGGGTAGACAAGAACTGCCGTTGAGCTCTATAGGCAGAGAAGAAGGGAAGAACACCGGCTTTTTAGAAGGAAGAAAAAAGAGCAAGAAAAGCGCGCGATCGAGGATATAGAGAGGTACCACTCCAGGAACAATGTTCGCAAATTTTACCAGAGTATAAAATTTCAATGCCAAGGATACAAGGTTCGAACGGAATCCTGTCGGGATGAACAAGGAAATATCGAAGTTGAGACACAGTCGATGCTGAGGATGTGAAAGAACCTCTTCTGCAGACTGTTAAACGGCGATGACGAACAACATTCCGCTGTCAGGCATTCAATGTTGGCAACGACAGCGAAAACTGCTGGCCCCCTGACCTAAGTGAAGTGAGTATAGCAATATCTTAATTCAAGCTAAATATGGCTGCCGGAAATGACGGCTTTCCCGCCGAGCTTTATAAAGCCGGCGAAGAAGACTTGATAAGTAACATCCACTAACTCATAAGCCAAATCTGGTCGGAAGAATTTGCCCGATCCACAATGTAAGAGACCCTCTAAACTGCGCCAACTACAGAGGCATAAGTCTCCTCAACATCGCCTACAAGATCCTATCTGCCGTAATATGTGAACGCCTGAAACCGTTTACCAACAACCTGATCGGCCCTTATCAGTGTGGTTTTAGGCCAGGAAAGACCACAATCGATCAAATTTTCACACTTCGGCAGATCCTGGAAAAAAACCCAAGAAGTTCAAATCGATACTCACAACCTATTCATCGATTTCAAAGCCGCATTTGACAGCATTTATAGAGACGAACTATACAGAGCCATGTCTAGTTTTGGTATACCGCCCAAACTCGTCCGTTTGTGTAGGATGACGATGGAGAATTCTCGCTGCTCCATCAGGGTCGGAAACGACCTCACTGACACATTCGATACCAAAAAAGGATTCAGGCAAATCGATGCGCTGTCATGCGACTTCTTTAATCTTATTCTTGAGAGGATTGTGCAAAACTCCAGAGCCAACACCAGGGGCACAGTTTTCCAAAAATCGATACAACTACTAGCATACGCCGACGATATTGGCGTCATTGGTAGAACACAACGTGATGCCATAGCCACGTTTGCTAGTATAGAGAAGGAATCGGCGAAAATGGGTTTAGCAGTAAAGGAGGGCAAGGCGAAGTATATGCTGTCAACACGAAAGGACACACAACATCGACGAATTGGGCAGAACGTCACCATTGACATATATAACTATGAGGTAGTACGGGACTTTGTCTACCTCGGCTGCGCTAATAACTCTGACAACAACATCTCGTCAGAGATTAAACGAAGGATTACTCTTGCCAACCGCTGTTTCTTTGGACTAAGAAGGCAATTCAGAAGTAAAGCCCCCACGCGAACTTTTAAGGAGATCCTATCATATCAGTCCTGCTCTACGGCGCTGAAGCATGGACCGTATCAAAAGCGGATGAAGAAATCCATAGTCACCGATTTGAGTGGAAAATTCTTCGAAAATCTTCGGTCCCGTTTGCGTTGACGGGCTATGGAGACGAAGATTCAACCAAGAACTATACGAGATGTACAGCGACATGCCCCTGGTCAAAAAGCAGTGCATTGGACGTTTAAGATGGCTAGAAAGAATGAACACCAATCCTCCTGCTCGGAGAGTCTTCGATTCCCAGACAGACGTCGGACGCAGTAGAGGAAGGCAAATAGAAACCGACCTCAACCAACTTGTAGTGCCCAACTGGAGGCACTTAGCAAAGGGCCAGTCTAATTAGATAGGCATGTTGGTTGAGGCCCAGGTTCATTCCGGACTGTAGCGCCACTTAAGAAGAAGAAGAGGTTGACCTTGTGTTACCTATATACCTTTTACAAAGAAACTGCAAGGTTTATGTCTGTTACTTAGTTCCAAATTGTGCTTCGTCGCCCAAAGTAAAACTCATGAGCCAACAACGAGGGAATTCCCCACTCTCAAGGAACGTTGGCTAATACATGTGTTAGGGCACAAAAAAAAATCTTCATATCCTTTCGTTGTTTCATATTCGAATTTCATCCTCATCTGACTCACTTGCTTGGGCTTAGCAGTGTTCACATGGCTGCCTTGCAGACAATTCCAGCATTCGGACTATAAATGGAGCTCTTAAGTAAAAGAATGCTGGGAGACTGGCAATGGCGATATACACATTGGCCTATACACTCTTTTTCTTAAAAAAAAGAAGACACTCTGCTGAATACGTCAAAGTTAATTGCTCCTTAATGGAATAGCTATTTGCTTCCTGCTTGTAGCTCCTTTAGAGTAAACACTTTCGCTAACTTTTCAAACCGCCCCATAGCTATCTTCTTGATGCTTTCCATTTCCATCGACTTGTTTGCAAGACAACCATCGAGGATGATGATTCCACCGCCCAGAGCTTCGACCGAATAAAAGGATTTCACTTTCTAATTCCATTTGGTTTCCTAGACCAGGCAGGGGGTAGAAGTGGGAAACTTTTCCGACCATTGCCAACGACACAGGTGGTGCAAATATGGCGCCTTCATTTATTAGTTTATGCCAATATAACGGTCCGATAATGCTTAACAAATAAATGCGCAACATTTGCATATGTCAGAGGAAATACGAGAGAAATACACTTCATCTCATTGTATTCCCAATCGAAGAATATACCTTCCACCAAGCAGTATCCAAGTGAAGACGCGACCGAGTCAGGGCGACCGGTCGTTCGTTCGATCGTTCAAACGGTCGGTTGGTCGCAATTGAGTCGTGGCCATTGCGCTCTGGGTACCGCACCGAACAAAACGTACATGAAAGTCGTGAGCTCATTAAAAGTGCACTCACCTGTACGGAAGCTCAATTAGTGTCGTATGATAAATACGCTTGCCAGAAAGAAACCTGGAAAGCTTCTACAGCGCTGCGCAGATAACCTGGCTAATGGCCACTTACTACCAATATTCGCGTCTGATATCGCGCGAGCACGCGCGCCTGCGCAGACGACTCTCACACTAATTCATAAACAGAAAGTGCAGCTCTGCAGGAACAAAGATGAAAAAAAAAGTGCAAACGGTTTCTCTGTGTGTCTACAGCCCAGACCCTGAGGCTGGCCGAGAGAGCTGCTGCTGCTGCTGTGCCGCACTGTTTTACATAACCTCGATGATTTATGCGGGCCGTAAATCACCGCCTAATCCTCTGACGCGACGTCCATAGTGTCTGTGGCAAATTGCCCGACTTCGGGGAGGGTGGCACTTCGATCGCAAGATCGCTTGATATATCGTTTCTAACGCGCCCATATCGATCAGTCGGCTTAATTGTCCTCGGAATGTGTCGGAACGAACATCTGGCTGTCTGGTTGCGCGCATGCGTAAGACGGTAGTCGGCTTAGAGATGGTGTAATCCCTTTGGGTAGAAATGCGAAGGTCAGTGGAACAACCTAACAGCGATATCAATCAGTAGCCGATTGGTGTGCGCGGTTTTTTTTTTTTTTTTTCTACAGGCACCTGGACATAGAGTGTAGGTACTTGGAGTTCGCCAGGTGCAGTGCGGCATGGAGTTGGGTAAATTATGATTGTTGCTAGCTCGGTAATGGGTTTGCACATAGCGCATGGGGTGAGACAAATGCCGGCTGTGCCACTAATGTGGTGTAGCTATGAAACTTTGGCCGGTAATTAACTTCGTGCAGCCGCAGAGACTCCGACTTCAAGTCTAAGTCTTATGACGACGCCGCGGACGCGTACGACGATGACAAGACGAAGAAGCTTTGCGGACCCAGCAGCCGATCGGTTGATTGTTATCCGAGTTGGAATGGAATTCGTGTACGCAGCGTTGGAATTGGTGTTTTCGGATTGCTGGGGGTTTCGCAGTTCGAGTGGAAGTTTATGGTTCTATTGTTTTAGTTTCGCTGCACAATGGGATAGTTGCACAGTAGTTGAACTAGCATTGGCTCGTTAGCAGTGCAAGTATAGCGATGACGGCAGGTGATGAGATCAGGCGGTCTGGAGTGCCATAGGCGGCCGGCTTTTAATTAGACACGATTTTCAATTTACTGCCTGATAGGAGTATGGTTGGCTCTTTGCTTTGCGGAGAGCGTGCTAATAAGGGATACTTACCAATGACTGAGTTTTTTTTTTTTTTTTGTAAGACGTTAGTTCTGTTATGAGTTCAAGACTGTGTGTGGGCATGGTTGTAATCAAAATCAATAAATCTGTTGTGCACCTAATGGACACTAACACGGAATAACGTGGGTTTCGTTCGGAAGATGGGCTGATATCACAAGCCGAGATTTGTAATTCTTCGGAAATAAACCATAGTCTTGGCAAAAGGTAACAATAGGAAGGCAACTGCTTCAATTCCGAACATAATAAAGAAGTGATGCCAAATCAAGTGTTTTAAATGTGAAGGCACTGAAGATCTAATAGATAGAATGAGCCGCTGAAGATATACTTCTATTCACCTCTTGAAATGGAAAACCTTGGAATCTGGAGCGCACAAACGTAATACGAAGGCTGCAAGTTTATTTACCTTTGTTAAATGTCCTTGTGTGCTTCTTGATCACGATGGGTACGCTGACTTTAGCCGTTCGATGTTCAGTTCAAGTACAAATTTACTACACGTTGCTGCTTAGACAGCAGACATAGAGCAAGTCTTTGGACTTTCAAGTTAGAAATTTTGATTTAATTTTTTTTTTCAAACAAAAATACCATTCTAAGGATTAATCTCCGTTGGGTCTCCACTACTATGTCGTTCGTAGGCGGCTACCAATAATGAAGATATCTACTCTGTTAGAAACAGAGCCTTGTGTATTTACACATGCCCTTCGAGCTTCAAGTTCCAGCACAAGATTGAAGAAATTGCATAATTCGTGTGCTAGTTATATAATATGTTAATGGAATTCTGTGGTCTTCATTTGAAACTTGCAATCAGTTGATTGCTTGTTATACCTAGTTGGAAATAGAAGAGTCTCCGGTCAGGAGCAATGATCTTCATTCGCACTGTATATCCTTGTATTTTCAGATGAAAAAGCCTGCCAGTATCCATTATCGAACGCATTATAAGAATCCGCATCAAGGCCGCCAGTTCACCAACATTACCCTCACATGCGCTCATGCCCTGACGGAGGAATAAGATGATATTGCAAAAAGACAGTTTCTACAAGCTCCTGGACAAAACTTATGGCTTACTACCAAAGACGATGTTGAGACCCTTTATGCAGTATTGTCAAAAAACATAGTCACACCACGTCTGGCAATCGACTTTAAATATTGCGACTATAGTTACTACACGGATTCCTAACCTCGACACCCATATGAAGAAATGGCGTTATCCAACATTATGTGAGGACAGCAATAATTAACCTTAAGACCAACAAGTCCACCGGAAACATCAAAGATGAGAATAACTCACTTGTTCTCTAATATATGGAGATGTTGGCGTCGAAAGGGCTGACAAGTGTCATCAAACAACCGACACGTGTTGACATATCAAATACTATGGCGACCTTAATTGATCATAAATGTGTTAGAATTACTAAGCTTAGTATATTTTCTGCAGTTATCGAAACGGGCTTATCTGACCATTACGCCGTTTTATATGCTACAGAAGATCTGCATAGAACAAAAACCTCATTTGAAAAACTGAATTTTAACACATTAATCAGCAGAAAGTTAATGAACTTATAGAGCAAACAGACTGGCAATATCTACTTCAAGAAAACGACGTCGAGGCACTATACAACAATTTTGTACGAGTAATGAATAAAATATACGCTGAGGCAAGCAAAACGACCACAAAAAACAAAAAAAAAGAACACGCAAACATAAGCCTTGGATCACGCCAGAAACAATACCAATGTGCAAACAAAGGGATGAACTATATAGAAAGTGGAAAAGCAATCCCAGATGTAAGACGTTTGAGGTTGAATACGAGAAATTTCGAAACGTAGTGAATAAGCATATTCAATTTTTAAAAGCCAATTTTTACAAACAAAAATCCCTAAATGCCAATCATGACCCGAGGAAAACATGGAAAATTGTGAATGAACTGCTTGGAAGAAAGAACCTTTCAGTAGATGAAACTATTAAAATCAATTTTCCAAAAGCGTCCGAATCTGAAGGCTTAAAAGATATTGTTGAGGTATTCGCGGAGCAGTTTTCGAATAAAGCGGCGAACATTATGCATGTCTGTGACACCAAAACATCAGACCATAAGAACTTGGAACTTCAACAAAGTATTTACTTAGAGGATGCAACGGACCCTGAAGTCTACGAGATACTGTGTCAACTTAGTACCACAAAAGGTCCTGGAGCAGACAACATAAGACCAGTCGATCTCAAAGTGAATGCCATGTGTCTTACCCCTGTAATCACGTAGGGTAAAATAGCCTATTGTTGGCACCCCTCCAATGATTGGCACATGAACTTTAAAACAGTGTTAGACTCGCCGATTCTCTTCAGCATTTACACCAGTGATATGATAGGTAGTCTTACTCAGGCAATTGCGTATGCGGACGATCTTATCGCGTACAGAACAGCCTCTACTGTCGAAGTCATTCGAACTCTTTTGCAGCGGGACTTCGACAAGATCCAGAGATATTGTGATGACTGGAAGTTGAAAATCAACTTTCAGAAATCAGAAACTATCCTGTTTAGGACACCGTTGTCTAGGGCCTCTAGGGATACGAGAAAGAACTGGCGAAAGCTGGTGATCGTTGGACCAAACGGACAGCCACTGGCGAGTAAAAGTGTAGTAAAGTACCTTGGCATCTGGTTAGATCAGTATCTATATTTCGGAAGACATGTAGATGCTGCTCTGGCTAGAGCTAGGGGAGCATTTGCCCTGACAAGACGATTATTTTATAGCAGTCGTCTTGACAGCAGGGTGAAGGTGATTTGCTACATGGCCCTCATTAGGCCGATGATTGCCTATGGGTGCCCGGTGTGGTTCAACGTTGCCCCATCTCAAATGGAAAAGATACGGGTGTATCTGAGGAGCTGCCTTGGACTTCACAGAATACCAGTATCTGACTACACAAAATACTATTCCAACCAGGTCCTATACAACGGGGCCAACATAAACCGAATAGACAATTTTCTGGTGAAACTCATTCGGTTTCACGCGGCAAGAGCGATGGCTTCGAACAATAGTCTCATCTCTGGGGCCTTCTATCCCAACGATGAATATTTTGAGAGTGCGCGTTTAAGTGGCTTTATTCCTCCCGAAGCTTTCCTATATTTGGATAGTCGAGGGCTAATACAGGATAGATCGGCGGTTCCGCTAATCTACCACGTCTTCCGACGAACTGTGGATAGGCGGCTCCTATACGACCGAGACGTCGTCGCTCAGGGCGGAGGAGAGCGCCTGCGGTTCAGCAGGAGTGTGTCCGATTGGGACCGTCGGAGTAGGTCACAACAGGAGAACCTGTTGTGGTGGTGGAATGAGTATTAAAGATAGTTGACTAAAAATTGTTATTTTATGGCCGACTTACATAGTTTTAGTCTTAGGTTTAGGTGCAAAGCAGTCATGGTGGCACAAAAAAAAAAAAATTAGCATGTAAGTTTAAATAAAATAAAAAAAAAGACAAGGAACCAAGTTTTTCAAAGTTTTCTTGGTAAAAAAAGTTTGTTACTTTTATATTTATATCTTAGATAATAGGCCGAAAGGCATTAGAATTAAGTTATCGAGTAATTTAGGGCGCCCGCATAGAGCAAGTAAGTTAGTTAAGTAGTTGATAAGTAGGCTAGTTTTTTCATGAATTTTTGTCTAGCATTTAAGTTAGTTTTAAGAAAAATAAAATAAAAATTGAATATATAAAAAAAAAAAAAAAAAAACAGTGTTAGGCATATTTTTTTAAAGATTTTTTACTCAAATTCGCTTACACTACTTTTCCTTGAACATATTTTGTAAATCTGGCAGCACCTTTGTAGTTCGTTACGTTGGCAGTACTAACTTAAATACATTTAACAAACTGTCAAAAATCGTTCCCGCCTTTTTTGCATAAGCGTTAACGATTTGATAAGGGTAGCAGTGAAAAAGAAGTGTCTGTTTTTCTTCTCAGAGTTCAAAAATTTGCCTGTTTCTAGAAGTTTTCCTGTAATTAAAAGACTCAATTTAAGGTATTTTTGTTTAAAAAGACCGCGAAATGTCGATTCGGCGCCGTTCCCAGCAGTTAGGCCTTTGTTACAGCACTACGTGGAAAATTTTGCGGAAGGATTTGGGCGTAAAGCCTTTTAAGATACAGCTGGTGCAAGAACTAAAGCCAGCCGACCTACCACAACGCCGAATTTTTGGTGAATGGGCTCTTGGAAAGCTGGCCGAGGATCCGCTTTTTTATCGAAAAATTGTGTTCAGCGATGAGGCTCATTTTTGGTTGAATGGGTACGTAGATAAGCAAAATTGCCGCATTTGGAGTGAAGGTCAGCCAGAAGCATTGCAACAGCTACCAATGCATCCCGAAAAAGCCACTGTTTGGTGCGGTTTATGGGCCGGCGGCATTATTGGGCCATATTTCTTCAAAGATGATGCGAATCGCAGCGTTACTGTCAATGGTGAACGCTACCGAGCGATGATAACAAACTTTTTTTTGCCCGAAATGGAAGTTCTTGACTTGCATGATATGTGGTTTCAACAAGACGGTGCCACATGCCACACAGCACGCGAAACAATGGCGCAATTGCGAGGCGAGTTTGGTGAACAGTTAATTTCACGTTTCGGGCCGGTCAATTGGCCGCCTAGATCGTGCGATTTGACACCATTAGATTATTTTTTGTGGGGGTATGTCAAGGCTAATGTCTATAGGGACAAGCCCGCTTCGATTGACGCACTGGAAGCCAACATCCATGCATTCATTCGTGAGATACCGGCCGATATATGTGAAAGAGTATGCCAAAATTGGACTCAGCGGATGGGCTACCTGAGACGCAGCCGCGGTCAACATTTTCATGAAATTATCTTTAAACATTAAATTGCAAGGTTCAAACTATCGATTCAAATAAATATTTCATTCATTTTTTCGAATTTTTTGTGTTTTTTTTTTAAAAAAGTTCTAAACCTCTTAAAAAATCACCCGTTATAATCAAAAAATTTCCAAATGTTGGCACTGTGCCCATCATTGGTAGTAGTGCCGATTACCCGGTTATGGGCACTGTGCCAATCATTGGGTTGAGCCGATTACTGGCACAAATTACACTGCCCATCATTGGAAAATTGAGAATTAAGAGACTATTTTCCTGTCCTTTTTGTCCTATTTTTTAATAAATTTTTTCTTTAAATTATCTTTAGATGCCCAGTGTTCGGAAAATGCAAATATATGAAAAGAATTATGATGAAAGCTTAATTCAAACTGCATTACAAGCAATTAAAACAGGTATGCCCAAAAAAACAGCGTCTACAAAATTTGGTATTCCAAGATCGACGCTACAATTTATGTTGAGCGAAAAGTTCTTAAAGGCTAGACCAGGTCCTAATACAATTCTAACCGACGAAGAAGAACAAATACTCGTAAAATGGATCAAAGAATGTGGCAGAAAAGGGTTTCCACAAAGAAAATTTGTCTTAAAGATTAGCGTCCAACAGTTCTTAATCAAAAACAAGAGACCAAACCCGTTTAAGGATAATTTCCCCGGGGAAAAATGTTACTCGTCGTTCATCAAAAGACATCCAGATGTAGCACTTCGAGTGTCCGAACCTGTTACAAATGCAAGTGCTAATGTGTCTAAGGACAACATTAAAAGTTGGTTTGAAAAAATAGAAATTTACCTTAAAGATGAAGGGTATCTTGATACACTGCAAGATCCAAAAAGAATTTTTAACGTTGATGAAACCAATTTTCAGTTATGCCCCAAAAACGAAAAGGTTCTTACCGGAAAGGGAAACAAAAATGTTTATGAAACTGACCACGCGCAGGCCAAAACTGCAATAACAGTTATGTTTACATTTTCTGCGGCCGGTGAATGTACTCCTCCAATGATAATTTATCCATATAAAAGACTGCCAGTGGAAATTCTATCATCTGTTCCAAAAGACTGGGGTGTTGGTAAAACAGAAACAGGTTGGTTGAAATCTGAGGTGTTTTACGAATACATCGGTAATGTATTGTATCCTCATTTAAAAAAAACAAAACGTGCTGTTTCCTGTAATATTGTTTGTTGATGGTCACCAAAGCCATTTGACTTTTGAAATTAGCGTTTTATGTAACCAGTTGCAGATAATATTAGTAGCTTTGTACCCAAATGCCACCAGAATTATTCAACCAGCGGATGTATCCGCCTTCAAGCCACTCAAAAATGAATGGAGGAAGGCTGTATTGCGTTGGAGACAAAATAGTCCAAACGAGGCTCTGACAAAATTTAATTTCGCGTCTGTTCTTAAGGAAACAGTCGATTCCTTAAAAACAACTGCAATCTCAAATGGTTTTGTAGCATCCGGCTTATATCCCTGGGATAGTGACAGAATAGACTATTCCAAGTGCTTAGGAAAATGTATGAATGAGGAAAGAAGTGACCAAGAAACAATATGTCAAAACGGTAAAATGGATAATGAGACTTTTGAAAAATTGTTAACACCGGATCTAATGCAAAAAGTTAAACAAAATGAAGAACCTGATGATAGCAGTGAGCTCAAGAGCTTACGAAAGCTTTGGAAATATGTGTCTACGAAATCGAGCATAGAAAACTCAGACTTAACGGTAAATAACAATAATTCATATGATAACGTCTGTTTAGATGTAGAAACACTACCAACAGGAAATGAAGCTGTTAATGCATCAGACGAAACTATTATCCAATCGCCTTTTGATTTTGCCTATCATTTTTCAGAGCGAGTTTTCACATTCAGAAGAAGTTATTTTAGAACCTATTTCCCAGTGTTTGATATGGCCGAGAACACCTGAAAAGAAGGGAAAAAGGAACGCGAAATCAAATGTTCCCTTCGTTTTAACTTCAAAAGCTTGGCAAGATATACATACAAAGAAAAAGGAAGACAAGGAAAGATTAGAAGCTGAAAAACACGAAGGATTCGTGAAGCCAACAAAGAGTTGAAGAAAAAGAAACCTAAAAGGAAGAACAATTCTAAAATTAATATTATATCTGATATAGTTATACATCCCCCAGTACCAACTTATGAGGAAGACTCAAAAAGTGCAGAAGAAGACGATCCTATGCCATGTACCAGCAAAGGAAAAGATTCGGTTCGTAAGATCTGCTATAAAAATGATTTAGAGATCCTAAAAGATCTCATTTCTAGTGATTCAGACGATTAGAACGTGCTAATTGAATTGAAAATTAAAAAAAAGACTGAAATATATACCATAAGATATATGTGCCAATAATAGGACTGAGGAATGCCAATGAATGGCAAATAGTGCCAACAATTGTTGAAAATGGACTTTGCTTTATTTTTTTAAAGAAATTTTATGTTTTGTTTATGTTTTTTATTAAAAAATACCCTAAGAAAGGTAATTGAATTGATTTAAAGTTATTGGAATGTTTTATTTTATATTTACACTGACATAAAGACGCAAGTTTTACTAACGTGCCAATCATTGGGTGGTTTACCCTAGATTGTAAACCTTAGTTTGTGTCAGTGTTAAGCTCATGAAAACTTCTATAATTCGACCAATATACAAGGGAGGAATTAAAAAAAACACGGCAAATTATAGGCCAATTTCAATTCTTCCAGCGGTTGAAAAATGTTTGGAAGAGATAGTCGTAAAACGTGTTAATTGTTTTATGTCAAAGCACAGAGTGATTCATTCAAACCAGTTTGGATTTCAAAAATGCAAGAGCACCCAATTGCTACTGGGAAAATTTACCAATGTGGTAAATGCGGGGCTAAATAAAAATCATCACGTACTTGTTCTTTTTATAGACTTCAGCAAAGCCTTTGATACCTTGACACCCAAAAAACTCGTGGAAAGTGTCAACAAATTGGGATTGAGAGGATTGCTGGCAAGCTGGCTCGAAAGCTATCTGACTAATAGAGTAATCCAAGTCAAGGTATCTGACGTATTAAGCCGAAAAAAATCTAGCAAATATGGTGTACCACAAGGTTCTAAATTGGGTCCCATTTTATTCATTCTGTTCACTAATGAACTGCTAAGAATATTTAAGAAATCGATTGCCTATGCCTATGCTGATGATATCGCAATCGTTGTTAGACACAAAGACTTGCATTTAGCCGTGAAGATATTGCAAGATGAATTCAACGCTGTATCTGAATGGTGTCATGATAACGGTCTAGTGATAAATGCAGAAAAAAACTAAGGTGATGCATATACGGACTCCATCAAAGCCAACCGAAACCATTAAAATATTTCATCGCAATGATCGATTTCCAGTACTAAGAAGCAGCAACGCAATTGAGGTAGTCAAAGCCATTAAATATCTTGGAGTAACCATCGACGAGCATTTTTTGTGGCGTGAGCACATCAACATCCTCCGACTTCTACTTAAGAGTACGATATTTGCAATGGTGTATCTTAAGCGTTACTCACATATGGAGGAACAAAAGCAAGTTTACTACTCGTTGGCAGAATCACGGATTAGATACGGGATTCTGGCATGGGGAAACGCCACAAAAACCCATCTGGATAAGATATCTAAATTACAAAATCGTCTTGTTAAAATAATTAGACCTATTAATTCAACTTTCAAAGTTTTAGATGTCAAGGCGTTTTTCCAGATGACAACAATGCTTACATATATGAACGACCAACGATTTCTCCGACCCTTAAACCATCCACAAAACACCCGAAGACGAGCCCAAGGGATGTTAGAAGTTCCGGAAGCTAACAACACATATGGTGATAGAGAACTGCGATGCACCGTCCCTGAATCAGTTAATTCGATACCACAGTTTTTAAAAGTGATTCCAAATTTAAAAAGAAGGAAAAAAGAGTTAAAAAAGCATTTGTTTGAACTTTATTTTGTGAATTAGACAGTAAAAGAAGATTTTAACAGCACTATTGTAATTCTAACCTATTTGTAAAAAAATCTTTGCAGTTTAAAGCATTTCAAAAGTTAATTTATTCAATTTATGCTCAACCACCTGCAGATAAGCACTCTGCTTTGCAGGTAATACGTGTAAATGAAAAACCTCTTTTGTGCAAATAAAATCCATTAAGACATTAAATGACAACATTCCCACCGAGCTCTGTAAAGCCGGCGGATAGATTTGGTGAGTAACATTCACCAACAAGGAATATTTCGTTTGAAAAATGAAACCTCAGCATCATTTGCTTGATCCACAAAATGGAGATCCTCTGAACTGCGACACCTACAGAGACATAAATTTTCCTAACATCGCCTACAGGTGAACTCCTGAAACCGTTTACAAGAACCTTTTCCGTTCATATCAATGTGGTTTTAGACTAGAAACGTCACATCTGATCAAATATTATACACTTTTCCGATCGTGAAAAAAACCGAAGAAGTCCAAGTCGATACCCAACACCTAGTTACCGATTCCAAAACAGCAAAAGAACGAATTTATATAAAAAATAACTGTATAGAGCCATATACTATTTTTGTATACCGCCAAACTCGCCCGTCGAATGCTGGAAAGTGTTGGAAAGTGTCGGTGAGTTAGGAACGACCCCGCCGAAATACTCGACTTAGCCAAGGCGATTCAATGTTATGTGACTTCCTGAACGTATTTCTTGAGAGAATTGAGCAAACCGTATCGACCCCATTAATCAAACACAACGTGTTTTCATAGGCAGTAGAAGAAAGAAGCGGCAAAAATATTTTTAGCACTAAATGAGGACAATACCAAGCTAGTACGGGACTTTGTCTAGCTCGACTCCGCTATTAACTTTGCCAAAAACATGTCGGCTTTTTCTTCTGCCCAAGAAGGCAATTTAGTAGTAAAGTCCTCACTCGCTGATAAGGAGATCCCTATAAACTCTGATCATTGCAGTCCTGCCCCACGGCGCCGAAGCACGGATAAAGCAATCCTTTGTAGTTGTAACCTTAAAATTCATCGGTCCCATTGATTATTCAAACTTTGGCAGAACACCATCGGAGCGATTTCTGCAGCATCTTGAGTATGTTTGATGTTGTAAGGGTGTAGGACAAGATTTTTTTTTGCAAAATTCATAGCAATGTTGACTGAGAGATTTCTACCTTTTGTGAACAGCCAGTGTGTGTCAGTGGGTTGTACTGATGATATTTTTAGGCATTTGACTGGTAAAATATGTTGACACCAATTTATCGACTATAGCACGCACTGAAGTCTGATGAGGCGTCAAGTATCGGGTTTTTCAACAGCGACGCTACAAAAGTTGAGCGACAGGGACAGCAAACGACGCCATATTTCTTGCCGCTCTTTTGACATTTCTCTTCAGTAAGGTTTGCCATTTCATGATGGAAAGATATACGATCCAACAACGAGTCGAAATTATTAAAATTTACAACCGAAATTCGGAGTCAGGGGCCTCAACGTTAAGAGCGCTACGTCCAATTTATGGTCGTCATAATCGTCCTAGCAGATCAACAATTGAGCGTCTATTGGAAAAAAATGAATCCACGTCGTTGTGGCTAATTTTGCGAAAAGATCTTGGCCTTCATCCTTACATGATTAAATTGACGCAAGAACTGAAGCCGCTGGACCACCAGAAGCGTCGTATGTTCGTGAATTGCGCTGAGTAACAACTCGAAAATGACTCGGATTTTCATCGAAAAATCATCTTCAGCGATGAGGCTCATTTCTGGCTGAATGGCTTCGTCAATAAACAGAATATGCGGCATTGGTCAAGCAGCAGTCCACACGTACTCCATGAGTTATCATCGCATCCCGAAAAAATTACGGTTTGGTGTGGTTTATGGGCCGGCGGCGTCATTGGGCCGTACTTCTTCCGTGATGATCAAGACCGGCACGTTACTGTGAATGGGAATCGCTACCGTTCAATGATAACCGAATATTTTTGGCCCCAATTGGATGATATGGACTTGGAGGACATGTGGTTCCAACAGGACGGCGACACAAACCACACAGCTAATGCCACAATAAATTTATTGGAAACTAAGTTTGGAGAACGGGTTATCTCACGAAATGGTCCAGTCGCTTGGCCGCCTCGGTCGTGCGATTTGACGCCGTTAGACTATTTCCTGTGGGGTTACGTCAAGTTTGTGGTCTATGCCAACAAGCCAGCGACGATTGATGAACTTCGTTCGAATATCGAACGTGAAATTACAGCAGTATCGGCCGATTTATGCTTGAAAACCGTCGAAAATCGGGTTCAGCGTCTGGACTTCTGCAAGTGTGCCCGCGGTGGCCTTGCAAAAGAAATCGAGATCCATAATGGCATCGAACGTACTTTCACAGAAATGAAAAAAATTCATTGATACCCAAAACCGTTTTTGTTTTATTTAAGAAAACTTTTGTAGCGCTCTTATTGAAAAACCCTTTATAACGACCAAAATTGAATCAAAGGAAATTAAAATTGCAACAATCGAGCCCATGTTTATGGCGTTTGCTAATCACATCAGCTTTCAATCGTTTTGGTATGAATAGTCGCCATTTTCTGTCTTATATTGCTTTTCAAAAATTTTACGGAAAGATGCCTGAAAGCCTTAGGTCAGGTGATTGTGGATCCCTAAAAAGGGTCCAGTTATAGCTATCATTGAAAAAAAATCCATTGGAACACAAACCATGATGGAACTTGTGAAGTTGTTAACAGCAATCATTGGGTGATGAAGCATACTTCACATTACGGTTTATTAAACAAAAGACTAGTGACAGCGAAGCAGTGAAGCAGTGAACATACCGGATGTTTTTTTTTTTATATAGGTACAGAACTTCGAATTAAAATAAAACACAAGAAAATCGTTTTAACGTCCATCAGCTGGGCTTTATTGGAAGGATAATTTGATGCCATTAACGTTTAAATATGACTTCGGGCATGTGAACTCCGCGGCTGCTTCAATTAAAGCCAAGTCTAGAGGTCCAATTTTCAGCCACCCTTTCGAGCACTTGGGACCGTATGTCGGCAACGAATGTTGGCTTCCAAGTTCCCTAACGTGTCTGGTTTCTTGGTATAGATGAGCGACTTCACATATCCCCAAAGAAAATAATCCAATGGTGTCAAATCAAACGATATTGGTGGCCAATTGACAGGTCCATTCCGCGAATGTGTGGTATGTGGCGCATTCTTGTTGGAACCACATTCATTACATCCGATTCGGGAACAAAATAGTCGGTTATCATGGCTAAATACCGGTCTCCATTAACGGTACCTGACTCTCCAGCATAATTTCGGAAGAAAAATCCACCAGCCCATAGAGCACGCCAACAGGCAGTTATTGCGGATGTAATAGCGTCTCAAGGGTCTCATATGGATTGTCTTCACTCCAAATGCGGCAATTTTGCTTATGAACTTAGCCCTTCAACCAAAAATGAGCCTCATCACTGAACAACCTTTTGTGATGTAAATCAGCATCGAGGTCAATCTCATTTTCGGTCATACACCAAAATCACGACGCATTGCATGGTCTCGCGGCTTTAGTTCTTGCACAAGGTAAGGTCGTAAGCCAAGATCTTTGCGGAAAATCTTCCACAAAGTTGATGGACAAAGCTCTAATTGCTTTGCACGGTAGCGAATCAATTCATTCGGGTCCTCTTCAATACTTTGCTCTATAGCGGCAATTTTTTCTTCGGTCTGCACTGTTCGACATCTCTGCGGATGCGTTTTATCAAATAGAGTTAACGACGTGCGAAAACGATCCATGGTTAACCGAAATTATTGCTCTGATGGACGATTATGTCGACCATAAAATGGAAACTTCGCGAACTGAACCATTATTTTCGAAATAAATTTGCAGAATTTGCAAAAGTTGTTCATTTGTCAAACTGTTCATGGCAAAATGGCAACCAAACTAAATACAACAGACATTAGAATTTCTATTCGTAAAACCAACCTTTAAAAAAACCCTTTTTCGGTGAAATGACAAACATTACTTCAGAAAAATAAATCATGATCATTGAAAAACAAAAAGAGGATGTTCTTGGAAAGCCTAAATAATTAAAAAAATTGTTGCATAACCTGGTTTTAACATACATAAGCTTTGTTTTAACATTGATTCGCCAACTTGAGAAATAGTCTGGGTAAAATGTTAATTTTGAGGGCATCGATAGATTGCGGTTTCTTGGCATATCACTGCGGCTTCAGAAAACCCCAAAAGCAAAATTTTATCGGATCAAAGCTCACGATCTTGGTGGCCAATTCACGTCACCTCCGAGGGAGTTAACCCTACCCTCATATCTTTCATGCAGCATATCCATTATGGCGTATTAGAAGTGGTAAGTATTCCTGTTCAAGTAGAAGTACTCCTCATGATGGTCCATATCATTCAAGTCGCTCCAAAAAAAGTCATTGATCAGCAAACATCGTTTTCGATGTACGCATCATTTAAGCGCGCCTACCCAAAATCCGAACTTAAAAATAATTTGTGGATGAGTTGCTACCTGGTTGGTTGCCGTCATTCCATATACTGCAATTTCGCATGATAACAATTCATAGCAATTCATCCAAAAAGGTCGCACATAGCCCAAGATGATTTTTCAGGTCCTCTTCCAAATTCTCCGAAGACAAATCAGCAAACATGCGGCGCTGTCTATGTGGTCATTGTGTAGAGTCCAGAGTCAGTTGTATCTTGAATGTATGTAGATGCAAGTCTCGACGCAAAATTCGCCATAGTGAAATCTAAGAAAACGCAAGTTTAAAACTCGCATAGTCCTGCGTGAGCCCACTGCGATACACCTTGTCGAGAGTTATCTGCATGAAAAGAACGTTTAAAACATAGTGAGTGTGATACTTTTGCTGGCGTTGTACCATCCGCTTCAAACAGATGTTAGCTCCATCCCGATTTGCAGCAGAAACGAACGATCTACGCTATAGGTTTCGTTGCTAGCTCTACCAGGTCCTAGTAGTAGAAGCTACCAAGGAGTTTGTTTCGGCTGTCGCTGATCGTGGGGCAGAGATAGAGTAGGTGAGGGATATCCTCCTTGACTTCTGAGTCTCCGCATTTCCTGCATAGTTGGTGTGAGTCAGCTAGTCTGATTCTATGGGAGTGCTTACCTAACAGGTTTTGACCTGTTATCACTCTCACCGCTATAGAAATGGAAGCTCTGTTCAGAGCTATAAGCTTATTTGATTTGCTACCCCTCAATTCCAGCCAAAAGTCGTTTGCAAGTGTTAATATTTTGCCACCTAGATTTTGTTACACTTTGCGTGTATCTAGTTATTGCTTTGATTGTTTTTTAGAAGCAAGTGGGGGTCTTGCCCTACTGTCGTGTACCAAAATGCAGCAGGACATTCAAAGTTTGGATAGCTTGCCTGCTTTCTCATTTCTTAAAATGTGGTCGCCATCTTGATCGAGTCCTTCGGTTACCAGGCAACATGCAATCAGCCATATTGTACGCCAATATGGTGTACAATTAAGGAGTGAACTAAAAGTCCACAAAGTCCTGAGGAAGTGCAGAATCACCTTCCTCATGTAGCCACCAAAATTCCGTACGCTGCTTTTCAGCATCGTATCGCGATCCGATACCGAAGTGCTGAAGAGGAGGAGCTCCGGAGCATTGTCGACATACCCGTCGCGGATTAGCCGCTTGTCACGCGCATCACGGTAGCGGTGGTACAAAACCGGGATACCGTTCCTGTCCTGTACCAACCCTAACTAATCGATATAAATGAATGCCTCTGGTGGAATAAAGCCAGACACAAGTGTACTCTTCATGTATGTTTCATTGGGGTAATAAGCCCCGAAGATCAGGCTGTTGTCGCTAGCCATCGCCCTTGCAGCGTGCCTTCGATTCACCTTAATAAGGAAATTGTCGATTCTGTTCAGCTGGGCACCATTGTAAAGGACCCCGTTGCGATAATATTTTATGTACTCAGAGTCCGGCGTTCGGTACAATCCTAAGCAGGATCGGAGACAACGCCTCTCAAACAGCCGTATCCTTTCCATGTAGGCAGGTGAAACATTGAACCACACAGGACAACCGTAGGCGATGATCGGCCATGTAGCAAATGACTTTCACCCTTGAATCAAGTTGACTGCTATGAAACAATCTTCTTGTCAGAGCATAAGCCCCCCTAGCCCTGGCCAGACAAGCATCCACATTTTAATTAAAATACAGAAACTTGTCAAGCCAGATGCCAAGGTATTTGACTTCACTTCTCACTGCCAACGGCTGCCCATGCTGTCCAATGAATCACAATTTTTCCCAGTTTTTTCTGGTATCGTAAGAAGCCCTCTGCACTGGGGTCCTGAACAGAATTGTTTCGGTTTTTTGGAAATTGATCCTCAATTTCCAATCATCGCAATATCCCTTAATGTGATCGAAGTCACGTTGCAAAAGTGTGTTGATGCCCTCGATTTTCGGAACTGATCTATACGCCATTAGATCATCTGCGTACGCTAAAGCGTGACTGAGGGAACCTACAAGATCACTTGTATAAATGTTAAACAATATCGGGGAGTTCACCGCCCCCTGTTGTAAACCATTTTTAATTTCAAAGACTTTACTCGAAGTTACGTTGCCACATTTGACAACGAACTTCTTTCCCATAAGCATTTCATAAATCATATATAGCATGGGTTTACGCATGCCCAGTCTGGTTAACTTGTAGAAAAGGCTCTCTAACCATACGGTGTCGAAGGCCTTCTCAAAGTCAACCAGACAGGCCCCTGTGCATTGTCCTTTGGATTTATTCCATTGGATGTCGGAGACTAGTTCCGACGCGGCATGAATAATGTCATGCCTCGCTCGAAAACCATACTGATTTTCCGGAATAATTTTATTTTCCTCGACCCACTTAAGCAGAGCTCTATTGACTATTTTCTCAAATACCTTGCTTACATTCAGTAGAAGGCTTATTGACCGAAGATTTGCAGGGTTTGTTCTGTCCTTGTCCTTTTTGGGGATAGGATGTACCACCGCCGTTTTGCAATGCACCGGATAATGTGCATTATTCAGTGCATTGTTAAACAGGGTGGTGAAGATATCGACTGCTTCTATTGGCAGGTGTCTCAATACGACGTTTGGGACACCGTCCTCTCCCGCCGGCTTTTTATTCTTCAGTGATACAAAGATGTCCAGGAGTTCATCTTTTTGCACGAACAGCATCATGCTATTGGCGACTATGCCATTTGAAGGATTTTCGTCATTGAATACGGTAAAACCGTGATTCTCAGATCGCCAAGCTTGAAGTTCGGTGCGTAGATAAAAGTGATTCAGAAAGGCTCTCTCCTCAATATCGCGATTTGGGCGAACAGGATTGTTCACCGTATACACGGTCTCGAAGACAGCGCCTATCGTATTCGCCTTTTCTTGAGGATCTTCTATCGTGACAAAACCGTCGTTAGAGTCAACACTTTCCGGACTTATACCAACAGCCGTGAGTGTCTGTCTGTTCTCTGTCGTTTGGGAGATTCAGACACATGGAATGTCGTTATGATCCTTTCGCCTGAATATTTTATTTATTTGCGGGAACATATTCGGGCTACTGGTTTTTATAGCCTGATAGCTTGTCTGCTTTCTCATTTAATAAAATGTTGTTATGTCCTGGCATCCAGATAATTTGGACTTTATTCTGGTTACATAGAGCCTTTAGCTCTGTGCGTCAGTCGAACTACTCGTGATTTTACTATGTTGGATGACAGAGCTTTTATGGCCGCTTGACTATCTACGTAAGTGGAGATATCCTCTTGTGATATGTCCAATACTCTAGCCGGTTCGGCAGCTTCGAGTATGGCTAGAATCACTGCTTGGAATACACTGCATGAGTCTGTTAGTCGAAGGGATATGGTTAACCTCACAGTAGACACCAGAGCCCACTCCTATTTCCATTTTAGACCCATCAGTATATATTGCTATTTCAGTGTTGGATACAACAGTTTTTGACGACCGTTCGGTCTGCTTGGTATTCTGATTGAATATTTAATTTGAAAATCGTGATAAAGGATGGTGTAGTCAGATACCCCATTGTAGTTTGCTCTACGAATTTCAATATTGTACTCTGACCAAAGGTTTGGAAGCAATGTTTAACCGCTTCTTTTGAGGCGTGTTGCGATTTTCGCTGCTGTGCCATTGATCTGTATGTCAATTGGAAGAAAGAATTGATTCCAAGCCTGCTGTGGGACTGGTGCGCATAGCTCCTGTTATGAGTACGCATGCTGTTTTTTTTATTTTTTGTTAATGCCATCATATGCTTCGTCTTTTTCATGGAATTCCATCTGGACAACCATAGGTAAGGATTGGTCTGACAACAGCTGTGTATAGCCATTTTGTGACCTTCGGGCAGGGGCCCCATATCCACTGATTCTACTGCAGCTATATAGTCCAATGTTAGATTTCTTGACTCTTTAGTTGATGTTCAGGTTCCAGTTTAGCTTGCTATCAATTATCAAGGTTTTTGGCATTTGTTGACAGTGAGTCGGTGCCAAAGGGATCGTTTGTTAGTGAAGAGTACTAATTCGGATTTTTTTCGGACTTACACCAAGGACGCATGGTTCTGACTATCTCCTGAGTATGTTTTGGCTTGTTTGCAGGATTGCGCTTAGAGTCGATGGGAATTTCCCACATGCCATGAGAACAACATCGTCTGCATAAGTGACTGATTTTGTTGCAGTGATTTTCAATCCCTTCAACGCTTCGTTGACTACCAGTAGAAAAAGAAGCGGAGAGAGAACCCTCCCTTGTGGAGTGACTCTTGTCGTTTGTTATCGATAAGTGAGGATGAAATGAAACGTTTTTACGCTTAATTATGTTTCAGTTACAAATGACCGTATCTATTCCTGCTTTTTCAAGTGCCATACGTGTTTTCGTTCTTAAAGGCCCCTTCTATGTCTTAGAAGGCTGCTAGTGTCTATTCTTTATGATATAGCGATTGTTCGATTGCTTGAACTACCTCATGCAGAGTAGTTTCTACCGATTTGCCTTTGACATAGGTATTCTGAGTAGTAAACAATTATTTTGTCAACAGATTTGACAAAAAAAACAACACAGATTGTCAACATCGATTGGAAACCCTTTTCATAAAATACCTGTCTGTCCTCATTAAAAAAATACATATGGATGACTGTTACCTAATTCGTTAGAATGGATAAACTTCTCACATGTTGTCCTTAATTTAGTTTCCTCGTTTCATTAAAAGTAGTCTTAGTTGCCAACTAATCCTTTTTCTGTACGTCTCTTCGTATATGCGGACTAGTCACTTCAAATGCTCCCCCGCGTAATTGGTGACTATTCAAAAAAAAAAAAAAAACACCATCCCGCATCAGCCTCTTAGTGTCCATTACCTCCAACTAAAAGCCTCTTTGAAAAAAAAAACACGTATATCCAAACCATTCAACAGTCCGACCATGCGCATTAATAAACCTTAACATCAGCTCTAAGACTCATTCAGCCATCTGATCTGCCACTCAGTTGACTACAAAATCAGCACGCCAATGATCTGCATTAACCCATTCATAGTGCTGCGTGACACCCAGACCCAGTCCCCATCTGCTGCAGCTCTGCTGCTGTTGGCAAATTTGTAGCCATATGCAGATGAGTACATAGCTTTTCGGTTAACGAACGCGATCACGAGACTTAAAAATTAATCAACCTTCCGCGCACACACGGTCCCAATGGGAACCCATTGGCATGCCTAATCTAGCTGACACAATCTCTACACCTTCGATGATGTCTCATTGCTAGTGGCGTGGCTTTAGCTCAGGCCGGCAATCACTTCAGTAATTCCCACTATGTATCTCGCCTGCCGGCCACCTAGGTGGCCATAGCCCAAGGTGGAAGGTGTTAAATTCCGGGCCTCATATGACCATGACATTGAGGATGCATTATGGTTCCGCTTTGTTGTATATGATAGCACACAGCTCAGCTCAGCTAATGGCTGGTAAGTGCTTGGTAAGCGGCTGCCCAATGATTGCCAGCTCACAGCTTCGCTCTTCAACTCTGGCTAAAAGGTCATTAGGGTTCAGTAATTATACATCGGCCATATGCTGGTCGCTCGACAGCCTTCAGGCCTACGACCAACTCATATTATAATCCCATTAAGTTGGGGAACTAATAAATTTATTTGCGCGCGATAAGCACTAGGCGTTGGATAATTATTTTCAACAGGATTACGTGATGAATGGAAAAGGCTCGTCTTGGTGCATAGTTTCCCATGGTCATGAGTCATCCTTAGTCGACACGACGCAACGTGAAGAGTGGAAGACGTCCGTCGACGGCGGCGCTGTAGAGCGCTATAAAGTTTAATTATAACGTTGGGCCGGTTGTAAATTTGCGCAACAGTGGCAACAGGAAAATGGTCATAACATCTTCGTTGGCCGCTTAGCGCTATAGGCAATAATTAGCTTCTAATCTCATTTGTGGAATGGAAGAGTTTATGGCTGCTCTACCGCAGTAGATGTTTTACGACTTCATGAAGGAAAATCTGGAAACTGGATGTGATGCTGGAGGAATGATTTTTTAATTGTTTTAGAATTGAATCCTTGAAATTGGTGGATTGGGAATTGTTATAGCCCCCCTGCGGGTAGGTGGGAAATAGAATTTTTTTTATTTTGTAATAGGCTATCGGATGGATGGGAGAAACCGCATGAGCTGAAGGATTAGGAATTCCATGCTATCGACTGAAGTGCAAATTAAGGGAGATAATCAACGGGAAGGGCCGTTGTTAGTCTGCGAAGTGAGGTTTATCAAAATATGGTAAAGGGTCGATTTTCGTGGTTATAGTCGACTAAGTTAATAGTAACTCTTGTGTTATTCCTTTACAACGAAATGGCATTTTACTAAAACCCCACCAAGCGCATTAATGCTATTTACAGCTTGGAAAGACAGATAATTTAATGTCTGTCAAGGTACAGCTCGCTCAAATCCCGAAAGTGGCAATACCTTCATTTTGTTTGAGCAGGCTTATGTCGTTTTACAGCTAGTAAGGTTCTTGGTCGACTGTTCGTGTCCATAGTCAACACAAACGAAGATTTTCGATCAAAACCTGTAAGTATTTCTTCATCCGCTTTTGATATGGTCCATGCTTCAGGGCCGTAGAGCAGGATTGGGATGATCACGTTCTTGTATAAGATTTCTTTAGTAGTTCGAGCGATTTACTACTAAATTGTCTTCGGAAAAACAGCAGTTGGCAAGAGTAATTCTTTGTTTTATTTCTGAAGAGATATAGTCCACAGAGCCGGCGGAGCCAAGGTAGACAAAGTCCTTTACTACCTCAAAGTTATATCTGTAAATGTTGACGTTTTGTCGCTTTCGTCGATGTTGACTGTCGTTTGGAGTCGACAGCATATATTTGGTCCTGCCCTCATTTACAACTAAACAAATTTTTGCCACTTCCTTCCAATGATGTCAATATCGTACAAAAATTGGTGCAACTACTAGCATACGTAGCTGCACCGATTTTTGGAAAATTGTGCCTCTGGTGCTGGCTTGAGCGTTTTGCACAATCCTCTCAAGGATCAGATTAAAAAGCCACTGTGCATCGTCTTGCCTAAATCCATTTTTGGTATCGAATGTGTCGGTGAGGTCGTTTCTGACCCTGATGGGGCAGCAAGAAGTCTCCATTGTTATATTATTATTATGCGGACGGGTACACAAAAAATGGAAATGGTTGTGTGCAGTTCATCTCTACAAATGCTGTAATACGCGGCTTCGAAATCGACTTCTGGCATTTTTTTCCAGAATCTGCTGAAGTGTGAAGGTCATCAGTTGACGACCTTCTTGGTCTAGAACCACACTAATAAGAGCCGATAGATTGTTGGTAAATGGTTTCACATATTACGGTAGATATCCGATGTTGAGGAGACTAATGCCTCTTTAGTTCCCGCAGTTTAGGGGTTCTCCCTTTTTGTGGATCCTTGCGAGTTTTTTCACTTTCGCCGCTCATATTTAAAGGTTCGTTTTGCCTGACAGCGGGAGATAGCTTACTATCACCATTTAACAGTCTGCTGAAGAGGTTCTTCCATATCTTCAGCATCGACTGTGTCTCAACTACGATATTTCCTTGTCCACCTCGACAGGATCTTTTCGCGTTATGTATCTTCTTCTTTGGCTTTCTCTTACATAGAGAAAGTTTCTCTTACAAAGAGAAAGATATTGTTTTCGTGAAAATTTTCGACTTCGAGATTTTGATTGATTCTAACATTACGATGATAGCGGAACCAAAAAAATGTTTTTTTTTTGGAATTCCGTCCGTCGTTTCGTCGGTCCGTCTGTCAGTTATGGTCTCTCCAGCCTAAACGACTTGACCGAATTTCTTCAAACGTCATATCCATCGATTTTTTGTCATAATCCTAGGCAACTTTTTTTGTTTGCTTTAAGCCATGTTATTACCGGTACCTGCCATATAAAAATCATACATAACCTCAATTTTCTCGAAAACAGCATTAACCATTTGGATTTAACTTCATATATACTATAAGCATATTAAATATAACGGATTTTCGCATTTATGCCATATAAAGAAAATTGTAAATTTCTCGCAAACTATTTTGTCAAGTTGAATGAAATTTAATTCGTATACTAATATTACAGTTTTCATGAATTCCATATAAATGTTTATGGTCCAATTGTACCTAAAGGCAGTTTTCAATTTTCGCCAATAACCGAAAAGCATTGTTATTCACAAGGACACTTTCTTACTTACTTATGTGGCGCTACAGTCCGGAATGAACCTGGGCCTTGGCCAACATGCCTCTCCAATTAGCCCGGCCCTTAGCTAATTGCATCCAGTTGCGCACTCCAAGTTGGTTGCGGTCAGTTTCTACTTGTGCGCGCCACTTAAAGCGAGGTCTTCCTTTATTGGTGTCCATTCGTTCTACATGTCCTAACCATCTTAACCGTCCAATGCGGAGTTTTTTGGGCATGTCGCTGTACAGTTCGTATAGTTCTAGAATCTTCGTCTCCATAGCCCGTCAACGCAAACGGGACCGAAGATTTTTCGAACAATTTTACTCTCAAATCGACAAAGGATTTCTTCATCCGCATTTGAGACGGTCCAGGTTTCAGCGTAGTATAGCAGGACTGGGATGATCAGGGTCTTATAAAGGATCTCGTTAGTAGTTCGAGTGAGGGCTTTACTACTGAATTGCCTTCTTCGCCCGAAGAAACAGCGGCTGGCAAGAGTGATTCTTCGTTAAATTTCTGACGAGATGTTGTTGTCAGGGTTAATAGCGGAGCCGAAATAGACAAACTCCCGTACTACCTCATAGCTATATATGTCAATGGTGACGTTCTGTCTAATACGTCAATGTTGTGTGTCCTTTCGTATTGACAGCATATACTTCGTCTTGCACTCATTTACTGCTAGACACATTTTTGCCGCTTCCTTCTCTATACTAGCAAACGTGGCTAAGACATCACGTTGGGTCCTACCAATGATGTCAATATTGTCGGCGTCGCTAGTAGTTGTAACGATTTTTGGAAAATTGTGCCTCTGGTGTTGACTCGTGAGTTTTGCACAATCCTGTCAAGAATCAAATTGAAGAAAAGTCACATGACAGCGCATCGCCTTTCAGAATTCCTTTTTTGGCATCGAAAGTGTCGATGAGGTCGTTTCCGACGCTGATGAAGCAGCGAGAATTCTCCATCATCAACCTCCACATCCTCCTCCTCCTTCTCATCCTCCACGGACGAGTTTGGGCGGTATACCAAAACTAGACATAGCTCTGTATAGTTCGTCTCTATAAATGCTGTCGTATGCGTCTTTGAAATCGATGAATAGGTGGTGGTTATCCATTTTGAATTATTTTCCGGTTGTGGACTTTCCTGGCCTAAAACCACACTGATAAGGGCCGATCAGGTTGTTGATAAACGCTTTCAGGCGTTCACATATTGCGGCAGATAGGATCTTGTAGGCGATGTTGGGGATACTTGGGTCTCTGTAGTTGGCGCAGATTAGAGGATCTCAATTTTTTGTGGATCGGGCAAATGATGCTGAGGTTCCATTCTTCAGGCATACTTTAGTTAGTGGATGTGTTGGTGATGGGAAAGGCATCATTTCCGACAGTCGTATTAAGCATCAGTTTAGATATTGCTATCCTTACTTCACTCAGGTCGGGTGGTTGAGAAGGCCTTCGACACCGTATGGTAAGAGAGCTTTTCTACAAGCTGAACAGACTGGGCATGCGTAAGCCAATGCTATATATGATTTATGAAATGCTTATGGGAAAGAAGTTCGTTTTCAAATGTGGCAACGTAACTTCGAGTAAAGTCTTTGAAATTAAAAACGGTTTACAACAGGGGGCGGTGAACTCCCCGATATTGTTTAACATTTATACAAGTGATCTTGTAGGTTCCCTCAGTCACGCTACAGCGTACGCAGATGATCTGGTGGCAGATCAGTTCCGAAAATCGGAGTCATCAACATACTTTTGCAGCGTGACTTCGATCACATTAAGGGATATTGCGAGGATTGGAAATTGAGGATCAATTTCAAAAACACCGAAAAATTTCTGTTCAGGACCCCAGTGCAGAGGGCTTCTTACGATACCAGAAAAAACTGGGAAAAATTGTGATTCATTGGACAGCATGGACGGCCGTTGGCGGTGAGAAGTGAAGTCAAATACCTTGGCATCTGGCTTGACAAGTTTATGTATTTTAATAAAAATGTGGATGCTTGTCTGGCCAGGGCTAAGGGGGCTTATGCTCTGACAAGAAGATTGTTTCATAGTAGTCAACTTGATTCAGGGGTGAAAGTCATTTGCTACATGGCCCTCATAAGGCCGATCATCGCCTACGGTTGTCCTGTGTGGTTCAATGTTTCACCTGCCTACATGGAAAGGATACGGCTGTTTGAAAGGCGTTGTCTCCGATCCTGCTTAATATTGTACCGAACGCCGGAATCCGAGTGCATAAAATATTATCGCAACGTGGTCCTTAACAATGGGGCCCAGCTGAACAGAATCGACAATTTCCTTATTAAGGTGAATCGAAGGCACGCTGCAAGGGCGATGGCTAGCGACAACAGCCTGATCTTTGGGTCTTATAACCCCAATGATTTATACATGGAGAGCACGCTCATATCGGACTTTATTCCACCAGAGGCATTCATTTACATCGATTCGTTAGGGTTAGCACAAGACAGGAACGGTATTCCGGTTTTATACCACCGCTATCGTGACGCGCGGGACAAACGGCTAATCCGCGACGGGTACGTCGACAATGCTCCGGAGCTCCTCCGCTTTAGCACGGCGGTATCGTATCGCGATAGGATCGATGCTGCAAAACAGCGCACTGAATACTGGTGGCAATCAGGATGGCGACCCCTCGCGGCATATGCAACGAGGGCTCGCCACCCCGATTATAATTAAGTTAGGTTTAAGTAGTTAAGTAGTCTTAAGCTAGGTTTAAGTAGCTTAAGTAGTCTTAAGTTAGGCATAAGTAGTTTAAGTAGTCTTAAGTTAGTTATAATCTAGAATAAGCTTTTTTATAAAACTAAGTCACTATACAAAGTTTTCTATTTTTTCTTTGTAAAGGCAAAATAAACAGCTAAATATAAGCTTACAGCGCCCACTAAGGGCCGATAAGTTAGATTAAGTAAACCAGTTATTGATAAGTTAGATTTAAGCATTTTTGTCTAGTAGTAAGTTAAAATATTTTAAGTAAATAAAAAATTAATTTGAAGAAAAAAAAATGGAAGAAGTGGACTGTGTCTCAACTACGATATTTCCTTTTTCATCTCGACAGCATTCTGTTCGAGCCTTATATCCTTGGCTTTGATGTTTTACACTTTGGTAAAACTTGCGATCATCCTGGAGGGACACCCCTCTATTTTATCGATCGCGCGCTTTTCTTGCTATTTGCTCTTCTTTCTGAAAAGCCGGTGTTCTTCCCTTCTTCTCTGCCTACAGAGCTCAAGGGCAGCGCTCGTATTCACCTGGACTCTTAACACCAATTATAAGTTTTTTTCATTTCGCGTTTTTTGTGGCGTGGTGGATATCCGCATTTTTATGTTGGCCCCAACAATATAGTGGTCCAAGTTGATGTTAGCCCCTCGGAATGTTCGGACATCCAAAATACGCCAGGAGTGGTGTCGTGTAGTCTGTCTTTAGGGCATTACTTCTAAAGATGTCCTATTTTCCTATCTTTGCGCTAAAATCTCCCAGTAGTGTGGTCTCCTAATGTGCATATCACTGTCTTTCAAACTCAGTCGACAGTGAATATCAAACTTTTATGGTAGTTTTTATATTTACCAGGAATCGACGATGCCTGGTAACGTGATGCTAACGTTTGTATACCTGTATGTGTTCCTATTTATTTCAAAACCAAACCATACCAGTTTTCATTTTATGTAAAACCTCCCTTATCACCAGATATTTGCCAACTGACCTACATCCATTTATGCCTTAATTCCCTTCTCACCAATGGATCTGCATTTATAAATATTTTTACTCAGCTAACTTTCGCCATAATGACCTCGTTTTGCCTGCGCAAGTCCATGTCCATCTAATCTGCATAAATGCTCAACTATACCCTCTCTTGGGATGAATTTCCTTTGTGCCATTGTCTGTTAATTAAATGATGAAACTAGCAAACAGATAGACAGGAGAAGATTGAGCTGCTGCACGACTGCGAGCTGTAAATCTCACCAGTTGTAGCGGAGCCGCGTCTCGATACAATTGAATCTCTGATGAGCTATCGATCAATTCAATGTTTGGTATAGGCTAACATAGTCTGTGTCCCTCTTCTCCGGGTGGTTCGATCATCAGCGGAGTTGTGCTCAAGCGCAGTAAGCAATTTACTGCACTTTGACTGATGGGCTAGACAATGTCAAGGATCTGCACAGCGGTTAATTTATCAAAATCAATGTGTGATTGAAACGTTCAAGTGATTGCTGAGGGCTTGAAGGCGATTGATTTGTGTATGTTCGTGGGGTCTTTGGTTTAGTGAAAATATACTTTGTCCTCTTCGAAGCAAACAAAAAATGGTACTCTTGCATCAATGACGACCTTGACAACGTTGCATGGGCATTCGAGGCTTGACAAACGTGGGAACTCTGGTCCAGTTCAAGAGTTCTATACCCAGCACATATAGTCCAACTCAAGGACTTTTCTTGAACAAACATCTACTCTTCCTTTGTCCAAGCGACTAGCCGTCTGTTGGTAAACAAACCACTCTGCCATTGCTGTTTGCCCACCATAAGTTGATACCCATGTTGGGCACCAATTCAACGGAACTCATTTCACTTCATCAGCATCTAGAAGCACCATGCGCTGCGACCAGCGCATAAGGCCATTTGGTGCGCCCTCCACCTGTAGCCACACGGACAACCGACCGACGCGGACAAAGTGGAGAAATTAACACTTAACCGCGTGCATTATTTTAAAGCACCAGTTAAACACTCATTGGCGCACTCGACTCGCACGGCTATGTGCTCATGAGGACCATAGGAACGTAGTGATTTGCGCTCATTATGGAGCTCTAATACTGGGGGACTGACCAACTGACGTACTGTTTAATTAATAATCACGAGCTATCGTGAGAGGGACCCCACCGCAACGGAACCTCGCAATCACCGATGGCGACAGGCAATTGGCAGGCGGGGATCCATTAACAGCTCCTTGCGCCGCTATGCTCGACTCTCACAGGGAATTGCGCAATTGATTTTCGATGTCGCATGTTAAAAAAAAAAATATATATATGGGAATCGATAGCCGCTCCGGGGAGGTCTTCACTTCACAGCATGCCAGCTGGACATCATTCGAGAGCGAGGCATACCTATGGACTTATGTGTGTGTGTGTGTTTGGTGTGTTTAATTAAGCTAAAGAGGAATAATATTGGCTCACTGAAACTGAGCGCTGAAGGTCTATGGTAGGCTGCCGATTAGCTGGCTATCTATGGAGTTCCACCATCAATTATGCTGCCGAGTCCTTGTGACAGAATGAAATATGTGCATGTGAGGCTTTTGTCAATGTTGACTCTTGTCAACTCTGTTGCGCTATTTGATGACTTCAAGTTGACGTTTATGGATATTTAGCAGTGGATGGCGAAAATAAAACTCGGTGATCTCGTGTATGTCGTCTCGAAGGATGCTTAGTTTGAAGGTTGCAATTTAAAGAGTGTTGACTGCGTCGGTTATTTGCATAAAGGTATTGTACCTTTACGTTGATTGGGGAGACCTTTTGAAATGTCAATGACATAGCATAAGCATCAACGACTTTCTGCGGCTTTGGTACTCACTGGTACTCACTGGTTGGCGATGTTATGTGTAGACAGTACTGTTCAGTCTTAATTGCATTAAATAATAATCTACTACAATCATATAAATTATAAATTCAACACCCTGTATAAAATTATCTGAAGTGCTATATTACGAATGAATTGTCATTTTTGCTTTAAGCTTTTCCGGTTGTCGAAATATCTTAACCTTCTTCTCAAGTATACTGTCAAGCTGTTCAGATCGCATCTTGGACAACATTTTTTTTTATCAAATCGCATCAGGTAAAATCGTATTTTACTTCGATACACAATAAACAGGGAAACAAAATCGCTTCGCTTTCTCTCAACAAGGACATTTATGCGAATCTGCAGATGAAACTTAATCAGTTAGGGTTTCAAATGGAATTTATGGATAATGACGAGTATTTAGCCCCTTCGCCCCTGAGTTTTTATTTGAGAACCAGAAACAATTATATCAACTTTTGTGCAAATTCTGAAAGTATAATTGGAAAGAAAATGTTTGGTGTGTATTGGTATAACGTAGTGTAACGCCATGAGTTTATTTTTATTAAAGTTATTGTTTTTATTATTAAATTGTGTAACGGTATGAGTTTGTTTTTATTAAAATTATTGTTTTCATTATTAATTTTGCGTTTTATAAAATTGTAATCAGCACATTTTTTTTCGTAGTGTAAAGTTCAAAAGTGTCAATAAATTACAAACAAAACACATTTTTCTTATATTAAAAATAAATTACAATGTGCTGCTTAGTTTTAGTATAAAAGAGAGAACAAAATGTAAAATAATCGCAGTCGCAGTCGCAGTCTAGCAGCCGCAGTCGCAGTCTAGCAGTCGCAGTCGCAGTCTAGCAGTCGCAGGCTGGCAGTCTGTCAAATAAAGTAAGCTGGTAGCATACATCCTTTGGAGCATCAACTTCTAATTTTTTTTTGACAAATTGTTTTGCGCCGCCGGAAGTAGACAGGCTGAAAAAATTCGTTTGGTCGCCTGGCTCTTCACTCGTCGCCGTTTTTTCCTCTCGCCGCCGCTGGTAGTAGACAGGCTGAACATTTTTTGGTCGCCTGGCTCTACCCACATCGTCGCCTATCAACAGCAGTAGACAGGTTGAACATTTTTGGTCACCTGGCTCTGCTCTGCCCCGCTTCGTGCCATCTTCATCACCAACATCACATGTACGTGACACACGACCACACACACGGACTAGGTACACTATTTCCACGCTTTATCAAAAAAAATCCGCAATGAGCACAACAACAACGCTTCAGTAGTCCTTTTCGTTATCCTGGGACATATAATCCCAATAATATTTTAAGATGGGACGTATATGTCCCAATAATGACTTCAAAAACAAAAATAAACAAGACAAGGTTTTTTTAGAAAATATATTGAAAAAAAGATTTTATTTGTTTTTATATCAAGTTATTTGTGAAAAGGGGCAAAGCATTAGTAGCATAAGTCATTGTTGCATCCAGAACATACGTACTTGGTCCGAGTTTCCTTTTTCGACGACGAGAAGACTGTTCAATTGGTAAATGGTCACCAATATTCAAACGCTCTGTGCGTAATTTCTTTGCTGGCCTTCCACCAAATTGACGAGTTGTGAGTTTTTTGTGTTTTATACCTTCAGCTATCAATGTTTCGGCTAGGGGTACAATAAATTGAATGAGTGGTGTCTGATTGTGCGAATATAATCCACGAGTTTACTACGGCTAACATCAAAATTTTGAAAAATTATTTTTTCCACCACTTTTGTGACTTTCAATTTATATCGTATATGGCTGCCCTCTGATCTGCCAAATCCACGCCTCCCATTATACGATTATAATCTGCAATAGCCAAAGGGCAATCCACTTCTAACTTTGAGCCATCTTTCTGCTTTCTTTGGACCTTTGTTATGGTAAGCATATGACAATTTGATGCAAGAAGGACCTCTTTTGAATCCAACCAACGCGAGGCCATTATTCCGTCGGCCTGTATTTGAAATTGACTTTGTGAACGTTTCAAGGCACCATTGAACGCAGAAGTTCCTTTGCGAGTTCCTGTGTATGTACCGATAGCCGGGTACGATAAAGTGTTTAGCAATGTTATTGATGTGAAAAATCTATCGAATGCCAGGACAACATTTTCTTCTCGAATAGATGATGTTAAACTGCGAACAATTCTTTCTCCAAGAGTGCCGATTGACGGAGATATCTCTTTACCGGTATAAACATTTAAATCATATGTATATCCTGTTTCGGCATCACAACGCAACCATAATTTAATCCCTCGTTTTATTGGTTTCAGAGGCATATACTGCTTCAAACTTGAGCGACCTTTGAATTTAGCCATACATTCATCTATGGATTGGGCACTACTTTCACTTCGTCCTGCTGGGAATGTTTTTTTTTATACATGACACAAGTTCCGCTATATAGTAATCCTTTTGAGCATCATTGGGTTTATCGCAATCATTGAAATACATTTTCGACATCAACAGAGTAAAACGATCACGAGAAATGCTTTTTTTAATCATCCCATTGCCCAACGATAATTGTTTACTCCAGTAATCAGCCATCGATGGTAAATGGTTGTAATGCATTATCAAAGATACTCCAAGGACCACAAGAATTTCGAACTCATCGGTAAGGGCACGTTTCATTGATTTATCTCGATTCATTTTCTTTATTCTTTGATTAGCGCACTCTGCAATACGAATGCATAAACTTTTCGGGAAGATTTTTCTAAAAATATTAAACTCCGAAGCTCCACGAGGAAGATCAAAAAGTACTTCAGCCTCTTTCTTCAAGGGCATTTTAAATTTAGGTTCAAAATTGACATTTTCTGTATAATTGGTCCAAGCACAGTAATTGTTACCTATTTTCTGCCCTTTATCCACCGCCAGATTTTCCATTACAGATCCCTCGTCACCAATAGCCTGCTCAACTATGTCATAATCCATTTCTGATTCAGCAGAGGATTCATGAATAATTCCAGAAACTCCTATTTTATCGGCTTCTTCTACGGAATCCTCATCATCATCCGATGGTTCATAGCTAGATTCTGAAGCGCTGAAATCGTCGCCTTCACTTTCATCATCCAACAAATAGCCTAATATCTCCTGTTCTCTCACTCTTTTTCCAGACATCTAAATAAAAAATGTAAATAAATAGGACATATTTTTCCAGCTAAAATCATTATTGGGATTAACAGTGTAACAAAAAAAATTAAAAAAACCCACCTTTTCAGTTTCAATTTCTCGAAGATTTACACAAAAATAACTTCCTTACTACTAAATACCATGTAAAAAGCAACTTTTCCCAAGAAATGTGACGCGCAACTGAAAAAAATTAACGACACGCACATGCAAAACATGTATACACGGAATATTTTTTCCGAAAAAGTAACGGGACACTTCACAAATCCATTGAAAAGCCTTTAAACTTTTATTGGGACTTTTTAGAATAGCATTTTCACTTAAAATAAAATTTATACACACTTTTCAATTATGCTGGGACGTATTGTCCCAGTAGGGGCGAAAGGGTTAGAGCTCTATGGCAGCATATAGGTTCCTTACTTAAATGGTCTTACAAACCGATGTGGACCTGTGAATCAGCCAACATTCTTACCCAATTTGCTAGGTCTTTAGCTAACTACATGGAGTTGCAAATTTTAAGTTGATTCTTCCTGTACCCTCCCACTTAAGGCGAGGTCTTTCTTTCACCTTCGTCAGACGTTTTGGATTCCAGTATTGGTGTGGATTCGTTCTAAAGGGTTTTTCAATAAGAGCGCTACAAACATTTTTTTTTTAAATAAAACAAAAACGGTTTTGGATATCAATGAAATTCTTTATTCCTGTGAAAGTACGTTCGATGCCATTATGTATGGAACTCGATACATAGCCACCACGGGCACGCTTGCAGAAGTCCAGACGCTGAACCCAATTTTCGACGGTTTTCAAGCATAAGTCGGCCGATACTGCTGTAATTTCACGTTCGATATTCGTACGAAGCTCATCAATCATCACTGGCTTGTTGGCATAGACCACAAACTTGACGTTACCCCACAGGAAATAGTCTAACGGCGTCAAATCGCACGACCGAGGCGGCCAAGCGACTGGACCATTTCGTGAGATAACCCGTTCTCCAAACTTAGTTTCCAATAAATTTATTGTGGCATTCGCTGTGTGGTTTGTGGCGCCGTCCTGTTGGAACCACATATCCTCCAAGCCCATATCATCCAATTGGGGAAAAAAATATTCGGTTATCATTGAACGGTAGCGATTCCCATTCACAGTAACTTGTCGGTCTTGATCATCACGGAAGAAGTACGGCCTAATGACGCCCCCGACCCATAAACCACACCAAACCGTTATTTTTTCGGGATGCAATGATGACTCATGGAGTATGCGTGGATTACTTTCTGACCAATACCGTATGCTGTTTATTGACGAAGCCATTCAGCTAGAAATGAGCCTCAACGCTGAAGATGCTTTTTCGATGAAAATCCGAATGATTTTCAAGTTGTTGCTCAGCCCAATTCACGAACATACGACGCTGCAGGTGGTCAATCGTCTTCAGTTCTTGTGTGACTTTAATCTTGTAAGGATGTAGGCCAAGATCGCAAAATTCGCCACAACGACGTCACAGAGATGCCCAACGCTTGAGAACGACGTGTGGGAGACACATTTGGGCTTTCTTCAACTGAAGCCTCAGCGGTAGCAATATTCTCGACACTACGGGCACTGTACTGTGCCTGTGAATTCAAATTTTTCCACTAGACGCTCAATTGTTGATCTGCTAGGACGATTATGACGACCATAAATTGGACGAAGCGCTCTTAACGTTGAGGCCACTGACTCCGAATTTTGGTTGTTAATTTTAATAGTTTTGACTCGTTGTTGGATCGTATATCTTTCCATAATGAAATGGTAAACCTTACTGAAGAGAAATGTCAGCAAATGTGGCGTCGTTTGCTGTCCCTGTCGCTCAACTTTTGTAGCGTCCCTGTTGAAAAACCAGATACATGTCGTATCTTAACCGTAAATTCATTCTTTCCTGGAGAGCGCTGGACATAAACCGCTCCTCCTCGTTCCTGGTAAGATAAATTTTGTAGAAGTGGGTAGCGATGAGTCATGATCTTCAAGGTTAATTTAAAAATGGACACCAGTGATGGTACTGATATATCATCTTCATGTCGCAGCTCACTCACACGCAGATCATTGGGTGTTCACACGTACTGAAAATTACTCTGCGTATTTTCACTTCCCTTTGTTCTCCCTTCATTTAAAAATGGCGAAAAAATTTATCGCACTATATCGAGTGTGTTCGACAAAGTGGAGCTTGGAGTACTGGGATTTCCATAAGGGCGGAAAGTAAATTTTCTCGTGCAGCTGGAAGCGAGGTACATTGGGGACTGACACATTTTGTAGGAAATACCGTCTGTCCTTGTGCTTTGCGGTATTTATGTGCAAACTAAAACAAAATTTGATATTTTGGTATTCGCGATACAAAGATGTCCGAAAGCAATGAAGAACAACACATTGGCTGTTTACTGGCGATTGCTGCTTCCTATTACCAATTGACAGCCGAGTATGGGAAAAAAGAGTGGCGGTTTATAAGATCAAACGAAAGTTAATTTCAATTTATCAAGGAGGAACTTCGGTTGCAAGATATAGACGCCTACTGGTGGTGTCTTCGTAAGGACAAAAGTTGTTTTTTCGTGTTTAAAATTATGTTAAGTCATCTAACGGGTGGTTAAATTTCAAGGGCCGATTTCTTTATTTAAGACTAACTCAATTTGAACCATAGAAGGATACACAATCGAGCAACGCGTTAAAGTTATTCAGGCTTATTATGAAAATGGGCCATCAAATCAAAATACATATCGTGCATTTCAGGATTTTTTTTTGTCAACTTAATCGTCCAAATGTGCGTACAATCCGAAAATCGTGCAAAAATTTGAACAAACCGGGTCTGTAGGAGATGTGAAAAAACCAGTGCATGCTCGTACAGCTCGTACCGCAGAAAATATTGCTGCTGTACGCGAAAGTGTGGAGCCGTCCACCTCAACACGTCGTCGTACCCAACAGTTGCACCTGTCACGCTCGTCGTTGATGAACATTTTGCATAAAGACTTGCATTTACACGCTGACAAGGTACAATTGACTCAGGAACTAAAGCCTCTTGACCATTTCAAGCGTCCTCAATGGTCAGAATGGTGGCAAGAAAGGGCAACAGTGGATGATCTATTGTAGTGGAAAATCATCTTCAGTGATGAGGCACATTTTCATTTCAGTGGATTCGTCAATAAGCAGAATTGCCGCATTTGGGCGAATGAATCCAATAGTGACTGTCGAAAAGTCAATGCACCCACAGAGAGTGACTGCTTGATGCGGTTTATGGGCTGGCGGCATCATCGGGCCGTATTTTTTCCAAAATGAGGCCGGTCAGGCAGTTACTGTGAATGGTGTTCGCTATCGTGAGATGAAAACGAACTTTTTATGGCCCAACTTGGAAGATAAGGATGTGGACGATATGTGGCTTCAACAGGACGGTGCCACTTGCCACACTTACTTACTTACTTACTTAAGTGGCGCTACAGTCCGGAATGGACCTGGGCCTAAACCAACATGCCTCTCCAATTAGGATTTAGCTAACTGCAACCAGTTGCGCACTTCAAGTTGATTGAGATCGGCGCCGCTTAAGGCTAGGTCTCCCTCTAGTGCGTCCGACGTCCGGCTGGGAAATCGAAGTTTCTGTGAGCCGGAGTATTGCTGTCCATTCTTTCTACTTGTTCTAGCCTTCTTAAACGTTTTTGACTAGGGGCATGTCGCTGTACAGCTCGAATAGTTCTTGGTTGAACCTTTCGATAGCCCGTCAACGCAAATGGGACCGAAGATTTTTGGAAGGATTTTCCCCTCGAAACGATCGAGGATTTCTTCATCCGCTTTTGAGACGGTCCATGCTTCAGCACTGTAGAGCAGGACTGGGATGATCAGGGTCTTATATAGAATCTCCTTAGTAGTTTTAGTGAGCGCTTTACTACTAAAATACCAAAAAATAGCCCAAAGAAACAGCGATAGGCGAAAGCAATTCTTCGTTTAATTTCAGGCAAGTTGTTGTCAGAGTTAATAGCGGAGCCGAGGTAGACAAAGTTATATCTGTCAATGGTGACGTTCGTCCAATTCGTCGATGTTGTGTATCCTTTCGTGTTGACAGCATATGCTTAGCCAAATGCTCAGCCACATTTAATAATAAGGCTTTAGCCAGCCAAGAGAACGTCCTTTACTTTGTAATCGCCCAATCATTTAACCGTAGGTTAGGTCTTCCTTGACTTGAAATAATGGTTAAATAATTGGGCGATTATAAATTGACGTAGGTAACTTTGAAAATATTAGGACAATTATTTAAAACAAACAAATTGCGTTTAAGTATGGGCTCCAGACTACATTGATATCAGAAGTGGGATTACAACTTTTGTGGGTGAAAAAAAGCGGTTGGTATTAATTAATTCCAAAGGTATGGGCCTTCCAAGACTCAGGAAGTAAGCGTGAGTCCCAAAGCGATTCGTTACAAGGTTCACCCAATGTTTGTTGAAACTCAACTAGCGTTGGGACATCTTTTACATTGAGGATGCCATTAGGAAGTGATTGCTGTTCCTCAAAGATCACATTTTAGGTCACATTTTGTTTGCAAGCTTTCGAACCACATAACACAATGCAGTTCAACAGAACAAACATAACCCTCCTGGCCAGCAATCCACAGAAAACTTTATAACCAATGGCAAGAGGAGCAGGCGATTCCCAACTACAAAAACTATTGCCGAGGACATGCTTCAAATTGCATGCTGTTTTACTGCTAGATAATAAAAGAATCTCTCATTCGGCGTGCTGCAATAATAAATTCAAATCACAGTTACCTTCGCGTGTATTTAAAGAAATCCATCTGTCCTACATACAGATACATTCCCCGGCAGCAGTATAGCCGAATTAAACTGACAAAAAACCCTGACACAGTGAACACGACATCTCTACACCACAATGGGGACTCGACAGTGTTGCGGTCAAGGAAATATTTTCTTCTTTCCGCAGTCACGAACGTGGCCCCGCTCAAACAAAGGGCAGGGCAGCATAAGACAATTTGGCTCGATTTAATGCCGATACCCCAAGGATATCATCCATATCACACCCACTCCCACTCTCTCATGACGACGATGATGATGGTTGGTTTGTCTTGAAAAGGAACAACCACCGAGTACCGAATCGAAACTAATTCCTTGTCATGTCTTAAATTAGGAACTCGCCCAGCTGGTACCCCTACTCATTCCACACACACACACACATGAGTTTCACTTTCGATCGAGCTAGAGCGTACAGCCCTGGACGACATGTCGCAGCGGCGAACACGTCGACTTGAAGTTTCTATTATAATTATTATTTATTGGACGATAGTCGCGCCGTTTCACTATCGATAAACGATAACACAATGGAGCGTAGTTCGGCCCCGCACCACCCTTGGCGACACCGTCGACCGATATAGAAGCATGATATTTGCAGCAAGATTGGCAGTGCCGATCTTTGGCGACACCAACGAAATTGCGCTCAGCTCGCCTGAGATTCGGAAAGCTCCATCTGCCCGAGAGATAGCCATCTATAATATCTTTGTCAGGTGACTGTTTTTAATGAGCTCACGATTTTCATGTTGTGTGTGCGCGGTGTGCGCTGTGCGCTGTGGTCTCTCAGCTCATAGCTCCGGCCATTCGCGCATGCGCAGTGCAATGAAGTTGGGTGCGATTCCTAACCCCTTTCATCGATTTTTTTTTTATCTTTATGGATTTATTTCTTCTGTTTGTTGCCATGGCGATATTTTACGGTTATACGCGAATCCGTCGAACGTTGGCCATTAATACGGTGTCAATATCTTATTATTGGTACTAATGGTGAAAAGCGCCGCTGCTGGTTCGGGCGCTGGCAACTCAATTGACACCTGTTCCTGGTATGGATGATGAACGCGAAGCGTTTTTCCACATCTTAGACAGCGTACTATGACCAGGCCACAGTCAAGTCTCTTGCATGTGGGATGGTTTCTTCTCGGCTCGCGGCCGTATATCCTCAAAGCTGTATGGCTTGAATAGAGCCATTGTACGTGCGCCAGCGATGGCGATAGCGTTTGACCTCGCATGCCATGGAGCAGCTTTTTCTTCTAAACAGCGCATTGTTCGGGGATTTTCATCGCTGTTGGGGGTGCGCTCTGTTGTCGAGGTTTTAGAGCTGTCAAGATGTGCGCTTTTCATTTGGCTTGGAAATGTAATTTTTGACAGAGATATTGATAAAAACATTTTTTTTAAGGAAGTGGATGTTTATGAGGATGTTGTAGGTGTGAGAATTTGTTTTGCTTGTGGTTCTGTATGCCATGTGGGTTTGAAGTATATACGGTTTCTCATAGGTGTTCATGATGGTAGGGTGTTGCAAATTGAAGGCAGACTCTAAGTGGCCTTAACTTGGTAATGCCAAGTGCTTGTATCTCTTACTACACATCAAATGTGCTGTAACAATCCGCATCAAGGCCAAATTCGCCAACATAAATCTTAAATGCGCTCACGCCCCAACGGAGGAAAAAGATGAGATAGCTAAGGATTGCTTCTACGAGCTCCTTGACAAAACCTATGAGCGACTACCGAAGTACGATGTTAAAATCGTTCTGGGAGATTTTAGTGCAAAGGTAAGAAGAGAAGACATCTTTAGCAGTATTGTCGGAAAGCATAGCTTACAACACGTGAGGTAACGGAGTTAGGCTAATTGACTTTGCTTTGACATCGATTTCAATACCGCATACGACAGCATTTATTGAGAAGAACTATACAGAGCCATATCTAGTTTCGGTATACTGCCCAAACTCGTCCGTCTTCTCGCTGTTCCATAAGGGCCGACCCTGATTTAACCGACATATTCGATACCAAAAAAGGATTTAGGCAAAACGATGCTGTCAACATGAAAAGACTCACAACATCGACGAATTAGACAGTACGTCACCATTGACAGATTGAGGTTGACTTTGAGGTAGTATGGGACTTTGTCTTTCTCGGCTACGTTTTTAACTCTGACAACAACATTTCGTCAGAAATTTTTTTTTTTTGTGTGGGGGTTCGCTGGAAGGAAAAATCATCGAAAGACATTGCAGAGGTTTTATCGCGAGGGAACCTTCTGCAATAGTGAGGGACTCCAATTACGCTCGAATTTTATTATGTGAAGCCGTTAAAAACGCTGTAAAATATTTTGGTTTCCCTGATCTATGTATGTTATATATTGCACCTCTTCTGATCCTACTTACTTACTTAAGTGGTCCGGAATGAACCTGGCCCTCAACTTACATTCACCTCCATTTAGCCTTGTCCTTAGCTTACTGCTTGCAATTGCGCACTTTCAGTTGATTGAGGTCGGTTCCCACATGTACGCACCACTTCCGTCTGTTCTAAAACCTCACTAAAAAGGACAGATCACGTAGCTGCAGACCTTAAGTCTCTGCAAACATACCTTCCCCACACACAGTGCAGTCGATCTGCATAGACAATAGTTTCCATCGTTTTGTCGTGGTCGGATACTGAATGTGCTAGATCAGAGAAAAAGAAAGAATTTGGAGTAAGGAATGGTAGTTTTAAAACGCGATTACAATAATCAGCAGCTCCTCAGACACTGCCGCTCAAACACCCGTATATTTTCCATTTGAGATGGGGCAACGTTGAACCACACCGGGCACTCATAGGCAATCATCGGCCTAATGAGGGCCATGTAGCAAATCTACTTCTACCTGTTGTCAAGACGACTGCTATAAAACAATCGTCTTGTCAGGGCAAATGCTCCCCTAGCTCCCGCCAGAGCAGCATCTACATGTCTTCCGAAATATAGATACTGATCTAACCAGATGCCAAGGTACTTTACTCAATTTTACTCGCCAGTGACTGTCCGTTTGGTCCAACGATCACCAGCTTTCGCCAGTTCTTTCTCGTATCCCTAGAGGCCCTAGACAACGGTGACCTAAACAGGATAGTTTCTGATTTCTGAGAGCTTATTTTCAACTTCCAGTCATAACAATATCTCTGGATCTTGTCGAAGTCCCGCTGCAAAAGATTTCGAATGACTTCGACAGTAGGGACTGTTCTGTACGCGATAAGATCGTCCGCATACGCAATTGCCTGAGTAAGGCTACCTATCATATCACTGGTGTAAAGGTTTAAGAGAATCGGCGAGTTTGCGGCTCCCTGTTGCAGACCATTCTTAATAAAAAATTCGGTGGTAGAAGTTACATTGTCACTTTTGACAACAAACGTTCTACCAGTCAGCATGTCATGAAGCATATATAGCCGTGGTTTACTTATGCCAAGTCTGGTCAGCCTTAGATAGAGGCCCTCTAACCATACGGTGCCTTCTTTAAATCAACCAGACATGCACCCGTGCACTGTTTTTTGGCTTTGTTCCATTGTATATCAGAGACGAGTTTGTTGGCGGCATGAATACAGTCATATCCGGCCTTGAAACCAAACTGGTTTTCCGATATAATATTATTGTCCTCAGACCATTTGAAGAGAACGCGATTGATAATCTTTTCGAAAACCCTGCTGATACTCGGAAGGAGACTTATCGACCGGAAATTTGCCGGATTGGAGTTGTCCTTTCCCTTTTTCGGAAGAGGATGAACCACCGCTGTCTTCCAGCGCACTGGATAATATGCATTATTCAGTGCGTTGTTGAACAGCGCGCGTGGCGTAAATGTCCTCAGCCTCAGGGGGTAGGTGTCGCAGTACAATGTTGGATATACCATCGACTCCCGCTGACTTATTTTTCTCTATGGAATCGAAGATGATCTGGAGTTTCACCTTTGAGATTAACAGGGGACTAGACCCACTTCGTTCGGCGACTGTGGCTGAAACCATGGTTCTCAGATCGTCATTGCGTTATGTCGTTTCGGAGATAGAAATGATGAAGCGGGGCATTATTTTCCAGGACGCGGTTCGCGCGAATGCTTTCATTCACCTTTTCATTTACTGAAAGACAGCCCCCACTGCCTCTACTTTCTCCTGAGGATCTTCAATAACATAGAAATCGTCGTCGAAGACGGCTTCCCCCGGAGCGATTCCTGCTGTCAAAAGTATGTTTGTACTTTCAGTTGTTCGTTGAAGCTTAATACACGGAAGGTCGTTATGACCTTTCCTCCTAAAGATCTCATTAATTTGTGGAAACATTCTCAGGTCACTGGAATTCACGGCCCGAATTCTGTCATTCCAAAACAAATTAATGGACAACCGTTTGTTCTCCTTGATCAATTGGTTGATGTTTTTGGTCGACGCCTTCAGTGTATAAATCTTCGGGTCGAGTGGGCTGTCAGTCGTCGTTGTTCGTTTGGTTTCTGTTCTTTTGGTGGTGAAATGGCCCTCGAACGTTGTTCTCTTGATAAGGCGTTGGTGAGGCGAGGCCAGGGTATCTTACCGTAGTTGTAAGAATTCACAGGCACATACTCTTGCAACGCCACAAGCTCGTTCGGAAGCTGTATTACGGCGGCGAGTCCGCAGTGATCACTGTCGTACTCGATCGTCCGTAAACAGTTTCGAGGGTGTTGACCTTCTCTGTCAGTAACTGTCAGTCTTGTATCTCACAGTAAAAGATCCAGGAAAGCACCGCTTCTCGCCTATCTGTGGCGAGATTTTCGATCCTATATTCAACATTGTAGTTGACCATCCAATTGCAAAGACGGTTACCCCTTTTCGTATAAAGATAGCGACCCCACCTCCTTGAGTGGAGTTCGGCCTGTCCTTTTTTACGATATTGTTATAACTATTAGTGAATTTATGCTTCTGGTTTAGCTAAGTTTCGCCAGCCATAAGCACATCGTGACCTTGGTCTGTAAGCAATTGGAAAAGATTAGCTCTACGTTCGATCCCAATCAGTGAATTTACATTCACAGCCAGGATCTTTAAGGGTCTCTCTGACAGCGTGCCCATTACGATCTAAGTTGCGTTAAGCTCGGCAACAAGGTGTAGATATAGTCTACCCTTGACGCCTGCTCCCGTAACTGGACGACACAGACGGTCTGCAGAGACATGTGCACAACAACAAAATAAATTGGTCTGCAGCGACGTGTCTGTGCCGTGTATGGGTCCTATTAGTAAGTATATGCGCAATTTTTGTGCATCGAGCAGACGATGCTGAAGTTACATTTTTTAGGACAAAAATTCGACCAATTTTGCTTATGAGTTGCTGAATGTTACTTTTCAAATCATCTCAGCCGGCTCTATAAAGCTCTTTAGGAAGGCCGCCATTTCTAGCGGTCTTCTTAAGCTTATGTTTGGATATTGTTGTCCTCACTTCGCTTAGTACGGGTGATTGGTAGTTTTCACTTTCATTGAGAATATCGAATTGTTCATTCTGCCTAACAGCGGGGGATTGTTCTTCTTTTAAGAGTTTGCAGAAGTTGTTCTTCCATATACTCAGTATCGTCTATGTCTCACGTACGATATACGCT